>WOXC01004504.1:0-705944 GCA_011680675.1 Gymnobelideus leadbeateri | reverse complement strand
GTATGTATTTAAAGGTGCCAGTGAACCTGCTGGGGTCATGTGGCGGGGAGGGAGCCAAGGGGTCTGTAATGTGAGCAGGGGGTGGTAATCACTGGGATCATTGTGGTCCCTGCCCAAGGCCACAAGCCAGGGTTATTTTGGTGTTGGCTATGTTTGGGGTGGGGGGGAGGGGAGGTTATTAACCCTTTGACAACCAGATTTCAGGAAATTGAAATTCAGACCCTAAGCAAGAAACCTTAGCTAATGATGTTTACTGTCCTTATTGCTAGAGAATATCAGTCAGCACTGAGCTTGTGGGCATTGGCAAGTATTCCAGGAATGGGGCCCTGGCCTGGATCTTGATGTGTCCCCCATGCCTGATGAAGGCCTGGGGTCAGGGGCCAGTTGGGGCCCAGTGGCCTCTCTGCGTAGTCCTAGGAAGTGAGAGGTGATGGTGGCCTCAGACCTGTGGAGCTAGGAAGCAAGGCATCTGCTTCTGGACCTCAGTCTCTGTCCTCACAGCTTTGAAATCACTGAATCGTCAAGTTCTGCCAGAGCGTGAGTGTTCTATTGCACGCATACGCATGCAAGAGTGAATGAAGCAGAACTGTGGTTTTCTGCCAGCCTCACTTTGTCATTCTTTGGCCCTGGGCCCCCTCAGGGTCAGCCCCTGCCTCTCTTCTCTCCCTCCGACAGGAGCCAGGGGCCCAGAGTGGGTCTCTGCCCGGAGAGGCTTAGATTCTTGAGCACTTTGATTTCCAAAAATGGCCTGATGAGCACTCTCGGTCCCCGGTTCCCCCAGCCCCTGCCTGGAGCAGCTGTTCTGTGGTCTGCTCGCAGCTCTTGGGTTTCTGTGAGTGATAACTGTATTTCTGTCCCAGTGTGAGTCTGCCTGTTGGTATGTACAGTCTGTGCCAGGCCTCCTCCCCCTTTCCCTCCCCCATGGGAGCTTGCCTGACGTGTGGACAGTGGCGGGTGGCACGGAGCTGGGGACACGTTTCCAGACAGACCCTGGTCCTGGGTTGCCGCTGCTGCTGCCACTGCCACTGGCCAGAGTAAGTGATGTCAGGAGGACCCTGCCGGCAGATTTGTGGCTTCTCTTCTAAATCATCGTCAGCCAGGGCTGCCTTTCCATTTTTTGGAGACTCCAGGGCAGTGGCTCTTAGGTCCATTGGGCACAGGAGGTTGAAGTCAGGAGGGCTGACCCTGTGAAGTCCCTTGGATTGAGCCCTGGGGTGTCTCCGAGCTCAGTGTGTCGCTGCCTTGGCTGGGTTCTGCCCCACACCCTAATCCCTGCTCTGAGCTCGCTATAACAGGGGCTGGAGGTGCCCAGGCACAGCTGTGGCAGCAGCAACATGAAACGAAGGCGAGAGAGACTGGGAGCCCCATCTCTTCGGATCCAGTAAGGATGTGGGAGGGTGGGGGGCTGATGGTGTTAGCCTGGGGCTTCCCAGGGTGACATGGCCGACAGACATCACCCTTCTGTGGCTGGGCAGGCTTCGGGGTTGGGCCCAGGGGAAACCGCCACCTGTCTGAGCTGAAAACCCTGAGGAGTGGGCACTTACCGCCACAGGCCTGTAGTCCTTGGCCCCCCTTGGTTGTTCCCACCAGTATTGGGATTTGGTGTCCCTCCTTCCTCCACTTCTGGCCCCAGCTAGACTAAGGGGAGGCTGGCTGGTTCCTCTCTGCCTGCAGTCAGGAAAGAGGTGTGAAATTGGTTCAGGAGGCAGTGGAATGGGCCCCCCAAGACTAGTGGGTTGGCTGGAGGAAGCCAGAAGGCAGGCTGAATGTGGGTCACTGCCTCCTAAGCTGCTGGATTCTTTAAGCAGAGATTAACAGGCAGGGAGCTCTTGTGACCTTACTGACAAGATGTCCCTGGAGCCTTCAGGGAATTGTAGATGCAGGAAAATGAGGGGCTCAAGCTCCCAAGTTCTTGTGTTTGTAGACTGCACAGGGAACGTACATGTGCCTCCTTTCATTCTGGGTCCTGCCGAGTGCCTGTGCTTAGCACAAGATCAAAAGTACCTCATGAAACAGAGTCCGGGGTTCGGCCCCCGTACTTCAGGAGTGCTGCCTTTGGTTACCCGCCCTGCGCCCCCCCAGGTTCACTGGGTGCGTTAATGATTCCCCAAGGTCTTAGATAATGGCACACTTTGGGGTGTAGTTATGCTGGGGCAGCCCCTGCATTCACTGTGCCTGCTCTGGCAGAATGGATCTCATTGGCCATGTGAAATATTTAGGGGCAAATGCCAATAATAGAGAGGAGAAGGGACCAAAATCTAGCTGGTGGGAGGGAAACAGCTTTGGCAGGGGCCATCAGGGAGCCTCCCCTGCCCACCAGTGGCTCCAACTCTGGGCCTTTGTCCATCCCTGGTGCCCTGGGAGTGGCTGGGGGCAACCTGGGTGATGCTGACGGTTAACCCCAAACAAGATCAGACTTTCTGTTTTTGGGGTTTCCTGCAGATGATGTGGGAGTGTCCTTCCCCACCCCTGGCTTGAGGTAGGGCATTTCCTCGGGCTCCTGGGGCCTCCAGAGCCCTGGAAACTCCCTGTCTGATCCTGCAATCCATGATGGGCAGCAGCTGGACCTGGTGGAGGGGTGTGGAGGGAGGGAACTGATGAGTTTGAAAGTGGCTGAAGTCACCAAGTCTAGTATTTGCTTTGAAAGATAGAGTTGAACTTTAGCCGACTGAATGCTCAGTATTTGGGCCTGCCCCTCAAGGATCAGCCAGGCAGGTTGTGACTGTGTTTACATGTCTCCTTCTCGGCTGATGGCTGACTTAGGGAGTACTCTGGGGTCCCCAGTGCTTATCAGGACCTCAGGGCCTGGGCTCACACAGAGATCCTGGCTTGCCTGGTGCTCTTCTAAGTAGAAAAACCACTAGTTGAGTAACAGGAAGGCCCTCCTGGATGCCACATCGTGGCACAGTGACAGGCCCAGGATAGGCAGGCAGTTAGCAAGCATTGATTATGGTTAGGCAAACAAAGAAGGGCCAAAGCAGGGTCCCTGCCTTCGGGGAGCTCACGTTCTGGGCACATTCCTGACTTTGAGTCTCTCCCTCAGGCCTGGGGCCCTGCATAGAGGCTCTCAGGGGCCTCTGTTTGGGCTGGGTGTGGGCCCTTTCGTTTTTCTGGGCCTTTTACAGAAGGGCCTGGCTCTGAATGGGCCCTGATCGTCCGGAGCTTGTCACTGACCCTGCCTTTTCTGCTGGGATGCCTCGGCAGAATCTCTTCTCTTGGTCGAGGAAACAGTGATGTCCACCCGTACTTACCCTCCTCGGCGTCGGCGCCTGCCCTGTGCCACCCCCAGCTTCCTCTCAGTGCTGATGGGGCCTTTGCTACAGCTCCTCCGGTCTTTTTCCTGAACCTGCCAGCCCAGAGTGGCCCTGGAAGCTGCCACCCGTTCCTGTGGAGGTAAGGACTTGAGCCGCTGCTCAGGATGGCCAGGCAGCTTCCTCAGATCCCACAGGCTTTGCATAGACTGTGCCAGAGGCCAAGCTGGGAGGGGCCTTGTGCCTGGCAAGGTGCGGTTCTTGCTTGGAGGCCTGGGCTGGGAGCGGGGAGGGGGAGAGCACTCTCTGTCCTCTAGGGCTTGTGGCTCTGAGAGATGAGGACTGTGCCTGGGACGGGAAGCTCTTGGGGAAGAGGATGGGTGGCCCTTGGCTGGAGATGCTTTTGTGGGGATCCCTGGCCTTGGGGTTGTGAGGTGATGCTGATCTGGGCTTAGTGCTCGGTCAGGCTGTGTGGACGGGCTGGGCCTCTGGGCTGGGGCTCAGCAGAGATCCTGCAGAAGCTGATTGTCATTGAATTGTAACAATAGCATTTGTTGTGATGATTCATTATAGTAACAGCCGCCATTTCTGTAGGGCTTTAAGGTTTGCAGAGAGCTTTATAAATGTCATCTCATTTGGTCCTCACTGGAGCCTTGGGAAGTGGGTGTCATTGTTATCCTCATTATACAGATGAGACAGCTGAGGTCTAGCTCACACAGATCCCAGATCTTCCTCCCTCCAGGCTCAGGCCTCTTATCAGCCCTTATACGTGCCGAGTAGCTCAATTCTGGGCAGGGTGGGAGAGCGGGAGGAGAGGGGAGGGGCTGTGAGGAGCAGGTGCCTTCCAGGTCATGGCCTGTCTTGGGTAAGGAGCAGAAGTCGGCTTTGGCTAGGTTATTAGGCAGTGTGGGGAGGGGAGTCATGGAGAGCTAGGTTGGGGCCAGGTTGTGGACAGCTCTACAAGTTAAATGGAAGTTTCTGTTTGATCCTAGAGTCAGTAGAGAGTCAGTGTTGGTTAAGGAGGGGGTGGGTAACATGGTCAGAAGTACGCTTAAGGACACTTCCTGTGGCAGCAGTGTGGAGGATGGATCTGAGGCAGGTGGTGATGGGGGCCTGAGCTAAAGGGGTGGCTTTGTGAGTGGGAGATGTGGTTAGGGAGGGCTGAGCTCCCAGCCACACTGTAAAACCATCTCTAAAACCTGTTAAAAACCAGGATCAGACCCATCGGTGAGTTAGGACTGTGTCTACCCCAACCGTGTGAAGACTCTTCCAGTGCAGGGGGCAGATGAGAACAATATGTTCCCATGGCTGTGCAGGCAGCTGCAGCAGGTGCCGTGGAGAGCTCAGAGCTTGGTCAGACATGGACGAGGGCAAGGTCATCCACTGCATCGTGGGCCATTGGCAGCTGCCCTGACTTTTGTCTGGCCACCGGACTTCCATGACTCTGGAAGGGAGAGTGAGGCTGATGACTTTGTGCAACTGTCTGACTTAACCAGTTAATTAGCAAGTCAAGACATCATCCTGTGATGTCATTGGTCTTCTTGGAGAATGCCTAAAGTGACACCAAGGGGTAAGCAAGAGTGAGGAGTCCAGGTGCTGGGAAGGAGGCTGGGAAGATGCCGTTAGCAGAAATAAAGAGGTTAGGAGAGGGAGGGCAGGGAAAGATGGACTTGTTGATGTAAGAAGGCTATGGGGCATCCTGTTTGAGACACCCAGTAGGCAGTTGGACACAGGGACTTGGGAAGTCTGGGATTTATAGATTTGGGAATCTTCGACATAAAAATGATAGCCTTTTCCCTCAAGGAACTTAGTCTGGAGGGGGCTACAGTGGGGGAAAGAAGACCACCCACAAAATAAAGCTGAATCATGGGGCAGTGGGGGATGGGAAGGAGAAGCCCAAAAGGCCCAGAGGAGGGCAGATAGGTGGGAAATGAGATGTCTGTTCTGTTCCCCCATTCTTAAATGGAGAAGTTTATAACTCCAACTTCAGTTACAGGGCAGAGGTACCAATGAGGAATCTGAAAGGAGGAGAGCCAGTGGGAATACACTGTTGTATTTGGAGGCTTGCAAAGAGTTCCCCCACAGTGACCCTCTGAGGTGGCCCTCACCAGGGCAGCTGGCAGCTTCCAAGGAAGCCCAGAGCTGGTGTCTGCACGAAATAGGGCAGCAATCACACCTTAATAATTTTGACTGAGTCCAAGTTTTACAAAACAAATCCTTTTATTAAGGGAATTTGTTCTGTGAAGTTTGGATTCAGTCAAAGGGCTGCATTTAGGGACCTAGGGGGCCACATGTGGCCTCGAGGCTACAGGTTCCCCACCCTTGCATTAAACACAGAGAATATGGGGACAGAAAGCCCTATGAGGCAGATGGTGGTGTGGGGCCAGGGAATGGGATGGAGAAGAGAGGCAGGTCTTGTGAGGAGTAGGATGGATAGTGGGAAAGGATGAGATTCTCCTTCACGTTCCTGTGGCTCAGAACTGGCAGCATGGACCCCAGGGCTTGAGAGGGCAGGAAGTGGAAGGCTCCTTTTTATGTTTTGTTTTTTTTTTAAATAGACCATCTCTTTTCTGTGACACCTTAGGGTTCATTAACATGCCCACATCTTCTCAAGGTCATTACCTCAATGTTGTCAGCACATTTATGATGTTCTCTTGGTGTGAATTTTGTCTGAAGTATACCGATCATATAGACCCAGAAGCCTTGACAAGCAGTGGCTAGATGGAGACTCAGGAAGACTATCTATGTTACTTAAACTCTCTGAGCCTCAGTTTCCTCATATGTAAAGAGTGGATTTTTTCAGGGCTGCCTTGGGTAGTTGTTGACTGGCCCAGCTGAGGTGGTGGGTGATGTGCTAGGTCAGGGTCAGTTATGAGAGCCCCAAACAGTCACTCTTTCCATGGGGCCAGAGGTAGGGGCTGGAGTCCCAGGAGCCCAGGCCACATCCTACTTCTGACTCTCCCTCCCTGGGTGAACTTGGGCAAGGCCCTGTCTGTCTCTGACTCTGTCCTGCACCAGACTTTGATCCTGGCATGCCCAGGTCAAGATTCCTTCTGGTTAGATTCTCTTCTATTTTCTTTGCCAAATCTGTCCTTTGCCATGTTTGCCCCTCTTGGCCCCTCCCTCCCAGAGCTGGATCATTCTGTGGTTCCCAGCCTCAGGTATTTTTGGAGCCTCTCGGGTCAGTCAGCACTCTTAGGAATGGTCCTTCTGCATGACCCATGAGGGTGCTGCCCCCTCCCTGCCTTGGGCCTGGTCACTGCCAGTCAGGACCTCTTCCAGCACAAGGCCCTGGAGGGATGCCCTGTCAGGGCTTCTGCCCCGGGGGTTGGTCCTCTGTAACTGGCAGGGAGGACGTCAGATCCACAAGAGGGAGCTGAGCTGCAGTTGCAGGTGGCTCCCACATTTCTGCAAACACAGGGGATGGAGGGAGGGGGAGGAGAGAAGACAAGGAAGGAGTCTCAGAGCACGGCAGGGAGCTGGGGGGAAGGGGAGGAAGGAGAGCACCCCAGGGATGGGCAAGCAGCCAGAAGCTCATGGACAAGGATGGTGAGGCAGCCAGTGAACCTGGGTCCTGAAGGAGAGAGAGAGGTGGAAAGTACAAGTGACTGGCCCAAGGGCTCGAGTCAGGATGGGAAGCCGGGTGCTTAATGGCAGGGCTGCTTTGTTCTCACTGCTCGGTGGGAGGAAGCAGAAGCCTGCTTGTTGTTGTGTCCTTACAGGGTCACTTATGAAAACAGAGCAGGACAACAGCCCAAGAAGCCAGTACATCTTGATCAGCCTCAGACATGCTTTTCAAACAGAGAAAGGCCAGTGGGTGGCCATAGTGCTTTCTGGGAACTTGGTGTGGCTGGGTACATGCTGAGCTCTTCTGAGCATCTGTGCAGGTGAAACAGTCATGGTGAGAGTGGGGAAGGCTAAGAATGAGTGAAGTCAGTGGAATAGTGGTATCTGTGAAGGAAGACCCTGTCTGTGCTGTGTTTGAGTTTAGAGGGAAGAGCCAGAATCCACAGGCCTGTCTGCCCTGGCCTCTGTGAGGAGCAGATGAGGCCTGAGTGCTGAGGCAGGCACCCCAAGGGATTTGGTACTAGGAGTAATTCCTAGCGCCCTCAATTCTCTATGGCCAGGGGCCTGAGAGAACACAAAGCCCGAAGCCTCAGGACCTGGAGGAGAAACCATGGCCTGGGACTGACCAACAGGAAAGAGCTCTGGATTGGGGAACCCTTGGGAGAGACCGGGGGTGATGTGAGGAGGTGCCTGCTTCTGCTGGGCACAGTGGCTAGGTAGGCAAGTGGTCTAGATGCTAACTTTTACTCTGCCCCTGGCTGGGTGTGTTATCTTCCATGGGCATATAGCATCTTTTGGAAGGGACCTGAGAGGCTACTGAGTCTAACCTACCTGTTTGACAGATGAGGAGACTGAGGCCCAGCTAGTGAGTGTCATTTGGGATCTGCCTCCTCTCCATCTGGGAAACAGGGGCTTGAATTGCACTGGATGGTCCCCAATATCACCACTCCGTGTTCTCTCTTTGTTCTGGTACTTTTTTTTTTAAGCCCCCCCTTTTTTTTATCATTCTCTGGTAGCAAAGTGTGGGAAATTGAGCTCCTGGAAGGACCTGCTTTTGGGGATGCTTGGATGCTTCCATAGGTCTGAGGGGAGTGGCTCCGACTCCACCCCTGCCTGCCTGGCCAGGCGAGGAATATCCTGTGTTCTCCCACAGATCCTCTGCAGAGGCTCTGTGCAGGACTCTGGCAACCTTCCTCTGGGCTTCAGAGTAATTCCTGGACACCAGGGGAGTCCTTGGGCAGCCCACCTGGGAGCCGTCATTGTTCCTTCAGGCATGGAGTCTGGGAGATCCCACTAAAATCTGGCCACCGACATTCAGCAAGTACGACCCTGAGCCTTGATGTCCTTGCCTGAAAAATGGTGATACCAGATAGGGTGGCTGTAAGACTCCAGTGAATTCATGTTATAAAGTGTTTCACAAAACCCAAATGAATAATGTTGTTACCAGCAGCAGTAGCTAACCAGCCTGTCTCCTCTTCTCATCATGTGTGCCCATAATGATCTATATGCAGGGGACATTGGTGGCCTGTTTTGGGATCTCTGAGAGAGAACATCAAGCTCTTTGTGTGTGCTAAGTGCTGGACATAGGCCCTGCCCTTGAGGGGCATTCTAATGGAGGAAGACCGATCCAAAAGAGAGATGGAGGGGGGTGGGGCAAGACTTCTGGAGGCGGAATTCCTAGAGTTGTGAACATGGCTGAGGCCCCTCCTGAAAGAGTGGTCTGAGCAAGCCACCAGCCACCAGTGAGGAGAACGAGGCCTCAGGGCAGAGCTTTGTCCAAAATCGAAGCGGGCCATGCGTGGCGGGTGCCAAAGTGGGAATGAAGTGAAGCCCCATGTACCACCAGGGTGTCCCACGAGCTTGCCTTGACCTTGAGGCTCCTAAAGAATGGGAGACCCCATCTTCCAGGGCTGCCAAGGTACTGGGAGCTGACTCTTACTGATCTCCAGCCTCAGTCTCTCCCCATCTCTCCTGGCTCCACCTTCGAAGACCCTACTAATCCTCTCTTCTCCAGGCTAAACGAGCCTGGTTCCTTCAACTGGTTCTTCTCTGCTGTGTGCTCAGGGCCCTTCTGCAGCCTGCTTGCTCTCCTCTGGGTGCACCCCTGCTTATCACTGTCCTAGAGCCCGGAGCTGGACACAGGGTTCTAGGTACAATCTCCCTGAGGCAGAGGACAGACAGCATGACCATCCTCTCTTGTTCCTGGATACTCTCTTCCTCTTCATGAAGCCCCAAGTCTCCATGAGTTTTCTGAACTGCTGTCACCCTGGCTGCCATGAACTGGGGGTCCACTCACAGCCTCAGATCGTCCTCAGACAAGCTTCTGTCTAGCTGTGCCTCCCCATATCAGATCCAGGAAGTTGATTTTTTGCATCTCAGTGTCAGGTTTGAGATTACCCTCATTTTGGTCCAGGGTTCTGGCCTATGCAGCTCCTCTTGGATTGTGACCCTGTTGGCTCCTTTGCATCTTGTGAACATGCAGGCTCATGTTCAGAAGTGCCTGGAGAAGGAGGAGCAGGAGGAGGAGGAGGAAGAGGCCTTTGTTAAAATCCCCTGATCCTCAGTGAGATTGGTCTGGCATAACTGCTTTCTCTTTGGAATCACGACCTCTCTTTCTACATTTCACTAACTGGCCCCATTCAAAATATATCCCAGAAAACTTCCGGGAATCTAATCCATATTCATTGGCCTAGAGTTGGAAGACTGCTCTTTCCTTTTTAAAAAATCAGGCCATTGATGCTCATCTAGACCTTTGGTACAAACGTCTCTCATTTACCATGGCCTTCGCCGGCCATTGGCAGTGGTGGCCCAGCCATGTCCCTGCCAGTTCTGCTGTCAGAGCTCTGGGTGCCAGAGGACTTGACCTCATTAAGTCTGAGCACTCCCTTACTGTAGACCCTTATTCACTGTGGGGTGTGTGTTATTAGACATTTTTGTCCGATCATTTCCAGTCCAAAGATCATTTTCCTTGGCAAAGAAAATGGAAGCAAACACATAATAAGAATGAGAATAAACATGGCACCCATTTCTGTAGTGCTTGAAGATTTGGCAGAGTGTTTGTCTTTCCTTTGGGCCTCTGGGCAGCCCTGGCCAGGAGGGACTGTTCTGTGCATTGGACCGAGGAGATCACTTCATTCGTCAGGCACTGCTTGCGTGTCCGTGGTGTGCCCTTTTGTGTGTGATGGGTGCTGGGCAGACCAAGAGACAAGTGACAAAGAGCCTGTAAACCTATAAACCTATATAAATACAGAGTTCTTTGGGTGGGAGTGGGGAATGAGGCTAACATCTGGACAAAGCAGCAAGGGCTTCCTTTAGTTGAGCAGATGGTGCATGAGGTAAACCTTGAAGAAACCTGAGAATTGTGAGGCCAGGAGGCATGAGTCCTAAGCAAAGCCATGGAGGCAGGAAGGAGACGAGTGTAAGTGTCCCCCAAAACTGCCAGAGATGGGTGAAGGAGAGGCTAGAGGCCAGGAGGCTAGGAAGGAGATCAGGGGACAGGTTGAAAGAACATCGGGCTGAATTGGGTAAGATGGGAAATGTTGAGTTTCACTCTTGGTCTCTTGAGACAGAGGCTGGATGGCTCTTTACTCGCTGCATTGTCGCGTTGTTGTTGTTTTGGGGGGTACTTCTGGAGTTGGCCTCCTCACCTCCCCTGGACCATGGCAGTAGAATCCTGTGCGTCTTCCTGCCACAAGGCTTGCCTTGCTCCAGTCCATCTTCCCCTGCTCAGTGACCTCCAGGAGTAGATACAAAGTACTGTGTTTGGCATTCATAGCCCTTTACACCCCAGCCCTCTCCTACCTGTTCAATTACACCTTTCTTCCTGACACACATCCTGCAATGCAGTGACAGTGGCCTCCTGGCTCTTTCACCAACAGGACCCACCATCTCTTGGCTTGTAGCATTTTCTCTGGCTAACAGTGATTCTGTGTGTCTATGCCTGGATTGCTCCTCTGGGCCAGGCTTATGGGTTGTTTCCCAGATTTCTCATATAATTCCCTTTTCAGCCCAGGTAGTCAATAATACCAGAAAACGTCTGCATGGCAGGATAATGGGTATCAGGAAAAGGCCACTTAGAGTGAATCCACTTAGCATTTCATAAGAAATAGTGGGACGAAAGGTTGGATTGGGATTTCATCTTTAAAAAATTAAAAATTGTCAACAAGTTTTTGGGTCTTATAGTTTACTAAATTTAGGTTATCACTGCAGTTTAGTACTAATTCTTAGAACAAAGATCGCATTGTGTGGTTATAATTATTACTATTATTTTTGATGAAAGTCTTCCCACAGAATTGTGTGCCAGTTCACCGCCATGATTTTCATCCTCTGCTTTATTGGCCCAGCATGATGCTTCCTTTGTGGAGGAAGGTTTCTTTCAGTTTCCCCAAGGACTTCCTTTACAAACTTTTAGTGCTAAAGTCATTCTCTTGTAAATTGGAGGTGGGCCACAGAATTAAGAGGAGAGGGATGTGTGAATGTCTCCAGATTAGCAGTGAATATTTCCCTGTCATGGTGACTTAGGGGACGGTATAGACGAGGACAAGAGGAGGGATCAGAGTCCAGATGTTCTTAAGAGCAGCTCTAAGAATTATGGGCCAGCAACTGATGTGTTTGACTCAGATGGAGTTTCCTCACTGGGATCTCTCCTAGCACCAACAGTAATATGATCTGGAACAGAAGATTGGTGTCTGAGGTGGGAACCTGCGACCTCCAAGCCTTTTGACTGAGTCCAAGTTTTATGGAACAAATCATTGTATTAAGGAGATTTATTCTGTGAGGTTTGGATTCTAGCCAACAGGCCACACTTGAGGACCTATAGGGCCATGTGTGGCCTCGAGGCCACAGGTTCTCTCCCCTCTGGGCCATTAAAAAAACCTAAACACTCTAGTCAGACAGTCACATCAGCCATTGAATCATTCATGAAAGTGACATTTCCTAAGCTCCTTTGGCATGCCCAGCACTGCCCTAGGCCCTGGGAATGTAGAAGCAGTCAGAAAAATATTCTGCCCTCAAGGACCTCGGGGAGGACAAATGGAGAGGTAATATGTACACATAAGTACATATACAGAGCAGCTGGAGGATCCAGAAAGTTCTTTTGTAGATGATGGTTTATGGGATAAACTCTGAAGGAAATAGGGGGTTATAAGGGGCAGAGGTGAGGGGGGTCAGACAGCCTGTACCAAAAGGCATGGTGATAGGAGAGAGAGGGCATAGTGTGTAGGGAATAAAGCTGGAGCCAGGTAGTGAAGGTCATGAAATGTCAGAGAAAGGTCAGGGGGAGTGACAAGGTCAGACCTGTCCTATGAGAAATCCCTGGAGTGGGGACAGACTAAAGCCAGGAGTTCCATGAAGAAGCTCTTCTAGAGCTCTCAGATTGACGTAGTGGTTGGGGCAGATGGGCACTGTATGAAGGGGAGATGAGGGAGAGAATGAATTGAGGAGGACTCCAAAGTTAGGAACCTGAAGTTCACAAGGGGAGAGTGGGGTCAGAAAAAGGGTAACGGATAGGATAAGGGTCTGTTAGATTATGGGGCATCCGGCTGGAAGCGTGCTGGACCTCAGGGAGTGCAGGGCCTCATCTGTTTGGAGAGCTGTGACCCCTTGGCAGCTGATAAGGTTGCTCTGGGAGAGTGGTGGGAGAGGAGGCCCAGGGCAGAGCAGGGCAGGCGGATTGATTTTGTTTGTCATAGCTGTTCACGTGCTGGTTCCTCCATGAGACCATGAGCTCCTCAAGAGTGGGAGCTTCCTCTTTTACCTGTAGTGCCCAGCACATAGTAGGTGCTTAATAAATGAATGCTAGGGATCAGAAAGTAGTTGCCTTGTGTTCAGCGTCACCAGACTTGAGGCTTATTTCTTTTTCAGGACCCAGATCCAAATAAAGATACCTCTGCTGATGACTGAGCCTTTGGGCACCTGTCGGGGCATGTGGATTATTTTTCTTTTCTTTTTTGGGGGGAGGAAACATGACGTCATCTCCCTGTTGTAGGAAAGGCCATTTTGGCCCTGTGGAACATTGAATCTGCCCAGAATCATCATGAGATCATTGGATTCTTATGCTTCTTCCATCCTGGCAACCCCTTTGCCTTAGTGCCATTGTTCTTGGCTCCTGTGCTCCTAGAAAGGGCTGTGCGTCTAGACGTGGCATGAGAGTGTCGTCCAGGGTGCCCAGAGGCTCTACTCGAGGGGGAAGAGGGAACCCATGGCACCAATGAGGGCATTCTGGTGTCTCTAGCCACTGTTACTTGTTGCTTCTTTCTCTAGCCATCTCAGGATGGTTCATTATATGCGGAACAGCAACATTCACTCTTGGAAGCCAAGAAGCTGCTTTCTCCAGGGATATCTGGCCCCATCTGCCAAGGATGACCAGGTAGAGCACCCAGTAGAAGGGCAGAGGTGGGGTTGTCTTTGTTTCTTGTATGCCTGTGGCCTAACACAGTTCTCTGTTGCTTGAAATCTTCACGGGTCCTAGGGATTTTGCAGAGGTTTAGGCTTTGCCTTCTAGCTCTGAGATTCTCTAGGATTCCGAGTCCTTTTCAGCTGTGACAGTCTGTGTTGATCAGTATTTTGGGAAAGCCCATGAGCTTGTTGGGATGTGCTCAGGGATGCTCTGTGTGGCATGTTGGAGGGGTGTCATTGTGGGGTTTCCCAGTGACTGGAGCACTTGGCACATCAGCCCTGTGGGCTATGGACTTTGGGTCTACCTGCTGCCTTCTTATCAGCCTGGGTTCTCGAATCTCTGCTAGCATAGGATTCATCTCATTCTTGTTTTCTTGTCTTAGGGAGTTCTGTCTGTGTCTTTGTGCCAGTCCCTCAGAAATCAGTCAGTAAACGTTTATTAAGTACACATGACCAGGTAGAGCACTGTGTGTGCCAGGCTCTGTGCTAAATGCTGGGGATAGGAAAAGACAGTCCTGCTCTCAGGGAGCTCCCAACCTAATGGGAGAGACAGAAGATGAGAAGCATGGATGTGCAAACGAGCCACATACTAGACACCTAGGAAATAATTAAGAGCGGAAAAACATTGGGATCCAGGGAGGCTGGGAGACTTCTCGGGGTCGGCCCTCCATCTCACATGCCAGAAGCCTTTATACTGTGACACTGGAATGCCAGCCCTGGTCCCGCATCAGTCAGCAGCTACGCCTGGGGGCCTAAAACCCAGGGTTCTGGATGTGGGTTGGGAAGTGACAGCACTGTGGCCTCTCTCAGGTGTGACAGGTCTCGAGGACCAGCACAAGCCCTCTGCTACTGCATACCCATGTGGGCAGCCACTGGGAGCATAGAGAGGGCGACTCATGAAGGAGCCCTAAAAAGGAGATGGCAGTGTGGCCAGTGGTCCTCAAGATGCACTCGGGCTGCAGGATGTGCACAGGACAAGATGCTTCCCTTCCATTCTGTCAATCTGACGTTTCCATTAGTGGACGCTGTGGCCTGTTGCCAGGACTGTGATGCTTGCCCATAAGGGTGGGGGTCATCCTCGCAGGCTGTGTGTGCCGTGCCACAGACAGGGCACAGATGCCCCTCCTTGGGACTAGAGTCTAGTCAGTGGCTGCTCTTATCCTGCTCAGAACCAGCCTGATAGCTTCCAAGGCTAGAGGTGTTTGGACTGAGTTTAATTCAGCAAAATTTAATAAGAATAAATGTTAAATCTTACTTGGGGGCTAAAAGAGTCAGTGCCATGAACATGAGATAGGGGAGGGGTGGTGTGGCTACATACATCTGCAGGAGATCTGGGGGTCTTAATGGACCACAAGTTCAACATGAGTCAACAGTGTGGTCTAGTAGCCCCTCCACTCCCCCAGCTAATGGAATCTTGGACTCCATTGTGTGACCTTGGCTGAGCTTCAGTTTCCTGATCTGGAAAGTGAGGGGGTGGCACTAAATGACCTCTGTATTCCTTCCACCCTTAAATAGATGATCCTTTGAGTCCTCCAAGGTCATCTAAGTGACTAAGTGTCGAGTTAAATAGTGTTTTAAGGAGGTGGCCTGGAGTAATGGGCAGGATGGGCTTGGACTTGGAGGTGAGAGCCACCCTGCATTAAAAGGCTGTTAGCTTTATGATCCCAAGCCAGCCGCTCACCCCTGTGCCTCGGTCTTCTCATGTGTAAAACGAGCATTGGGTTCCATGGCCTCTAAGGTTCCTTCTGGCTCCAAATCCATGATTTCAGGAACAGGTTGGAGAGAGCCCCTCTGTCCTCTGCTCTTGTCAGACCTCATGTGGAAGCTTGTGCTTAGCTCCGGGTACCATGGCTTGGCAAGGACACTGATGAACTGGAGTGCCTAGTTCCTGGTGGACAAGAGGACTGGAGACTGCTCCACCTGGAGGGGGGCAGTCTGTCCCATGGAGGAGGAGGGAGTAGGCTTGTTCTGCTTGGCCCAAAGGGCAGAGGCACTGTGACTAGTGGATAGAGGAGAGGGGAGGACTTGGGAGCAGTGAGAACTGGGTTTGAATTTTGTCTCTGACCTTGATCCTGTTTCCTCATCTATAAAATGGGGCTGATAGTAGCTCTGACCTCAGTGGGTCTTTCTGCCACGCACAGAAGATGGTAGGCGTAAAGTGCTGTAGACTCTAGAGCTTCACGCTCACAGCGGTTGCTGCTTCCACATCTTCTTTGTCATCAGTGTTTACTGGGGCTGTGAGCGACTTGGCCAATAGCTGAGTCCAGCCTGCAGAAAATCTGCCCCACAAGGAAGGGAAGGGTTGGCTCCTCTGTCCCTGGAGGTTTGGGCACTCTCTGAGCACCTGTTGGAGGTATTATCTGTGGCATTCTTGGTTGCTGCTGAAGCTTCTTCCAGCTCTTTAATCCTGTAGCTGTAGCAAAACAGCAGTGCCCATTGTTGAGTTCTTGGAGGAGTCCTATGGCCAGGTAAGAGGCAAGGTTCCCGAGTTCCCCCAGGCTTGCACTCCCGTCAGGTGCAGTGTGGTTCTTAGTGGGCATGAGAAGGCAGATTCTATGTCAGATCACCAGCCTCAGGCTGGGCTTCCTGCTGACCTCAGCTGCCAGGATGAGTGAGGCCCACTCAGATGCCTGAGCCCTCCCACCCCTGCAGGCTAGGCTTTCTCCCTTTCTGTGTGTTTTGGCAGCAGCACACATTGACTGCAAACCAACTTCTGGGATGGGAATGGGGTGCTTGTGATTCACTCTTGAGGCTAGCACTCAGAATGGAGCCTGACGTGCCCTGAGACCCCACAGAGCCTCCTGACTCATCACAAGGGATTTCCTTTTCTCCCAATGCCATCCTCATGTTAAACTGATCCCATTCTTAGGTTGTGAATAACAGTTCTCTATCTCACCATACTCAGTGACAGAGACAGACTTCGATCTTGGCATCCCTTACAAATGGTCTACTTCAGTGACATTCTTCTGTCTGAGCAGGACCTCCTGTCATTCCATCTCTTTGTGCTTCCTGTCTCCTCACCCTGTCCTTAATTCAGCCTCTCTGCCCTCCCTCCTCCCAGGCCATCACCCAGATCTGGCTTTGCTTTCCTCTCTGATGTTAACCAGTTCAGTATTACACTGCCCTCTGCCCTTGTTACCTTGGCCTTTCACCACTTATTCTTGGCCAAAACCCCATCCTGGATCATTCTCAATATCTGCCTTCTCTATACCTACTCATATGGTGTCAGATGAAGCTGAGCTGACTGTGGCCACTGGACACTGGTGCTCTCCTGTCTCAGCTGGGCCCTCACTGCAGCTACTGTCCTTCTCTTCCTCCCTCTAGGATTCTGCCACATTGCCCATAGTGTCATTACAGACCTTTTCTTCTTCCATTAAGCCTTCCACTGTCCCAGCTAAGGACCTCTTCTCACACTTCACTGAGGACATAGAGGTCATTGGCCAGGAGTTCTCCCACATCTCAAGAACCCTGGCTACCATCTTCCCTCCTATCCTCCTTTACTGGAGTCTCTGACAAAGAGGTGGCTCTTTTTCTTCCCAAGGGCATCTACTGTCAATGCCCCCTCCCCTTTGACCTCTCCTGATCTCCTGGCTCCTTCCCTTCTGCCTCTCATGCTTACAAGCCTTAATTAGACCAAGCTGTCAGCCTACATCACTCCTGCTTTTCTCAGGCAAACTTCTAGAAAAAATGTTGGTGCTCATTGGTTTTGCCCCTTCTCTCATTCTCTTCTGACTCTGATGTACTCGTGCTGTAGCATGTAGCAATAATGACCACCTTGCCCTCTTGGACACTCTCTTCTGGGTTTCCAAGACCCTGTCTTTCTTGATTCTCCTTCTTCCTTTTTGGCCACTTCTTGGTAGCTTTTCTGTGTTGTGCCTGCTGGCCATGGGCACGTCTCCAGGGCTCCATCCTTGGCCCTTTGCCTCTTTCCCCTCTCTCAGTGACCTCCTCAGTTCCCAGGAATTTAATAATCATCTGTGGGGGTGACTGCCAGATCCATGTCCAGCCCTCAGTCTTTCTCCTGACTTTTCAGTCCCAGCATTTTAATGTGGATGCTCTACAGACACATCACACTCCAGCAGTACAGCCTGGAACTCATCTTCCAAAGCTGCCTAAGTGATTTTTCCTTAGTTGGTGCTTCTCTCTTTGGCACCTTCATCTGCTTCTGGTCTACCTTTCAAATTCCCTTAAGCTGCTCTCCTTCTCATGCTGACCCAGTCAGCACTCCCCCTAGGCGACTGTCACTTTCCTTCTCTATGTGATCTTTTGTCCCTCACCTTTCTAATATCCACTCAGGACTGTGGTCCCATTGTGGGTGTCATTGTGCTGACCTCGTCAGGCCCCATGAGGAAGGAGAGTTGCCGAAGTGAGGTCCGCAGCCACTCTCTGAGGAGCTTGCCCTAACCTTCTCAGAGGATGAGAAATGCCTGTTGTCCAGGCTGTGCAGCACAGTGCTGCCTGGCACCTGCCGGCCACAGTGAAGATGGGCTGCCATCAGCTCTGGTGGAGGGCTTGCCCTGATCCAGAGGTGTCGAGGTGCTCCCGTTTACTGGCTCCCTCGGCAAGGACACAGGCCTCTCCAGTGGGGCCAGGTGCGGTTGCCAAGTGCGTAGTACACATTCAGCACAGTTGATCACTCGGGGACTGTGACGTTCTCTGGACCACTTGCAGGGTTTCATCAGCTTTGTCTGTGCCACAGCTCTAACACTGGATACCAACGAGAGGCCAGAAGCAAGCCTCCCTTGTTGTGTGAGTGATGTTGGCCGCTCTCCTTCTATTGGGGCATGTGACCAGTGGCTGCCACCATTATCAGAGACTTTTAGAGACTACTTGAAGGTGCGCGAAGCTCTCTGTGCACATGACCTCTTTTGAAGCTTATGGTATCCTGTGAGATAGGTATCATTTCCATTTTATAGAGGTGGAAACTGAGGCACAGAGATTAAGTGACTTGTACAGTCACAGGAAGAGGCAGGGTTTGAACCTAGTCTTCCTGTCTTTCCTGTAGCCTGTGCTTCCTGGGTAAATCCTGGAGATCCAGGGAATCCCCAAGCACCCAGCCCCATGGTGCAAGCATTAGCAATGACAGGATCCTTCAGTGCCTTCTCTGACTCTTGACCCAGACACCTGCTATTTCTTCTCCTTGTCACCTGACTGGCAAGCTGGCTGCTTTTTCACCTGATGAACACTCTCAAGGATATTTCCTTTCTTTCTCCTTTCAGGCCAGTTACCATTGGCCCATCCCCCTCATTTTACAGCAGAGGAAACTGAGGCCCATGCAAGTTTGCACAGATAAGTTAGCACAAGGCTACAGTACAGACACAAGCTAGCCAAGTCCAGGTCCAGTACTCTTTAACTTTGTACCTAAGCAGATACTAGGTTGAGGTGTTTGAACTTCATCTGGTAGGCAAAGGGATACATTGAGTGTTTTGAGTAAGAGGGTCGCCTGATTTAAGCTGGCATTAGTGAGATCGGCCTGGCTCTGAGGTCCTGTGGCAGTGGGGGCAGTGGGGGCAGAGAGAAGAGAAGAGGAGGAGGGGGCTAATGGGAGGATGAGTGGAAGCAGCATGGAAGAGATGTGTAGGTGATGGGGATCATGGGACCCTGCCTACCATGTGAGCAGAGGAAGGGCTGGAGGAGGAGGGCAGGTGCTTTGGGATGTGAATGGGGCTGTGGGCCCAGCCCCAGGTCACAGAGTCAGAGGGAGACCAGCCCTGCCTTGAAGAAGCTTCTGTTCAGTTGGGGGAACAAGACACATAAATGTACATAAGGTAAAAACAGGTGATTTTTGTAAGGGAGGCCCAAGCAGCTGGGGCAGGGGTGGGGGTGTGTGTGTGGGGGAAATCAGGGAAAACTTCTTGAAGAAGGCAGAGCCTGACAGATTTAAAGCTAGAAAGGATGGCTGGCTCCTGGCTCCAAAGCCCCTTCAGAGACCATTGAGTGCTGCCCCCTCAGACTCCGCACAAAGGAGGAATCTGGGGTCCAGGGAAGTTCAGTGACTTTCCCCATAGTTACAAAGTTACATAATCAACATTGGAGAGAGGATTCGAAATCAGGTCTTGTGACTGGAACCAGTGTGCCTTCCACTGGGCCTTGCTGCCCTTGTTGCTCGTGGGGGCCTTGAGTCACTTGTGGGATGCGCAGGTGGAGAGCTTGTCTCATGACTGGATGTGGTTGGGGCAGGGAGTAGGGCTAGCAATCACTGTAGGTAAGACCAGAGATGCAGTGTTGGGACCAGTGCTAGATGAACAAGAGTGAGAACATAGAAAAGATGGACTGAAAAATGAGAGCACTGCTGGGGGACGACCACATCGAGGTGGAAAAGAGGAGGAAAACAGTAAGGCCAGAGTTGGGGGGAGCACCTGTCAGAGAGGGCCAGTGGCCAGGGCCAAGGAAGAGAAAGACTGAGAAGGGCCTTGCCTCTGGCTGTTTCTGCAAGTTTGGTCAGAGAGCCCAGCTTCTGTTCTTGAGTAGAACCAGTGGAGAGGGAGGGAGAGGATCAGGCCTCCCTGAAGGAGACTAAGGGCTGGGTGGTCTGGAGTGCCCAGGCCTGCTGCCCTCTGGGCCCAGCCAGACCCCTCTGGGCAGCTGAGTCCTATTCTGGGGTTGGCGAGGGGCCCTAGAGTGTCTGGTGGTTGGGTCACAGCTGTCTCAACTTCATGGATTGAGAGGTTTTGCCTCCTGGTCTCTCTGTTCCCATGTTTCTTCCATGATTCTTAGGAGGCAGGGATGTTAAATGAGACACATTTGGGCATTCCTGTGGAGACTGGGCAAGACCAGAGGAGATGCCCAAAGCATCGTGTGTGGTGAGTTGGCAAGAAATTTGGCTTTGAGTCTTTCTGGGGTACAGTGGCCCCTGCCCCCTCTGTGTGCATGTGGACCCTGCCACAGGCATGCATATGCTCTTAGGCTTTTCCAAGATATGTGGTGACATATGAGAGTACATGCGTGTGCCACACACCATGAAGTGACGAATGCCCTTTTTCCAGTGAAACCCTGCCCCCTGGCATGTAAGGGCTCCTGGCTGCCCTTGTCCCTCTCGGGTTACTTCATAAATGGTCAGATGAAAGGAGCTGACCTTTCCTGACTGATCCCCTGGCACAGTTTCAGGGGCAGTGAAATAGGAGAACAGGAAAGCATCAGTGGAGGTCAGGGCTTTACCTGGGAGCCAGGACAGAGTTGGAGGCAGCAGGACACCTAGGGCTAGTCCCGCCTTCAGAGGTCTGAGCTGTTCCAGGGCCAGCCTGTACTGTGGGGGGGAGGGGTCATACCGTTGCCCCTCCTGGATGACTCCAAACCAGGTCATACCTAGGGGGCTTTTTTTGGGGCCCTATCCTCTTGACTTCCGTGGAACATTAGACATTGTTGACCCTCCTCTTCTCTTGGATGCTCTTTCCTCTCTAGGTTTTGGGGCCCTCTTTGCTGACTTATCATCCACATTATGCCCCTTCCCCAGCTGGGAATGTTCCCCAAGATTGTGTCCTGGACCACCTTCTCTTTGTAGGTTCCCTTACCTTGTGACTTTGTCAGCTCACAGGGGCTTAATATCTTCTCTCTCCTGATCTGTCCATCCAGTCCCAGTCCCCGTTGACTTTTGGACATTTCAGACTAGATATCCTAGAGACATTTTCAACCAAATAGCCCAGAACTAAACTATTTATCCTCCCCTGCCCCTAACCCTCACCTTTCCCCAACATCCCTATTTCTGCCAAAACCACCACCATCCATCTTTCCAAGCATCCTTGCCCCCACTGTCAACTGTCCCACACCACCTGTGGGCCAGCAGCCAAGAGCCCTGGGAAGACCACTGGCTCTACTTCTAGCCTGGCTCCCCAGCCACTCCACCCCCCCCCCTGAAAAGTGACTCTTGTAGAGAGGGGACCTGGCAAAAAGAAAATTTTCCTTCCCCGAGTCTTTGGCCCTGCCACATGTCCCATCCTCAGAAACCGATATGGTTGGATTAATGGGAGCAGCAGCGTCAGAGATATGTTCCTATCTGCTCTGCCCGAGGACCACTGAGCTTTTCCGTCTGACTTGCAGCTGAAGCCTTCTCTGGCTTTCCTCTCTCTGCCAGACCTTGGGTTCCTTGAGGGCATGGCACTTTGCACATAGCAAGTATGTAAGACATGCTTTTTCATTCATCCAATCAATCATTCCTAATAACTGGGGAAGCATTCCAAGCTGAGTATGGAAGCACATGAAGCCAGAGTGGGCCAGATGGTTGGTGGGAAAGGGTCAAGGTCACATCTGTTTGTCTTCTATCAGCAAATCTGTCTTTGACAGATGTTGGGAATACTTAACTGGGCTTGGAAATATGGCCTTAATAGTGGTGGTGATTTGGGAGATGGCATTGGTGTTGGGGGAGGGGAAGGAGACCCCCTTGGGACATCCAGGGGCAAGGCTGTGGCTTCCTCCAGAACATGCTCAAGCCACCAGGGCTCAAGTCCCATCCCACCACTCTTCACTTCTCCTTTCCCCAGGTCCTTGCTCTATAAAATGAGGATACAAATACTTGGACTGTTCATCTCCCATTGCTAAGTGAGTGCTGAAGTATGATCAGACCTGACCCAGCTGACCCGAGCCAGAAGCCAGTGAGCCTGGATGGGGACAGACCTTTGGGCTCTTAACTGGATGCAGAGCCTTCTGGGGCTCAGTCTTTTTCGTGAAAGCAAGGAGGAAAGATGAGAAGTCAACATTCATTAAGTGCCTCCTGTGTACCAGCCCCCTGCCAAAAACATTCCCTGTTCTTAGGAGTTCCCAGTCTGATGGAGGAGACAGGCAAACAACTGTGCCAACAAGGTACATGCTGGTTAAATGAGAACTATCCAGCAGCATGAAGGCGCCGGACTGAGGAGGATGGCAAAAGCTTAGGCAGAGGACAGCCCCTGGAGGAAGGTTGGGAAGGGCACTAGATCCAAGTGTAGCATTTGCATTAGATCCTAGGGGTGGTGGAGAGCCACTGAGCGGCTGGGCTGGCTGCAGGTGGCAGAGGTCTGAGAGCATCTTCCCCTGCTGCTCTTTGGTTTCCAGAACCAGCTGCTCTTCTCTGCTTTGTGTGTGTGTGGGTGTCTTAGAGTTCTTTAATGACTCACTTCTGTGGGTGGTCTAGTGGAGAGAGCTTTGGGCCTGGAGTAAGGAATACCAGAGCCTCAGACAAGTACTAGCTCTGTGACCCTGGACAAGTCACTTAACCTCTGTTTGCACCCTGATTGCCTTAGATGACTCACCACCCACCTCCATCTCTACTGTTCTTATGCTTCTGACCAGAACTTTGCATCTGTGCTGCCTGTCATCCCCTCAAGATAGCTAATCTCTTCAGGCTATCACTGTAGCAAGGCAACCTTCCTGCACCTTCCCAAATCCACTTACTCTACTGCTGTCTAGAACAGCTGTTCCAAGCCTTCTCATCTCTCAAGGCTCCTATGATACCCCCTCCCCTCACCCTCCTGGGACTTTACCTTATTCTTGAACAAAAAAACCAAGACCATTTGCTGTGAGCCTTCCCCTTCTCCCTTCTTCCTCATCCTACATTACCTTCCTCCTCTATTTCTTCTTTCACTCTTGTCTCTGATGAAGAGGTAACCTTTTCCTTTCCAAGGCCAACCCCTCCCACACTCCCATTCCCTCCTCCCCTTCTTTAGCAGTTTGCCCCTTCTGTCATCCTCATTCTGAACCCTCCAGACTCACCTGATCTACTGGTTCCTTAAAAAACAAAGCCATCTCCCTTGATCCCACCATCCCAGCCAGTATTGTCCAGTATTATTCTTCTCCTTGTCAAACTCCTGGAGAAGTTCTACAGGGACTTCCACTTCCTCCGGTCCTGGTGCAGAGGCTTCATCCTTCCCCTCAAATGGCTCTCCTCCAAGTTACGGCTGCCCTCTTCAATCTCCATTCTTCTTGGCCTTTTCAGAGGCCTCAGACACTGGTTACCCATCTCCTTTGGAATGCTCTCTTCTGTGCCAGGCTGTTCCTTCTGTCCTCTGGCCTTGGGGGTCTCCCCCCAGCCTCTGGCCTGGAATTTCTCTTCCCCTTCTCTGCTGTTCCACTTGGTGAGCTCACCAACTCCCATGGTGTTCCTGAAGGCCAGTCCTTCCTATGTTACCAACTGCCCATTGGACATCTTGGTCCAGATGGACCAGAGATATCACAGACTCATCTTGGCCAAAGCAGGATTTCTCTTTCCTGCCTCCAAAGGCACCACCATTCTCCTGGTTCCTCAGGCTTTGAGCCTTGAGTTTGGCCTCGACTCCTCCCCACACTCACCCTTACCCTCACTCACATACCACACCAGCTGCTCAGACCTATTGTTTTTTCCTTCACTATATCTCTCCTGGCCCTACACTTCTCTCTGTTTATGAATTGGTAGCTCCTCTTAGCCAGACTATTAATAGTTTTCAAATGGACCTCCCCTTGGTCCCTTCCCTCGCCCATCCGTCCTCCATTCTGCCACCAAAGCTGACTTTCCTGAAGAACGGTGCAGGCCATCTCTGCTCAGTGAGCTTCAGTAGCTCTCTGACACCTCCAGATAAGACAGAACACCCTCCATCTGGCCTTCCTGCCTGGCCCATCTCCGGGCACTTTGGTTTCCAGTCCTGCACAGGGCACAGCCTCTCTGTGTACCAGCCTCCGCCATCCTGGGGACACTCGCTCCCTGCCAGCTCTGACTCTGGCTGAGATCTTGCCTTGCCTGGGCCTCCGGGTGCCGGTGCCCTCCCGCCCTGCCCTTCCTGTCCGTCCCTCATCATTTATGGGTCACCCTTCTTAGAGCGAGTACTTGATGTGCTGTGGCCTGATGGAGGCTGCTTAGCATGAAGTCTGGCCCATGCTCTTGGTGCTTTTCGCTGGTTGGTTGGTTCACCTGTGGAATTTTCTTTGGGTCTGTTCTGTGAGGGCACTCCTTAGGCAGTGTTTGGATGCTCCTGTGGCAGGTTGGCTTCTAGGTGGGAGGAAGGAGGCCAATGCGGGGTTCTTGGGCTGGGCTGAGCCTGTGTCGGGGGTGGGGCTGCCCCCAGATAGTCTACCCCCAGGCTCTGGCCTCTGGGGTCTCCGTCAATCCTGTCTGTAGATTAGGAGAGTGATCTAAGCATGCTAATGTGCTGGGGGTGGGGCAGACTGAGCCTGGGGCTGGGGAATGGCTGGAGGGGGAGGGGGGCACCGAGTGGGAGGTCCTGCTGCCTGCCCCGCCCCCGCCCAGTGTGGGAGCGGTGAGGTCAGGCCGGCAGAAGCACTGTAGCCCTGGCAGCTGCTCCTGAGTTCCGGCCTCAGGGTGCCCCCAGGCACGTCCCCATCTGCCTGTCTTCAGTGCTTATGTTAATGGAGCAGCCCTGGGCCCCCCTGGGCCCCCCGGGATTGCTCTGGCTCCAGCTCCTCCCCGGCTATCACTGGGCTGCTCCCCTTCCCCTGCCATGTCTGACTCGTGGACCCTGCTGTCCAACTTCTCCCTGCCGCCCACCAGCAGACTCCGGCGCTCCAAAAGGTAGGAGGCAGGGCTCCCAGCCCGGAGAGCCCTTGGCATGGCTGTTGGGGCATCTGCCGGCCCCTGGGTGAGGGGGAAGTCCCTGCCCTTCTTGCCTCTTCTGTAAAGCCAGTACTTGGGCTTGGCAGCTGATCTTGGAGCTCCATCCCTGTCCTGGTGTGAGCAGGAAGGCTCAGGCCCAGGGACTGACTGGAGATGCCCGTGGTCTTGGGTGGGGGGCAGGTAGGGCAGGAGGGATGGCTGAGGGCTGAAACTGGGGCCCCTCCTTGTCCCTGCAACCCTGCCCAAGAGGCAGGGGGCTCAGGAAGCTGAGGACAGCACTAATTCCAGGTGTGTGGGCTGGAGGAAGATCTCTGGGATGGGTGGGCTCTCCCATGTGCAGCTCGATGCTGCCTCTGCAGGGGTGCTCCCCAATAGTCCACAAGCACTCACCATGTGCCTTGCACTGTGCTAGGGGCCAGGCATCTAGAGAGGAGCAGGAGGCCCATGCTCCTGCTCCTCCTCTTGGCTTGGTTAAGAGGCCTTGTGCCTCTGTTCCTACACCTCATACTCAGGGCAGGATTCAGCACCTGCTGGGCTGGGCCCAGCACCTGGCAGCCCTTACCCTCAAACAACTCGGGAAGACCCCTGTAGGGCTGGCCAGCCGAGCCTTACAGGGGCCAAGCATTCCTGGCATGGAACACAACCTGTGCAAAAGCTCCAGGGCCAGAGATGGCTCTAGGAAGCAGTGCCCACAGAGGAAGGGCCTGAGGATTTGGGTTCAGAACCTACTTCTGGCACCTGCTGCCTCTCAGTGGGGCTTCTGGAGGGTTGAGCACTCTCTGGCCTTTGGAGTCTGTTCTTGCTCTCAATCTATGAAGCTACCAGTGTTCCACACAATGTTACCAGCCAGGAACACTGGAGAGTCCAGGGCGGGGATGGTGGGCTGGAGTGGACAGTGCTGAGAGTCGGACCTTTTCTGGGTGGCCACTAGAGGGATTTTTGAGCAGGAGAGGATATTCAGTGTGTGCAGGATAGATAAAACCAGATTGGAGGGCCAAAGCCTCTGTGACATACCCCTTCCCTAGTCCTGTAGGTAGGTCCTCATCTTAAGCCCTGGCCCTGGATTCCTGCTGAGTTTGGGAAGCAGCAGACAGCCTATCAGTATAGCTTACGGCCTCTGAGCCCTCAACCCGCCATAGGACTGTTTCTCTTTACACTCCTGTCTCTGCTGTCTTACCTAGAAACCACCCACAGTCCCTGTTTCTCCCCTCTTCCTCTCCTCCTGACTCATGTCCTTCAGACGTGTCTTTTGTCTCTTTCTGAGCTGAGGGCTCCCCTGAGCCTCGAAGGGCTGGCCTTGTGGTGTTGGACCCACCAGGGCATATCACATTGTCTGTCTAAACATCACTTTTCTGCTCTCTGAGGGGGAGGACAATGTTTGCATTTCTCCATGACCTCTATGGCCCTTAGAGAGGGTTGGGAGAGCGATCGATGCTTCTGCGAGGACGCTGGCATGGGTTAAGTGCCTCTAGCCTGGGCATTCTGCCATTCAACTCTCTGATATTACCTGTGGCTGCTAGCTTGGGACGTCAGCTGGTCTGACATGTGTCTGGGTCACTGTTATGTCTAGGTATTTGAAGGCAACAGCTGGATCTGTGAGAATGCTTTTGTTGCATTTGGTTTATTGGTAGAGATCTCAACAGTGAGGGGTTTGACATGTGCCAGCTTGTGAAGGCCACCTGAACATGTCCTTGTAGGTTCTGGCTTCTTAGCACCATTGTTTCATGCTTCATTTTCTGTGGTGAGTTTTGTTATCCTGGGCCAAGACAAAAGCATCAACTTTTGTGTGAGTCCTCATGCCAAGTGCTTTGTGAACTTCAGAACACTCTGGGAATGCTGTCTGTTCCTGTGGGCCCCTCAGGGGTCTTTTGCTTTTTTTTTTTTCTTTTGGGGGGGTAGGCAATTGGGGTTAGGTGACTTGCCCAAGGTCACATGGCTAGTTTTGTGTTAGGTGTCTGAGGCCAGATTTGAACTTAGGTCCTCCTGACTTCAGGGCCAGTGCTCTATTCACTGCACTACCTAGCTGCCCGAGCTCCCGCCTCACCCCCACCCAGGGTCTTTAAGGAACCAAGGAAAAGGAAAGTTTGGAGATGGCGGAGAGCGTGGGCTCTCCACACTCAGAGCCACTGAGCTGGCTGTCCCTTCCTGGCAGGATTTTGAAGGGACTATGAAGAAGGATGGTTTGTGGGGATCTCCTCTAGTATCCTGGGACTCAGAAGAATTCTGACCAGGCTGTTGGCTCACCCCCATGTCTAGACCTGGCAGGATTAGTGTAGGGACTGGACCTGCAATGTTATTGATAGGGAGAACTCCCAGGGGAGCAAACTCCCTCCACCTGTGTGGGTGGGCACCTTTTCTACACCACATATTCTTAGAGGGTTCCCTGAAGTTAAATGACTGGGTCACCCAGTCAGTGTGGACCCGAGGTGGGACCTGAATGCACATCCTCCAGGCTTTGAGACTGGCGCTTTGTTTCTTGGGCCACCCTGCCTTTCCAGTTTTTAATTCAGTAAATATTTATTAAGCACCTACTATGTGCCAGGTCCCGTGCTAAGTGTTGGGGATACAGAGAAAAAAAAGACAGTTCCTGCCCTCCAGGAGCCTAATCTAATGGGGTAAGACAGCATACAAAAGGAAGTGGAAGGGGGAAGGAGCCATGTGTGGGGGCAAGATGCTGGTGGACGGACTTGAGTATCAGCATGATGAGAGGGAGAAGAGCCTGTGATTTCTAGATCGCTGTCAGGTTTGTGAGGCTGGGTCACTCAGCCATGAAGCGTCTGAAGCAAGATTCAAACTCAGATCTTCCTGCCTTCCTGGCCAAGCTCCCAATCTGCTGCTCTGGGCTGTCTCTGGATCATAGGACAGGGAGGGCTCTGAGCTGGGAAGGGTGGTTTGGGATCCAGACTGTGAGGCCGGGGTAGAATGCTGAGCCGAAATGGAAGCTGCAAATCAGCAGGGATTGTGACTCAGGAGCTAAAAGGAGCCTGTGAGACCATCAAGTGCAGCTGCCCTCGTTTTGTAGCTGAGGTCAGACTGAGGCAGCCAGCAGAGAGGTGACTGGCCTAGGGTCAAGTAGCTACTAAGGTTCTGAGGTCAAATTCTAACTTGTCTTCCTGGCTCTTGTGGCACCACCAGGTGCTCGAATGGGTAAGAACATGATGAGGTAAGGTGACAAGAAAGACTGCCACTTAAAAATGATCAGAAGGTTCTAGTGGACCTCAGGCTCAATGTAGGCCAGCTGTGTGCCATGCCAGTTGGCCAGCTGTTTTTGGCTGCCTCATGTAGAAACACCCTGTCTGGGGCAGGGATTTTAATTTTTGTGACTGTTTTTTCCTTTTGACCTCTTTTTTTGTATCACAGACCTCTTGGGTAGGCTGTCTTAAATAAGCCTGAGGTCAAACTTCTCATATATTCTTTTAAATTAGTAATTAATGGAAGGAAACACTAAATCCTTGGAGGTGAGTGAAGATAAAGATGCTATTTGTTTCCCATCAAAGTTCACAGATACCTCCGCCCTCCATCCTGTGGTCTCATCATATGTGAAGCCTCATTGGCCACCTAAGAGGAATGGGAGACAAGCCTAGGGAGGCCTGATTATCTACTTCCTTTATTAGAAGGATTTAACGAGTGGAAGATGAGTTGGGGAAGATGAATTGCTTGCTTTGTTTGCCTCTAGGTTGGAGATTCTTAATCTGGAATCCATGAATTTTTTATTAGAATATTTTGATAGCTTTATTTCAGTTTAATTGATTTCCTTTGTTATTTTATGCATATAAGCACATGGTTCTCAGGTGGGGTCTTGTCTCATAGGCTTCACCAGACTCCTTAAGGAATCAGTGAGGGTAAAGAGCCCCCCGCTCCAGGGGGTCGAATTCAGATCAGTATAAATGACTAACAGAACTTTTCCAGAAACACAAATATGCCCAGTGGAAGAGTGAGTTCTCTATCCCTAGAAGTATTCAAGTGCAGGCTTTCCCCAAGATTGTTAAAGAGGGTGTTCACATTGAGGTCACAATTGACCAGATGCCCTTGGAGCTTCCAATTGTAAATTCCCAGATTCTATGAAACGGGCCTTAACTTTGAGCCTCCTGATGGATTTTAAGCTGGAAGGAGCCACAGGGGGTGCAGAGTCTACGTGAAAGGAAAGCGGCCAGTGTGTGGCCAGGATTGTAAAGGACTCTTTTCTTAGCTGTTTGGTATTCTCTGTTTTCACATACCTCAGGACCCCACAAATGCAGGCTTTAATACTTCCAGGATGGTGCTGCTCCCGGTGCAGCTTTCTTCTTATCTAGCTGGCTGCTTTCTTTAACGTCATCTTCTCCAGGCCATTTCTGTCTCCTTGTCTGACACTTTGGAGCAAAGTGTCCACAGGTGGTACTTCTGCTATCATTAGTGATGAGAATGAATCATTGTGGAAATGTGGGCAAAATGGGCTGGTTTTCCTTTGTGACTTCTTAAAACTCAGGCTTTTATTGTGATGATAGCTTTCTAATAGGCCAGTAATTCTATAGACCATGATGTCTTTTCCAGGTCACTTATTTTTCCTCAGAGGTATTTCACATTTCCTTCTGTTTTTCCCCAATAGTTTTTGACTTTGTTCTATGGTTTCTTGATGTTTCATGGAGTCATTAGGTTCCCCTTAGCCAATTCTGTTTTTTCAGGATTTATATTCTTCAGTGTCTTGACCTTCCCCATCACCATAGTAGGTTTTCTTGATCAAGTTATTTTATTTACTGTTTGTTCATTTTTTTTCCAGCCTGTTTCTTTTTTGGACTTTATATCAGAGTTGAGCTCCTCTCATCTAGGAGTGTGGGGAGGGATGTTTGACCTGAACTTGTGGTTTATTACCCCTCCTGCTGCTTTGAGAGCTTTACTGCCCTCTGGTGCTGGTCTGGTCACTGTCCTCCTGGTTTGTGCTTTGGTCTTGACCCAGGTGGGGCCCTTGCTCTTTTCTACCTGACACTGTGACATGGACTGGGGGGCCTGGTCCTGTGCCCAGTGCTAGTACAAAAGTCTTTTCTGACCAGGTGGTCTATCTCCTTACTGCCCTGGGTGTTTGCCAAGCTCTGGCCTGGGTCCCATTCCAATTTCCGCAGATCTCCCTCTCTTTTTTTTTTTTTAATTAAACAAATGCTTTATTAACTTCTGGTTTACATCATTCATTTCCACCAGATTATGAGTTACATTTTTCCCTCATTTTTCTCTACCCACCACCCCAGAATAGCAGTCCCATTAGATATCCCCTCATCCAATCTGCTCTCTCCCATATCTTCTCCCATACCCCCTTCGACTTTGCCATTAGGGCAAGGTGAATCTTTGAGCCCCACTGCCTGGACATCTTATGAAACATTTAATTTTTTTTTTTTAATATTTGAAACATTTAATGTTACGACCTCGAATTTCAGATCCATTTCCTTCCTCCCTTGTCACCCATTCCCTCTGGGGAGATAAGTAATTCAGTATATGTTGTACATGTCTAGCTATGCAAAACATTATCATAGTAGATATATTGTACAAGGCTGCTTATAATTCCCTCCCACTCATCCCACCCCCCACCTGGTCCATTCCCTACATGATCCTGTCCCTCTTCTATAGTGGGTACTTCCAACCTCCCCTCACCCCAAGGATGCCCTCCCATCCATCATCCCTCCTCTCATCCCCCTTCCCCCTATCCTGCTGCAGGTTGAGATATCCCATTTAGTATGTATGTCATTTTCTCCCTGAACCAAATTCAATGTGAATGTGGTTTTGCCTTTTTAGCCTTCCTTATTCTCCCCCTCCTTTGCAACCACTTCCCCTTGCTTCTTCTACATGGGATAGTTTACCCTACCCTGTCTCTCCCCATCTCCTCTTGCCACTTTCCTCTCTCACCTCATAATTTCATCCCTTGAGTAGTCTCCCTTCCCAACAAATTCAACCTATGCCCTCTATCCATATATAACTGTAACCATATACACACACATTCACATATGTATTCATATGACCACACCCCCTTCTTCCATTATTTTCATAGTGAGAAAGATATCATCAGTCACAGATATTGCTTTTCCATATAGGAATGTAAATAGTTCAACTTTGATAAGTTCCTTTTGATTTCTTTTCCCTGATTACCTTCTCAGGCATCTCTTCCTTCTTGTGTCTGGATGTCAAATTTTCTATTCAATTCTGGTTTTTTCCTCAAGAATGCTTGAAAGTCCTCTATTCCACTGAATGACCATATTTTCCCCTGAAACAAAATACTCAGTTTTGCTGGGTAGGTGACCCTTGGGTTCATTCCCAGTTCTTTTGCCCTCTGGAATATCATATTCCATGCCCTTCGATCCCTCAGTGTAGAAGCTGCCAGGTCCTGGGCTATTCTGATTGTGTTTCCACAATATTGAAATTGTTTCTTCCTGGCTGCTTGTAGTATTTTCTCCTTGATCTGGGGATTCTGGAACCTGGCTATAATATTCCTGGGAGTTTTCTTTTTGGGATCTTTTTCAGGAGGTGATCTGTGGATTCTTTCAACCTCTATTTTGCCCTCTGGATCTAAAACATCAGGGCAGTTTTCCTTGAGAATTTCTTGAAGGGTGATTTCTAGGTTTGTTTGTTTGTTTGTTTGTTTTGATCATAGCTTTCAGGTAGTCCAGTAATTTTTAAATGATCTCTCCTGGATCTATTTTCCAGGTCAGTGGTTTTCCCAATGAGATATTTCACATTGCCTTCTCTTTTTTCATTTGTTTGGATCTGTTTAATAGTATCTTGATTTCTCCTAAAGTCACTAGGTTCCATTTGCTCCAATCTAATTCTGAAGGAATGATTCTCTTCAGTGAGCTTTGGAGATTCTTTTTCCTTTTGACAAATTTGGCTTTTTAAGGCATTCTTCTCCTCATTGACTTTTTGTGCCTCTTTTGCCATTTGAGTTAGTTTGTTTTCAAGGTGTTATTTTCTTCAGTCAAGTTGTTGACTCTCTTTTCATGATTTTCTTTCATCATTCTCATTTCTCTTACCAATTTTTCCTCCACTTCTCTTACTTTGTTTTCAAAATCCTTCTTAAGCTCCTCTATGTCCTGTAACCAGTTCATATTTTTCTTGGAAGCTTTTGGTGCAGGAGTTCTGACCTTGTTGTCTTCCTCCTGTTCCATACTTTGATCCTTTTTGTCCTCAGAAAAGGAGTCCAAAGTTGGATTGCTGTGCTTGCTTTGCTTCCTTTACTTGCTCATGTTGCCACTCAATTACTTGACTTTTGAGCTCTTTGCCACAGTAGAACTCTGCTTCCAGAGAGGAGAACTTTGTCCCAAATTGCTGGGGTTTTCATAGCTGCTGGAGCTATTAGTTGTGTGCCCTCTCTGAAGCCTCCACATGCTCTGGCTCACTGGTCACACACTCCAGGACCTTCACCCTAGACAGCGATCCAGCAGGTTAAAGCATCTGAAGTAGCCATGTGCCGGCAGCTGCATGGCCACAGTGCATCAGCCACTTCTCCCTCCTGGGGCAGGGGCTGGACCACAGTCTCCATCCCCCCAAGTTCCAACAGAGTTCTACACTGATCTTTTAATTTGCCTTTGGCATTTGTGGGTTGATAATTTTGGAAACCACCACAGCTGCTGGTGATCCACTCTCCCGGAGTCCCTCCAGCTGCACCTGGTCAGGCCACCCTGAGGCTAAAGCTGTGGACTCACTTGGGGCTGGCGCTATGATGAACCCTTCTTGTCCTCCTGCCAGGCTGCCTTCAGGGGGAGATTTGTTTCTCTCTGTCATTTTATCAGTTCTGTAGCTCTAAAATTTGTTTAGAGTCATATTTTATAGGTGTTTGAGGTGGTTATGGGGGGAGTGCATGGAGTTTTCCTGCTTCTATACTGCCATCTTGGTTCTGCCCCCCACCTCTGCCCTATTATGGGGGAAAAACACTTTTTTTTTTCTTTTTGGTGGGGAGAAGGCAGGGCATTTGGGGTTGAGTGACTTGCCCAAGGTTACACAGCTAATAAATATTAAGTGTCTGAGGCCAGATTTGAACTCAGGTCCTCCTGACTCCAGGGACTCTAGGGCTGATGCTCTAATCACTGTACCACCTAGCCACCCCCAATAAAAAGCACTCTTATAAGAAATATGCATGGTCAAGCGTAAATTCCCATGCTGACCATGTATAGTAATTTATTTCATATTTTGCACATTTGTCCCTCATCTTTCTATTTTGAGGTGGGTGGCTGGCTGGCTTCCTCATGGCTCCTATGGAATCAGGGTTGGTCATTATTGGAGGGTTTTTTTGGTCATTATTGGAGGGTTTTTTTTTCTTTTTGGAGGGGGGAGGGCAAGGCAATTGGGATTAAGTGACTTGCCCAAGGTCACATGGCTAGTAAATGTTAAGTGTCTGAGGCTGGATTTGAACTCAGGTTCTCCTGACTCCAGGGCCAGGGCTCTATTCACTGCACCACTGAGCTGCCCCCCTGATTGGAGTTGTTAAGTCTTTCCAAGGTTGTTTTTACAGTATTGGTTTTGTAGAAGTTCTCCTTGTGTTCCCTTTTCTCTATGTTCATCTGTCCCCAAACTACATTTGTGTATCTATGAATTTCATTCTTTCTTTGCTCTCTTTGCACAGTAGGCTGGAGAGGGCATTGCTAGCTCAGTGACTTGTATTCTGGTTGGTAACCAGTGCCCTCCGCTGGCAAGGAGATGGCATGTAGCCGAGTGGTTTCTGGGCTCTCTTGGGGTATCCATAGTGGTGATTGCATGCATCAGTTTAACTTCCATAGGGCATGGCGATCTTCAGAGTTGACATATGTTTCCTTTCCCCATTTTTGAGCTTCAGAAGCTCTCTTGGTTTGGCCCAATTGGATGGCATATATTTGAATGTCACTTTGTCCTATTGCTTTCTGTGTTTTAATGCAGCATTGTGGGGAAGAAAATACCAGGCCTGGGGCTAGAGTGCTTGGGGCATCAGTGTCTGACCAGCCCTCCTCATATTCTTTTTTTCATTGCAGTTGTAGGACAAGCAACCGGAAGAGCCTGATAGTTCCATCCAGTACGTCCCCCACCCTGCCCCGGCCCCACTCACCACTGCATGGCCACCCAGGTAAGCTGCTTTGCCGGAGGAGGGGACCAGGGGGGTCCTCAAAAGCTAGGAAAAAGGCCCTGGTTAACAGAGGCTGAGCAGAGGCTCCCAAGCCTAAAGTTACTGAGGGGTAACCTTGTTCCTGGGCTCCCCCAGACGGGGGGCACTATGAACATGAACAGGAAAGAAAAGGAGGAAATGTCCTCCTCATCATAGCTCCAAACTGGGGTCCCCTCTGTAACAAGCAGAGACTCACCATTGGCAGTGCCCATGATGATCTGCTCTGGCAGCCCCTACCTCTGTGCCAAGAGGATAGAAGGTTTTTTAAAGAAAATATTCTGTGTTTGGATACCTTGCTGCCCTAGGCTGCTCAAGTTCACTTGTCTATAAGTTTCCTCTTAGTATGAATCTCTTCCATTTACCTGGGAAAGTTTGTAAAGCTGCTCCCCTGCTGATGGTTCCAGCCAGGGGCTCTGAGTAGAGGCTCAGGCTACTGAAACTCTTACCTTCATGTGGGGCTGGCAGCTCCGGAGGGAGGCCTTAAAGAATAGAGAGGCTTCTAAGTGGAGAATCTCCCAAATTGGGGTGACCAGAAGTGGACCAAGTCTGGAGACCCTGGAACTCATGCCTGAGAGCCACTACTGGAAAGGAACTGAGGACATGTGATCAGGAGGAGGGAACCTCAGGAGGGGTGTGACCTTTGTCTTCAGATACTCAAAGGACTTCAGACCCAGCTGAGATTGGATACCCTTCGTGTCCCCCGCCCCAGGCTGTTCCACTCAGAGAGTCTGCAACTGAAATGCCAAACACTTAGTGTCTACTGTGTGTAAGATCCTGTGCTAAGCACCAGAGAAAGAGTGGAAGCTTACAGTTCAGTGGGAGATGCCACATAGAGCAGGAACAAGACTGATACTTCATAGAATGTGAGAGGGCTATAGGAGGGGTATGCTAAATTTAGTCCTGGGGTGCTCAGATGTCCCAGATGCAGCACTGATACTTGGGTGTGTGGTGGAGTCTGTGAATGGGGGTTCTGAGTTATTGGAGGAAGCCCTTGAAAGTTGTTTTGCATTGTTTTTAATATATTTATTTCATAGTTGCATTAAAATTTTGTTTTAGCATTCATTTAAAAAATTTTGAATTCCAAATTCTCTCCTTTCCCACCCCTTGAGAAGACAAGCATTTGATACAGGTTATACATATGAAGTCATGCAAAACAGACTTCCATATTAGTCATCTTGTAAAAGAAAGCACACCCACAAAAAACCCCTTAGAAAAATAGAGAGCGAAAAAGGCCTGCTTCAGTCTGCCCTCAGGGTTCATCAGTTCTCCTTCTGAAACTGGATAGCAATTTTCATCACGGATTCTTTGGAGTTGTCTTCTGCCATTGTCTCCATCATTATAGCTAAGTCATTCACAGTTGATCATTATAATATTCTCCTGGTTCTGCTCACTTCATTTTGCATCAGCTCATGTGAGACTTCCCAAGTTTTTCTGAAACCATCCTGCTTATTATTTTTTATAGGACAGTAGTATTTTTTTCTTTCTTTTTTTAATCAATTGGGGTTAAGTAACTTGTTCAAGGTTACACGGCCAGTCATTGTTTATGTGTAGGTGCTCATTTTCTGAGGTCAGGATTGATCCTGGGTTATCCCGACTCTGGGGCCAGCGCTCTTACTCACTGAGTCACCTAGCCACCTCCACAGTAGTATTTCATCAGTCATATACCACAACTTGTTCAGCCAATCCCCAACTGATGGTCATGCCTTCAATTTCTAATTCTTTGCCACCACAAAAAGAGCTGCTATCAATATTTTCTACAAATAGGTGCTTTTTTTTTTTTTGCTTTTTGGAGGGCATTTTGGGGTTAAGTAACTTGCCCAAGGTCACACGGCTAGGTTTTTGTTTGTTTAAGTGTCTGAGGCCAGATCCGAACTCAGGTCCTTCTGACTCCAGGGCTGACGCTCTACTCACTGCGCCACCTAGCCGCCGCCGCCCTCCCCCCCCTTTTTAAAAAATCTCTTTGGGATATGGACCTAGTAGTAGTATTGATGGGTCAAAGAGCATGCCCAGTATTATAGCCCTTTGGCTATAGTTCAAAATTGTTCTCCAAAATCGTTGGACTAGCTCACAACTCTACCAGCAGTGCATGAGTGTCCCAATTTTTCCACGTCCTCTCCAGAATTTGTCATTTTCTTTTCTGTCATGTTAATCAATCTGACAGGTGTAAAGTGGTGGCACCTCAAAATTGTTTTATTTTGCATTTTTCTAATCAGTAGTGATTTAGCACATTTCTTCATATAACTACAGATAGTTTTGATTACTTCTGAAAACTTCCTGTTGATATCCTTTAACTACTTGTCAACTGGGGAATAGCTCTTAATTTTATAAATTTGGGTCAGTTCCCTATATATTTGAGAGATGAAGCCTTTATTAGAAAAACTTGCTCTAAATTTTTACCCCACTTTAATCTCTCCTTTGATTTTCAGAATTTCCATTTTGCTGTTTAATTGCTCTTTTTTTAATTGCCTGCTCATTCATTAATCTGCTCTTTTTCTCTTTTATTGATATGCACATTTAAAGATAAAAATTTTCCTCTAAGTGCTGCTTTGGCTATATTCACAAATTTTAGTATAATGTCTCATTGTCAGATTTGCTATTCCACTTTGGTCTTTTCCTCAGGGATGCTTGAAAATCCTCTATTTCATTAAATACCCTTTTTTTTTCCCCTTGAAGGATTTTAGTCAGCTTTACTGGGTAGGTTATTCTTGATTGCAATCCTAGCTCTTTTACTTTCTAGAATATCATATTCAAGATTTTTTGCTTCTTTAATGTGGCACCTGCTAAATATTATGTGATCCTGATGGTGGCTCCATGATATTTGAATTTCTGGCTGCTTGAAGTATTTTCTCTTTAACTTGGGAGCTCTGGAGTTTAGCTATAATATTCCTGGGACTTTTCATTTTGGGATCTCTTTCAGGAGGTGATCAGCAGATTGTGTTTCTATTTTGCCCTCTGGTTCCAGGATATCAGGACAGTTTTTCTTGATAATTTCTTAAAATATGATATCTAGGCTCTTTTTAAAATCATGGTTTTCTAGTAGTCCAATAACTCTTAAGTTACATCTCCTCAGTCTATTTTCCAGGTCAATTGTTTTTTCCAGTGAGATTTTTTTCATTGTTTTGCTTTGTTTTGTTGTTTCTTAATGTCTATAGAAAGATTAGCTTCCACTTGCTCTATTCTTATATTTAAGGACTTAATTTCTTCAGTGAGCTTTTGTACCTCTTTTTCCATTTGCCCAATACTGCTTTTTAGAGTTATTTTCATCAATGAATTTTTGTACTTATTTTTACATGTGACCAATTCTATTCTTAGTTGTTATTCAGTATTTTTGGTACCTCTTTTACCAAGCTATTGTATTTTTTTTTTTGAGGCAGTCATGTTAAATGACTTGTCCAGGGTCACACAGCTAGTATCTAAGGTCACATTTGAACTCAGATCCTCCTGGCTCCAGGGCTGGTACTCTATCCACTGTGCCACCTAGCTGCCCCTGTTAATTGTCTTTTTATAATTCTCTTCCCTTGCTCTCTTTTCTTCACCCAGTTATTCCTCCACCACTCTTACTTGATTCTGGAAATCATTGTTTAACTCTTCAAGGAATTCTTGTTGGACTTATGTTCAATTTATATTGCTTTCTTTGAGGCTTTGCTTGCAGCTGTTTTGACATCATTGTCTTCTTCTAAGTTTGTGTCTTGATTTTCCCTGTTACCTTAGCAACTTTTTATGGTAAGGCTCTCTTTTTCTTGTATGCTCATTTTTCTAGCCTATTTCTTGACTCTGGAACCTGTTCTTGGTGGGGGAGGTGGGGAAGGGAACTATCCCATGCTTCAGGCCCTTTTTGCTCTGCTGTTTGCAAAGCTAGTTCTAGAGATTTGGAAGCTTTCAGTGCTTCTCAGGTGCTGTCGCAGCTCTCCTGGGCTGTGTTCTGGTCTTTCTGTAGGAAAGCCCCATGCTCTCTTGTGACTGGAAGTGTGCCTCTCTGCCCATGAGCTGTAACCTGGAACTGAATTGTCAAACAGTCTCTAGTCCTTTTAAAGTTGGAGGGAGGACTGGGCTGAGTGCTCCCTCTACTCTGTCATCTTGGATTTGTCCTTTGAAAGTTTTTGAAGAGGGGAGTGACATAGATGATTGGGTCAGCTATGTGAAGACTGGGTTTATGAGGGGAGAGACTGTTGTCAGAGATGGCAGTCAGGTATCTGGGAGAGTGGATGAGGCCCTGGATTATTAGGGGGGCAGCCCTGTGAATAGGGAGCAAGGGAAGGATAGAAGAGAGATTGCAGAGGTGGAGCTGATGGGTGGGTCCCAGGTTGATGACCTGTAGGGTGGAGCTATGCAGGGAAGATAAGGTAAAGGTGTGGCTGGACTGGGGGGGTGGGGAGGGGAGATGTCCTCCCCTTGTCCTGAGGGTCACTTCTCTGGGAGGAGGGCACAGGGAGAGTCTCAGTACCCTAGGACATTTGGATCCCCCCCACCCCTGTAACTTTGCCTGGCCTTTCCTCTCTGATTTGGAGGGAACAGTCTGATTTTCTGGGCTAGAGTTGGACCTTGTTCCCTGAAAGTCTTTGGGTGTGGCCTAGCTGCCCAGACTGGGGGCCTAGAGATATCTGGCCACTGTGTCCAGAGGTGACCATGGACTCCAGGGATAGCCATTCATCGTAGAAGTGGGGTCACCATGTCCCATGGCTTTTCCTGGGCGTAGTGTCTGGCTGAGGCTTTTCTCACCACTGCACTCCCCACCACATGCTGAGGACACTGAGGGGAGATTTGTATCAGTGTATAAGCCTTGGGGAGAAGAGTGCCTCAAGTAATTCCCTGGGGAGGGGTTGCAGCCTCTGGCCTTTGGTGGGCCAGCTGAGGAACTGCTCTGAACTGGGTCTGTATCCAGAGCCAGCCCAGAATGCTGAGAGGACTGGGCAGTTGCCTGAAGGAGGTGGGGGTTATAGGGCTTGATCCCAGGGCCTCTGCCTTCAGAGTCAGGGCTCCTTTCTTTCCACTACTTGGGGGTCAGGCTTGTCTGGCAGACTAGACAGATTTAGACCCAGTGCAGGAAATCTTTTGCTTCCAGAAAGAGCTGGCCAGAAGGTGGCAGCTATAGAGGGGCTTGTGAGGGCCTCCCCCTCTTCCCACTACCCCACTCAGTGTTCTGAGGTCATGGCAATCCTAGGAAACTTTTTTGTAGTTGGCTCAGTGCTGGGTATGGTAGAGCCTGAGAGGTCCTCTCTCCTCTCAGGGAGCTTCTGTTCTGGGTTAGAGAAGCGCTGAGGAGATTACCTGGGGTTGGGGCTGAGGAGTTAGCTTGTGTAGCTGGTAAAGGTGGGGAGAGTGGAAATGGGGTGGCAGTACTCAGCAGAGCAGACTGGCCTGAAGTGGACAAGAAAGGGGGTCCCTGCAGGGGCCCCACCCCACCTTCCCTGTCATTATCTCCAGCTGATCCTGTCTGTATCTCATCTGGCCATACTTGTCTGATTGGAAGCTGTAAAGTGAAAGGATCAGACAGACCACATGACCCCACGGCTTCCTTCCACTGACCCTTAGCTTCCCTAGGGCAAGCCCCAGGGCTTGGGCTCCCACCAGTCTTTCTTGGCATCCCTGTGTGCCCTGTTGTCTAGATGCAAAGGGGCATGGTTCATGGCTGTCCCTGAACTTTGCCCTTCTGGAGGGTAGGCAGGGACTTATAAAAGTTCCCACCCTGCTTATGAGATGATAATTGTGCTCGGCTGCCAAGGCCCACCCTCTCCCACCCTCCCAGGAAGAGTTGGCAGACTGTGTGTTGAGCGGGAGGGTCAAGGCTCAAGATGGCGTCCCCAGAGAGCACCTGGTGAAGGAACAGGAGTGCCGAGCTTGGTGAGAAAAATGACTAGGACAGGTGATGGAAGAGCTGTGTTCAGATATTGGGAGAACTGTCATACCAAACAGAGATTTGCTTTGTTGGCCCCAGAGGGACCTGCTGCTGGGAGAAGCAGATTTGGGTTCAATCCCAAGGGGGACATCCTCACCGTTTGCCCTGTTCCAGAGTAGAATAGAGAGTGAGTTCACTGGGAATAGAGGCTGACTGGCCACCCGGGAATATTTACCTAGGGGGTTTTATGCTCAAATGCAGCCAGAAGAGCTGATGTTGGAGAGGGAGACCTGGAGCCCTGCCCCAAGGACAGGGCTGGAAGGCAGCTTAGAGCAGGGAAGTCTGATTGGGAGGGAGGTGGAGCACTCTGTGTCTTTGGGAGGCGATCCTTTGGGTTTATTTATCTGTGTGGTGGTGTCCCTAAGCCAAGCACAGCACTTGACAGGCAGCAGGCCCTGACTTAGGGACTCACTCTGGGCCAGCCCCTTCCTGTTACCTTCATGGGGCTTCAGATCCCTCTTTAGGGACCCCCCACCCCTGGCCCCTGCCTCTCTTCCCCATCTCCTGGGCTCTCCACACTCACCTCTGCCACCTGTATTTTCTTGCTTGCCCTGCTGTCGTGGCCTGTCATTCCCACCAGACCCCAGTAACCTTCCCAGGTTCATTTCTGATGGCCTCAGGGGTTCCCTGAGACTTAGGCCCATAATATGAAGTCTTGTCATGGCATTCAAGGCCCTCCTCAGCCTGGCTGCAGCTTCTCTATCCAGAATGGACTTGGGCTGTTTCCCTTCATGTTCTCCATATTCAGGCCAAACTGGGTTCTTTTTTTCCCTTGTCTGTAGCCCTAGGCACCTAGGTGGTCCAGTGGGGGGCTTGAGTTCAAATCCAGCCTCAAATACTGTCTGTGTGACTCTGGGCAAGTCACTTCACCAATATCTGCCTGTTTCCTTATGTGTAAAGTGGGGAGGACTCCCTCCCAGGGTTGTTATGAGGATCAAATGAGATCCTGTTTGCAAAGCATATACAAGGTGCTTAATAAATGCACGTTCCCTATGCCTTCCTGAGCCTGGAGTGAGTCCTGCTGCAGCTCGGCTTGCTGAATCCCCTGCCGTCTTTCAGGTTCAGGAGACAGCCACCCCCTTTCCCCCCAAGTCTAACTGTGAAGCTTAGAGTCTGGTGCTACCCCTTCCTCCTTCCTCCCTTCTGGGAACCAGAGCTGTCTTTGGCTGCCTTTGTGCCTATGGGTGGGCGCAGCTCACTGACCTTCCCTGCATGGGGGTCCCATCACACATTGTCAGCTGGGGGGCAGGCCCATTTCAGAGCAGGCTGAGCCAGTGGTCCCAGAGGTTTTTATGCAGGTGGGGTGAGCCCTAAGGGCTGTGCGGGCTTGTCCTAGAGAGTGGCAGTTGGGGGCCTTGCTGCTGCCTGCTGGGACATGGCCTCTGCTGCTACAGTCACGGTCAACGCCAGAGCTGAGCACCCTTTTCTCTCCTCCCTACAGGTGGCAGTCCTCTGGATAGTCCTCGGAATTTCTCTCCCAATGCTCCAGCCCCACACTTTTCCTTTGTTCCTGCCCGCAGGTAAGCTGGCACAGGTTGGGGGGCTCTGTTTGTTCCCTGCCTTGAGAGGTGACACCTTCCTCCTCCCCCTCATCCAGGGCAAACCTGGGTGGCCCTATTTGAGCCCAGAGATCTGTATGTCCTGAGCTTCATGGGGCCCTTCCTTCAGGCTCATTGTAGCAGCTCTGTTTGCTGGCCTCCTCCCTGGGTTGCCCCAGAGTAGGATCTTGCATGTCCATTGGTCCCATGTTGCCTTGGAGCCCCCAGCCCTACCTGGCACCACATCTGCCCAGTTCTGTCCTCTCAACCAGGCTCTGCCCCTCACTACATCCCATCAGACCCCTCTTCCTGGCTACTTAAATCCTTAAATGGATTGGACCCAGGCTATTGGCTGCTCTGGCCTTTCACTCTCTAAACTCTGCAGTGGAGAATTGCCTCCAGGTCCTCCTAGGCCCTTGGGCCCTCTCCTAAGATGTGCAGGCCCTGGGAACCAGGCCTTCTGTTCTCTTGGCCAGATGTGGCACCAGGGCCAGGGCAAAAGGTGGCTCTTTGGGGTGGGGATGTGGCCTCCCCTGGCTGTGTGCAGACAGACCTCTGGTTTGTCTTGGTTCTCATTCCTCTGTCCAATCTCTCCCCTGCAGCCATGGACACAGAGCAGACAGGTAACCTGGGGGCATCTGGGGATAAGTGAATTGTCCTGCTCAGTTGAGTTCCTGCAGCAGGGAATGGGTTGGGGAAAGTGAGACATAGCCCTCTGACCAGTCGGGTCCTTGGCTCTCACCTCCCAAGGAGGCTCTCTGCTAGGAGCTGGTACCCTGGGATTCAAATCTCTACTGTGTCATTTGTGGCAGAGGCACCTCTAGTGAAACTCTTGTCCTCTTGGGACCTTTCTTCCCTCATCTGTAAAATGTGGGCATTGGACCCATTAAGATCCTCATCAGCTCTAGGGAGAAGTTCAGGGGTTGTTGGAAAGGCTGACAGCCAAAGGCATTACTCCCTGCCGGGCCCCAGGAACTAAGCTCTTTGGGATGTCTCTTCTGCCCCCTGGCCATGCCCAGACTCAGTCTCCACCTTGGGCACCTGTCTGCCATGATCCTCTGTGCCCACCTTCTTAGGTCAGTTTCCTAAAGGTAGAATGGCCAAAAGTGGGCTTTGAGATCTTCTCCCTCCCCCCTGTAGGGATCCTGTGAAGCATGTTGGTGCTTGTCTGTCCTTGGGCTGTTGTGGCAGGGCAGGGCAGCAGCTTGGATGGCAGGTTGGGGCTGGGGGCAGACTCATCTGCGTCTGCCCAATGCCCAGGCCTGAGGACCTGGACCCTTGCTCCTGTGAATGGGTACATTGTGGATCCTGGCATGGGCTGGTGGGGTGTAATGGAATGTGGAGAGACAAGGCCCCCACTCAGCCCATCCTCAGACCTTGGGCTTGGTCCTTCCTATGTAAACACTGAGGATGCTGCTTTCAGGAGGCCCTTCCCAGTGTGATTAGCAGCCACACTATTTCTTACCTTTTTGAGCAGCAGTGGCCTTTGTGTCCTGGTACTCTCAACACTCAGTGCTGAACCACACCCTTAGGACAAGGGCTACACAAGGCATCTGGAGGGAGGGAGCAGGGCCAGCTAGTGATAGGAATGTAGCTTGATCTTCCTATGCTTAGGACTCATTCTACCCCATTCTACCCCAGGTGGCCCACACGTGGGACTTTGGGCACAAAGGGACACCATGGGGAGCCTCAAGGGTCAGTCTTTCTTGTGTTTGCTGAAATGAGGACTATTCCCCCTCTGTTTGAAGTGTGGAGAAGAGGAGGGGGTACATAAATGTCCTGGAGCACAGGCTCTCCCCTGCTGAGTTATACTCAGTGGACCCTTGGTCCTCTCTGGGTCTCAGCATCCTCTTCTCAAGCTCTGACTCCCACGGTCTTGGTTGCCCTTGCTCTTGTCCTGTTCATCTTGTCGACTTCTCACTGTTAGGTGCAGACTCCCCACCCTGCATTGGGAAGGGCAGATGACACTTGTCGCCACAGAGGGGGTAGCAGATAGGGGTGCCATGTGGGGAGCAGACTCAGGTGGTGATGGGGCCTCCCCAGGAGCTGCCCATGCTGAGCATGACACAGCAGGAGGTGCTGGTGCAGCTGGGACTGATTCAGCTGTTTAGATGCTAGTCTTTGGGTGTTTGGGGCCAAGTCTGCCCAGGCCCTGGCCCCCAGATTGAGCTGTGGGATGCCTCCTGGGCAGAAGCTCACAGAGCAGTGGTAAGTCGGGGGGACCCTGGGAGCTGCTAAGTGGTTTCTCTGTCACAGGACGGATGGACGACGCTGGTCCTTGGCCTCTCTTCCTTCCTCTGGTTATGGAACCAACACTCCTAGCTCGACCGTCTCCGTAAGTCCCTGGGCCAGGCTTGCCCCTGCCACCTCCTCAGCTGTGACTCCCCTCCCTCTTTCTCTTTTCCTTGTTCTTGTCAGCAGACACCAGGGCCACTTGGGATGAGACAAGGTTGGGTTTCTGTGAATGTGAGGCGGGTCCCTCCCTCAAGGCCATGCGAGGACTTTAGGCCAGGGGAGCAGCTTCCCAAAGGCGAGCGTGGGGGAGGTGTGGGGTCGGCCGGCAGGCCTGGGCGGGGAGGATCATGGGGGAGATCCTGGAAAGTGTGTGGGAGCCATTCTGGGAACTGAGGGATTCATGTTGGATTCTCAGAGTGAGAGGCAGCTACTGGGGCTTCTTGGGAAGGCAGCAATGGACCTGGAGTCAGGGAGACCGGAGTTCAAATCTAGCCATAGACACACATGGTTATGTGACCTTGGGCAAGGAACTTCACTGTGGCCTCAGTTTCCTCATCTGTAAAATGGGGATATTGATGGCACCTACTTCCCAGGATTGTGAAGAATCTAATGAGATAATATTTATAAAGCCCTTTATAAAGCACAGCGCTTGGCACATTGTGGGTGCCATATAAATGTTAGCTTTAATCATGGCTGTTCTTGAGCAGGAAAGTGTCAGGTTTGGTCTTTAGGAAAGTGACTTTCAGAACTGTGTGTGGGGTCGGTTGGAGAAAGACAGGAGTTGAGCCAGTGAGAGCCATCTGCAGGCCGGTGCCCTTATCCAGGAGAGTGGTGCTGAGGGTGGAGTGAGGGGACCCCAAAGCCTGGGGCCTGGGAGGATGGTCTAGGCAGGTCTGGAAAAGGGCAAGGCTTGGAAGGAAAGAGGAGCTGAATTTTGGACGTATTGAACTTAAGATACATGAGGGACATCCAGGGCGGCATGACTGAGAGATAGCTGGGGACATGAGCTGAGTCAGCAGAGGGCCAAGGGCTGGAGAAATAGCATCTGGACGGAGTTGGTAAGTGAATCTTTGGGAGCCAGTGACCAAGAGCTCGAGAACGAGACACCGAAGAGAGGAAAGGAGGACGGCAGGTGGCCAGAAGGCCTGGGGGCTGTCCCTCACACCCAGAGCTCCACACCAGGGCCAGTCTCCCCCCCCGCCTTGCCCCCGGGAGGAGGCCGAGGAGGCCCGGCAGCTCTACTGGGGAAGGAAGAGGGACCAGAGAAAGCAGAAGAAAAGCAGAAAGTGCCCAGGCTGATAAACCAGCAGAGAAGGTCGTAGGGGCAGGAGGAAGAATGAGAAAAACCTTCCAGAGGAGCCCAAGAAAGGCAAACAAGCAGATGTGTAAGAAAGGTGACCCTGTTTTGGCTGCCGCAGGGCAGAATCCTAGGGAGCAGGAACAGAAGTCCCAGGATTATCCGCAAGAGAAAGAAAGGTCTTGGAAGAAGAAAGTAGGAATGACTTTAGAGCAGGAATTGGAGTTCTCAGAGCTGAGTTTAAAAAGTGGGATGTGGGATGTGGCCCCTCTCCCTGGCTGGAAGCCACAGCTTGCAGGTCACACGCCTTTTCCACAGGCAGAAGGCAGCCTGAGGGGCTGCGGTCTCCCAGGAGAACCTGACTTTAGGAATGATAAGAGAATGGTGTCTGGCAGGAGGGGGTGCCTGATGTTGGCTTCTTGCCCCTGTGGGAGTTTGGAACCCAAATGTAATGACCCAAGCAGCTGCAGAGGAGACGTTGTGCCTGTGGGCCAGCCCGGGGGCCCCCCGCAGAGCCAGATAACAGGGAGCCTTGTGGGCTAGCTTCACTGAGCTTCTCGCCCCTCACCCTTGTGTACTGGCCTTGGCATGCACATTAGCTTGAGAGATTGAGCCAAAGAAACCACTTACAGGGCTGCTTTCTAGGCTGCTGAGGGTTTGGGTGGCCAGTAGCCATAGCTGACCAAGGCCCAGGGGACAGCCAGTGCCCAGGGGCCTTGGGGTTGGCAGGGCTGCTGTCCTACCTCCAGCAGTGTGGCCCATGGGGGCCCAGGGCCTGCAGCCTCACTGTCTGAGTGGGCTAGCCTAGAGAAGAGAGGAATATAAACCTGGGGGGAAAGGTGGTTGTGAAGATGATGGCTCCTGATAAGAGAAAGGGATTTTGGGCTCTGTGGGAAAGTGGATGGAAGAGCAGCCTGGCCATCTCACCCCCAGGGCCTGGCCCCAGGAAGCCTGAGCAGTCAGGTCAGTGTCCTGAGGGAGGTGGCCTTGGTGCTGGGTGTTCACAGAGGAGTTGAGGGAGCAGTGGGAGCTAGGACCCCAGGGAGAGGCAGCACTGGCCAGAGAAGGCCCTTTGGCCCTGATGCTGGGCCTTGAGTCTCCAGACTGATGAGGCCTTAGGCAGCTCAGGTCAGAAGTGTAGGAAGCCCCCTTGGGAGTGCCCGGCTTTCCTGGTTTGCTGGCATGGAATTGGAAGGGCCAAAATGGTTCTGGGAACTGGGGGGGGGGGGAGGGGAAGGGTATCGTGGAAAGGGAGGAGGCTTGGTTCCACATGACCCGAACCTGGACCAAGAAGGCCAGGCAGACCCTCACTTGGGGGACACTGAGGGGCATCAGCTGAGTTAGCCTGAGGGTGCTGGCTTTACCTATTGTTTGAATTCCTGACTGACTGGGCAGCATTTGAAGCTCCCAGTGGTCTTCAGGGCAGGCCTTTTGGCCCCAAGGCTAAAAATACTTCCTTTTTCCACTGGACTCCATTGGCCATTGCCAGACCTGTGTCCCAGGCAGCCACTGTCACCCAGTCTCCCTCTACTCCCCCTCCCCCCACCAGTGTAGGGCAGCTGTTCCCATCCTGTAGCCAAAGGAAATCCTCTGCAATGGGCATGTTGCCTGGGGGTAAAGCTGGGAGGATAGGGGTGACTAGTGGTGGGCAGGCATAGGGGGAGGCTTCACCACAGCTGACCCTTGAGGCTTGCCTCTGACCTGGCCAGGGAGAAGGTGCTGGAAAAGTGCCCATCTCCCCAACCTCCCGTCCCCTCCTTCCACTTTCACCTCCCAGAGGGCCCCCATGCTGGGAGGGTGTGTGCTTGTCAGGGCTCCCCTGTGACCCCACTCCATCCTGGAAGGGCTTCCCTGATTGCTCCTCTGGGGTCCTGGCAGCACAGCAGGGGCCCCCCATCCCAAAGCTGCACTGACCCACTCTGCTTGTCACCCTCAGTCATCCTGCTCCTCCCAAGAGAAGCTGCACCAGCTGCCCTTCCAGCCCACGGCAGATGAGCTGCACTTCCTGACAAAGCATTTCAGCAGTGAGAGTGTCCCAGACGAGGAGGGCCGCCAGTCGCCAGCCATGAGGCCCCGCTCACGCAGCCTCAGGTGGGTAACCCCCTGCCCCCCAGCCTCAGCCCTGGTTCTCTGACCTGCTCCCATGCAGCTCCTGGGGTCTGGAGGAAGGACCTGGAGAAATGGAGCAGCTTGGGCTTTAACCTTCCTTGCTGGCCCTCCTCCTGCTGGACATCAGAACAGGGTCAGACTCAGGTGAGGACCTGTTAGCCTTAGTGTAGCTTCTGAGTCATGCCTGGAGATGTGACACTTCCATGGGCATGGCAGTCATACCTCAGGGACCCGTGTGTCTTGCTGTGGGGGCCTGTGCGTGGGACAGGGGGTGGGGAGGCACATCTGGGAGCCTGAGAGTCCCAATAATGCCCTGATGCAAACCCATACACAGACTCATACACAGGCCCACACATTCATGCATACATCCAGACACAGACCCATACTCTCACATGTTCTCACACTCACCAGCTTGCACACACATTCTATCATATGTGTATCATAGACAAGGCTTGCTCTGGGGCTAACGTGGGCTTTCTTCATGTGAAGACTCTTTCAGCTTATGAGCCAGACATGGGTCCAGTCACCCCAGGCCACAGCCTAGCCATCTTCAGGGATAAAGAAGTGGAGGGGGTCGTTCCTCCCTTTTGCCAAGGTGCTAGGCTGCTATGCTGGGGATGGGTTTCACCTCTGGAAGATGGTCTGTGCACTCATGGGAAGGGCAGCCTCATTAGTTTGCACAGCCTGCAGCCCAGCGGCAAAACAACCCATCCTTTGCCTTCTCTTTCAGTCCTGGCCGCTCCCCAGTCTCCTTCGACAGTGAAATAATAATGATGAATCATGTGTACAAAGAAAGATTCCCCAAGGTAAGGCGCTGCCAGGGGTTGCCCACTTACTGGGTCAGTGAGTGTCTACTGAGCCCCATTGTATGCCAGGCACTGTGCCAAGGCCTGGGGATACAAAGAAAGGCACACAGGCAGCCAGGTCTCTCTAAGACACCTATAGGGTGATGGAAACTCAGGTCAGAGGGAAGAGGAGGAGGCAGAGGGGATGGCATGTGTGGGTGCCAGCCAGGCAAGAAGCTGGGTGTCCAGAGATGGTGGCCAGCATTAAAGGATCTTGGAGGGAGAAGCCCTAATGCAGCCACGTCCCTGCAATGAGCCAGGGAAGCTCGGGCCATCGGTCTGGCCATACTGGGCTGAGCTGACACAGGTTATCAGGGACCTCATGGCCCTCAGCTGTGTGGTGCCCGTGCTCTCCTCACTGGGACAAACTGCCTTTCTCGAGGCTGAGAATGGGGATGATGATGAAGTCATCCTCACCATCTGTCGAACAGTTCCCATTTCTGTGGCACTTTGAGGTCCACAGAGCCCATAGAAAATGTTCTCATTTGGTCCTCATGGTCACCCAAGGAGGTGCAGGTGCTGTTTTCATCTCCTTTTCACAGAGGAGGAAACCCGAGGCAAACAGAAGTTGAGGCATTGGCCCAGGGTATTGCAGACCCTGGCTCAGCATCCGAGCTGACTGGGCCGAGGCTATGGGACAGGGGGCGCATGGTTCTGCTTAGCTCTCCCCTGACACTGGCTGACTTGGCTCTCTGGCCACTATATATTACAAAGAATAACTATAAACTAGAGTGCATGCAGAGGAAGTGCCCAAGGTGGTGAAGAGCCTGAAGTCCACACCCCTGGAGGGGAGATTGGGCAGGAGCCCAGCTCTCAGCATGGTTCCTAGAAGTTCCAAGCTGGGCAGCCTCCCCAAGGCCCCAGTATTTCCCTGCCCATTCATGGCGCTGGCTGGGGCCTGGGTCCTCTTGTCTGAGGGAGGGGACCCCATGGTTTGGGCCTAGGTCACATTTCAGTTTCCTTTGAGCATGTGCACACACACATATGCATGCGCGCGCGTGCACACACACACACACACGCATACATGTACAGAGAGGGGCTTCTGCTGAGGCTGATGCTGTGTGGTTAGCAGACCAGACAAAGGACACTGGATGACCCCTGTTCAGAAGACCTCCTTCCCCCGCCTCCAGCTGGTGGTGGGTCTTCCTCCTGGGATGGGGTCCTAAATCCTGGCTTCTATCCAGTTGGTGGGGTATAGAGCTGGGATGGCCCTCTTGTAGTGCTCCAGCCCCTCTCAATTACACATGTAGGCAACAGGAAGCCTGGAAACGGTCAGAGTAGAGGTAGAGGATGTTTCACTGGTCTGCAAGCTCAGGATGAGTTGAGAGGGTCTCAGTGGGACCATGTGGCAGCCAAGAAAGCTGAGGTAGCCTTGGGCCAGTTGATCGGGGAGGAGGGTGGCTCCTGGGCTGTTCTCTGCCCTGGTCTGGGCACTCCTGGACATCCCAAGCAGTACAGAGCTGGAGACATGTCAGAGGAGGGAAGCAGAGTCCAGAGAGCCTGTTTGGGCTGCAACCAGTGGCCTTAGTTTATCCAGTTGTAACTTTGAAAAGTTCTAAATACCTGAGAACAGCCCTCCCAGGGCCCATCCTAATGAGATAGCATGCAGTCGGTCAGAGGGAAGGTGTCCGTCCTGGCCAGGAAGGAGAAGCTGCACCCACCTGAGGACCCTCCTCAAAGGACCTGAAGAAGAGCATCCCAGGCAGGCAGAGAGAGGCCGTTGGCCTTCCCTGGGCAGCTGTGGGGGGCAAAGCGCTTGTCGCCTTCATGGAGCTGACGGTCTGAACAGGGGGACTTAGTGCACGTCCATGTGTGTCCAGAGGTAGCGGCAGGCTCAGAACCTTGTACATCCCTGCAGAGCCGGAACACATACATTGGGGAGACCGGGCTGGTTTGGGGGAGGGGCCCCGGCACTGCCTGGACCTTGCCTGGGGTCAGCCATAGGAAATGGTGGGTGGTGACCAAGGCCCTCCCTCCATGGCGTCTCACCCTCCTGCTGGTGCTAATGCTTCTGAGCTCTCTCTGCTTCCCAGGCCACGGCACAGATGGAGGAGCGACTGGCGGAGTGCATTGCCTCAAATGCTGCCGAGGACGTGCTGCCCTTGGCGGACGGGGCTCTGAGCTTCATCCACCACCAGGTTGTTGAGCTGGCCCGTGACTGCCTGGACAAATCCCGCAATGGACTCATCACATCCCGCTACTTCTATGAGCTTCAGGAGAATTTGGAAAAGCTTCTGCAGGATGTGAGTGGTCTGGCCCTGGGGCCTCTGGGTCTGCTTCCTTGGGCCTTTGGGCCATTAAGGTGGAGAGTTGGGGGTGAGGGGAGAGTCCAATGCCTCATTCTCCAGAAGAGGAAACTGAAGCCTAGAGAGGGGAAGGGAGCCTTCTGCTCCCCAGGATCTCACAGATAGCAGCTGTGCCATGGTTCAGAGAGGACTAATCTTGACCTTGACCCCTGGCAGGGCTCTAGGGCAGATTCCCCTGAAGGATGGCTAGTAAACCATTGAGAAAGAAGCCATGTTAGTGTAGGGCCTGGGGAGAGCCTGGCACAAATACCTCCTGCTCTGTTAGCACAAGAAAGTTTGGGGTGGGCCCAGACCTCATCCAAAAACTGGATGGAAGCTCCCCAGGAGGGTGGGAAAGGAGCCTCCCCCAGACTGGCCAGCCACAGCTCTCTTAACAGGTTGGGGGAGGGGGCTTTGCCTGGCCCCCACTGTTTGGCATTTGTGTCAGATGATGGCTTGTCAGAATGGAGGCCTGAGCTAATTCTCCCAAGAAGGGATTAAATGAGGAGGTTACACCTCCCAGGGAACAGCTCTTGTTCTGAAAAAGGTCTGGGACCTTAAGTAGACCACAAGCTCCCTTGAGGAGTTGGCAGGGGGGTGTGGCCACCAAAAAAGCTTGTGCCATGTTGCTGCATCATGAAGAACAACGCTCAGAGGAGTCGGGAGACAAGTCTTTGTTCTGTGCCCTGCTTGGCTATAGCTGGAGTTCTGGCCCCTTTGTTTGAGGAAGGGGCTTCAGGTACCTTTGTGATGGCACCCTGGTTAGCCAGGGGAGACCGTGGTCTGTGTTTACCCTGATGCCTTTCTGCTCTATTTGTAAAAACGCTTTGCAAATCTTAGAACCCCACAGAAACGTGAGATGATGGTGGTGGGGGGTCTCAACAGCCAAAGTAAGCCTCTCCCACTGAAAAATTATTTTATAGAGCTTGAACAATGTCAGAATTCATTTCGAAGAACAAAAGGGAATTAATGAAAAGAAATGCTAGGGAAGGCGGCCTCGCCGTGCCATGTCTTAGATTGTATTATAAAGCAGCAGTCATCAAAACTGTTTGGTGCTGGCTAAGAAATAGAGGCGTAGATCCGTGGGATAGGTTAAATACACAAGACATAGCAGTCAATGATTGTAGCAGTTTACTGTTTGATAAACCCAAAGACCCCAGCTTCTGGGATAAGAACTCACTGTTTGACAAACACTGCTGGGAAAACTGGAAAATAGTGGGGCAGAAACGACATAGACCAACGTCTAGCATTGTATACCAGCATAAAGTCCAAATAGGTACACAATCTACATATAAAGGCTAATACTATAAACAGATTAGGGGAGAAGGAATAGTTTATCTGTCAGATTTATGGAGAATCAAGGAATTTATGACCAAAAAAGAGATAGAGAACATTATGAAATGCAAAATGGATCATTTTGATTACATCAATTTGAAAGCACAAATAAAGCCAATGCAAACAGGATTAGGAGGGAAGCAGAAAACTGGGAAAGAATTTTTATAACTAGTCTCTGATGAAGGCCTCATTTCTAAAATATAGAGAGAACTGAGTCAAATTTACAAGAATACAAGTCATTCCCCAGTTGATAAATGGTCGAAGGATATGAATAGGTAATTTTCAGAGGAGGAAATTAAAGGTATCTGTGAATGAATATCTATAGATGAAGAAATGCCCTAAATCACTGTTGATTAGAGAGATGCAAATCAAAACAACTCTGAGGTACCACATCTCACCGGTCAGATTGGCCAAGATGACAAAACAGGAAAATGGTGTGAGAAAGTTGGAACACTGATTCATTGTTGATGGAGTTGTCAGCTGATCCAACCACTCTGGAGAGCAATTTGAACTATGCCTGAAGTATATTTAATAGGAATATATATAGAGAGAGAGAGCCTATGCTGGATTGTATGCCTTCTTGGGGAGGAAGGGAGGAGGGGTGAAGAGAAAATTTAAAATTTATGGAACTGAATGTTGAAAATTAAAAATAAATAAATTAACTTTAAAAAAGTCAGTCCCTCCCTCTCTACCCTCCCCTGGTGATTGGCTGCCCAGAGTCTTTGGGGGTCCTTGGGTAGGTCACTGAGACACCCTCCTCATCAGGGCTGCCAGCCCAGGGCTAAGCAGGGAGTGCTGGCCAAACTGCCGGCCACAGTCCCCTGCCCTGCCCAGCAGATTTCTGTGTCCATGATAGTGTCCTTGTCTCCACAGGCCCATGAGCGGTCAGAGAGCACGGAGGTGGCCTTTGTAACCCAGCTGGTGAAGAAACTGATGATCATTGTGGCTCGGCCTGCCCGGCTTCTGGAGTGCCTGGTGAGGGTTCCTCCAGGAGGCCAGGGCACACATTGGGAGGGAGGCTTCTGGCTTGGCCAAGGTCACACTGAGCCAGGGCAAGGGCATGAGAGGCAAAGATAGGGAGGGACAGCCCAGGCAGCCATAGGTGGATGTGATCCTGGACACTGCCCACAGTTGGGGACAGGGAAGACCCGAGGGGTGGGACTTGCTGTTTTTTACTCTTTTGGGGAGGCTGGGATTGACAAGCCTGAAATGTGCTTGGGGTCTGAGGTCTCATTCTTTCTTCTTGGTTCTCCAGGAGTTTGACCCTGAGGAGTTTTACCACTTGCTGGAGGCTGCTGAAGGTCATGCGAAGGAGGGCCAGGGGATCAAATGTGACATCCCACGATACATTATCAGCCAGCTGGGCCTCACTCGGGATCCCCTGGAGGGTAAGTGCCTGCACAGAGGAGGCAAAGCCAGGAAATTGGGTGACCTGGTGGGGGCTGACAGCTGTGGGCATCAGGGAAGGCTTCAAGGGAGAGGTGGTGACAGAGGAGGAGGGGCTGCTTTCCAAGTAGGAGGCACAGCCAGTGCAAAGGCATAGAGATGGGAAGTAGAGTGTTGAGCTCAGGAAATAGCAAGAAGTCAAGCTTGGTTGTAACAGAACATGTGGAGGAAGGATGGTGAAATCAAAGTGGGGAGGCCTCCCTGCCTGTCCCAGAGGAGCAGGTGGGTCATCCTGTCAGCACAGGGAGGGCAGTGACATGGTCAGCATTTATATTGTTCTTTACATGTTGTCTCCTCAGATTCTCAAACATAACCTTGGGAAGAGGAAGCTATTGTTATCCCGATTTTATAGATGAGGAAACTAAGGCCCTGAGTTTAAGTGACATGCCCAGGGTCACAGCTAGCAAGGGTCAGAGACAGGATTCATAGTGAGGTCTTTCTGACTCTGAGCCAGTGCCAACCACTGGGCCATTGAGCTGCCTACCCCTTTGGTGGTTGTGTGAAGTGTGGGTTGGAAGGCACCAAGACTGCAGCCTGGAGGCTGGGGGGTGGGAGTTGGGACTGAGGGGCAGCCAGGGGCATGGGGAAGAAGGGCTTAGATAGGAGAGAGACTGGGGAGATGGGAATGACAGATGGCGTCTGGCAGGATCAGGGGGTAGTGAGGAGGTGTAGATGCTCAGGTCCTGAGCCCAGGGACAAGGAGGACAGTGGTACCTGCACAGTGATAGAGCTACCTGGAAGTGGGAGGATTTGGGGGGAAAGGGCCAGTTCTGGACAGAGGGAGTTTGAGGGCCCTTGGCACATGAGGTCTAAGGTGTCAAATGGGCTGTTGGGGATGGGAGATGGGAGCCTAGGGAGGGGCTGAGGCTGGCCTTCTATGTCTGTGAGTTGTGTGCTTGGTTAAGCCCAACGGAACTGGTGAGAGGACAGAGGAAGCCTAGAACTGGACTTGGAAGATGGACCAAGATCCCGCCAGGGAACCCAAGGAGAAGCTATTGGGGGAGGGCCACATCAGGAGAGCCCAGAGAGGGGGGATGGGCTCACAAGGTCCAATGCTGTGAGGAGGCTGAGACACGGTTTGGGTCCAGGGCTGAGGGGGGAAGTGGAGGCAGCAGCGAGTGGTTCATCTGTCTGCCATCAGCCCTGGGAGTCCTCCTCATGTGGGAGATGTTCCAATAGACAAACATGAAGGTTGGGCATCAGACTCTGATTCTGTTCCATGTGGTTGGTCATGTTTAAAATATAGGGCTGGTAAATTAGGTCTGTTCATTTCCAAGTTGTTTTGCTTCAGCAAGGCAAAAACCTGGCCCCTGCCCTTAGGGAGAAATGCTGTAAATTTAGACAGGAGATGGACCCAAGGCCCTTGCAGAAGGCCAAGGCAAGTCAAGCATTTATCATTTATTTTTTATTTTTAGTTTTCAACATTCACATCCTTAAGATTTTGAGTTCTAAATTTTTTCTCCTTCCCTTCCCTCTCCTCTTCTCAAGTTAGTGTGCAGTCTGATATAGGTTATACATATCCTTTCATATTAAGCATATTTTCACATTAGTCATATTGTAAAGAAGAATTAGATCCAATAGGAGAAACCATGAGAAAGAAGAAACAACAAAAAACAGAGAGAGAAAGAGAACAAATAGTCTGCTTTGATCTGCTTTCAGACTCCAGAGCTCTTTCTCTGGATGCAGACAGCATTTTCCATCACGAGTCTTTTGGAATCGTCTTGGATCATTGTGTTGCTGAGAAGAGCTAAATCTATCGAAGTTGGTCATTGCACACTGTGGCTGTTACTGTGCACAGTGTTCTCCTGGTTCTGCTCATTTCACTCAACATCAGTTCATATAAGTCTTTCCAGATTTTTCTGAAGTCCACTTGCTCATCATTTCTTTCTTTCCTTTTTTTTTTTTCTTTTTGGAGGGCAGTTGGGGTTAAGTGACTTGCCCAAAGTTACACGGCTATTAAGTGTGTCAAGTGTCTGAGGCCAGGATTTGAACTCAGGTCCTCCTTACTCCAGGGCTGGTGCTCTATTCACTACACCACCTAGCCACCCCCTGCTCATCATTTCTTGTGGAACAATAGTATTCCATTACATTCACATACCCCAACTTACTCAGTCACCCCTCCATTTTCAGTTCTTTGCTACCACGAAAAGAGCTGCTATCAATATTTTTGTATGTGGAGGTCCTTTTCCTATTTTAAGGTCTCAAGAGTTTTGATTTGCATCTCTGATTGATAGTGATTTGAAGCAATTTTTCATATGACTATAGCTAGCTTTGATTTCTTCATCTGAAAGCTTCCTGTTCATAGCCTTTGACCATTTATCATTGGGGAATGACTTTCAACAGGCATTTATTAAGCTCCTACTGTGTGCTAGGCATTGGGAACAGGACCTGGGATTTGGCCTGAGTGTTGAAGGAGGCCATTACAACTAGGAGGTGGAGATGAGTGAGGGCATTCCAGGTGTGGGGGACAGCCACAGCAAAGGGACAGAGGTGGGAGGGAGAGTTTTTGTGTTTGAACAGCTTCCAGGGGGTCAGTGTCACTTGAAAGTGCACAGAAGGGAATAAAGTGGGAGAGGGCTGGAAGGGCAGGAATAAACCAGGTTATAAAGGGCTTAAAAACAAAACAGAATTTAATCTTAGAGGTAATAGAGAGCTGCCCAAGCTTATGGAGCAGGAGGTGACCTGGTCAGACCTGATTTTGGAGTTTAAGGTCACTTTCTGGAGGCTTGGCTGTAGGAGAAGAGAGAGAGAAAGGAGTGGCAGGTGAGCTGAAGGAGACCTAGGCATGGTCTTTGGCAGGGAAGGAGCAGGTGGACAGAGAGAGATTGAAGAGTTGTGGGGGTGGGGGGCCATTTGTAGAGACAGCAAGGAAAAGAATGGATTGGACTGGGGACATGGTCAGTGCTGGGAGAGGAGGCAGAGAGGACAAGGGAAGACTGGGGGGTGGGGGAGAGGGACATAGGGGCTAAGAGGAAAAGCAGTCTGCTGGGCGGCAGAGTGGGGCTACTCAGGGTAGAGGGACATGAACAGGGCTCTAAGGGGAGATGACCAGCCTTCAAAGCTCAAGCTCAGGACTTGGCTAGGTGGGAGTTGGGACTGGAGAAGGGGACAGAGGTAGGCAGTGTGAGGCTGAGGCTACGATGGGAGGATGGTGAGGCTAGAGCAAAGGGAGCAGATAGACACAGAGAGAGGAGACCACACAGCGAAGATGACCCAGGACAGGCTGACAGCTGCCAGGAGGTGGTCAGAGGCAGGGGAGCTCTGGCCAGTACTGGCGACCCATCTCGTTGAAGAATTGATGGACTGGGAGGTCAGGCTATTTGAGGGATGTGTCAAGGCAGTCGATAAGCATTTATCATAGAGGCCCCTGAGGAGTAGGACAGGCATTGGAGGAGAGAGGGATATGGGGACACATCTGTCATGCTTGAAAAAGACAAGATGGGGACCCAGGAGGAGTTGACCCCCACGGTCTGGATGGTGGGGTAGACCCTAGTGCCAGGAGCCTCACAAAGATGGAAGAGAGGGCATGGGCATGGTGGCTTTCTCTCCTGGCCCACGGTTTTGGGGCCCTGGGAGGATGGCTCTTTACAAGAGAGAGCTAGGAGATGGAAATCGTGTGACGGCTTGAGGTTGAGGATGAAACGTGGCTCCAGAGGGGTATGGTGGTATCAGAGGAGCAGAATGTGGGCAGCCAAGAGCAAGACCAAGCTATATGGATGGGGTGGGGCAGGCACAGGACCTTTTCCCATCACCAGACAGTGATTCTGAAGCCCAGGTATAAGGGGATGAGGCTCTGTGTTAACCATGGGATTGGGAAGGACTGATAGACCGAGTCCCTTGGTGATTATAGGCAGCCTTCCCCTTTCCTCAGCCTCAGTCTTCAAGTGCCAGAGGCCAGATAGTGGGAGCAGTCGGATCGAATGTCAAGGATGCCTCATCCCTGGGGATCCCCAGAAGTTGCAGCTTTGGTGTATTGCTCCCAGGCAGGCCTGGTGTCTGGGCTTCCAGTCCTGCCCTTGGGAGGCTGGCTGACTGGGGATGCTTGTCACTTGGCAGGGTGGGGAGGAGTGTTCTTGGAGCTAAACTGCACAGGGAAGCAGCCTCCAGAGGGGCCTCCAAGTTCTCTTTCCTGACCTTTGAACTGGAAAGGGACAACCAGAAATGGCAGACAGGAGTTGAGGCCCAGGGTGGGGGAGGGAGAGGGCAGGTACCAGGCCATGGTGCTGAGAGCTGCTGGTGGGTGATGGCCAGGCCCCTTGGAGGGAGGAATTGTGGCAGTCAGGAGGGACGCCTCCCAAGAGAGCAAGCAGGCTGGCAGCCTTAGGTCTGGGAGCTAGACACTACTTGGCCTGGAATAAAAAGGGCCATGTGCGCTGCCACCCCCCTCCTCCCCACTCCCCAGTGGCGGCCTGGTTGTGTCACTGTGCATCCTGGGCCTTCCCAGAGCTAGGCTGGAGGCTCGACCGTGGGCGCCTCCTGGCTTCCCCTTCCTCCCATGGACCCAGTCCTGTTGGCTGTTGGTGAGGAAGGTCCCAAGTTAGCTCCAGGGTCAGGTGGTGTGTGGGCAGATCCTGCCCAGATCAGGAAAAGGCACCTCAGTGGGAATCTCCTCTAGTCCACAGCTGAAGTCTCCAGCTGCTTCCGGCTTCATCCCATGGGCAGTGGGTTGTGTGGTTTCATCAGACTTGACTCCAAACAGATTCTGCTCTGTCTCTGCTGAAGAGGAGCCTATGGTCAGGATGGACCCTGGGAACTAACATGAACCTCATTCTCACTCAAGCCTGTATCTCCCACCCTCTCTCCCTCTTCAGAAATGGCCCAGCTCAACAGCTATGACAGCCCTGACACTCCTGAGACAGATGACTCAGTTGAGGTAATGTGCTTTGGGGGGCCCTGGCTGCCCCCTTGTCCTGGAGCCCTGGCTGAGCTTACTAAGTAGGGTGGGGCTAAGAGAGGGATTGGGACTTCATTCTTACCCTGCTCATTTAACCAGAGGAAACTGAGGCTGAGAGAGGTAAAATGATCTGTCCAGGGTCACACAGCTTGTAAGCATCTGAAGCAGGATTGGAATGCAGGTCTTCCTGACTCTAGCTGCTCTGCCATCCCTCTTTTAGGCCCTGAAATGAAGCCCTCCCCACAAAGGGACTTGATGCTAGAATGAGGGGCATTACCACATGTCCCTTGTCTTGGTGTGTGAGGGGAGATGGTGGAATGGTGTTTAGTATGAATGAATGAATAAGTGACTGAATGAATGAGTGACTGAGTGAGTGAGTGAATGGGTGCACAAAGCTCTCTGCTAGGCACTGAGAATCGCATGGAAAAGCCCAATGGTTCCTTCTTTGGGGGCGCTGGAGTCAGGGCTGTGGCACTCGGAGGAGTGTTTGGCTGCAGGGCTGGTGGGTGGCACAGGCCCTGCCGAGCCTCCCTCTGGCATGCTGCCTCTTGAAGCAGGTCCATCGATCCTGCTTGGGGAAGAACCAGAGCATCCTCCCTTTTCTCCTCTTCTGTTGCAGGGCCGAGGGGCTGTTTTGCAGGCCAAGAAGACACCATCTGAGGAAGAGTTTGAGACAATCAAGCTGATCAGCAATGGTGCCTACGGGTAATGGGCCCCCTGCCCCTGGCATAGACTGAGCCCTGTAGGCGGGACCGGGGCACCCTGCCTTTCCATGGACAGACTCAGGACCCTGCTGCAGAGGGTGTCATCAGGCTCTGATTCTCAGGGGAAGAAGGGGACAGGTGCCTCTGCAGGCTGTGTGGCGCTTCCTGTCAACCAGTGACACCCTGGGCAGAGGGCAGAGGGCCCGTCAGAAAGGTTTGAGGTCGGAGCCCTCAGTGTGATCGATGCTTGCCTCCCTTTCTGAAGTTCTCACAGACACCCTTTTAAAGAAAACATCTTAGGAGTTTGCCTGGGACTGAGACCCAGCTCATGTGCTCCCCAGCCTGTGACCCCCAAGGAAGCTGGTGAGGGTGGCCTATCCTGGGCACACCTTCAGGGCTTCACCAAAGCTGCACTCCATCCTGGCCCTGGAGCCAGTGGGTGCTTTGCCCTCCTGAGTTGGGCCTGCCCCTTTCTGTGGATGAAAACTCCACCTCTCCCCCTTCAGAAGTGGTCATGTCCAGCAGTGTGTCCTAGGTTCCCTGAGGCTCAGGATGAGTGTGTGATGGTGTACAGGATCATTGACATCTCTCATGGGCCAGGGAATAGACATGTGGAGGTGGGTCTGGGGCCAAGCCTTATGTGCTGTCTGTCCCAAGCCCCATGTAGCTGGAACCAGGGGCATGCTGTGGCCCCAGAGCCATGTTCTGCGGAGTGACTGGGTCTGAGGAGGCTGGCTCCCTGGTGTCCTCAGTGGGAATTGGTCAAAGAACGACTGACCTGCAGGTGCCATTGGGGAGAGACCTGGAGTCACTGCCTCCTGGGAGCAGCCACTCTGGTCTGGCCTCCCTGGTGCTGCCATAGACTTCTCCTTTCAGGCTTGGCTGACCATCTCACCCTTTCCTATGAATTCTGGAGGCTCTCTTACCTCTTATTCCTCTTCTTGGCTTTTTTTTTTTTAATCAAATGCTTTATTAACTTCTAGTTTATATCATTCATTTCCACAAGATTTTGAGTTAAAAATTTTCTCCCCATTTTTTCCCCCTACCCATCACCCCAAAATAGTAATCCCACTGGATAGCCCCTCTTCCAATCTGCTCTGTCCCATGTCTTCTCCCATATCCCCTCCGTCTTTCCAGTAGGGCACAGTGGATCTCTATGCCCCAATGCCTGTATGTCTTATTTCCCAGTTACATGTAAAATAATATCAATAATTGTATGTATGTATATATATGTACATGTTTTTATATATATGTACGTGTGTGTGTGTGTGTATATATATATATGTTTTTAGACATTTGATTTTAAAACTTTGAATTCCAGATTTATTCCCTTCCTCCCTTGTCACCCACCCTTGCTGGGAAGATAAGCAATTCAGTATAGGTTGTACATGTGTAGCTAATGCAAAACATTTCCATAGTGGATATGTTGTAAAAGACTGACTATATTTCCCTCCATCCTGTCCTGCCTCCCACTTGTTCTGTTCTCTATTTTGATCCTGTCCCTTTTCAAAAGTGGGTGCTTCCAACTTCCCTCTCCCCCAGCCTGCCCTCCCTTCCATCATCCCCCCTCTCATCCCCTTCAGCCCTGCTCTCCTGTAGGGTGAGATATCCCATTTAGTATGTATGTCATTCCCTCCCTGAGCCAAGTTAAATGAGAATAAGGTTGACCCATTCCCTTTTGCCTTCCTGTTCTTCCCCTCCTTTGTAACCATTTTCCCTTGCCTCTTCTATATGAGATAGTTTACCCCAATCTGTCTCTCCCCATCTCCTCTCATTATATTCCTCTCTCACCTTTTAATATCATCTTTTAAGTATCAGTCTCTTCCTATTCAATTGGTCCTGTGCCCTCTATCTATGTATACCTGTAAACACATATACACACATTCACATATGTATTCATATGCCCATATACCCTTCTGTATAGACACACACACACACACACACACACACACACACTTCTATTCCCTTCAACTATTCTCATACTGAGAAAAGTTTCATCAGTTACAATTATCATTTTTCCATGTAGGGATGTAAATAATTCAACTTTGATAAGTTTCTTATGATTTCTTTTCCCTGTTCACCTTCTTAAGCATCTCTTGCTTCTTGTATCTGAATGTCCAATTTTCTATTCAACTGTGGTTTTTTCCTCAAGAATGCTTGAAAGTCCTCTATTCCACTGAATGAACATATTTTCCCCTGAAACGTGATACTCAGTTTTGCTGGATAGGTGATTCTTAGTTTTAGCTCCTTTGACCTCAGGAATATCATACCAAGCCCTTTGATCCCTCAGTTCAGAAGCTGCCAGATCCTGTGTTATCCTGATTGTGTTTCCACAATATTGAAATTGTTTCTTCCTGGCTGTTTGTAATATTTTCTCCTTGATCTGGGAATTCCGGAACCTGGCTATAATATTCCTAGAAGTTTTCTTCTTGGGATCTTTTTCAGGAGGTGATAAGTGAATTCTTTCAACCTCTATTTTGCCCTCTGATTCTAAAACATCAGGGCAATTTTCCTTGAGAATTTCTTGAAGGATGATTTCTAGGTTTTTGTTTTGTTTTGTTTTGTATGTTTGTTTGTTTGTTTGTTTTTATCATGGCTTTCAGGTAGTCCAATGATTTTTAAATGATCTCTTCTGGATCTATTTTCCAGGTCAGTGGTTTTTCCAATGAGATATTTCACATTCCCTTCTCTTTTTTCATTTGTTTGGATCTGTTTAATAGTATCTTGATTTCTCCTAAAGTCACTAGGTTCCATTTGCTCCAATCTAATTCTGAAGGAATGATTCTCTTCAGTGAGCTTTGGAGATTCTTTTTCCATTTGGCAAATTTGGCTTTTTAAGGCATTCTTCCCCTCCTTGGCTTTTTGTGCCTCTTTTGCCATTTGAGTTAGTTTGTTTTCAAGGTGTTATTTTCTTCAGTCAGGTTGTTGACTCTCTTTTCATGATTTTCTTTCATCATTCTCATTTCTCTTCCCAAGTTTTCCTCCACTTCTCTTACTTTGTTTTCAAAATCCTTCTTAAGCTCCTCTATGTCCTGTAACCAGTTCATATTTTTCTTGGAAGCTTTTGGTGCAGGAGTTCTGACCTTGTTGTCTTCCTCCTGTTCCATGGTTTGATCCTTTTTGTCCCCAAAATAGGAGTGTAAAGTTGGGTTGCTCTGCTTCCCTCATTTGCTCATGTTGCCACTCAATTACTTGACTTTTGGGCTTTTTGCCACAGTAGGACTCAGCTACCAGACAGGGGAACTTCGTCCCAAACACTGGGGTTTTCTCAGCTGCTGAAGGTATTAATTGGATGCCCTCTCTGAAGCCTCCACACACTCTGGCAAGCTGGTCACACACACCAGAACCTCCACCCTAGACCTCAATCCAGATCCAAGCAGGTTAAAGCAAGAGTGATTACCCCTCAGACTGGTTGCTTGGTCCCCCTACAATTTGCAGGCCAGGAGCTCAAGCTGCCACATGGCTGCGGGCTGTGCCTCAGCTTCTTCTCGCCCTGGAGGCGAGAGAGAGAGAGAGAGAGCCAAAGCTCTCTCAAACTACTGGATCCCAGAGTCCACACTGCACTGACCTCTCACTTTGTCCTTAGCATCGATGGGTTGATAATTCTGGAAACTGCCACAGCTGCTGGTGATCTGAAGTCCCTCTAGCTGGTAGCTGGTCAGGCCTGCCCTGAGGCTAAAACCTCAGGCTCGCTGGCTGGGTTTGATTCCCAGGGTGCTGTGCTGGCCACTTCCTGCCAGCCTACCAGGCTGTCCTCAGGGAGAGGTTAGCTTTTCTGTGTCCTTTTGTGGGTTCTGTAGCTCTAAAGTTTCTTCAGAATCACCTTTTACATGAATTGGAGGAGGTGGAAGCCAGAGCTCTGTGGAAGTCCTGTTTCTACTCCACCATCTTGACTCTGTCCCCCTCTTCTTGGCTTTTGAAGGCCTTTGTGGCCCAGCCATGACCTTTCCCTCGCAGTCCAACCAGACTAGCCTGCCCTCCAGGCCATCTCCCACCTCCAGGCCTTTTCACTGGTTATACCCCATTCCTGGGATGCCCTCTGTCCTCCCTCTTCTAGATACAGCTCAGGCACCTGGTGCCTGGAGCTTCTCCTTATTCCCTCACCTGTTAGTGGCCCCCTCACCTGCACTGCCTCCAGCCATCTTGTAAAAAGCTTCAGAGGGCACTGAGACTTTTGGGACACCCTGTGTTTGTATGGGTCGTGCCATTTATCTCTTGATCCATGAACACTGGTCGAGTGCTTCCTGTGTGCCAGGCTTTGTGCCCAGTGCACTCCTTCCTTGTCCTTGTATCCAAGTGCCCACCTGGCCCAGTGCTTGTCACATAGGTGCTCCATCAGCATTTACTAGCCCTGGGGCCCAAATTGGGCCCTCCCTGTGCCCCCTTCAGCGCATAACCCCTGCCTCCTGGCGGGGGGGGGGGGAGGGGCAGACCCCAGGCTTGGGGCAGGCCAGGGGTCCTTGCAGAGGCTGAGGCTGAGTTGTGCCTTGCAGGGCTGTGTTCCTGGTGCGCCACAAGTCCACCCGCCAGCGCTTTGCCATGAAGAAGGTCAACAAGCAGAACCTGATCTTGCGCAACCAGATCCAGCAGGCATTTGTGGAGCGGGACATCCTTACCTTTGCTGAGAACCCCTTTGTTGTCAGCATGTTCTGCTCTTTTGAGACTCGGCGTCACCTGTGCATGGTCATGGAGTACGTGGAAGGTAGGGGCTGTGCCCACGGGTGGGGTTGGGGGAAGGAGTGCAGACCCTGGAGGGGAAGGAGCTCAGACTGGGTTAGGGGGTAGGGGGAGCACAGACCCGGGGGAAGGGCACAGAGGGGAGAGGCACAGGTGGGAGGGGAGTGCAGACCCTGGGGAGTCAGGGCTGTTGGGTGAGATGAACATGGGAAGGGTATTGGTGGCCTCAGACACAAGGCTTCGGTGAGCTCAGCCCCAGGAAGATGGTTTGGACCCAGGGGGAGGACAGACTTAGGCAGGGAGACTAGTCCAAAGGCTCTTTCAGGAGGCCAGGGGAGAGCTGGTAAGGGCCTGTGGGCCCTGAGGGTGGGGAGGGGGACTAGTCTGGACTTTATTGTGGAGATAGAAACCAGATTGTATGTGGGGGAGGGGCAATGATTGGTCCAGCCTGGCTGGACCCTTGGCAGTACCCTCAGCAGGAAGAGGGAGCTGGGGAGCTCAGTTGGGGCCATATTGAGTTTGAGACCCCAAGAGAGGTCCAGTGGATGATGCTGTAGGGCTGGATCCCCAGAGTCTCCTGGAGCTGGGATGAGCCCGGGGAGCTGCTGGAGTCTCCCAAGAGCCAGGGCCCTCTGAGAGCAGCAAGCAATGCTTTATGAGGTAGAAGAACCGGGGAGGGCAGGATAGGGCTCTGGAAGGCAAGTGGGCAGTGGCGTCAATGAGGCCGAGAGGTCAAGTGCTCAGCATTTAATGTGGGAAGGGGAAGGGTTTTTCTAGCACCTTCTGTAGGAGGTACTTTAGGGATATGACTTATTTGTTTCCCCAACAACCCTTCGAGGAGATGCTGTATCATCCCCATTTTACAGATGAGGAAACTGAGGCAAACGGGTTGTGACTTGCCCAGGGTCACACAGCTAGAATTTGAACTCAGGCCTTGCTGATTCCAGGCACATTGCTCTCTCACCATACCACCTAGCTGCCTCCTGGTAGCTAACATTTATATAGCACCTCCTCCATGCCAAGCACTGGGCTATGAGCAAGTATTGCCTCATTTCATGCTCACTGCGCCCTGGGCCTGAAGTGTTGTCATAATCTCCATTTTACTACCTCATTTACATTTAAGGCAGCCAGAGGTTTGCTGACTTGCCCAGGGTCCCACAGCTAGGAAGGGCTTGAGACCAGGTTTGAACTCAGTCTTCTGCTGTTCCCTGAGGAATGGGTCTTTGCAAGGTCCTGCACTCGGCCCAGAGCGGGCCCGAGGCAGGCCTCTGGCCAGAGCCGAGCTTTGTGTAGACCTTTGGGATCTTGTGATGGCCCTGGACGGTGTCATTGCAGGGGGCGACTGTGCCACGCTGCTGAAGAACATCGGGGCGCTGCCTGTCGACATGGCACGCATGTACTTTGCTGAGACAGTGCTGGCATTAGAGTACCTGCACAACTATGGCATCGTGCACCGGGACCTCAAACCTGACAAGTAAAACCCTGACTCTACCCCGCTGTGTCTGGCAGCTGTCCTGGGTCCCACCCTTTCTGGCTGCTCTGCTTCTGAGCTGCTGGGTTGGAGAGCCCGCCCTGCCCTGACTCCTGCCTGTTGGGCATGGCGGCTGTGAACAGGCTGCCCGGGTTGGGAGCTGACCGTAGTGGCTGGGTGGGGGGCAGGACGGGGCCGGTGAAGGCCTGAGCCAGGTTTGGTTTTGTCTCCAGCCTCCTGATAACATCCATGGGTCACATCAAACTCACCGACTTTGGCCTCTCCAAAATAGGCCTCATGAGCCTGACCACCAACCTGTACGAGGGCCATATTGAGAAGGATACCCGGGAGTTCCTGGACAAGCAGGTGAGTAGCCCTGGGTTGCCCCAGCACAGTTGGCCTGCCTTGGAGGAAGGCAGGCAGGTGAGGAGAGGGCCCAAGGGGAGACCCCTCAAAGTCCCATAGGATGAAACTCCCTACAGCTTAGACTCCCAGAGAGCTCCTTGGACCCTAAGCAGGTAAGGATCAGTCAGGATGTGAGACATGGGGGCCCGCTCACTGGCCACCACCCTGGGCTACCTCTGCTGCCACCATCTTGAATCCTAGTAAAACCCTCAGCCTGGCACAGCCTTTTCATCCCTGTAGTCAGGGACTGCCCCATGCAGGCCTGTGATCTGGGCAGAATGTGAGGCTGAGCCTTGGCGGGAGGCCCCAGTGACTTGCTCCTGGTTGAACACTGAGCCAGAAGAGGGCACAGAAGGCAGGCTGACTGCATCTCCAGCTGATGCTAAATGGGAGGGATAGGGGGAATCAGGCTCCAAAACTGTCTTGTTGGGCAAGATCATTGGGCCCAGTAATAAGGGGAAATTGAGTTGGAATAAGAAAAAGTTCAGCCTTTGACCTCCACAGTTATTCACAAATAGCAGATGGGGGAGATGTGCCCATCTGGGGGGCTTTGCAGACTCCCTAGGAGTCAGCAGTGTGATGTGGCCACCCTGCCCTGGCTTGGGCCCATAAAGGATACCTTGGGTGGTACTGGGAATGAATAACTGGGAGGGCATCTGGAGGAAAGGGCAAAGAGTCCCAGGCTTAGAGGCTCTTGGCTAACTTGGGGGAAAGATTTTAGACTCTGGCATGTGGGAGAAGTGCCTGGGACTGTTTTGCTTGACTCCAAGGGGCAAAACCAGGAGCATGGGGCAGGGGCTGCAAGGAGGTAAATGACAGCTCTGCCCCCAGAGTGGATGCCTGGGTAGGTGCAATGGACTTCCTAGCCCTGGATGTCTGCATCCAGGAAACGGCAGGTACCTGCTTGTCCTCACCTTAATGGCAGCTCACAGGGTCTGTGGGCAGGCAGGGAAGTACATCCAGGGGATTCCATGAGGGCTTCCTGATTGCCAAGCTGGCACTGTTTCCACTGTGACTTGCCTGTGGTCACACACCAGGATGTGGCCCAAGTGGGATGTGTGTTCAGGTCTTCCCAACTCTGAGGTCAGCCCCTCACTGCCCTTTGTGCCAGCCCTGATTCCAGAACTCAAACCAATCTCCAAAGAGAATGGAAAGGAAAAGGGTTGGAGCCATTTGAGTCATTACAGCCATTCTGGTGGGCATCTGTGAAGCAACTCTTGGTGCCATCTGCACCTGGGCATTAGCTGAGTAGGGGATGCCAGGACCATGCCGTGTGGAACAGGCTCACCATACACTCGGCCTGAAGCCAGAGCAGGGAGGCCAAGGCTCTGAGGAGCATTGTGACAAAGTCCTGTCACCACACTGTGTGGGCAGTGCCATGATGGTAGATGGTGAGGAACAGGCAGGGCCCCAGAAAAATACAGAACCAGCTTCAGGCTGGAGCCCAGGCCCAGTGCAGGGAGGCTACCCTGAAGGCTGAGTGTTGAATCCAGGCTATCCCTCTTTCTCCTTATCCTCCCCCTACCCAGTGCTAACTGAAGTTAGCAGATATGATGTAAATCTTTTTTTTTTTTTGCTTTTTTTTGGAAGGCAATTGGGGTTAAGTGACTTGCACAAGGTCACATGGCTAGTTTTTGTGTTAAAAGTGTCTGAGGTCGGGGCGGCTAGGTGGCGCAGTGAGTAGAGCATCGGCCATGGAGTCAGAAGGACCTGAGTTCAGATCCGGCCTCAGACACTTAACGCACATACAAACAAAAAAAAACCTAGCTGTGTGACCTTGGGCAAGTTACTTAACCCCAATTGCCCTCCAAAAAGCAAAAAAAAAAAAAAAAAGTGTCTGAGGTCGGATTTGAACTCAGGTCCTCCTGACTCCAGGCCCGGTGCTCTATTCACAGCCACCCTGATATGATGTAGATCTTGATAGACTTTGGGAGCTTAGGAGTTGGAATTAGCTTAGGCACCAAGAGATCCATTGTCCTAGACAGCTAAGTGACTTGCCCACAGTCCCTCAGTGACTTTGAAGGGGAGTCAGGATTAGAACTCAGGTCCCTTGACCCAAGTCCAGGACCTAGCCCATACTCTGACACATTTGGTACAGAAACAGTGGGACCTGGGGGATAGTGCTCTTAACTTGCTTGGGCTTGGAGGCAAGAGATTCACTGGGTGTGAATCCAGGCACTGAGATGAGAATGGTGGAGCTTGTCTGGAAAACACTGGCAGGGCTGCCAGGTGCTTTATCCCACAGCCTGGCAGCCAGTGTTGTTATCCTCCTTTACAGGTGAGGCAGATGAGGACACTGAGGCCTGCAGAGGCTCAGGGAGTGTCTGAGCCAAGACATAAACCCAAGCCATTCGCTAGCTGTGGGATCTGGGGAAAACCACTTTGCCTCCAAGCCCCATCTTCCTTATCTGTAAAATGAACATAATAGCAATAACGGTGGTCAGAGCCGCAGTAAGTGAGCCTTCTCCTCACCCAGGTGTGTGGGACCCCTGAGTACATTGCTCCTGAGGTGATCCTGAGACAAGGCTACGGGAAGCCGGTGGACTGGTGGGCAATGGGCATCATCCTTTATGAATTCCTCGTGGGCTGTGTCCCGTTCTTTGGGGACACTCCAGAGGAGCTGTTTGGACAAGTGATCAGTGGTAGGTTCTGGGCCATGAAGCATGGGAGGGGAGGCTGAGAGCAGTCACACCCACTGGGCAAGCTCCCTGGCCTCAAGTTGGCGTGGGGATGAGGAAGTGGGCTGGAACAAGGCTACATGCTGGGCAGCCAGCCTGTGGTAGGGCCCTCACAGGCCCCACTTCTGCTTCCAGCATTCCCCCCACCCACGTCCTTACTCCTCTTCCCCTCAGATGAGATTGCATGGCCTGAGGGTGATGATGCCCTCCCTCCTGATGCCCAAGACCTGACCTCCAAGCTGCTCCACCAGAACCCTTTGGAGAGGATGGGCACAGGTAGGCTGCAGGTCAGGGCTGGTGCTGGGCTGTGAGGGAGAGGGCGTGACTGTGCTGGTACATGCTCTGCGCCCATGACTTTCCTCCCTTTCTGTGCTCCTCCTGAGGCTGTGGCCATTCTCTGTCCCCCTGCCCACGCCACACCCCTTTGCAGGCAGTGCCAGCGAGGTGAGGCAGCATCGCTTCTTCAAGGACCTGGACTGGACTGGCCTGCTGCGTCAGAAGGCCGAGTTCATTCCCCAGCTGGAGTCCGAGGATGACACAAGCTACTTTGACAGTAAGGGGGATCTGGGGGCCTGGACCTGCCTGGTGTTTCCTTGGGGGCTTGGGTCATCTCCACCTTCCAGCCTGTTACTGGGCAGGGTGAGTGCATGCCCAGCGGAGGAGGAGAGGAGGAGGAGGAAGAGAAGGAGAAGAAGGGGGTGGGGGAGGAGGAAGAACTAGCATTTCTATTTCTTGTAAATCACTTTACAAGCATGATCTCATTTGATCCTCAGAACAACTCTGTTATCCCCGTTTTACAGCTGAGGAAACTGAGTCAGGCAGAGGTGAAGTGACTTGCCCAGGGTCCCACAGCTAGGAAGGGTCTGAGGCCAAACTAGAACTTGGGTCCCCGTGATGGCGGGGCCAGCGCTCTCTGCCCACTGCCTTCCACGAGCTCTTCCTAAGTTCTCTGTGGACTTGGCTATCCCTCTCCTGCTTCTTGCTGTTTCTTTGCTGTGACTGTAGCATGGAGGGGTCCCAGCCTAGGCGAGGCATTCTGAATTGGGATGGTAGGGAGACCAGGCCCACCCCCTGCTTCATGGAGCCTCTCAGGACGCTCACAGAACTACTTAGTTAATCACTGCTGGGCTGTGACCTGTGTTGGAGGTGGGGGCTTCCCTTGCTTAGGAGATCTGCGGGTGCCAGAGCCCACCCTTATTCCTCCAGTCCTAGAAATCTTTCCTTTTCCAGTTACAAAGCATGGCTAGGCCAAGGATTCCTGTCCCCATACTCATGGAATCCCAGAATTTGAGAGTTGGCAGGACCAAGCCACACAGGAAAGGAAGCCTTGTGAAGGCAGCCCCCTCCCTGGGCAGCCCTCACCACCCCAGAGGTGTAGCCCTCCAGAGGCTCGGAGGCCAGATCCCCTGTACCCCCAGCCTTCTCTAGAGCAAGCCTACCCAGTGCCTTCAGCAGATCCTCCTGTGACCTGGGCTCAACGCCAGCCCTGACCTTGGTTCCCATCAGTGCTCCCATAATTGACCAGTGTGCCACATGTGGGCCTTGATTTTTTCTGTAAGCCATGTGTAAGACTTGACATTCATCCCTATGGAATTTCATCTTCCTTGGTCTGGCCTAGTTTGCAGGGGCCTGCCAAGATCCCTTTGGATTCTGACTCATTTGCTGCGTCAGCTCTCCCTTTCCCGCCTTTAGCATCTGCTGAGCTGTCCATCAGGCCTCTCTGCCAGTCATTGTGAGAAGCATGGATGGTGCTGGGCCATGTGCGCTCCCTAGGGCTCTCCACTGGAGGCCTCCTGCCCAGGTGGCCATTAAGACCCGGATCTGAGCACACAGTGATTCAGATCTGCTTCCCTCTTCTCTCATCTAGCTTGTTGTCAACAGCCTGCCATGCTTTGTCCAGCCCCATCTACCTCATGTTCCCCCTGCACAGCCTGGCCTTTGTGAGCTAGTGTAAATGGAGCCATGTGGGCTTGTGGGGGTCCCTGGCTTCCTATCCAACCAGCCCTTTCATGACTCTTTCTAGACTTTGCCCAAGAATCAAGGTCATACTCACCGTCTCTAATTTCCAGCCTTGGTTCTCTTCCCTTCTGGGAAAATTGGGCCAGTGTTTGCCTCCCTCCTGGCTCCTCTCGTTTCACCTACCTGGCAATCACCCAGCCTCCCCCCTCCTGCCGGCTCTTTGAGGACCCAAGGATATCATTCATATGGGCCCACTCAGGGACACAAGCTCTTCTCTCATCATCCCCGTGAAGACGAGGTGGGGGCAGCTCAGGGGAATGTGTCTTGTCCAGAGCTAGAAAGTGTTAGAGCCAGGACAAGGTCTAGCTCTCCACACCCTCTCCTCTCCCTGTAGCTGCTTTGGATCTTGGCCCCATGGAGTGCCAAGCTACCTTTTGCTCAACTCCCTGCTTCCTCTGCCCATCCCCCCAGGAGGCCCACCCCGAGTGAGGCCTCATGCCCATCAGGCACATTGGGTAATCAGACCCCCCTCCTCATCTAAGTTCCAGCCATCCAACGCTGAGAACCACGTTCTGCTCTCTCCCCTTTCCCCGCTCCCCGCCCCTGCCCCAGGATGCTCCTGGGGTGGGGATGGGGCCACTGTCTGCAGCAGGATGTCATGAGGTCAGAGTCCACGGTGCCCCCGGCCCTCTGGGGTCCTGGGTGCACAGTCGCTGGCCCCCTGGCATCACCAGCACACTCCCCCTGGGGCCTCCGCCTAGCCTGCCCATGTGTCTGTCCCAGCTCGCTCCGAGCGTTATCGGCATGTGGATTCGGAGGAAGAAGAAGATGCCAATGACGATGACCACGTGGAGATCCGGCAGTTCTCTTCGTGTTCCCCAAGGTTTAGCAAGGTATGGGGGCCGGGGATCTGCAGAGGGAGAGGGGAGAGGAGGGGCCAGCCTGTCAGCCCGGAACCACGAGCTGTCTCTGGGACTGGGAAGAGTGGGGCCAAGCTCTGAGGCACCCTGGGACTTAGGGCTCGAAGGGCCTGAGTGGGCCATGGCCCTCTCCCACCTCAGGCCCTGCTTCTGTACTGGGGGCTTCAGTGTCTGTGTTGGTGTGCCCATCCCTCTGACTCCTTCACCCCCTCCTCCACACATTTGGCTACAGTCATTCCGCCAGAACAAACCTCAGCACAGCTTCTGGGCCTCAGTCCCCTGGCCCTCCCTCCCTGCTCCCTTGGTTCCCCACTTCAGGCTTACCCTTCTAGTTTCCCTTGAATCCCCTGTCCCCTTGTCCTGGCATCTGGCCCACGTCCCTGGTGTGTGCCTACTGCCTACCTTCACTGCCCTTGTGTGCGCTCCTGTTGTGTAGCCTCATCAGCAGGATCCACTATGAGGAAGTGCCCCTGGGCCCTCCCTGCTGCAAGCTGCCTTGTCTTTGGGCATGATTGCCAGGCACCGTCCCCCTGCCCTCCCGAGGGCCCTTGGCCATCCTCTGCTGTGGACTCTGCTGTCCCAGCCTCCCGTCCCCTGCCCGCTGCCCTCTGCCCACCTACCCTACAGGTGTACAGCAGCCTGGAGAGACTCTCTCTGCTGGAGGAACGCAGGACCCCACCCCCCACCAAGCGCAGCCTCAGTGAGGAGAAAGAGGACAAGCTGGAGGGCCTCAGTGGCCTAAAGGGCAAAGACCGGGGCTGGGTGATCGGCTCCCCGGAAATGTGAGCAGGAGGGCCCTGTGTGGGGGAGGGAGACGGGGTGCTGGGCAACCAGACAGGGCGCAGCCCATTCTAGGGGAGCTGCTGGTGAATGCCTAGGGGTATTCTCCCCTAGGGAGGGAGGGAATCCACACCCAGACCTTGTTCTCCCCTACAGATTGCGGAAGCGGCTGTCAGTGTCTGAGTCTTCCCATACGGAAAGCGACTCCAGCCCCCCTCTTGGGGTGCGGCGACGCTGTTCAGGGGTGCTGGATGCACCCCGCTTCCCAGACACATCTGATGAGGCAGGAGGCAGCCCCCGGCAGAGCCAGCAGCTGACAGAGGGCGCAGCTTTCCTGACCCCACAGCCCAGAGAGGGCTGCCCTAGGTCCACTCCTGAGCAGCTGGGAGAGCACAAGGCCCAGGGGGACAAGGAACCAGGTCCAGTCACTGCCTGAAATGCTGGTGTCTTGGGCCGCAGGGGGGAGGTGATGTACCTCTCAGAAAACTGCCCTGCAGTTGTGGTGGGGCAGGAAGCAAAGCTTAGCAGGGGTCTGCTGAGAAGCATCCCCTGCCTCTGGCCCTGGACTTAACCTAGATGCGCTAAGGGGGCCTGCTCAGAGTTCAAATCCCCAGGGATTGACCGGGGGGTTCTTCTCTCTCACCACTGCTCCTGTAGGTGGGAGTCCCATGAGCATCTGTGCCCAGCAGGGCCACCAGAACAGCCAGGAGGGCCCGGAGAGCTCCACGCCCAAGGCCATCAGCGACCTGGCTGTGCGGCGGGCACGCCACCGGCTGCTGTCGGGGGAGTCTGGAGACAAGCGCACCCCCAGGCTTGCCAACAAAGTCACCAAATCTGCCTCAGCCACCGCCCTGTCCCTTCTCATCCCCTCAGGTGAGGGCAGTCCAGGGTCCGGGGCCAGCCCAGGTATTTTTTGCCATGTGTCTGTGGGTCCATGACTGGAGGGATGCTGGGATGTGGGGGGCTGTGTGTGTGTGTGTGTGTGTGTGTGTGTGTGTGTGTACATGCCTCTGAATCATAGGAGACTGTGAGAGTTGTGACACTACCCCTTGAGTCTGTGGAAGTGACCACAACGGCTCAGGGCCTGTCCTGAATCTGGGCTATGAACCATTTTCCAGATTACAGGTGTTGTTGCCTTTTTGTGTTTTTGGGTGTAGATGACGTGTGTGTGTGTGTGTGTGTGTGTGTGTGTGTGTGTGTGTGTGTGTGTGTGTGTGTGTGTGTGTGTGTATGTGTGTGCGATGAGGGCTCTGGGGGTAGGCTGTAGCAGCTGGGGCCTGTAGGTATCAGGGGTGTGTGAAGTGGGTAGATGGTGGGATAGCAGGAGGTGACACGTGGGGCCATGTTTCTGCTCCAGACCACCATGGATGCTCCCCCTTGGCCAGCCCAATGTCCCCCCACTCCCAGTCATCCAATCCCTCGTCCCGGGACTCATCCCCAAGCAGAGACTTCTCTCCAGCCATCAGCAGCCTGAAGCCACCCATTGTCATTCACCGAGCTGCCAAGAAGTATGGCTTCACCCTGAGAGCCATTCGGGTCTATATGGGGGACACTGATGTTTACACCGTGCAGCACATGGTCTGGGTATGTCTGTGTGGGCCAGCTGGGCCCGGCTGGCATGGGGGAAGATCCTAGGGCAGGGTGGGCCAGGCCTTTGTCCCAGGATGGTGGTAGGCCCAAGCCATCCTATTTTCCTGACTGTCCTTGCAGCTAGCCCTGTCATCGTCCCCAGAGTGGCCCTAAGAGATCTGTTGATGGTAGAGGGGAGTCTGAGGAAGCCTAGGGCTCCCAGGGCTCATGGTGTAGGGAAGAGCTCAGAGCTGGTCTCTTCTTGGAGGCAGCACGTGGAGGATGGGGGCCCAGCCAGCGAGGCAGGACTGCGCGCAGGTGATCTCATCACGCACGTCAATGGGGAGCCTGTACACGGGCTGGTGCACACTGAGGTGGTGGAGTTGATCCTGAAGGTGAGGAAAGGCCTCATGCCTGGGAGCTGGCTTTGAGTGCAGAGACCACAGGGTCTTGGGGAGTTGCTGGGGCGGGGAAGGGCTCTTGATTTTGGCTCACAGGATCCTCTCTGTTCCTTTGAACCCTGTGAAACCTGCTTCTCCCAGATCTAGGGTGCCACATGCCACACTGTGCTCAGTGTGGAAGAAAAAGAAGGCTGACCTGCTGTGCCATGGGGGCATCAGCCTTCCAGAGACTGATGAATTAGTCTGAGCATCTCAGCCAAGAGAAACAGAGAGACACACAGAGAGTGGTCTCTGCAAGTCTCTCTGACCCGGGTTCTTTTTAGGTGAATTTATCATCTTCCCAGACAGGGCACAAAATCCCACAGTATGCTGAGCCTTGAAGCTGGGTATGGACTCCAGAGGGACTCTTGAAGCCCCCGGCATTTTGTGGGTCCCAGTGACGCCACCAGGAGGAAGAGGGAGGTTGCTCTCAGTGCCCGCCTATGGTCTGGGCACCACTCCAGTCACTCCACTCACGGCCCTGATTCTGTCTTCAGGGACAGCAGTCCTCCCACAGATGAAAGCCTTTTCCCCTTTAGAGACATTTAGGCTTTTGGTGAAGGAGAAAAAAGGCTTTAGTGCAGGGTGTTATTTTCCTAAAAGTCTGGCCCACCAGCTGATGGCACAGAGGGCCTGGAGTCAGGAAGACCTGAGTTCAAATCCAGCCTCCTGCACTTACTGCTTGTGTGACCCTGCGAAGGTCACTTAACTAACTCTGCCTCATTTGCCTCATGTGAAATGGGGATAATAAGAGCACCTGCCTCTCAGGGTTGTTGTGATGATCAAATGAGAAAATATTTGTAAACTGCTTAGCACAGGGCCTGGCGCATAGTAGGTGCTATCATGATGATAGCGGCAGCTGTGATGCAGCAGCATCCAGGCACACGTAGGGAAGCCTGCAGGCTGGAAAAGCACCTGTATTTCTTCTCTCACCGCATCTTAAAGTAGGGCTCATGTCCCCCAAGACTCCCTGGTGTCCAGTCTCGCTCCTCCCTGCTGGGGACACTCGGGTCCAGCACAGGCTTTCCCTTTATTGCCCACATGCTGTTTCCTCTTTCTGCCTCGGTGGTCCGTAGTCTGCTCCAGTGACAAGATCCCTTGTGTTCCCCCTTCCTTGGCCCTCCTCAAACAGTCTGCCACCTGATATCTCTAGGCTCGGGTTCCATCCTTATGAGGTCTCCTCTTGTTGGGGCCTCGATTCTCCTGCCTCCTTTCTTGTGCTTTGTCCCTTGTGAATTTCTCCATGGCCAGTCTCTGACTTGGGGAGGCCTCCCTCTGGCCAGGGATCACCGGCCTGTGTCTGCGGCTCTGATCCACACTTTCGTATACAGCCATTCTCAGACTCCCCCTTCTTGGGCAGCTGTCAGCTTTCCTCTTCCACACACTTTGCCTTCTATGATCAGCAACAGGGAGGAACCCAACTCCTGTGCCCCTGCCTGGCTCCCATTTCATCTTTGGCCCTGGGATTTCTGTCTGTTAATACCCAGAAGCCAGGCCTTGTCTGCCTGGCTGCCCTGCAGACCTTGGACATGACTATCATGGTCCCTCTGCGGCCAGTCATCCCCAACTCCTCCAGCTGTTCCTCGTTCCCCTCCCCTCCTGGCCACATCCTAGAACGGGGCTCCTAGATGTGTGGTCACATTCCTTTCTGAGCACAGCCTAGAATTGTGTTGGCTGTTGTGGGTGTCAGTCTCCTCTTGGTTCCCTGGGTGACCACCTCCCAAAGTTAGGAGGCAGCCTGGGGCAGGCCCACCTGGGTTCTCTAGGTGTGACTTTGGTCAGTCACTTTTGGGGGCCTCAGTTTCTCCTTCACTTTACAGTGAGAGGTTTGAGATTAGATAGTCTTTGAGGCTCCCTCAGCTCTGGTGCAGATTCGATCATCAGGGTCCTTCCTTCTGACTACTGCTCACTGCCCTGCCCTCCTTGTGCCCAACAGAGCGGAAACAAGGTCTCTATCTCAACAACGCCCTTTGAGAACACATCCATCAGAGTGGGCCCTGCACGCAAGGGCAGCCACAGGTCCAAGATGGCCCGAAGAGACAGGAAGAGCAAGGCCAAGGATGGGCCTGAGAGGTGGGTGAGGCCGGAGCTCGCAGCCCCTCAACATGCACTGGTACATGTATCACCCTCTCTGGGGCCCCTGTTTCCAGACACCTTGGCAGCATTGTGACCCTTCTCTTGGCAGCAGGAAGAGGGGCTCCCTGTTTCGGAAGATCACCAAGCAGGCGTCCTTGCTGCACACAAGCCGTAGCCTGTCATCCCTCAGCCGCTCCCTATCCTCTGGAGAGAGCGGACCTGGTTCCCCAACACATGGTCATGGCCACAGCCACAGCCTGGCCCCACGTTCTCCAACCCAGGGCTACCGAGGGCCCCCTGAAACCTCTCATTCAGGTACTTGGGATCTGGACTTCCCCTTGAGGGGCCCCTGCCTTTGGGCCCGCCTTGGTGGGGAATAAGGACAAGGCCTGGAAGCCCATCCTGAGCCAGGATTGGAGGGTGGGGGGGCAGAGTCCTGGGCAGGAGGGGGACTAGGCTCCTCCCTGGGCTCCTCTTGTTACTGAGGCTCACTCTTTCTCTCAAGTAGGTGGAAATTCCTCGCAAAGCAGCTCACCTAGCTCCAGTGTGCCCAACTCTCCAGCCAGTTCTGGCCACATCCGCCCCAGCTCCCTCCACGGCCTGGCACCCAAGCTTCAGCGGCAATACCGCTCACCCCGGCGCAAATCGGCAGGCAGCATCCCCCTGTCCCCGTTGGCACACACTCCATCGCCCACCCCTCAGGCCACATCTCCCCAACGCTCGCCGTCTCCTCTGCCTGGCTATGCCCTGAGCAGCAGCCCTGCAGCCTTCCCAGGAAAGCTGCACTCCTCACCCCCCCTGGGCCGTCAGATCTCCAGACCCAAAAGTGCTGAGCCGCCACGCTCTCCACTCCTGAAGAGGGTCCAGTCTGCTGAGAAGCTGGGGGCAGCCCTGGGCACCTCTGAGAAGAAGTTGTCTGCTTCACGCAAACCTAGCCTGGAACTGGCGCCTTGTGAGGTCAAGAAGGAGCTGGTGCTACCTGGTGACCCAGGGGACAAGACTGCACTGACCAAGGCCACCCCTCGCAGCCTGGGCACCATCCGGCATGACCGTGCTGAGCGCCGGGAGGCCCTGCAGAAGCAGGAAGCTATCCGTGAGGTGGACTCTTCAGAGGATGAGGACGACACAGATGATGATGGATCTGAGAATAGCCAGGATGGACAAGGCCAGGGGCCCCGCCGGGCCCTTCCACCAGCAACCCTAGAAGGGGTGGACTTAGGCAAGTTCCTGCCTGCTCACCGGGCCCAAGAGAGTGCCAAAGAAGATCCCTGTGTGCCCCAGGATACCTGGGGCAGGGCTCAGCCACCCCCAGGCATCCCGATTAGGACACTGGCTGATGATGCTGCATCAGGCACCCTGACACAGTTGGTGTCTGACAAGAGTCAAGCCCCAGGGGCCCAGGTGCTCTCCAGTTCCCCTGGTGCCCAGTGCTCTCCTCAGGACTCCTCGACTTCTGGGAGTCCTTGGGGTGCAGCCTCCACAGAGCCCACACTCCCCCAGGGTGACAGGCAGGTCCAGCCCTGTCTAGAGCCAGCACTTACAGCACTTTGTCCTTGGCCATCAGGAAGTCCCCTCCACTGCCCCAGTCCACACCCGAAGCAAACCCCTGCGAGCAGCTCAGGTTCAATCCAGGTTTGGCCTCTGCCCCTGCAGGTGCCCACTCTGGCCGAGGGTGGGCACAGCTGGGACATGGTCTCATCCCAGGCTTCCCTGAGCCTTCAACCTGGGTCCAAGCTAGAGGGACCCTCCAAGCCTAGCCAGGCCCAGGCCCCACAGCTCACCAGCCCTTCCCAGCCCCTGGCCTATATCACCCCTAGCCTCAGCCCTACCCCTTGCCCACCTTGGGAGCCCAAGTGTTCCTGGGCAGAGGAGGAACTAGCTTTGGGTAGCACCAAGGTGCCTGATGCTGCCGGTGACAGCAAGCAGGCCCCCCCGTGCAAAGGGCACTTGCAGCCCCCTGGGCGTGAGGAGACTGTGCCACCAAGAGCCCTGCACCAACCCCATGACTGTGCCATGGCACACGACCTCCTGAGAAGAACGTAGCTGTCGGACCCGGGGCTTGTCCCTCCCGCCTGTGTAATATATGCTCTTGGAAACGACTGGTGTGCCGCTGTCTCTGTGGGGAGCAGGGAGAACGGGACCCCAGCAGCAGGCCATGCCCAGTGCTGGGCCTGTGCCCCTGCTGGGGCTGGTTCTGGCTGTCATCCATCTGTGGCCACCAGAGCCAGGTTCATGGCTACAGTCTCGTCCCCCTTGAAGCTCTACAGGACATGGCACTGCCACGGGCAGTTACAGGGTGACCACCACCCCAAATGGATGGAGGAAGGGAGGCAAGCAGCTTCTCATTGGGCCAGAGCTCCGGGCAGCCTCGGCCCTCCCTCTCCCATGTGCCAAGGGCCTGTTCCTCAGAGCCGCAGGCACATGACTGGGGGGAGGAAGGGGACAGGGGAGGGGACTGGTTTTCCTGACTCCTGTTTGTGTCTCAGGGTGAGCCTCGAGGGAGGTGTGACTGAAAGATGGTGCAGGGGTCCGAGTTCCCTTAGCAAGAGTGGGTGTTGGAGCAAGGGGGGAGGTAGGGGTGGGGTCTGGACTGAAGCAAAAGCTGCATCTGAGAACTTCTCTAGGAAGGAAGAGGAGTGAGGGAGGGGGGTGGGTGCCAGCTGGGGCTCTTCTGGGCCCCGCTTGCTGGGTGCCCGGGTGGTTTGTATATCCTGGGTGGTGATCTGGCCCCTTGGGCTGCCATCTGAACCCCAGCCCCTTTATCCACCTGCCTGTGGCTCTTCAGACCCTTCTATGAAATTTAATTTTTTTCAAATATGGAAGCAAGTAAGGCTTCACATGGCCCTGGTGCCTAGGAGATGGAAAGGTGTGGGGTAAGGAGAAGCGGAGGAAGTGAGGCCTTAAAGGCTTCAGAATTGGGAGCCCAGAGTAGCCAAAACTAGCTTCCTATGAGTCCAGGAACTGCCCCGTGTTGACCTAAAAGCAGGATTGTGAATCACACCACCTTGAGGCCAAGGTTAAGCAACACATGGAGAACCTGACCTGGCACTCTGGGACCCCAGAGGGTGTGTTAGTGGTGTGGGGAGGGTACCTGGTGATCCCCAGAGCTTTCCTAGGGCCTTTATAAGCATTACTCAGGAGTGGGGAGGGCCACTACACACATGAAGTGTCTGCTATGGGCAAGGCACTAAAGGAAAGTATAGCAAGGATGATACATCCCTGCCCCAACAGAGCTTAGACATGAGTGGAGAGTCAGAAGGTGACCATGACGCACACCAGTGATGCAGACTGTACCCCATTACATGACAAAGGGTTTGATAGATACCCATCCATGGTAATTCCTCCCCCACTGGGCTATTCTTGGCCCTCCTCCCACACATTCCTTTGTACTGTGCTGCAGCACCCACCCCACCCCCAGTCCCCACCATGGACCTCTCCATTCCAGTTCTTAGACTATTGGTGACTTGTTGCCATGTGCACTGCCAGAAGAGAAAAACAAAATGAAGTCCACAAAAGGACTTGGCAGTTTCCCAAAAAAGCATCCAGTCCATCCTCTTCCTCTTTCCTTTTCCCCTTCTTTCTGGGCCCAGCAGAATTTTAGCATCTGCCCAAGACATGTGGATGGATGACATCCCAGTCTGGGCTTCCTCTGCTTGGTCTGTCCCCTGTGGATGGCTATGCTCCATTCTGGAGTGGCCACAGTCTAGGAAAGGACACCATCTGCAGGCAGGCATCTGGTCAGGGCTGGACTTCCTCCAAGATATCAGTCTCCCATGACTCCCTTGATATCAAAGGGTCATTGAACAGTATTGTTCCTCTTCTGCCAAAGGTTCTTAAGGGGCCATCTGCAAAGTGGCCCTTGGCTCCAACCCCTTTATCCAGATGCTCAGTGGGCTTGTAACTTGCCTCATTGTTACAGCTGACAACCATGCAGGGGGTGAGCTCGCACCCGAATTCCCAGCCAGGCCTCTGTCTGCTATGCCACGTTGCCTTTTTTATTTATGCTAGGCGCTGTGCAAAGGGGTGAAGGTTCAGAGATGAAAATGAAGCTGTCCTGCTCTCAAGGGGTTCCCATTCGAACAGGGAAGACGATGTATTTGGACAAAGATCAAGGCTTTTAGGGAGCTGTGATGTGTGTCTTTGGCCAGGGGTGGGTGGGGGGAAGTTTCTCATAGAAAGTGGTGCTTGAGTTTGAAGAACAGGATTCCATGAGACAGAAGCGAAAAGAGGGAATTCCAGGCCCTTGCAAAAGCGTGGAGACTGGACGGTAACTGGCCCCTCAGGGTCTTGCATTTTCTGCAACTGTCAGCCAGATGGCAAAGGAGAGGGAGAGGGGTGTCCACCGAGGCCCATGGCTTATGGAAGCCTGTCTGCTCCTGAGCCCCTAGTGATCAAAGGTGGGAAAGGAGATGTGCTCTTGGGTGGCTAACGGTCACTCAGTTGTCTTTTTTCTTAGTAATAATACTTGAGATTGGGGCAGCTAGGCGGTGCAGTGGATAGAGCCCCAGCCCTGGAGTCAGGAGGACCTGAGTTCAAATCCAGCTTCAGACACTAGCTGTGTGACCCTGGGCAAGTCGCTTCACCCTGATTGCCTCCAAACAATGATAATACTTGAGATTGTTCGTCCTCTGCTGCTACCTTTGGTGTCTCCTCGAGATCTCGGGATCTCTCTCCTCCCCTCACAACCTCTCTCCCTGTGAGGTCTGGTCCCACTGCTCTGCTTTCTTATTGTCAACCACACAGTCCATGGGGGCCATGAAGCCAGAGTCCATGTGGGGTTCCCACCGTCCTTGATGGAGGAAGATGTTTCTTATAGAAACACTGAGTCAGGAGCCATCAGTAGGACCCGGGGAGGCTTCAGGTGGGACAGGAGGCTGGGCTAGCCATCAGGGTAACGTGACTCATACATAGCTCATGGGAACAAGAGCCGAATGGAGTTTGATGGGACTCATTGCAAGAGCCCACAGGCTGGTGTTTGTCCTTTTCTAAACCTGCCATTCAATGGCCCGCTAAGTTCTTTAAGCTTGTGCCCCAGGAGAGGTTTGGGATCCCAATCAGCCCGATCCTGACCATGGTAGCAGAGCAGCGAGGGTTGGCGCTCAGGTGGGAATCACAGCGTGCTTCCTAAAGCATCACCCAGCTTCCTCTTTGCCAGGCACTGTGTTAACTAAAGACAAAAGCAGGACTGCCCCTGCTGTCCTGGAGTTTGCTTTCTAAGCCCCTTAGAATGACACAATCCTTTTATCTCATTTGTCAAGTGCTGTGTACAGTTGTTTGCTGGGCTTTGAGGTCCATAGCACATGCCTGTAAGCACGCCTCCTTGTAAGGTCTTGGTGGTATTGCCCCAAGCTGGGACCCAAAAAGAGTTGCCAAAGCCAGAACGCTGGTTTTCCCTCTTCTCCCCTGTCTTGATAAGACTCCTGATCTTTTTTGTATGGTGATAGTAGCTTAATATATAATTAGATTATCTCTCAGAAAAGCAAGTCAGATGGATGGCCAGGGTGACCTGGCTCTACAGAATGGCTTGACATCCCAATAGTGTGTAAATTCCTCAAAAAAAGCTGTGATTGTAAGACTCTCCCAGTGCAACCCCATCATCTATGCTCTCCCCAATGAGTGAGTGTGAGCAGGGACTTCAGAGAGAGGTTGCAGGTCCCTTTGTGGATTTATGTATGTTCAAATAAACGTGTTTTACTTGTAAACTTGTTGAATTATCATTTCTAAGCCGTAGGTTATAAACTGTCAATTTCAGAAAATGAATTTTTTTTTTTTGTAACGTGGATCCAAAAATGGGGAGGAGAATAATTTTTCAGAAAACAGTGTTTGGACAAAATATGTTAAAGATTCCGATTTCCTGTCCAAGTTAGTGGGGAATTCCAGAGTGGGACAAGCAGGTAAAGCATAGAGCTCTGGAGAAGGGTTTGCACAGAACAGAGTTAATGGATGACAGATTGCTGCAAAATTACTGCAAGCTTCTAACATTGCTTCTAACATTCTGAACAGCCTGCAGGGGAGCAAAATGACTTTTAGGGATGTATCAAAGTCTCTGTTTTCCTTTCTCTGTCAGGGGGGCCACCAGAGGGCGGTACAGGGAACAGAAGACCAAGCTCTTTAAGGTCAGCCCCAAACCCCTTGCCATTTGCCAAGAAATAACTGTATAAGCAGTACATTAAAATCCATCCTCAATATACTAGCTGGGTGATTACTAGCTGGCAAGTCACTTAACCTCTAACTCCTGGTTTCCCATCTTTAAAATAGGGATAATAAAGTTACCCACCTCTCAGGGTTTTCGTGGGGATCAAATGCCGTATTTGTAAAGTGCTTTGCAAACCTTAAAAGTCAAAAGTCTATACGAATGCTAGAAAATATTGACATGCCTCCACTCACCCTTCCTGTATCCTAGTCTGCCTGCAGCACATCTCTCCTGGATTACTGCGTAGTCTCCTAATGGCTCTCCAGCCCCACTTCCTTCCCTTTCCAATCTGTCCTGGGTGTGATCACATCACTCTGTTGCTATAAATTCTTTGGCAGATCCCTGTTGCCTCTAGGATGAAATAGACTAGAGGGTCTCCACAGTCTAGTTCCTTTCTGTTTCCAGTCTTAATTCTGTAAGTGGACAGCTGCTTCCATTTTACACATGCTTTTTCTGTTACCACTAAAAGCGGGGGGGGGGGGGGGTGCATTCTCCATGTAAGCCACGAGGTGGCGGTCCGAGCTCACGTTGCTCCAGCTCCTGAGGACCCGAGTAGGACCTAGCCTCCTCATGCAGGTCCCTGCCCCTTCCACTTTGTCCCATTAATTCCTGTGCCTGGTTTTGATCTGGTTGGAGGGTTTGAATGTAGATGCCTTCATCCTGTTGCCATTCTACCTCCCAATTTTACATGACCCCAAAAGAAGACTCAAGCCATACACAGACTAGACTACTAAAGAATATCACTGGGTGTGCTGGCAAATGTTTAACAACCTGCTCTCCAGGCTGGGGTAGGAGGGAGAAGAATGTGCCCACAGGACACTATTAAATTTAATCTGCAGTATTAACATTTCCTCCATCACCTTAAACTTCAACAATCAGCTAATAAATCAAGCCTTGCTTTTTAGCATTTGCCAATTTCTGAGTTTTAAATGCTCACACTGAAAATTTAACAATGAGGATAGCATGGTCTGGTTCAAGCTGGCTCTGATGCAACCCCAATTTATACTAACAGAGAAGCAGGGCCCTCCTCAGCTCTAGATCCTTCATCGAGTTGGTGAAAACAAAATTCACAGGGTGAGCTTTAAAACCCTTCGGGTGCTCTAACTTCCACTCTTACTAAGGCAAGGGAGCTCAGTACCTGTGCCTGTCTTCTGCACCTGATTTTCTCCACCCATGTACCCATAGACTGTACAAGTGGGCAATCACCCCTCAGATATTTTGATCTCAAAGGTTAGGGATAGGAGACAATCTCTGTCTTCACTTAACACATTGGCTTGTGGGATGCCACAGGATGGGAAACCATCTGGCCTTTATGGGCTTTTCAGTGTCCTTTGAACCATGAGCTAGCCACAGTCCTGCTGGCCACCAAGGAGCCTTGGACAGGTGCCATTCTAGTGACCCAAGCATGTTTCCTCTCCTACCTTCCTGTATCTTTGTTCAAACATAGGGGGGGGTCTCCAAATGCTCCTATCCCATAGCAGGTAACTAGAATTACATTAAGCAATGGTCTTTATGTTAAATGCCCCTTCCAAATAACTATACACTCACTGCTTTCCTCAGGTGCCTAAAGATGGAAAGAAATACAGAGCAAAAGCTAAAGTGGTGTTTCATATGACTGCCTTCTTACACCCTCCATTCCAGGTTAATTGGTCTCTTTGCTAGCAACATTTCATCTCCTGCCTCTGTGAAATAGATGCTTCCCCAATTTCAAGGCACTCCTTCCTCCTTTCTTTCCTTTCCTTTCCTTTCCTTTCCTTTCCTTTCCTTTCCTTTCCTTTCCTTTCCTTTCCTTTCCTTTCCTTTCCTTTCCTTTCCTTTCCTTTCCTTTCCTCTTTCCTTTCCTTTCCTTTCCTTCTTCTTTCCTCTTCTTCCCCTTTTCAGGTGTCTCCTACATGAGACTCATCCTGCTTTTCCCCCATTATCAGGCACTCACTCTCAAAATGATAGGGCCTGGTAATACTGTGTCCTCATATTGTCCCCCCTCCCTCCTCCACCTCGGTTGAATGTAAGTTTCTTGAGGCCAGGGACTATCTTCTTTTTAATTTTATGTCACCAAGGCTAATTTTATGTCACCAAGCACCATAGTGCTTGGCCCATAGTAGGTGTTTAATAAATGCTTCTTAATTGAATACAGTAGGTCATTATTGAAATATTTTGAAGTGCTAGGGAAGATGAGGTAATATTTGTAAATAGAGACATGGTGGGAGGGGGTAGGGAGGTGCTCCTTTGAGGGTGAGTCCTTTTCACAGATGGCCCAGTCAAGTGGCCAGGATTAGCAAGTGCCTACTCTGTGCCAGGCATTGGGAAGATAAGTGTGGTGAATGAAACGTTCTCTACTTAAAAAGAGCTTACATTCTTTTCTAAAAATTTAAATGTTTTTAAACTAGCAAAAGTTTACCTTTCCCCCACCCCCACTGAGAACAAAAGAAAAACAAAACCCTTGTTTACAAACATATATTGTCAAACAAAACACATTTCCATGTTGGCCATGGCCAAAGAAACCTATATACACATATACATGGACTTATTATTACATATATAAATAATGTGTATATATACATTATATATGTCTGCTGTTCAGTAGTGTCTGACTCTTCATGACACCATTTGGGGTCTTCTTGGCAGAGATACTGGAGGGGTTTGCCATTTCCTTCTCCAGCTCATTTTACAGCTGAGGAAACTGAGGCAAACAGGGTTAAGTGACATGCCCAAGGTCACACAGCTAGTAAACGTCCAGTGTCTGAGACTGACTTTTTTGAACTCAGGTTCTCCTGATTCCAGGACCGTTGCTCTACTCACTGGGCCACCTAGAAAACCCGAGCTACCCCTTCCTCATTGTGGGTAGAATTCTAAGGGGTCTGGATGACACTCCTCAATTCTACCTGGTGTAGTGATGCTTATTAAGGCTCCCTTTGCTATTAACAGCTGTATACAACCCCTTCTTGGTTAAAGTTTATGGCCAGACCATCAAGAAGAGTTAGGGCTTGACGTTATCAATCCCGCATTCACAGATCCAAAAGGTTCTGGAAAATCTGCCTGGGGCTGCTCAGGCTCCAGCCCGGAGTCCCAGGCAGGCTCCCTAGTGAAGCGTTCAGGCTGCTCCGCGGGCGGTTGACTGCCGGTCAAAGTAGCGTCCCTCCCGGCACGGGGCAGGCGGCTGCAGATTTCTAAACTCCGCTTTCCTGGACAAGCTCTGCTCTTGGTATGATCCGCTGGAGCAGATCCAGATCCAGATGAGCTGCCAAGTGCTCCGGAGGACGCACGGGCGGGAATCCGGGGACGCGAGGACTGCGCCCCCCTCATCTCCCTCCTTGGCCGCCGCTGACGGGGCGCTGACGGGCCCCCGCGGCTCTCCTCTCGGTCTTCTCCCGGCCTGCCTGCCCCTGGACGCATAGTCAGGGGGAAAGGTGCACCCCCGCGCCCTGACCCTCCTCCGGCTGCCTCTGCTGAGGCAGGTCTGCCTGGCAATCTGGTGATTGACAGAAACCAGGAGGTGCGGGGGCGGGGGCGGGGGAAGTTCGCCGTGAACCCTTTTTCTCTGCCAGGTGGAGGGTGTTTAAGGGCAACAGGGCCGTATTTTCCTATTTCCTTCCCTCCCCTCACCAGGTGTGCTCCTCCTCTCCCTGGGTAGGGCAAGCCGACCTCGGCAGACCTATAATCAATACACATTATATCATATATGTTATATATGCTGTATATTATACACAACGTGTATAAATGTACACTGTGCATATACAATGTGTCCACAGGGCACACACATGTATGTACATTATGTGCGTGTGTAATCTATATTGTGTGTGCGCATAAGTGAAGTATGTCTATATATGTGTGTATTTCAGCATTCTGAGTCCTTCACCTTTCTATCAGGATGTGCATATCATATTTAGTCCATTAGCCCTCTGGAGTCACGGTTGGTCATTACAATGATAAGAGTTTCGAAGTCTTTCAAAGTTGTTTGCCTTTGGTTTTGGTATTACATAAATTATTCTGGTTCTGCTTGCTTCATTTCGTATCAGTTCATATAAGCCATGAGAGTCTTCTGTGATCTACAAGCTTTGGGTCTCTCATTTCTTAGTCTAGAACCTCATGGTTATAGGAATCTGGAATAACCATGTAAAAATTGTGTGAGGAACACTCATGTTCCAGATGAGCTGAGATTGGCCAAGGGGAGCTAAAAGTAGCAAAGGAGGAGGAAAAGGAGGCCTGACAAGGGATCAGACCTTTGCTCGAGGTGGATGAGAAGAAAGAAGACAGAGCTGCTCAAGTCTTACTTGTTTCTGATTTCTTGGCCAAGAAGAATGAACTCTGCACGGAAAGTGATGCTAAAAATGGCTAAGAGGGAGTTGATAATTAAGATAAGAAAGGAGATAATAAGGCAGTTCCTAGCTGCCTTGGTTAAATGAATGCAAAGTCTTCTGGCCCAGAGGAATGACATCTGGAGGTCCTGGAAAACCTGGAAGAGGTGATGGCTGAGCCTCCATCGATGATAAGGAGAGGGATTGTGGAAAGTAGAAAAGAGGTATCTCCTGACTAAATGTAAATGTCCTGATTTAAAAAAAAAAAAGAGGACAACATCTATAAACTCCATGCCAGTGAGCTTGACTTGGTTTCCAGTGGGAAATTCTACAGCAGGACATTAAAGAGATGGTTGGTGAAAATCTAGAAAGGCCAGCCTGTCGAAAATCTAGAAAGGCCAGCCCGGCTTCCTCAAGGACAGATCTGGTCAGGCTCAGTTCATTTCCTTTTTCGACAAGATCTATATACTGGGAGATGAGGGGAGTGTTGTGGCTACAATTTACCTGGATTTTAGCAAAGTTCTCATGCTATTCTTGTGGGAAAAGATGGAGAACTATGGATTAGATGATAGTATAATCCAGTAGATTCAAAACTGTTTGCATGACCAGACGCAAGAGAGTAATAGTCAATGGCTTAGTGTCAACATGGCAGGAGGTTTTGAGTGGGGTGTCCCAGGCAGCTGTGCTTGACCCAGTAATATTTAACATTTTCATGAAAGAAATCTGACTTTTGTCTTGCCACTGGACTCTGATGACTCTGGAGGACAGAGTGAGGCTGATGACTTTGCACAGCCCTGCCTCACTTAAACCCAATTCACTTGCAAGTCAAGACATCACTGTCATGACGTCATTGATCCTCTTTGAGAAGGAAGAATGAACAACATTTTCGTGACTTCTTTAAAGACATAGACATTGTGCTCATTAAATTTATGTAGGACACCAAGCTAGGAGAGATAGCTAACATAGTATATGGCAGTGACAAGTCTTAACAATCTAGAGAATTAGGCTCAGTCTTATTAATTGAAATTCAGTAGGGCTGAATGTAAAGTCTTGTATTAGCCAAAAATCCCCACTAGTATAAAATGGGGGGAACATGGATAGACAGAAGGTGTTCTGAAAAAGAAATGAAAAAGTATAGCATGGGGAAAGCATGGATAGACAGAAGATGTTCTGAAAAAGATTTGGAAAAGGTCTTAGTGGACCACCAGCTCACTATGAGTCAACAAGGTACCAAAAAAGCTCATGGGGTATTGGAATTCTTTAAGAGAGGCGCACTTCCAGGAATAGGGATGGTTCCCTCTGTTCTCTGCCATTATCAGGAATATTGTGTTTGCTTCCAGACACCACAATTTAGGAAAGACATTGATGACCAATGGGTGACCATTGGGAGGAGTTGATCAGCATAATGAAGGGCTTATATTTGGATCATCTGAAGGAACTGGGGATGGCTGCCCTGGAGAAGAGGAGTCCAAAGGGGACTAGACAATTGTCCACAAGCATATGAAGAGCTGGATTAGACTTATTCTGCTTGATTCTGGAAGGAAGAACCAAGAATAATGGGGGGAAGTCACCAAGAAGCCAATTTAGGCCTGATGTCAGGAAAAACTTTATAATACATGAAGTGACTTGGCCAGAGTCACAGTGCTACTACTAAGTGTCTGAAGGCAGATTTGAACTCCAGTCTTCCTGACTCCATCTACCTCATTCCCTACCTGCCAGTCAGCTGGGGGTGGGGGTGTGGGGAGGAATATAACAAATAAAAAGATCAGTCTTTATAAACACTGGGAGGCTTATCCCAACTCCCACCCCTGGCTACATCTCCCTTTTAGGCTCTGGGGCAAGTCTAAAGGTTATGTTGTGTTTTTTTTCTAATGCTATCAGCTCCATTTCTCATTCTAGTGTGTTCCTTCCAATGTACATCACCAAGGCCAGTTAATATCTTCTCTTTATTACTGACCAGCCCCAGTGATTAGCATCCCAGAATCAATTTAGCCAGTTAACATCAATTAGCTCTTGCAAAGAGATATTTTTTGAGCTGATAACATCAAGAACAGAAGTACTAACAGCCCTCAAGTAAAGGCATTTTCTCTCCACTACCATCCCAGGCCCTGGGGAGAGTGAGCTCCAACTTAAAATGATTGCTCCAAAGCAACTACCCCACCAACCACTCCTGATGCAGCATGGTGGCTCCTTTGTGGTAGGCCAAGGTGTCTGGGCTCCTAGGGCCATTCTTTTCTGAACTGCATCCCACAGGTAGCTTCTCACCAGCCCAATCTCTGCCTACTTGGAGGCTTATACCATTTCCTCCTCCTCACTTGGGCACAACCAGAAAAAAAGAGCTTGTTTTGGCCAATTAGTGCCTTTTGAATGCACTCTCAGTCCCAGTTTGGCGGCCAGTCCAAGGCACTGGCCTTGCTCCATGTAGCAAGTGGGCAGCAAAGTTACTGAATCTCTGCACAGACTCAGAAAGAGAAAGCCAGACTCCTTTATTACACATCATCATGTCTTTTCAGGAGCAAGCTCACCAAAACCCCACATACTCCTAGGACCGTGCCCTCACTGGCCAGACCACATTTGTCCTGTCTGACTCTTCTTGACCCCAACTGTGATTGTCTTGGCAAAGACACTGAAATGACTTTCCATTTCCTTCTCGGCTCATTTTTACAGATGAGGAAACTGAGGCAAACAGGGTTAAGTGATTTGCCCAGGGTTGTACTCTTAATAAGTATCTGAGGCTGGATTTGAACTATAGTCTTCCTGACTTTAGACCTGGGGCTCTGCCCAGTGTGCCACCTAACTGCCCCAAGACCACCATCACATACAAATGAATTTGGGTGGGATGGGAAGAACATTGACACCATGGTAGGAAGTTGTGTGGGAGCTGAATATTCAAAAGCTTTCTGGATTCCAAGAGACAGAAGTGAAGAGGAAAAGCCTTCTAGGCATGAGGAGGGGATGGAATGTCCTGTACAGGGAATATGTAGGTCAGTTTGACTGGAACATGCAGTTCATGAGGGGAATGATAGGAAATGTCTGCAAAGATACACTGAAGTCTGATTTTAAAGTTTGAAATGCCAGGAGTTTGTATATTAGTGGCACTGGGGAACCCCTGAACCTTGAACAGGGCATCGATACGGTCAGACTCAAACTTTGGCAGCTGATTCGATAATGGATCTCTGTGGAAGAGCCTGGAGTTGGGGAGACCAGACAGAAGGCGATTATTGCAACAGTCTTGGCCTGAGGTGACAAGGGCCTGAATGTTGGCCGAGTGAGTGGAGAGAAAAGGACATGAACGATGGATCTCATGAAGGCAGAAAGGAAGAAAATTTGGCAACAGATGTGCTATCTGGTGGGAGTGGGAGTGAGTAGAACCAGTTCAAGCGTCCCAAGGTTGGGAGCCTGGATGTCTGGGCAGATGGTGGAAGTTTAGAAGGGGGCAGGGTTTGGGGGGGAAAGAGATGTCTATGGGACATCCAGCTTGTCCAACAAGGAGATAAAATCAGTCAGTCAGCAAACATTACTCTGGACCAGGTGAGGAGGTTGGAGCCAGGCTCCAGAGGGCTTTGAATGGCAGTGTCAGGGGATAGCCTTACAGGGAGTCTCATGGGAACAGAGCTCTCTCTCAGTGGTAGTGATACCTCCCCACTCCCCCCACTCCAGAGGAGGGAGAACTTGTGGCTACAGCCCAGAGATAAATGACTGCCCCCTCTCCACTTCCCCTAATCCCAGGACCTGAGGATGTCTATGAGAGGGGCAGAGAGAGATAGTCCTTAGGGCCTTCCCCCCATCCTTCCTGCCACCTCAGGCAGTCTGCCAGGATTAGACATGGTTTCAGGAAAAGAGGCCAAGAGAGAAGTAGGAATTAACTGCCCAGGAGCCAGAAATAGCCTGGAGGGGCTGACATCATTGACTCCCACAGTCCCCCCCGCCCCAGTGTAGTTGAGAGAGTCAACCCTAAAGCCAGAGATGCAACCTGAGGGGGTCCCGGTACTCCCACCCGACCTCAGCCCCAAATATGCATGTGAGAGAGAGAGAGTGTCAGGGGATCCAGGCCCTCCCCAGCCTCAGCCAGTCTTGTGTGTGTGTGTGTGTGTGTGTGTGTGTGTGTGTGTGTGTGTGTGTGTGTAAGAAGACATGAAAGGTAGGAGGGGGCCAGGTCATGAAGGCCTTTAAAATACCAAACAGATTATTTTATATTTAATCCTAGTGGTAATAGGGAGCCACTACAATTCACTAAGTTGGGAGTGAGTGGGGAACATGATCAGCGTGCTTTAAGAAGGTCGATCTGGCAGGTGAGTACAGAATGGATTAGAAAGGAGAGGCTTCAGGCAGAGAGCCTAGTTAGGGGACTGCTGCAATGATCCGGGTTTGAAGTGACAAAGTCCTGGCAATATGACGAACAAGAAGATGTGTGGGAGAGATTCTGTTGAGGGAGGAAGGATGATATTTGGCGACTTTGATAGGTTATGTGGGCTGAACAAGTGTGAGGACCTGAAAATGACAGTGAGGTGGTGAGCCTGAGGGAGAGGGTAGAAGGTGGTGCCCTCAGCAGTGAGAGTGATGGGAAAGGTGGGAAGGATGAGGACAGGGTTTGGAGAAGGGATTCAGTTTGGGCCATCGTGAGGTGAAGATGCCTATGCAACATCCAGCTTCAGAGGAGCAGAAGAAAGTTTGTGATTCAATATTGGAGCTCAAGGAGAGACATATAGATCTGGGAATCATCTGTATAGAGATGATGATTGAATCCAGGGAAGCTGATAAGACAGTATAGAGGAAGAAGAGAAGAGGGCCCAGGACAGAGCCCTGTGGCTCACCTATAGTTCCTGGGCATGACATAGATGAACATCAGCAAAGGAGACTGAGGAGGAGCAGTCAGATAGGTAGGAGTAGAATCAGGACAGGGGGTGTCCCAAAAACCTTAAGAGAAGGCAGTGTTCAGGAGGAGAGGATGGTCAAAGCATCAGAGGCTGTAGTGAGGTCAAGAATGATGAGGGCTTAGAAAAAGCCACTGGATTTGGCAACTCAGACATCCATTAGTAATTTTGTTGACAATTAATTCAGTTGAATGATGAGGTTTGGAAGCTGGACTATAGTGGGTTTAGAAGAGTGTGAGAGGAGAGAAAGTAGAGACACCTTTCTTAAGGAGTGAAGCCAGTCAGTAGATAGGGAGAGGCTGAAGATTAGAAAGTCACCGTTAGGAAGTGTCTAAAGCTGGATTTGAACTTAGGTCATCCTGACTCCAGATCAGTGCTCTATCAACCACACCATCTGGATTCAAATAGGCATGGGTTTCCAATCTTCAGAACTTTCAGGTGCATGGACTTATCTTGTATTTGGATCTTTGTGGGTCTCTGGGTTCTAAGGCAGGGTGGGTTCTGTCACCTGTCTCTGTGCACAGGCCATCCTTCACACCTAGAATGCACTCCCTCCTCACCTCTATCCTGTAGAATGCCTTTCCTCCAAAGCTCAGCTCAACTGCCACTCCTACAGGAGGTTTTTCCTGATATCTCCCAGCCACTAATACCTCCCCCTGACCTCCAACCCCCTCCAAATTACTTTTTAGTTATTTTATGGGCAAACTGTTTTCCCTAATGGAATGTAAGCTCCCTGGGTACAAGTAACATTTTACTTCTCTCTTTGCATATACACAATGGTTAGGTCAGACTCTGGGGGCACTTAATAAGTATATATTGATGGATGGATGGATTAATTGACTCCTAAGCAGCCCAAGATTGCATTAACTTTCAAAGCTGCTGTTATCACATGGTTGATACATGTGGAGCATCTTACCCTCCAACCCTCCCCTCTTCCTAATTTTCCTTAAGGGCACCACCATCCTCTCAGTCCATTGGGCTCCTTCTCTCAGCTTCATATCCAAGTTGTTGCCAAGGCCTTTGGATTCCACCTCTGCAGGATCTCTTGTCGATTTCACCTCTCTAGCATCTCTTGTCCATTTCTCCTCTCTAGCATCTCTTGTCCATTTCTCCTCTCTAGCATCTCTTGTTGATTTCACCAGCATCTCTCCTTTATTTCACCTCTGTAGCATCTTTCCAGTACCCCACTCCCTTCTCTCCTTTGACACTGATGCCACACCCTCCCCCCACCCAAGTACAGAACCTCATCACCTCATGCCTACACTATTGCAACAATCCTCTCATTGGTGTCTCTGCCTCAAGTCTCTCTTTATTCTAATCCGTCCTCTACTTAGCTGCCTCAGATATAGATCTGACCATGCCACCCACCTCCCCAGTAAACTCCAGAGGCTTCCTATTACTCCCAGGATCAAATACACAATCTTCTGTTTGGCATTTAAATTCCTGAAACAAACCAGCCCTCTCCTACCTTTCCAATCTTCTTATACTTTATTCCCCCCAGTGATACTGGCTTCTTTACTTCTTTACTTCCTCTCCTGACTTTAGATATTTTCTTTGGTTGTCCCTTATGCCTGGAATGCTCTCCCTCCTCATCTCTATCTTTTGGCTTCCTTCAAGTCCCAGCTAGACTCCCTTCCACAGGAAGCCTTTCTTAATTCCCCTTAATTCCAATGCTTTCCCTCCGTTGGTTATCTCCAATCTATCTAGTCTATAGCTTGATAGTACATAGTTGTTTGCATGTTGTCTCCCCCATTAGATTGTGAGTTCCTTGAGGGCAGAGATTGTCTTACTGTCTTACCTTTCTTTGTATTCCCACCACTTAGCACATAGTAGGCACTTGATATTTTTTGATGCGATTTGACTTAAATTCCTCATACATTTTTTCAGGTGAACTGTTCTCAGGACACGTGTACCCTCTCCATCTTGTGCTTCTAAAATCAGCTTTTTTGAGCAAGGTGTGAGCCATTGATCCTGATTGAGTTTTATCTCTTGAGTTTAGACCCAAGTGCTCTGACCTACTGAGCAACATTAACTTTGGGTCCCAGTCCTTGCACTCCAGCTGTGTCCTCTCCCTCTCAGCTTGGTATCTTGTGGGCTTGATCCTGGGACCAGATGAGAGATTGTGTGTGTGTGTGGACACATGAGCTGTGTATGCCTTGTGTATGCATGTAGATGTATGGCAGCTTTTCAAGGGTGTGTAGGTCCATTGGAGCTCTCAAACCACTAAGGCCCCAGGTGGGGACAGGGAGAGGATGGGACAGGGGTTGGGGAGAAGAGGTCTTCTCTAGAGTTGGGAACATGTAACCTGTTGGTCCTGAGCTGCTTGGACAGAGCCCAGGGTAGAAGCCACAGGGAAGGTGCCAAACCATGGCCCCTAACCTCAGAGAACCCCTATTCTGAAGGTAGCATGATGCAGCTGTGTACAAAAGGGAGTGGGAAGAGGATACAGGGCTTGAGTAGGCCTGATTGTTGGTGCCTGATTTTGAGGGGGTCTCTAATTGGGCCTTTTGTTATTGTTCAGTCATTTCAGTTGTGTCCAACTCTTTGACCCCATTTGGCTTTTTCTTAGCAAAGATACAGGAAGATTTGCTGTTGCTCAATCCCGTTCATTTATACAGACGAGGAAAGTGAGGCAAACAGGGTTAAGTGACTTACCCAGGGTCACTCAGCTAGTAAGTGTCTGTGGCCACCTTTGAACTTGGATTTTCCTGATTCCAAGCTCAGGGTGCTATCCACTGAGCCACCTAGCTGTTTGGGCCTGGTGGATGTTAATTGTGTTCTAAAGCTCATCCTCTGGGACTGACTTGTATTGTTCCTCCACAGCTCCACTTGAGGTCACTCAAGCCTCTCCTATCATTCATTGTTGGGGAGAAAGGATGATGCCTGGCCCTGGGCAAAGCCCTTCCCCTCTGTGGGTCTCAGTTTCCCCATCTAGGACAGCTATAGAATATTAGTCATAAGTTGCAGAATATTAGAATTATAAGGGAGATCATGCCATATTCTGAAGGTTCCTTCCAACTCAGACATTCTGGAATCAGGTCATCCTGTCGAACACATAACATTAATAGAAATCTCCTTTATCTCTTCCCTATACTGAGGCTCAGTTTGAGCACCTTTAGATGGGAAGAGCTCACTACTTCCTAAGGAATTTGGGCTAGCTCTAATTATTAGGAAGTTTTTCCCGAGATCTAGCCATTATCTGACAGCTTCCCCCATTGCCTTTGGCCTCCTTTTCTGTTGCTGTGTCCCCCATGTGACCCTCACCATGAGAATCAATGAAAGACAGCTGACAGTCTCTCAGGGAAGGGAGTGGGGGTTGTACAGGCAGTTTTCCCCAGTCAAAGATTTTATCTCCACCACTCCCCATGTCTTATTTTAAGGATTTGTGGCAAATAGTTGTCCCCACCCATGACTAAACCTCTGCTTTCTCTTGTGGTCAGTAACTGTGCCTCCCCCAACATGCCCCTGAGATGGCTTGGTTCTTGTCTCCTTTGCCATTGGCCTCCCCTATCATTTTCCACAGGTAAGAATTGCATCCTTCTCCACCTCAGCCTCTGTTTGTGGAATAGCAACTATCTCCACCCCATTCTGAGAGTACCCACCATTCAGTCTCAAAGGGCCCCTTCACCCACCCCAGGATCTAGCGGGACACAAGAGTGGGGACCGTGTGTGAGACTAAGAGATTTGTCTTCTGGTTGTTAGGAGAGGCTGAAGCCTGAGCTCTGATCTTGCCTGCCTATTCCCCGAAACAGCCCATGGGAAAGGTTCAAGAGGGGAGGGGGGGCCCTTAAGAGCTTGGACCCCAGAGGCTGTCCCTGCCACTTTTCTAGCCTGATGGGTGGAAAAGATACAGGAGGGGAGGCAGCTATCTGATGCCTCTTCTAAGGTCCCCCTCATCCTCCTTGGAAAGCCTGAATCATATCTGCCCTACAGCTAGATCCCCAGTACCTCAGCCCACCCATCACTGTGGGACAGGAGTAGTGCCCATCAAGAGCCCCTTGCTTTCTGGAGAGACAACCATGTCAGTGGGGTGGGGTGAGGGTAAAGAAAGGGGAGAAATGGAGTGCTCCACTCCGCCATTTTACTTGGGGCTCTCTGAGGGGGCCTGTCTACACCTCTGGGCCCACCATACCACATCACACAGGGAATGTGCTCTATTGCAACTGTTTATTGCATTTTAACCTGGAGCAAATTGGCCCAAAGGCCAAAGGGCACCTCCCCTGGCCGTCGAGACACGCACACGTGGGGACAAGCACAACTGTAACAACTGGTCTAGCAGCTACATACGCACAGCAGGAGTTGTCCACGCACACTAACATATGACTGACTGGTTTCCTTGTGAAGCAGTTGGGCTTTTTCCTTTTCACATTAACTACATGAATTTCTCTTGACTACATCAAAGAAGACAGAAGAGGTTTTACACAAGTAACAACAGGGAGATAGGGCTCTGGAGTCACATGCTGGAATTCACCCAGGCAAACGACGATTCTAGTGGGGATTGAGGGAGGGAGGGAGGGAGAGGGGGAGGGAGGGAAGAAGGAAGGGAAGGAAGCCCCTCCCCCTCCTCCCCTCCCTCCTGGGGGCCAGGAGGGCTGGGGCAGGGCAGCCCAGTTCCATCCATACACAGCCTACCTGTGGAGACAGGTCAGGGTGGGGAAAGGAGCCAGTGCTGTGGTAGAGAGACTGAGTCTAGCAGCGAGTTGGTCCTGGGCTAATGGGCCAGAGGTGGGGGGAACAGGATATATAGTTGCCCTGATCCTGACTGGGCTCCTCACCAGGGCCTCTGCACTTTCCCTGGGCCTTTGAAGCCCAGTTGATGCTGCCCTTGCTTGGCTGGCACTGATCTGGGCATATCCATATGTGGCCCCCTTTGGGTCATTGCCACTATTGGCTGGCCCCACCATGGTCACCAGGAGAAGCTGGAGATCTCTTCAGCCTCATCCAGGCCATCCTCAGAAGCTTGGAGAGCTCAAACCAGACACCCACAAGGTCATTCCTCTTTTTGAAAAGAAGCTTCCTGCAAGCTGGCCTTCCCACTGATGTCCCAAGGACCTCTCTCCTCTCCCTCACCAGGCAGCCCCAAGCACCAGGCCCAACACACCTTGGCCCCACAGGGTTAGCAGCAAGGAGCCAAGCTCCCAAACCACCCTATTCCCAGATGAGAACAGCAACAAGGTCAAGGTGACTTCCTTTCTGGCCAATTCCTGCTGAAGTACACCCATCATCCCAGGGACAGAACATATTTGGGGGCTGCTGCATTGTCTGCAGTTGAGCAGAGTCAGGCTGAGCTCCCCTCACTGACAGACACTGGCCTTGCTCATCTCAAGACTGTCCCAGAGATGGACTTAACCACTGACTTCGCCCTGGCTACTGTCTGACTCCCTGTCTTCTCCCTCAGGCTGCCTGGTGCCCTCAGTGGCACAAGACAATGGGTGCCAGCCAATGCTCGATGGTAAAGCTGGGCCTCTGCTCTTCCTCCCCGCTGGCCGCTGGGGAATCCTTCCAGATGTTTGCCAGGAGCCGGTGCTCCTTGTGATGCTGAGAATCCTCAAGCCTATCAGCCAGGTGAGGAGTCAGACTCCCGCACCAGGCCCATGGCTCTTCTTTCTTAGGGGCTAAGAGGGCACAGACGTGTTTATGTTGGGGCCGGTTTCCCCATCTCACACTTGCTCCCCAAAGGCACAGATGCAGGATGCCAGGTAGGCAGGCTGGTGAGGGCCCGTGCCAAGGAGTCTTCTGGTAGCCCTTTCACCATCTTGCTGATTGAGGATGCACATGGAGCCTAGGCCTGGAAGCTCAGTGGGTAGCCGGAAGGAGGATCTGTCTCCTGTGAGTCTGAGACGGTTCTAACACCATAGCCTAGAACGTCACTGAGCTGTGCTCCCTTGGCTCCTGGCTCTTTCTCCTCTTAGTCCCGCCGACACCAAAAACTGCCATCTATACCTTTTAAAGGCTTCCTTGTCCATAACATGGTCTTGGCTGAGTTAGGTACAGTCATGAGAAAAGCACAGGAGACTTAAGGCTCCTTCCTGCTCCTCCCAAACAGCATTCTTTGGTGGCACCCATTGCCCCCTCCCCACCAATCAGTGCCTGCTGCAGGTCCATACCCTGGGAGCCATGAACTAGGTTTGGCTAAATATCCCTCACTTAGCCGGGACATCAAACCACTGCTGCCTGTGGCTTCTGGGTTTTGTTCCCCTCCATTGCCAGACCTGGGAAAACAGCAAGAATCACAGTGGAGTGAGCTCCCCTGCCCCCAGCCTGTGGGCTGAAATCTTAGGTAAAAGAGGGCTGTGAGAAACCAAATTTATTTGTTTTTTGGGGTTTTTTTTGCACGTGGTCCCAACCACAGAAATTAGAAATGAGATTGAAAATCATACTTCTAAATGCTTTCCAGCTCACCAAATGCTTCCTTCGAAGGCTGTGAAACAAAGCTTGGCAATGCCACCCGAGAACCCCGGACCAAGGCCCCCCCCAACTCCTCAGAAGCTGACACTTTAGGGCCTGCTGAACGCATGGTTCTCTAGTGTGGAGGCTGCCTTGCCTGGCTGCACCAAGGGAGGAGGAACAAGACCTGGGGAACCAGAGGATGGTGAGGGGATTAGAGGAAGGGAGGAGGCCAGGGACAGGCAGAGACTCAGCTGGGCCCAGGAAGGGGCAAGCACATAGGGCTCCCTGGCAGTGCTCTGTACCAATGTGGGACTGACCTGGAGAAACAAAGATTCCCTAATGTTCCATCTAGTCTTTGGTCCAGGGACCAAGCCAAAGACAAGGCTAAGGCTCCCTCCAGCACCTGGCCAGGCCCGTGAGATGATAGCTAGGGAAAAGAGGTGATGAGTAAACTGGACAGATCCTTTATGCTTTCCCTGTGGCCGTGTCCTCCGAGAGACTCTGCCAAGCAGCTGGTCTGGGAGGTGGCTCTAAGTGGGGTCTGTGCCAAGGCCGAGGATCTCCATTTGGAAGGCCTAGGATTTTCCTGGGAGTTGCTGCTTCCACCAAGGTGGCATTTTGGAGGTTCTGGGGAGATGCCACATAGTCGGCCCAGGTGGACGACTCTGCAGGTATCCGGTCTTTTCCAGCCACCAGGAAGCACAACATTGCACTGTCTTTAGACATACAAGAGTTACAGGGATTTCAGATGGGAATTCTTCATGTGCCAAGACCCCAGGAGGAGCTCGGGGGTCCCTGGGGAAGCCTGAAGCTCCCGGGCCCTTGGCAGGTCCAGGAGCTTGGTGCCAAACCCCACGGGTCTCAAATACCCATATACACTTTCCCATTTCCTTTTGCTTCTTTCAAGTTTTGTTGTGGAGAGGAACACTTGCCCAGGCCAGTGCCCCAGGGCCTCTGGGAGCAGAGCTCCATTTTGTCCTAGTGAGGAAGTTTCCTGGAGGGAGGGCCCCTCTGTGGTGCTGCTGTCGCTGGGGCTTGCTTTACCCTTGGTACAAAAGAAAGCCAACCTGCTTGAAGGATTCCTTTGTAGGGTTTCTGATGTTTGAAAAAGGAACGAAAGTTTCCTCATTTTCCTTTGGTCAGCTCACTCTCCCAATTCCTTCTGCTTGCAGCAGCAGCAATAGTTTGCTTAATAACCAGAGGTGTCTGGCCAAGAGCCCCCACTGGTGGTGGCAGCATCAACCCTGCCTCCCCCTGGGTTCTAAGGGAAGACAGAACCCTCCCTCCTCTCTGGGCAGAGGCTTTGTGCTAGTCAGCTCCCAGCCCACCCCAGACTGAGCCCAGCTCTATGAAGATGCCTGGCTGAAAGTAAAAACGAGGAGACAGGGGCACGCACACATACCCACGCACACCCATACACCCATGAAACCCTCGAAACCCTCGTTCTCCATCCAATGGTGTCTGTCTGCCTCCAGTTTCTAGAGCTCAGTTTATTCCCCATAGGGAAAGCACTCATGAGAGTTAACACAAAAACAACCCGCCGCCAGCCTGGAGCTGGGAGTACACACAGGCGGGTGTTGGCGTCCTGGTGGGAGGTGGCCCTGACCCCCGGCCGGCCGGCCCCCAGGCCCCTCTGCTTCACATTCACAGAATCACTTCTTGTGCAAAACAAGCAGTCTAAGTAGAAAGAATGCCCTTGTCGCCCTCCTCCTCATCGCCGTCACTCTGTCGTCCTGCTGATAAAAACCGTAGAAAAGCCCCCGGCTCCCTCGGCTGCGGCCCTGGCCGCGCTCCAGCCCGTGTCTATCTGCAGTGGGAGGGCAGCTGTGCGTAGACCGGGTGGGCCAGCCGGACATTGAGTGAGTCGTTGTGCTGGACCAGGGATGTGTGCTGGTAGTGCAGGACGAGCTCCTTCAGGCTGCTGTACAGGTTGTAGGGCTCGGCAAAGCCGTAGCCACGGGCCGTGCTATAGATCACACAGTGCTTCACATCCCCGTCCGCCCTGCAACCCAGACAGGAGAGAGGCAGTGGTGAGGGGTGGCGAGGGCAGCAGGGGCACCCCACAAGGAGCTTCCAGCTAAAGAGACCCCTCCAAAGGTCAATGGCAGAGAAATGGAACCCCTGAAGGCAAAGGAGGGGTAGGAAGCTCCATTTTATGGATGAGGAAACTGAGGCTCCTAAGTGACCAGGAAGCAGAGGCCTGGAGCCTGGTGGTCTGACTGCTGGCCTTGGCTCACTGCACCACACTGATCATACTCACTAAGGGTTTTAATTCTGAGGTCCACTTGGAGACAAACTGCAGCAGGGAAAGGATTTGGGAAGCCAGTGTGAGTGAGTGGCCGTGGAGGCAGCAACTATAGAAGGGCCAGGACTGCCCACAGCTGGATGGAGCCTCTGGACACTCCCTGCCTGCTGTCCCCCAGGCAGCCTGTGACAGGAGGACAGAGGCTCTGGGAGCGTGGGAAGGACAGCTTGGACCAGTGGTGCCCCATACTAGCCTGGCTCAGGGCTCCAGGGCCTGGGGCAAAGGACACCTCTGGCCTGTGCTTCCTGGACAGCTACCAAAGTGAGTTGAGCCTAAGCCAGGGATGGCCAGAGCACAAGGGTGGTGGAGGCTGGGCCTCTGACAGCTTCCCTGACTCCTCCTTGGCACCACCCCTTCCACCATCTCCAGGGATGGGCAAGTGTGGCAAGTGAATGTAATCTAAGCCTGTCCTTGGAGCTGAGTGGGGGGCAGAAGCTGCTCCTTCATGGCTCCCCCCAATCCTGAATTTGGCAGGGAGGTGGGCCCTAGGCCTCTGCCTTCTGGGAGAAGGACAGCCAAGATGGACCAGCTCCTAGCACTGAGACTGGTAAAGGGAGCGGCTTCCCGAACACAGCAAGAAGGACCTGTGTACTGGGTCAAGCCCTGGACTCTTCCTCGTGAAGTAGGAACAATCTCATCTACACTAATCAGTCCAAACTTCCTCCTCTGAGCCTCAGTTTCCCTATTTGCAAAATGAAGCACTGGAAGAGGTAAGTGGTCTGTGAGGGCCCATGATCTTTGCTCTTGTCTCTCCCACATCTAGAAATGCAGAGTCAAAGCTCAGCTGGGGCTGTATAAGAATCAAAGGCTCTTGCCCATTCCTGATCATGACTCTGCCCTGCCTTGTCCCCTGGCCAGTGCTGGAGAGGTCAGGGTCCTGGAGGGGAGTGGCTGGAGCAGAGACCCTAAAAGCCCCGCCTGCCCCAGTGCCCAGGTTCACACTTGCCCATCCCCTCTGCACCCCCACCTGCCCCAGCACCCAGGCTCGGGGCCCCCTCTGCACCCCCACCTGCCCCAGCACCCAGGCTCAGGCCCCCTCTAGCTGCAGCTCAGATGGCAACACATTGAGAGACTCACACCACGGAGCAGGCGTAGCAGCCTTTCTTGCTGCTCTCACGAATTAAAAAGGCTCCGTCGGGCTTCCCATGGAGCAGGTCCTCTGCTTGGAGCCGATTGAGATCCCCAACAAACCATGTTTTCTCATCGTAATGCGGCAGATTCTCATCTTCCTCATTCATAAAATAGGTCCTAGGAAGCAGAAATGAGAAGGTGACCCCATTAGGCAGGCAGGGTGCCCCCACCGGCCCAAGGGGATGATGCCCAGGGACCCTGCAGGGGTGGGGGTGTGCAGCCCAAGGGGCCCTGTGGTGGGGAGGGATGCTGCCCAGGGAGCCCTGCAGTGGGGGGGGCCTGTCCAGAGACCCTGCTGGGGGGGGCGCTGCCCAGGGGCCCTATGGGGGGTTGCTGCCCAGGGGGCCTTGTCCAGTCCAAGTGCTAGACTGGGGCCCTCCCCTCCACTGAAACCACGAGGGGCACTTACTCATCAATGTGGTCATTCTTGATTCCCAGCCAATCGTTGAGGCGTTTCTGCCTCACTCCTTTGTGACTGAGCCATCTGCAGAAGGGACAAGGGATGCTGACTAAATATGGGCTCTGGCTCCAGTTTAAATAGTCTCACGGTCCAGTTCAGGCCTTGGGCTCACACTGCCCAGCCCTAGTCCTGCCTCCATTCAGACTGCACAGGCCTGAGGATGGGCTGCCCAGCCCCTTTCTCTCCCCTTCCCACAGAACTCCTGGCTGCTGGCCCACTGGTCCCCAGGCCCGGGACACCCTCTCCCCACTGCCCAGCATCTAGTCCTGCTTCCAGGACCCAGCTCCAGCCACGCTGCTCCGAGTTCCCCGGGGAGCCTGGCATTGGCTCCCGCCCCTGGGAGGGGGAGGGCCCGCCCACTCACACTAGGTACTGGTCTCGAATCTTGCGCAGCTGAATCAGGTCGGGTTTGATGCTGTTCATCTTTTTGTCGGTTTCCCGGTTATCCAAGGCCTGCTTCTTTAAATCCTGTTCTAAGCGCATTTTGCTGTCGTGGATTTCGCCCAGACGTGATTTCAATTTCTCATAATTCATCATTATCCTGGAAAACGAGATGGTGCCGCTATGTACAGAGGAGTGGGTGGGGAGGTAGGGATGCATGGGGGGGGAGGAGGGTGGGACAAGCGGGAGGATGGGGGGGCGTGGGTGGCCCAGGGACGCCCTGCTCCAGCCGCTGTCCTAACAGTGACCACTGAGGGGCCGCAGGGGCCCTGGGAGCTCCCCCTGGATGGCATCGAGCCCACCCAACCCAATCTATTGCCACAAGCCTTTATCAAGTGCCCACTGTGTGCCAGGCCAGCAGGTATGGAGGACACAAAGACCCACACGTCTGCCCTCCCTCGCACCTCAGTCCCCTGGTCTCTGTGCCCCCGGGGCCTGCCACACAGGGGGCATTGGCCAAGCACCTGCCTCCCTTTTCTCAGCAAAGTTCTGCAGTGCCCCCGATGCCCTCTCAAGCTGCCAGCCCATCCCCCAAGCTTTATTGCTGCTTTTTTACAGAACCTTTGTATGGATGCAGGAAGAGGGAGGAGGGAGCAGGAAGAAGAGGAGGAGAGAGGGAGGAAGGGAGGAGGGAGGAGGGAGGGAAGTGAGAGGGAAGAAGAGAGGAAGGAGGGAGCAGGGAGGAGGAGAGGAGGGAGGAGGGAGCAGAGAGGGGGAGGGAGGGAAATGAGGGGGAAGGAGAGAGAGGAGGGAGCAGGAAGGAGGAGAGAGGGAGGAAGGGAGGAGGAGGGAGGGAAGTGAGAGGGAAGGAGAGAGCAGGGAGGAGGAGAGAGGGAGGAAGGGAGGAGGGAGCAGAGGGGGGAGGGAGGGAAGGAGAGAGGGAGGAGGAGGGAGGAGGGAGCAGGGAAGAGGAGAGGAGGAGAGAGGAAGGGAGGAGGAGAGAGAGAGGAAGGGAGGAGGGAGCAGAGAGGGGAGGGAGGGAAATGAGGGGGAAGGAGAGAGAGGAGGGAGCAGGGATTCACCAAGATTTCTGACTGGCCTTTAGGAGCAAAAATGTACATTTTTATCACCATCATGGAGTGAGCTTCTTGTGCTCTGGATCAGTTCAGACAAATCTTCCTCCCACATTACACTGGGGGCCACAAGCTGCTAAGCCACGGGCAGCCCCAGCCGCCCTGACAGCTTGGCGCCAGCTGTGTGCAGGGAGGTGGGGCTGGGGGGGAAACTGGATGGGGTTTCAATAGATCTGTGGGTTGGAATCTGGCCTCTGACACTGACTGAGCTGGGTCACCTTAGGTCCCGTCCCTCTCTGAGCCTCAGTTTCCTCTTCTGTCCAGTGGAGAGGGTCATGCCTACAGGACTGCCCTCACAGGCTTCTGGGGAAGCTCCAAGCAGATGAGGGATGAAGTGTGCTTTGCAAACTTTACAGAGCCGAGATATCCATCATCATCACCACTGTTTCTAGGGCTGCCACCACAGAAAGTGTCAGTTGCCATAAATATTCTGGTGTGTGGGTACCCTGACCTCTGGCAGGGGAGGCCCATGGAGGGGCCTCTCACCTACTTCCAACGTTTTCCAGAAAGCTCCCCCCTCCCCTATGTCTCCTTCCTTCCCTGACACATTTCTGGGGGCAGTCCACACCTGTTGTCTATAGCTCAAAGATCCCCCCCCATCCCAGCCCTCTCCACCCAGGGAAGAGGCTCCTGGTCACCAGGGACTGTCACACCCCTTCCTTTGGGGGGCCTTCCCCAGCCTCCCCCACACTCCTGGTCTTCCCCGGGCCCTCTCTGTCTTTTTCCAGACCTGGCTTCCCGTTTAATTCAAACCTCTTACATGCTGAGTCTCAGTTGCAGAAACAAATCAACCAGCCCCTGTGTTGACAGCCTGCTCTGGCCCAAACTGCGATCCTCCCCTGTCTCAGTCACTGACATCACCACCTGACCTGGGAGTCATCCCCGAGGTCAGTGCCCTTCTCTCCATTTCCGGGTCACCTCCAGGTGCCTGGGCCCCCAGCCCCTCCTTGGTCGTGTGCACACACCTCCTGTGGCATCTGAGAGCCTCTGCTCTCTTTTGCCCACACCCTCTACAGTCCCACCTGGGCCGGTAGAGCTCTTCCTCCCTCTCCTGAGCCTTCCCTGACCAATGGCTCCTCCCTGAGGAGGAGCTTCCGGGTAGACACTTCTGGTGCCCCCAGCAGGGGCTTCTCCTTCTCCATCTGGGTGGAGCCAAGGGGGGCACTGGCCACAGGCCTGAGGATGCTCACTGGGCCAAGGGGACACTCACCGCTCAATCTCCTTGTCATTCCCCTCTCTCCGAAACCGCTCGATGTAGTCTTTGCTTTGGCGTTCCTGGGTCTGGCACTGTTCCTCAAAGATCTTAATTGTTTCATTAAAAGCTTCAATGGCCGTCCTCTTCATCTGAATTTCCTGTAGGGGGAAAGGGAAGAAAATGGAACATGTTTGGTGGGTAAGACCAGGGCCCTGCCTGCCCTGTGCTAGGAGTTTCTCACACACGGATATCAGGGGAAGAGGCCTGACCCTGTCATATTCGAAGGAGAGGAGTAGAAAGGAAGACAAGAGAAAGTGTTTCTAAAGCTCACAGGGGAGAGAAATCCCGTTCGGTAACAAGAGTGATGATGCATTTATATGTCTCTTAAAGGTTTACAAATCGCTTTACTTACACTGTCGCCTTTAATCTTCACAACAATTGGGAGGTAAATGCTCTCTCATTCCTATTGTACAGATGAGAAAGCTGAGGCTAAGAGAGGCCAAGGGTCCCCTGGCTATTGACTGCCTAAAGGACAATCTGAACTGGGCCTACAAACCTAGCCTGTTCAGTGGTCAGCTGGGGTTATTTGTGGTTTTTGAGGGGAGGGATGGAGAAGTAATTAAGGGCAAGGGGAAGAGGGAGACGGGAGGTGCCCCAAAAGGCCACTGAAACCAGGCCTTGAAAGCAAGGTTAAGGATGGGGCTTGGCCTTGAGCCTCTGGGTGGCTGTGTTCCTCTGCCCAGCCTTCTGGGGCGTGTGTGTGTGTGTGTGTGTGTGTGTGTGTGTGTGTGTATTATGTTTGTGTGTGTGTGGTGTTTTATTCCAAACTTAATAAACACCTAATAAAATGGGCACTTCCATATATGGAGCAGAACAGAAAAAAAAGGGTGCAAATGAAACCACAAATGCCCATTACAGACAGTTTGCTTTTCCATCTAAGTATATGAGAAATTCCACCTTGAGCTTTCAAAGCTGTCCTGCTGGTCTGTGCTCCTCTCTGGCCTTCCTTCTCCCAGGCCCCTCTCCATCCCCACCCCTGCCCTCACAGCCCCTCAGACGTGGCTTCCCAGTCTTTTCGACTCCTGTCATCTGCCCTCTGCCTCCATGGTGGCCCCATACAGGGCTGGACACACCTCTGCCCTCTGGAAGGCACCCACACCTGCTCCACCTCAACAGTCCATCCTCTTGAAATTTCTTCTCTGCCCATATTGCGCCTGTCCTCACGAGCTCATCTTAAATCATACCCTCTTCCTCACCCTCCACATTCAGTGAATGGCCATTTCTTGTTTAATCTGCCTCCTTCACGTGGCCCCCTGCCATCTATGACCACCCTGGCCCCTGCCTGCATGCTCTCTGTTCCAAATTCCCACAGTCCTCCTGACTGGTTTTCCTGCCTCCAGTTCCCCCTCTTTAATCCATGTACTTCACAGTCCCTCCCTTGCTCATGAAGCACTGGGGGCACCCCATCACCTCCCCCTGGGGCAGATGGATGGCTCCAGCTGCCCTGGGCCTGCTTGCTCTTGCCATGTGACCAGTCCCTCTTCCTGATAACACCTTCTTCTCCATTGGAGCTCCCATCCCCTCGATGAAGGAGCCTGCTCCCCCCTACTCTGCACTTGACTCAGGTGTCCTCCTCCTGAGTTCTTTAGGCAGGGGTATGCCAGCAAGTGTTAATACTGAAAAGCTGGCTTTACTCTTACGGAAGCCTGGGGCTCCTGATGGTAGAGCTACTCCCTTCCTTCCAGCCCTGGGCCTGGCTCACTGCTCATTCATACTATCTGTCCCAAATGAGCTTCACAGGGTGTCTGTCCAGAAGGCCATAAGCCTGTTGGTCACTTTTCTAAGTGTGGTCTTCCCAGGGAGAGTCTTGGACAAATGGGGTCATATCTGCTTTGTGGGTGCCCCAAGTATCAGCTCAAATGTTCAGTGCCCTAATGGCACCACCTCACTGCTGCTGAATGTTACCTGGACCCTGGAAGGAAGGGCTGGGTGGATACCTGGCCGGGAAGGCTGGCCTAAAGCTTGGGCTCAAATGAAGGATGGCTGAATAAATGACATACTCATTTCCTGAAGGTTGGCCCCTATAGCAATGTGGTGGGGGAGCAGGAGGGGAGATTGGGGGGCAGGGTTATAAAAAGAATCCGTTTTCCCCTGAAATTTAAGGCACAGCCCACTGGAGGGTCCCCCAGTCGGTGACCCCAGTGCAGGTCCCCACTTAGGAGCCAGGCTATGGTATAATGAATGTTAACAGCCTATATCTGAGCATCAGTCACTATCCAAATGGATAAGGAAGCACAGTTAGGGAGCATGTTGGAAAGCATTTTCTTGGATCAGTGCTCGCCCTGAAGCGTATAAAGCAATGCCTGCAAACAGGCTCAGGCGCCATAAACATTCCTAGAATCTTCCACATACCAGGCTTCAACACGGGTCAAATAAAACCAAGTTGGCCCTAACTTGGAAAGAATAAAAAGGAATCAGGAAGCAAGAGGGGGAAGGGACAGGCCAAAACATTAACCCTCTCTGCAACAGGGCAATCTGTCACACACACACACAAAAAATACCCATTGGTGGTTTAGATTCATATCACCAACGGTTAGTTTAGAGAGCATGGGAAGGGCCAAAGGTCACAGCCAAGGGGCCATCGGCAGCTGAAGGTCTTGGCCAGAGCTCTGTGACCTGAGGGCCAGTCTGCTCATCTGTAGAATGGGGAAGACAAGCCCTGAGCTACCTGCCTCCCATGAATGCTGTGCCTCTGATATACCATGCTACAAGACTGTATTACTGTTGTCACTTCTGAGGCCCTGCCACGAGCCAGGACCTGCACACTTCCCACTCTCAGGGGCTTGAAAGGAATCTGGTCCAACTCAAGCCAGGAGAAGGGTGTCCTTATCTCCCTGGGCCTGTCAGAGGAGGGTGTTGGACTCCCTGCCAGCTTCCATGCTGGGATCCTCTACATGGATGGCCAGCCTGCTTAAAGGCCTCCATGAGGCACCCCTCCCTGCTCCTCCTGGGTTTGCCCTTGTGCTGAGCTTGTCCCTTGGGCCCAGATGTGCCTCCGGGCTACCTCTGTCCAGCCCACCACGGCTCCCCTCAGCCTTCCCATTTGCCATGCTGTGCCTCTTCACAAATGGAAAGCAGGTACCGCCTCACCTGGTGTCTTTTTCCCAGGCTTCCACCAGCCCTCTGGGCCCCTCTTCCCAGACCTGCTGCCTGGCTCGTGAATGTCTTTTCAAAAGCATGGTGCCCAGAGTGGGGTCTAAGCTTAGGAGGAACTGACAACACCAGCAGACCCTGAAGGAGTGAATCATCTGGGAGCCCAAGGACAAAGGGGCCTCGTGCCACAAAGCCCCCAGAGGTTGGGCTGGGGAACCACCTGGGAGGTCCTGGTGTACTCCTCGTACAGCCGGTCGTACTCTCTGCTCTTCTCCTGGTACTGGGAATGGTATTCCTGTAGCTTGGTGCCCACAGCATCAATGCTGTCCTCTTTCACCAGCTGATCCTGCACAGAGGAAGGAGGGGATGCTGATGGCATGATGTGCAGCTTCTCCCTGGACCCACATCAGCATCACCCCCAGCCCTGAATCCTCACCCTTAATGAGGCCATGTCATCAACTAAAACCATCAGCCAATAGGCGACATGTGAGAGTGTGCCCAACCTGTGTCCCATGCCCATCCTGTGCCCCTTGCCCTGCCCATCCTATCCCCCTCTCCGTGCCCATCCTATCCCTCCCCCTGTGCCCTGTTGCCCATGACCATTCTGTGCCTCCTGCCCACCCACATCCATCCTGTGCCCCCTGCCTATGCCCATCCTGTGCCCCTGCCCAGCCTACGCCCTCCACCCATGACCATTCTGTGCCTCCTGCCCACATCCATCCTGTGCCACCCTGCCTATGCCCATCCTGTGCCCCTGCCCATCCTAGCCCTCCACCCATGACCATTCTGTGCCTCTTGCCCACATCCATCCTGTGCCACCCTGCCTATGCCCACCCTGTGCCCCCTGCCTGCCCTTGTTCTGCTCCTCTGGATTCACACACATTTCATCTAAGCACTACAGCCTCACACACTGTCTTCCTTATTTTACATGGTCATCTCCGGGGTCATTTCTCCAACACTCACATGTAACCTGTCACTTTAATTCCATCTCCACTCAACAAAGATGCCAAGAGTTTGTCCTTTGCCCTCAGTGCCATCTGTGTGGCCACCTGGGTGTCACCTGTGCAGCCTTACCTGCTGGTACCTGGAGATGGGATACATGAGCTTCACGTCGAGCTTAGGGTTGTACTGGGCCAGAGACTCATGGCGGTAGTGATTGATCAGCTCTACCACCGAGCCAAACGTCAGGGGGTCAGAGAAGCCGTATTTGCCATCCCGATGGTAAATCTTAATCAATTTATTATTGCCTCCCTTCCTGTAAAACACAACGATGCCCACTTGTGTGAGTGGCCTCACACCCTGAGTCACTAAGGGCGACAGGGAGGTTGGAACCACCCAGAATGGAAAGCAGGGCATGGAGCTCAGCTCATATGGGGATCATCACGCTGCTGTCCCAGTCTACCAGTGCAGGTTACAACCCTTTCATGCCTTCCCACTCTGGAGGACGGCCACAGGGCATCCAGACCCTGTGCTGGTAGCTTCTCCTGTCCTCCACCAGTCAGTCAGTCCACAACCACTTATTGTTACTGTGTGCCAGGTGCTGTTCTAAGTGCTAGAAATGCAAATAAAACAAAAAAGACAGTCCCTGCCCCCCAGGAACTTCGGTTTTAATGGGGAAAGATGAGACATAAAAGGAATCTGGGGGAAGGTGTTAGAAGCTGGAAAGTCCAGAGGATCAGGAACAGAGCTGGGAGAGAGATGACTGTGGATGACCTGGAGACTCCCTTCAATGGTGCTCCTCCCCACTCCCCTGGAATGGAGGAGGCCATGGGTGTGGGGGCACCTCTAGGGGAGAAGGCCCTGGGCAGAAAAGCCTGGAGGCTCGGGAGTGCTTTTGTCTCTGTCATCTCTAAGGCCTGGCAGATAGTAGAGCAGAATCAATAGGTGAAAAAGTGGGCCTTTCAGAGAGAAGCTTCTGGGCATTAAGAGCTTTTGGTCATTCCCCCAAAACAATCTAATCCATTCTCTCCCTCTACTTCAATTCTGGGGCAGCTCACTGTTCATTTGCAGTATCTGTTCAAGACAAAAGTACTCAACTAGCACTAAAGGTCTATCCAGCAGCACATCACAGCCTGGACAACTAGCACTTATCATCCACTTGGCTTTTCCTTTGTAGATGGTCAGATCAGACTCTTTGGAGTTTGATCATGAAGTTCAGCTAGGAATCCTGCAATCAGCAAAGTGTCACTGCAGACCACCCCCAGGAATTCCTCATCCCTTTGGTGTCTGCCCTGAACAGTCTGATGTCAGTGGCAAAGCTCCTGGGTGAGCATTTATTCCTCTCCCTGTTTTACACCATAATTGCTATTAATAGTCAGAGGCTTGTGTTTGAAATTAGGTTCTCTCTCATATTTCATCTTTCAAAGAGTCCTGGGGCAGGGTGAGGACAAGACCAGAAGGCTCCATGGGGTCCCCCAGTGCAGAGGCCGCCTCCTCAGAATGTGACCCAAGGCGCCCTTGCCAGACAATTGAAGGAAGGAATGTGGCTTGGGATCTGCTTGTTAATTAAGCTCCCAGAATGATGGAGATCAGGGTAATTCATTCTGCTCACTGTCATATTATCTTGTCACAGAGGTGCTAAGAGTCCCCAACACCCATGGGCAATTCTCCTGTCATCCAACTCTTTCCCCAGTTATGGCTTTTGAAGTTTCACATATATTTGACTGGCATTAGATCACCTTTATTTGGGAGTCAGACTTAAATTTATAGGACAGTGTCTTGCCAGTTAAATGTGGCAATGGGAGGCCTGCTGAACTCCTGTTACGACAGCTTCTAAGATGCCTAACAACTTAGCCATCTCCATTGGGCCCCATTTTTAACTCTGATTTTTGAAGAGGCAGGGGACGGACATCCCAACGTAGCTCCTTGAGGGCACGCCCTGATGAACTGGGGGCAGCTGTGCCACTTGTTAACTGTGCCACCAAGGACTTTATCCTCAAGGCAAAGGGGAGCCACTGAATGTTCATGAGAGAGACAATGGCACAGTCAGACCTGGTCTATTTTGTGATTGTTGTTTGTCTTTGGGTTGTTTTCCTCCACCGAGGCTCCTGAAGCTCCATAAGGGCAGGCTAGAAGGAAGGAACTTGGGCCATGTCAGGAGAAGCCTCCCTCCTTTGGCGGTGCCCCTACCCTGACCTGGGCAGCCCCCTTCAGGACAGACATTAACTAGATGGAGGGGGCCTTGAGAAGAGATGCCTGACTTAGGTCATGAGAGCTGGTGATGCTGTGAGAGCACAGTGGACCTGGGCTGCTGGGAGTGCAGAGGGCAGAGCTAGAAACAATAGACAAGAATCACAGACAGGCAGGCAAGAAGGCTGCCTCCAGGGAGGCCACTGCATGGGGGCTGGTGGTGTAGACGAGCTCTGCATTCATGGACGGGCTGGACGGATCACTACCCAGGACCTTCCATTGCCAGGATTCTGGGAACGTCACAGATTTCATCTGTCTCCTCTAACATCTACTGTAGTACTCTGCACACAGCTGGTGTTTAATAAGTGCTTACAGAATTGGACTAGTTCTTTGTGTTACAACTAGGAAACAGTCTTTCAATACTGTCTGCAGTGATGCCTCCATACAGGTCCTCAGGCCCCAAGGTGCAGTAAGGGGAATTCCTGGTTCCTACCCCCACCAAGAGGCAAAGTGCACTAAGGTCTAATGAGGGCAGGCCCTGGCCAAGGAGGGCGCCTTTGGGGCAGAGGTGAAGACTTCTAGCATGCTTGCTGGTCGGCCTCATCAGAGGGCCTGCATTTGATCCGGTCCCTCCTCAGTGTGTTCAAGACTACACAAAGCGTCCCGTCCCCCTACCCCCACCCCCTCAGCTTCCTTTTGTGCTCCTTAAAGGGCCTGATCCTGAAGCCAGAGGAAGCCCTGCCATTGTCCGGCCCACAAGGGGGACAGCACAGGAAGAAGCAGGGGTGGGACCAAGGGAAGGCTGCAGACTGGGGAACTGGGGGAGAGGCCAGAGCTGTGTTCCTGGGGAGGCCGCAGCGTCACGCACACCCATTGACTGGCTTTGGAAGCCGTAGAGGGGCCCTGGAGGTGCTGCAGCCAGGAAGGAAATGTGGAGGATGGCTGGATTAAAACGTGGAGGTCTCAATGGGCAGACCTTCTTTCTTCTGACTTTCCCCTAACAAATGTCTGTAAGTCCCTTCAGAATCAGAGCAGCCCCTTGACTGCTGGCCATGCTGAGCCTCTCCTCAGCACTGGTGCTGATACAGGCTCTGCCCAGGACCTCCTCCCACAGGCAGAATGAATCCCAGCCTTGGGGCTGGAAGGGGCCTTGGAGGGAGGATGCCCCTCTCTGAAACCTCAGGGCTTTCTGTTTCTCATTAGCAGGAGCTGCTGGGCCCTGTCCTAAGGAGGAATGGTGGGAGCCCTACCTGGAGCTCCAATCATTGTCACAGCAGTGAGTCAGGGAGGTGGTGTGGCCTCACCAGCAGAGACTAGGCTCCAGGCCTGCTGCTCAGACCCTCTGCAGGGGGCTGACCCTCCCAAGAGCCACTGGGCTGCGCCTGCTCTCCCCAGAGATCACAAATAGTCAGAAGGAGCCTCCCAAGAACAGGGAAATGCTCCCCTTTTTATCTGTCCAGTGGGACTTAGCCCCGTGTTTGGCTCATGGCCGGTGCTTAATAAATGCCTCTGAGTGAACCTGGCCAAGTCACCTCCCTTTCTGGGGCCCAGGCAAATCTTAAAGACAGGCCAGCTGACAACTCTCACCAGTAGAGGTGGTTTCTTCACCTGGGAGTTCATGGGACAGAGCTCCAACTGGCATGTCCCTGCACACCAGGGTCTACAGGGCAGTCTGCACCTGACTCTTTTCCTTGGTCCTGAGTAAGAGGCACCATGGGCATCAACCTCAGCCACATTTTATAGGAGACCAGAGCCACAGGGAAGGAGGCAATCTGGCAGGAAGATGAGGGCGAGGCCTGATGGTGGAGGGGCCGATCAGCACCCATGATGACAGCTGGAGGCTGCAGGAGGAAACGTTGGCGGGCCCCACTCTGCTCACCAGAGGGGCCTCCACTTACCGCAGGGTCAGAGTGTAATCTCCTTGCACCTTGGTGGATGCGTCTCGCACCAGGAAGGTTCCATCCGGCATGTCCCGGAGCTTGTCATTAACCTCTTCCCTGGAGAAAAGGGAACAGGCCAGTCAACCCCAGCCAGTGAGGGGCAGCACGGGTAGTCTAAGGGGTGGCCGAAGGTGACAGAACCAGGCCTGAAGAAGGCACTCGAGGCCCTCTTGGCTTGGTGGCTCCTGGGACATCGTCCTTGGCACCCCTTGTCCCCATGTCCTCAGGATTATCTCCATTTCTTTTTGCTCTATTATACAATCCAAGGGCAGACTGTATGCCCTTTAAACTGGCTCAGATTTCAGATGCCTGGGAGGTGGGGGGGGGCTATTGTTTTTCTGGAGCCTTTGGGGCTTTCTTGGGCAGGTCTGAACTTGTACAGCCTCCCAAGAACCAGCAGCCACCCTGGGCTCTATGGAGGCAACAGGAGCAGCTGGGCTGGTGGCATCTTGGAAGCCAAGGAGGCCCCGGGGCCAGAATGGTGGGCAGCCCGGGGCTGAGTGCAGGGCTTTAGAGAACAGGCTCCTTTCCCCAGAGGCTGGGCAAGGCAGGACAGAAAGGTGTCAGAGTCCCAGTAGAACAATCACCTGTTCTTAGGAAACCACCATGTTTGTAACCAAGACCTGCCTGTCTCATATGGAGGGCAAGACAAGGAAAAATCCCTTTCATTGGGCTAGAACATTGAACCCAGTTTCAGAAGATGAAAGTCAACAGGAAGAAATGTAAAGTTTTACACTTAGGTGTAAAAAAAAAAATCAGCTTTCCAAGGATAAGATGGGAGAGGCCTGCTTAGACAGTTTCAGCAGTGGGCTCTTCCTCCTTGGGGGTCTGCAGGCACAGGGTAGGCTGGGCTGGGCAGCCACATCTGGGATGATCTGACTCAGTCATCCCTTTCCACAGATGTGAGTACTGTTAGAACCAAAGTGGACCTTGCTCTTTTCCTGAGGTGTACAAGCAAAGCCTTGGAAAGATTTGAGCGTTGGAGTTTTGTGTCTGTTGTCCCCTGGAAGCTTGGAGTCCCCCTCTGATGTGGAAGACATGACAGCAAACAAGAAATGACTGTGGGCCACATCCCCCTATCCCCTGGCCCCCCTGGCTCCACTCTGCTCAAAGACAAGGCTGCTTCCTTCACAAGTTCTGGGAGGAGCCGCTTCTAACTAAGGTGGCCTCAGAGAGAATTGTTTGGGCTTTCTGAGACCCAAGAAGCTCTTAGAAGGACAGCTCTGAGTGGGGAGAACCCTAAATTCTGAACGTGAACGAAGCCCCCATGCAGCTTGGGCACTGCCACTGCCTTGGGGAAGCCAAGAGCACCCTGGGACACCTTGGAATCCAAAGGGAGAAAAGGTAACACGAGTGTGGTGCCAGGAGCTTTTGCTCACCTCGAGATGTCTCCCCAGTACCATTCTGCGTCAGGAAGGGAAAAACCCGAACTGTCCTTCATCCCATTGGCACCTGCTTGAGTCAAGGATTTGGGTGGCTTTGGCGGAAGAGCTAGGAGAGAAGAAACAAAAGGATTTAACAGCCACAAATTGTTTGCTGCTGACTCTTGATTTCCTTCACCTTAGGTGAGCCCATTAACCAATACATATGAAAAACCAAGTGTTCAACACAGAATCCACAGGCCTGCTAGTGTTGGAGAGGCCCAGGGACTCTCTGAGCAGGGGCTCCCCGCCAGGCCCCAGGAGAAGGCTTCAGCTCCTGGGACCTCTCTCTCTCCAAGGGAGGCTTGCCCACTTGCTTTTTGGACAGTCCTAGTCCTTACACAGTACCCCTGATAATGAAATGAAATATCTCTGTATCTCTGCACCTTCAAATATCACACCCCACTCTGCATGGACTTCTGCCTTGTGAGGCAGAGTAAAATAAGTCTGTCTCTTCTCCACTCTGCACATCAGCCCTTCTCCAAACCCTTGCAGACAGCCACCCCACAGGTCCCTTTTCTTGTGACTGCTAGTCACATGCCATAGCTTTCTACCTACTGTCAGTTCCATAGAACTGGCCACACCACACCCCCTCATTTAGACCACCAATGTCATGGTGTGGCCTATCCTGGACAAAATGACATTGGCATTTAAAACTGTTTTGTCATGCTGGTGACTCATGAATTTCCAGGCCACTAGAATCTCCAGATCTTCTTCACACAAAGTATTATTCTAAGGACCTTCTCCCGCTTTCTGGACCTGGGGCTATTTTATGCTAAATGAGGAAAAAAGAAGCATCCTAGAATTCTGCTGGGTGATTAGGAGTAATTTAGGAGTAACCAATTTTCTCCTCCCTAAAAACAATCTTGTTTTAATTCTACCAGAGCAGATGCTGGTCTTTCAAATGTTGTTGTCCAGAATCCCTCTGAAATCACAGGTCCCTATGATGGGCAAGATGGCAAATGCCCCACAGCAACTCAGCTGTTACCCACAAACAAAATGTGAGCTGCAATTGTCAAGATATTTTAAAAAACAGAAACTTTCTAAAGCCTGAATTTTTTAATCGACTCCTGTAAGAGTAAGAGTGCTTTTATCCTCTGAGGCAATAACCAGAAAATTCTCTTTCAGCCTTTGAGCTGCATGGGTTGGGTCAAAGGACTCACTTGGGCCTGGACATTCTCCACCTCAGCAACACACCTGACAAGTGGCCTGGGCTTCTGCCTGCCACCTCTTGGGGCAGCCCATTCCACTGTCAGGGTGAGAGCCTCCTCTTACCAAGCTGAAGGGCATCCTCCTGTAGCTTGTACCCATTTCTCCTTGGTCTCCCCTTGGGGGCCACCTATAGCACTCAAGGTTTCTCCTGTCCTGGCAGTCCTACAATACACTGGCCTCTTCTAGGCTTAGCTCCTAGATGCCTCCTACAAAAGGTCTCCTGAATGACCTGCTGTTAGTGCCCCTACTCTCCCTGTCCCCCAGCTGTCTCCCTCCAGCAAGTCAACTGGTTAGCTAACACTTGAGTCCTGGTTTGTTTCTTTGACACCCAGAGGCTGGTCAACTGGTGATAAACATTTTTTAGTCATGGAAACCAAGGGAAAGAAGACAAAGGGTAGAGGGGTCTAAAAATGACACAGCTCTCAGACAATCCACAAACTTAACTATTGATGAGCTAAAGGTAAGATCCTTTCCCAAGTACCAGCGAGTAGAAATGTTGTTGGAGGCCCTGAATCCTATCAACAATGACATTTTCATTGTAAATGGAACTAGAAAGACACTGAAGCTCAGTGGAAGGACGCCTCACAGGTGGATCTTGGAGAAGCAAGGAAAGGAACTGGAGGGATGGGTCACAGGAATATTATTTTGTGGGTCATCATGTGTTGTAGGACTAACGATAAGTATTTGCAAAAAGTCCATCATGAAAATACTTATAACTTATGAACCAACACTGGTTACCAAGGACACAGTGGCCCAGAAATTCTATGGGAACTTGATGATTTCACACAAATGTGGTAAAAGGTAAGAAGAGGGAGAAACATGGGAAAGTGTGTCTCAAGAGAAAGAAAGGAGAGAATCTGCAAACTGGCAGATTCTACACCTCTAGATAAGGAATACATTCTTAAAAAAAAAAAAAAGATTAGTAGGCCTTGGGCATTGTAAGCACCAAACACAAGGACAGGGACTACTTTGTAAAAAACAGAAAAATATTTACTATGGACATTAGAGTTATCCCTAAGTCAGCTATCTGTGGATAGTCAGGCTTCTGACTCATCGGAACTAAGATAAAAAAATTCTAAATAAACAAGAATAGCCATGAGAAAAGATATGGTGTTCATTTAAGAAGCCGTATCCCTGAATTATTTGAACAAGGGATTGAAAGTAAAAACTGGGAAATGGACAACAGAAATGACACTGACACCAAGTGTTACAGTTTGATCCAGAGTTAAATGATTAATTATTAATGATGACAGCAAGGAAGCCAAAAGGTCTCAGAAAGCACCATGTACAGCAAACATCTGCCTCACTTGCCAAATGGAGAGATGTCTGCCCAAGGCAAAGTCAGGTTAGAACAAACCTATCTGGGTGATGATAATATTAGTGCATAAAGTGAGAGAAGTGGAGGGGGCTTACAGAAGAAGTTGCTAGAGAGGCACGTCGGAGCATCTCACAGCAGGCAGTGGGAAGGAATGTGGGGAGTAGGAGCTGGCTGAAAGCCAAAGCCAGGAGGAGCTCTGTGGCAGAATGGGAGAGGAAGGGAAGATGGGCCCATCAGGTGGTAAGAGCAAGGGAGGCCATGCGGAAGCAGGAGAGCTCGACACCTGCCCCCAGGAAGAAGTTTTGGGAAGACACAGACAAGTGAAGAAGAGGCACGAACGGACTGTGAGCTTCATTGTTCAAGGGAACATGCAATACCGCAGAGCCACTTGAGTCTTCCCAATCAGCAGAAACCCACTTTGTTTTTCGCGAGGACAGGTGCTGCTATGAATATTTTGGATTTTATTTCTTTTTAAAACTTGACACCAGATAAAAGGAGCATTACCATCTACAAAGCAGGCAAGAAAAATCTGTACATGAAGGCACAGATCTCCATCATGTAAAGCCGCATCTTTTAAGTGTCCAATAAACTTAACGTGTCTCTGTCAAAGCCGTCCTGCATGTTCCTTCAAGCATTCCTTGTTTCCTAATGTGCATTTAAAATGCTTCAAGGAGCCTCTTGTCTCTCTCTTTTTTTTTGCTTTTTGGAGGGCATTTGGGGTTAAGTAACTTGCCCAAGGTCACACAGCTAGGTTTTTGTTTGTGTGTGCGTGTCTGAGGCTGGATCCGAACTCAGGTCCTTCTGGCTCCGGGGCCGACGCTCTGCTCACTGCGCCACCTAGCTGCCCTCTTCTCTCTTATTTTTATTGGGGGGGGGGGGGGAATGCAACCTTATAGGTAAGTCTCTTCTTTTCCCAAAGCCCCTCCCATTGAAAAAAAAAGGAGTGGGGAGCCTTGTAGCAAATATGCTCCAGTGAGCAAAACCAAATCACTATGTTGGTCATGTTAAAAAAATAAAAAAGTATGCCCTTTTCTGCTACCAGAGTCTTCTATGACAGGAAATGGTCTACCTCTGTCATCAGTGCTCTGAGGTAGTGGTTTGGAAAAAAAAAAGGCTTGGATTGATGTCTTTTTAAAAATTATATTGCCTAAATTTCTCCTACATCTTACCTCTTCCACTCCCAAAGAGCCATTCCTTACAGCAAAGATTGTTGTTGTTTAAGTAAAAGGGCGGGGGGGGGGGGGCAGCAAAACCAGTGAGCACATTAAAAAAAAACCCAAATCAATGTTTCATGCTGTATGTCCACAACCATGGAGCCCCATGTCTACAAAGGAGCAGAGCTGGTGTTTTCCTCCATGGCCTCTCGGGGGTCATTTGTGATAACTCATCATTTCACAATAGTCACTTCTGGTTGTTTGGCGGTTGTGGTTCTGTTTGCACAATTGTAGTCACTGCAGATGCTGTCGTCCTGGCTTTGCTCACTTCATTCTGCATCCGTTCATGTAAATCTCTCCATGCTTTTCTGTTTCCTTGTCATATTTGTAATTTCTTACCACACTACAGTGTTCCACTTAATGTCATGTGCCACCATCTGTTTCAACACTCCCTAGACTATGGACATTCACTGTTTCCAGTTCCTTGCTACCACAGGAAGTGCTGATGGGAATATTTTAGTGTCTATGAGATCTTCCCTTCTGCCTCTGACACCCTTGGGGCATGTGCTTAGCAGTGGGATCTCTGGGTCAAAGGGGATGGACATCCTTCCTATTCATTTTATTTTCATAATTACAAGCTGCTTTTCAGGATGATTGGACCAATTCACAGATCCACCAAAAATGCATTGGTGTGGCTACCTCTCTACGATTCCCCCAACATTAACTATTTCCACCGTCAGTAATTTTTACCAATTTGCTGGGCATTAGGTGAAACCTCAGGGTTGTTCTGATTTGCATTTCTCTTGTCATGAGTGATTTGGAGCACTCTCTCTGGTGTTTGTGAATACTTTGCTATTCTTCCCTTGAGAACTATTTATATACTTTAACCACTCAATTGGGGAAGGCTTTTGATCTTACATAGGTTGATTTTCTTTACAACATTGTTGTTATTGTATAAATTTTTCTCCTGGTCCTATTCTCTTTCTTCTACATCAGTTCATAGAAATCTGCCAGGGGTCTGTGAACCTGTCCATTTTATCATTTTTTATGGCACAATATTCCATTACATTTATATACAATAATTTGGCTAGCCACTCCAATTGATGGGCACCTCTTTACTTTCTAGTTCTTAGCTACAACAAAAGGAGCTTCCATAAATACTTCTGTACCTATGAGTCTTTCCTCTCTGCCTTTGATCTCTTTGGGGTATGGCTCCTCTCAGCTCTTCTTCTGACTTCCCAGACTTTGCCACCAAGCCTCAGCTGCCTCTTGTCCTGGAACCATGCCCCCGAGTATCTCTGCTCTCCCTTTTGTGTGTTGTCTTCTCTCATTAGACTGTAAACTCCTTGAGGGCAGGGACTCTCTTTTTGTGTGCATTTATTTAGATCCTTGGCTCTTTGCACAGTTCCTGGCACATATTAAAGGCTTAAAAAATGCTTGTTGCCTGCCTGCCTCTAGGCCCAGGCAGAGGTAGCCCTGGCTTTACTGACTTGGGGACATGGTTCCAAATTGCTTCCCAGAATGTCTGGTCTAATACATAGATCCATCAACATGCATTAGGGGGTGTCTGTCTTTACCCAAGTACCCAGCTCCTTGTAACACTGATTTTTTTCCCCTAACTTTTATTATTTTTGCCAATTTGATAAGAACAAGGTAAAACCTCAGAGTTGTTTTAGCTTCTATTTCTTTTATTATTAGAGATTTGGGGCGTTTTTCTTATGGTTGTTGATCTTTTGCATTTCTCCTCCTGAAAACTCTATGTCTGTGCCTTGGCCTTTTAGCTCCTGAGGAACAAACAGCAAGTAGTCTGTCAGACCCCAGACAGAAGGATCCAGGGTAAACAATGTGAACTCTGACCAAGCATCTTTCGGAATGTCATTTCCCGCCTTGGGCACTGAGTGATGGAGGAATCTCAAGTCGCACTGACTCCTGAAGCCTTGCTCTGCCTTACCTTGTACCCATTTCAGTAAAACACTAAATCTCTTGAATGTTTTTTTGTTTTTGCATTCTCGCTACTTCACCGCATACATCAAAGGCATTTAATGTTTGCTGGTTAAATTGTACTGAATCTAGGGCCTTCAGAGACACCTGATCCAAGTTTTTCAGCTCATTTGGCATTGATTCGGTTTCTGTGAAAGATCTTAATTGCATATAACTGAAGTTGCCCATTTTATCTTTCATAATCACCTCTGTCTCTTCTTTGGTTAAAACATTCTCTTCTCAAAGTTGTGATGGGCTTATTTCCATTCTCTTCTAACTTAAAAAAATGATGATATAGCCTTTCATTTATGATTCAAGCCCTAGCACAGTTTTTACAAAAAAATTTTTTATGAAAGACTCTGCAAAATGCTGAAAAATACATATATTCCTTAATATTCTCATAGAGAAATCACCAACAATGGTTGCAAAAACAATATTTCCATTATTTTGTTCATCCTTATATAGTTTCCTTCTAACTTATTTTTTCTAACAGACTGTCCCAGCTCTGAGAGAGGACTATCAGTGGTTTTCTGTGATTGCTCTAGAGGCTGCTGGATGGGGCAGTGGACAGAGAGCTGGCCTTGGAGTCTGGAAGTCTTCAGTCCAAACCCTACCTCAGACATTCCCCAGATATCGGATGCTTGTCTGTATAATGGGGATAATAAGAGCCCTGTGCCCGCAAGCTTGCCGTGTCGCTCCAACACGATAACGGGTTTTGCAAACCTGTGAGTGCTGCAGGAACGTTAGCCGTAATTGATCAGCATCTTCTTTTTGCATTTCCTCTTGCTTTGGAAAACAAATCTGGAAGCTGAGTGCACCGAGGGCCGGGGCTCAGCAGTGGCAGCGGTCCACTCTCTACACAGAATATTCTAACAGCCTTGCTCTATTGGCATCATTCGTTTGTGTTGCTTCCTGCCTGCCTTAGACTCATCACTGTGATCCTCTTGGACACAAAGCAGACTTGTCTTCTATCCCCTCACTTTGATTCTGTTTTAAATGTGTTTCTCATATGCAACTAAGTAATAACTGGTTTTCTTATCCATTGTCCCCTCCTTTTTAATTGGGGATTGAATCCATCCACATTTGATGTATGTATGTATGTAATGTTTGGTTCCTCCCCCCAACTCTAAAGCCAGTCCCTCCTATTCATCTTGTCCCCCTGTCTTCATGAATACCCACAAGCTCCCTGCTCCCCTTTCCACTGCACACTCTCATCCCTACTACCATGGGTTCCCTCTTACTGCCCTGAAGAGTGGCTCTTCTCTCAGAACCAAGCAGGCTACTGGATCCTCTTTCTCGGGGTACTGGGACACTGTCCTCTCCTGGAGCTTCTCCCCTGTCTCCCCTTGCTGCATCTTCCCCCAGGCTGCACTGGCTCCCAGTGAGGATCCCCCAAGCCTCTGTCCTGGGCCCTCTTCTCTTGGGTCTTTGTACCATTTCACTTGGTGGTCTCACCAGTTCCATGAATTCAATCATCTTTATGCAGAGAAATCCCCTATGTGCCAGGCCCTAACCTCTCTGCAGACCTGTGTTCTTCCATTTTTAACCACCATTGTATGTATCCATCGAAGTGGATGAAGATCTCTCTTTTTTTTTTTTTTTTGCTTTTTGGAGGGCAATTGGGGTTAAGTGACTTGCCCAAGGTCACACTGCTAGTAAATGTGCCAAGTGTCTGAGGCCAAATTCGAACCCAGGTCCTCCTGACTCCAGGACCGGTGCTCTATTCACTGAGCCACCTCACCGCCCTGATGGAGAGCTCTTAAAATTCACTTTGGTCAAAACTGGGCTCATTATCTTTCGCCTCAAACCCTCCCCCTTCCTAATGTCCCCATGACTCTCAAGGACCACCATCCTCCCAGTGACCCAGGCACCTGGTCACAGTCTCGGTGTCATCCTTAACTCCTCACTCACTCTACCCCTCTCTTACCAAGTCCTGCTGATTACCTTTTGACATCTTTCCTATATCTGCTCCTTTTTGTCCTGAAAGGCCCCCTGGTGCAGGCCCTCCTCACCTCACACCTGGACTAGTGCAGTAGTTGCTGGGGGTGGGGTTCTGCCTGCCTCCTGCCTCCTGTCTCTCCCCACTGCAGGACATCCTCTACTCAGCTGTCAAATGATCTTCCTAAAAGGCAGATCTGACCATGTCCCCCCCCCCCCACATATTTATTTAATCAACTCCAGTAGCTTCCTCTTGCCTCCAGGATCCAACAGAAAATCCTGTTTGGTGTCAAATCCCTCCATAACTTGGTCCCTTCTTGCACCTTACTCCCCCACATTTATTCAGCAATCCAGGGACACTGCTCCCTTTTTTCCTCCTCCCACACGATATTCCATCTCTGCTTTGAGCACTTTCTCTGGCTGTTCAGGAATGCAGGGAATTGTCTTCCTCCTTGTTTCTGCCTTCTAGCTTCCTTCAAGCTTCAGTTAAAGTCGCACCTTCTGCAAGATACCTTTCCTGGTCTCCCCACTGCTAGTGCCTTATACATAATAGTCACTTAATGAAAGCCTGTTGATTTATGGACTTTTCCTGATTTAGGTTGGACCAGGTGTCCTTGAGAATCTGTGATTTGGTCACTGATCAGGGATATGTTCAGTTCTTGACCCATAGTAGGAGCTTAGTAAGTGTCTCTGTTGGCTCTTGATGGAAGTGGCCTTCTCCCCTATTACAAGATCCTCGTTCCACCTCTACTTCTGTGTTAATGTACAGTTTTGGAGCTTGTCCTGTCCTTGAATGGGATCCAGCCCCAGATCTGTATCCTGGCCTTTCCTTCTCTCTCCCCTTTCCCAAGACTCAAGACTGCCACAACCTTATCCTGGCTCCTTCACCCCAAGCCTGGCACTAGTGAGTTTTCCTCTACAGAATCACACCTTCTAAAATACCAATCTCCTATTGTGGGCACATCAACTCTTTCACAAACCATAGGAATCGTCTTTTACACAAATAAAAAAATGAACCCAGTCTAGTTATAGTTACATGCAAGGTTTAGTTTCTTTGTTTGGAATTTTCATGCAAACGTTTGCTATTTAACATTATATTTCTCTAGTTTAAGCTCTGGTTTCTTTTTAAGGAATGATTTTCATTCACCCCTACTTATTCCTCCCTATTTAGCTGAAACCCGTCTTAATTTGCTGATAATTGAGCTCAGTTTTCCATGACATGTTGTTTTAGATCACAAATTAGTTTTGCTTTTTAGAAAATCATGTCATTCCTTTAATTTCATGTAGTGTAGCAATTCTCTACAATTCAGGGGTCTAGTCCTTGGTATGGGAAGAATTTTCTTTTGGCAACAGTATTATTTCTTGTTGGACGGTACAGTTCTACATTTTGGCTACAACGTTTCCTGGTAAGTGAAACTTTCAGCTTCTTTCTGTGGGTTTTATAAATTTTAATTCTTTGCTGTAGGAAATTTCTGATTGACATCGTGAAGTATGGTTTTCACACTTTTCATATCACTAAGTTTCTTTGTTAGGCCTATGATTGCACATCCTCTCTTCTAATGCAGTTATCTAGACCTCTAGGACTGCCTTCTTTATCTTGCTTTTTGATTGTACCCTGGAATTAAGTTCCTCTGTCCCTGTGGCAGAGCTTGGGTCCTCAGGTAACTACCAGCTTCTCCAGCTAGGCAGGTTCCACCCAAGAGATGGCCTCAAAGGTCTAGAAAAATAACTCTGCTAACCTGATAAAGAAGGATGATGTGGCTTGCAATGTAGTCATGGGCCTCCCCCGACACACAGTGGTGCTCCATGACTATCTCCACACTAGTAATTTGCTAAATTCTATGGTGTCATTCTAGATGAAAAGTGACCAACTTTTCATGTCAATATCTTGAAAGGAACCAATTCCCCAACATGTCTGTGATCTAGTTACTGGACTATACTACAGACCACCTGGGCAGAGAGAATAGATGAAGAGTTTGGGAAGCAGCTCAGAAGCTTGACACAGCCAGGCTAGAATAGTGATGGAAGACTTCAGTTATCCAGATATCTGCAGGCACTCTCTCTGTAAAAGTCAGAAACTTCACAACCTGACTTAATGATAAATTTATCCTTTCAAAGATGAGAGAACCAGCAGGGACAATCCCATTCTGAATCCCCCTCCATCCCTGACTGTTTGATAGAGGAGAGGTAATCTGGGCATAGTCTGACAGGTACCCTAGATTGTGTAAAATCAGATTTCAAAGGACTCATTGGAAAAATAAGCAAGATTCCATGGACTAAAGTTCTACAAGGAAAATGAGGGATGGGAGGCAATCAGGCGTAAAATTCTAAAGACACAAGGGTAAACAATCCCAATGGTATTTGTCTGAAGAGACTGATGTGAATGCACATTACTAACCAATTGGGATTTAGACAAGAAGTGTATAGAAGCTGGAAGTCATGCCAGGTCACAGAGAAGGAACAGAAAGGTGTGGCATAGGCCTATAAAAGGAGCTGATGAAAAGGAGGATATCTGCTTCAGATGGAGAGGACAGGGACACTGGACAATGTGGAGGAAGCAGAGCTGCTCAATCGTAATCTTGCTTCTATTTCCCCTGACTGGAGAAGGTCGTCCTTTTTCCTGGAAGGCCAGGACCAAAGTGACTTACAGGAAACTTATAACAAAATATAAGCTAAGAGATAGTGCTATTTTCCCTGGGTGAGCACAAGGCCCCTGGCTGGGGTGAGCCACAGTCTGAAAGGCCTGGAAGCTGTGCCTGCTGAGCTGAGCAAGGAGGCTGCAAACCAGAGACCAGGGAGTCTGACTTTGGTGCCTGGGAGAATCCTAGACTAGGTCAGTAGACTAGGCAGGGACTGCTTGAAGCCAGACTGGCTTCACTGAGGACAAGTCAGGCTAGACTAGTCTAGCTTCCTTTTCTTGATGGAGGGCTAGACTGGCAGAAGGGACAGACTATGGACATAGCTAGCTTAGGCTCTGGGAATGCGTTTAGTGAAGTACCTCAGTTTTCTGTGGAAAGGACGGAGAGAGGTGGCCCCCAAGACAGAACAGCGAGATAGGTTCAGAACTGACCCAGTGGATAGAGCCCTTTTTGATTCCACTTTGGTGTGGCTGCATCTCCAGGAGACACCTCTGGGCTGTCTGATTAACATTTTTACCAATGACTTTGATGGAGTCATTGACAAATTTACTTTGCAGATGACAAAATTAACAAGAATAGCTAGCCCAAAGAAGGACAGAGTTGAGATCCAAAAGTTCTTGATCTACTAGACCACTGGCTTAAACCTAAGACGACCTGAAAACGATCTGGAGGTTTTAGGGGCCTGCAAGCCCATTGAGGCCACAGTGTGTGATATGGCCTCTAGAAAAGCTAATAGGATCTTGAGCTGCTGCATTGAGAGTCATAAGAGGGTAGAGAGCACAGCTTCCAAATCCGTGATGGTACCTCTCCTGCAGTGCCAATTCCATTCTTATCCAGCTCAGACATTTTCTCTCTACTGGGCTTGTTACAACTTCAACATTTAGGCTGGACCATCCAACCTCTTCCCCTCCTCATTATCTCTCAGATGCCACTGACCTTCAAGGGCAGTGCACACTGACCATCAGTTAGGATGACCCAGTCTGTACCCTTATTACACAACTCTGCTGTCCTCTAACCATCACCTCATAGAAGGAGCCAGAAGACCCAAGTTTGATCCCCTTCTGCCACTGTTAGCTATACAACACTGGACAAGTCTTGGGGTTGTCATTTGTGGGGATAATTCCCAGGGTGAGGGTGAGACCCTCCTGTTCTACCCCTAATAACTCTAAAAATAGGGAATGAAGTTAGCCTGGAAGGCTCAGGCCAGTCACTACTTCAATTCTAACACCTTTGACCAAGGATGGGAGGATAGTTCACTGGTCTGTGGTTTAATGACTCCATTCCCTTCACTCTGTTTTTTTGCAATCAGAGCATTTGCCTTTCTTCCAGTCGTATGATACCTAGTGGCTTAGCAACCACAACAGCCAACCCTTTCATTACCCCTGAATAGAGTTCATCTGGGCCTGGTCATCTGCATTCATTAAGTACAGCCAAGCACTGTCTTGATAAGTAAGATATGGGAGAAGCTAGTAACAGCTTCTGGTCAGTTTTGCTCTGTGCTCTTCCCTCCAACAGTCATTCTCTATAAGATTTGAGAAGTTTGATCTTCCCCCTGTCCTTTCCACCTATAACAGTGGTCCATCCCTCCTCTACCCCAAGTATAGCTTTAAAACCCTTTTTCTTGTCCGAAGGGACATTCCAGGGTCCCACAGTCAGTATATATAAGAATCAGGGCTTGAATTCGGGTCTCCTTGGCCCCCAGCCACTTCACCACACTGCTTTACAACACCTAGAAGACCACAGGAAAACTGCAGAAGTGACCCCGCCCCTCCTCAAATGCTCAGGCAATGTTCCACATCTCCAAGACACCCGCCTCTATCTAAATATCTGCAGGTAGGACCCAGAGAGCCTCGAGGTGGTAGTGGCATGTCTGGCCCCATGCAGAGTGAGCCAGGAGAGAAGAGGGCCTTGGCCAGGGCAGATACTTAAAGAAACCCTTATAATCTATCTGTCCAATAACTGAATTTTGAAGGACAGGGCCTTTGGGCAGCCAGGAGGTAAGAGTGCTTTTCCCAAGAAAGCCCAATCCTCCTGGCTAGCTGAGGCAGAGCTGCCTGAGCTGTACTTATCACTGGTCCAGGTGGCTGGGGAGGAGCTGGACAGTTGGGCCCACCTGCTTGCCTGCCAGGTGGTGTCTATGCCACCCTTCTCTCCCTTTGGCTTTGTCTGCACCCATCCAAATAACTGCCCCAAAGCAATTTAGATAGGAAAATGACCAGCACTGAGCCCCAGGCAGAGGCGGTTTTCATGTTTCATCTTTAGAACACCAGCTCCTGGCTGATCACAAAGCAGATGCTGCTCACTGAATCTGGCCTCAGACTCAGCTCTTTACGAAAGGACACATGTGACGTGGCCGGCCCTGGCTCTTCCTCCATCTTTGCTAAATCCTTCCACCTCTTTGTTCCCAAATGAATTGTCTATAATGAAATGGGCCGGACCTGACTCACTCTTTCCTCTCTCCCAGCCACGACCCTTCATCACCTCTCCTGGACTCCTCCTGCGTGAGAAGAGTAAGCCTGGGTAAGCCTGGAGAGGGAGCTAAGACCCAGGTGGTGAAGGGCTTCAGACGACAGAGGGTTTATGGGTCATATTAGAGGCAAGGGGGACCACTGGAGGCTGTTAAGCCATGGAGGGCCATGGCCAGACCTGAGCTCTAAGAAAATCAATTTGGCAGCTGCTGTGTGGAAAGTGAACTGAAAAGGGGAGGGGACCAAAAGCATTGAAGGCCACCATGAGGCATGAGGGTACAGTGAGGTGAGGCAAGGACCTGACCTAGGATGGTTCCAGTGTTAGCAGATAAGACAGATACAGAGAATCACCAATCAATTGAATGTCTCAGTGAGCACTTATTAAACACTTATGGTGTGCCAAGTGTTTGGGGACACAAACAAGAACAAACAGCAGCAGTCCCTCCTCTCTGGAGGAGACCACAAATACATTGGTATTTACTCAGTAAACATAGCAAGACTGAGGTGGTAGGACCTGGGAGTGGGGGAAGAAACGATGTCTCCAAAGTTGTAAACCAGAGGATGATGGTGCACTCAACAGAAAATGAGAAACCGAGGCAAGGAGAATTGGGGGGAAAGAGAAAGTGGTCTGCATTGGACATGCTGGATTTGCTCAATCACTCCTGGTAAGACAGGCAGCAGACAAGATAGTAATGCAGCCCTGGACCTTGAGAATGAAACTGGGGTTGGATATGGAGGTTCTGGGGGGTGTGCACAGAGCTGCTCCAGGGACACGGGGCCATGCTTTACTGCTCCCCTCTCCCCAAAGGTCTGTCAGTGAGGAGGGCACCCAAGCCAGCACCTAAAACAAGAGGAGTGCATGGAAACGATGGTGGCCACAGCCAGGATGATGAGAGTGAGCTTGCACCCTTCTCTCCGTTCACAAAGGAGCATCAGCATTCACTGCTTGCTTGAAAAACAAATGCAGGCTTTGTGTTCTAGCGACATTGGGGTGAAGAGACTCACTCTCTGGACAGTGAGGGCCTTAGGGCTGGGCCTGTCAGACCACAGGAACAAGAGCCCAGCCAGGGCACTGTATGTCTGGTAGGGATTCAAAGGGACTTCCAAAAGCAGTGACAAAGTCACAAATCTCAAATCTGGCTATGATGTCCATATGCTAGAATCTCCAAATGTGGGGAAAGGCCTAGAAAAAGGGCAGATTTCACCAGAGAAGGAATAGTACAGGTAAGTAAGAGTTATTTGGACTTCTGGCTGAGTCAGCCTGGCAGTGGGGGAGAGGGAGAGAGGGAAGAGGAAGGAGGTTGTGCTTTTAAATTTTGTTCAGACCTTATTAGGCACCCACACGGCAACTCAAAGCTTTAATTAACCTCCTAAAAAGCAAAAAGGGGAAACCACGATGGAGCTTGTCAGTGCTCCCTTTGCATCTGCAAAGGGGTGCATCAGACCCAGGCTCTGTGGCCTAGCTGGGGGGGGGGGGCACCACTGATTTACAGGAGCAAAAGTTGTATGAGAAAGCCAGCCCAAGGCCTGCAGCCTGCTCATTAGTAACCTCAGCTCCTTCCCCAGCCCCGCCAGCCAACCCCAAATCCAATGTCGTCATTGTTGATGGCAAGGCTGGCTTCTGCATGGGAAAGCCAGAGTGGCTGATCCCAGCTGGGCTGGGGGCTCTCAGGCTTCTCCCTGGGACGTCTGCTGGACGGAATGAAGCCATTTCTAGCGGGCTGTTTCAGCTGAGCCTTTTGGCTCAGCAAACCCAAGTCTGAGTTTCCCTCTGGAAACTTGGCCACAATGTTTTTCAGGGTTAGAAGGTCAATTCTTTATTTCTTTTTTAAAAAATTTTTTATTACTTTTTTTACTTAGCTGCTTCTCAAAAAGAAAATATCTAAGTCCTACTGAAAGAAAATGAGGCCTGTTCATAATGAGCCTAATGCAGGGATTAATCATAAAGCAAAAACTGCCTTCTGTGCTTTAAAATACAAATCTGGCCTTAGACTCCACAGACCAGTTTGCTAATAATCCAAAACACCTTGAAATCATCAAAGGAAACAATGATCAGACTTCAAAAATATAAGCCGCTAAATCTACTTTTTAACTGACTCTGAAATTGTAATTTAGACAACAGCCCAGCCTCATGGTGAACAAACTCAAGGGAACAGAGCCCCCTGAGCTGGTGGCAGCGATGGGGACACCCCACCTCCTCATTTCCTAGGCAGGAAACTTGAAACTTGACCAAGTAAAGTGACTTGCCCAAGGCCACACAGCATCACAGACTAGAGCTGGAGGGGCCCAGTTCAACCCCCCTCCTCTTACAGATGAGGAAACTGAGAGCCAGAGGGGAGAACTTTTCCCAAGTGGCTCAGATAGTAACTGTGTGAAGAAGATTTGAACTCAGGTCCTCCCAACTTGGTATACTCACTAGCCTCTGGATTCAGACCCAGAGCTTCTGATTCTAAACCCCTGTCTCCTCCAGACAAACATTTTCTGATCAGATAAAGAATTTAGACCAGAGGTGCTCAGGCATTCCATTCAATGTTATTACATGTCTATGTGCATGAGAAGGCCGAGGAAATGGCAGGGAGACTACAAGGAGCAAAGAGAAGCAAGCAAGGCCTTCTCCCAGGGCTGACATTCTTCTGGGAAAGAGCTCCGCCCCTTTATTTTACTGGGGAGAAGAAAGAAGCCCAGGAAAGGGAGATCAGCCCAGTTTACCCAGGCAGGATGGGGCAGGGGCCCCTGACTCTGGACCCGACCCTCTCTACGCTGCCACACTGTCTTTTTACAAAAACAAAGAAGGCAACGTGAGAGGGAAGAGAGCAGGGCTTATGGTCAGACTGCACACAGAAGACAGAGTTTGAAGAAAAAATAAACCAAAGCCCAATGAAGATGAAACCAGTTCTTCCCTCCAAGGATGAGTGGTCTTTAAGTAATCAAGAGCAAGCTTTGGGTGTCTGTTCTTATCAACCCCACAGTAAAAAACATATGTGCTAGTCCTGCGATACTGGGGAACTATTTCAACCCTCTGGCTCTCAATTGGCAATTTACACTAGCACTTGAAAAATCTTTTCAATTCCTTGCTTCAGTTTCAATTCCAATGCTTCAGTCACCCAGGACTCTCCAGGTGCTCTTTCAAGGCAGATGGGAACAGGTAGCTCAGAGACTCTGCTGGGCTACCAGAGTAAGGAGGCCAGGCTCTTCTGGAGGCCTGGTCCAGCAGCAAGGGGCCATGTACCAGCCCAACAGGACCGGAAATGGCTGAGCAGGAAAGGACATCAAACTGCTGGATGTCCAATGAATGTGCTCTCCTGGCTCTGCTCCCAGCTCCAGGCATTTGGAGCAGCGACCTTCCTGCTTGGAACACTCCCTCCTCATCGCCTCCTCTTAACCTCCCTGGCTTCCTTGGAGTCTCAGCTAAGGCCTACTTTCTGAAAGCAGCCTTCCTGAGGCCTTCCCTGGGTTGGCAGGTGCCCTTCAAGACTGGCTGAGAACATTTCTCCTTGTCATTGGTTTAGAGATCATGCCCCTTGTGATACAGATTGGCAGAGGAGTTGAGAGTGTGGAGAAGGGGGCAGAAGAGGAGGCAGAGAAAGAAGAATCACAGAATGTCCCAGCTAACAAGGCTCCAAGAGCCCACCACAAGAAGTCTGGCTATGGCAGTGACAACTGGCCTGTCCCAGGCTGGGACAGTGCACTCAGTCACTCAACCTGGTGTCCCCACTCAGCACCAGAAGGCATCAAGGAGAAGAAAGTTCATTCTCATCCACAAGACAGACTTTCAGATTCCTGAAGTCAGGTCTTAAGTTCTATCTGCACCCTCTCCCCACCCCCCCCAGTCTTTTTTCTCAGTCTGTAGGCTCTAGACGTCCTCAGTCCTTTTCATTAATACTTGTGGGGCAGGAGCTCAAGGCTCTTTTCATCCTGGATGCTAGACCTTACTCAGTCTCTTAGAACTCATCGGGCTGTTCCAACAGATGCATGACCAGGGCAGAGGGTAAGGAGACCATCATGGCTTCCCTCCACGTGGGCCTGAGGACAGCTGGATCCAGTGAAGGATCTGGGTTCTGTTTTGTTTAAAGGCTGTCTCTTTGTCAACCTTGATGTAGGGAGGCTTACTCCCTTTGACAGTGGCCCCATCTCCAGCTTGGGGGCTTTCTGGAGTGTGTTTGTAGAGAGCAGAAGGTAAAGGAAGGAAGAAAAAGCCAGAAAGAATGAAAGGAAGGAAGGAAAGAAGGAAGGAAGAAAGAAAGAAAAAGAAAGAAGGAAGGAAGGAAGAAAGAAAGAAAGAAAGAAAGAAAGAAAGAAAGAAAGAAAGAAAGAAAGAAAGGAAGGAAGGAAGGAAGGAAGGAAGAAATCTGACGAGGTCAGCTGAAGAGGGAAGGGGATCAAGGACCCAAGCAGAGAGGGGCTGCAGGGAAACAGGGGTAGGACCCCCTCTTCCTCAGAGACTCGAGCAGGGATGGGGAAGGACTCAGAGCTCAGGGAAGCCTGCCTGTCTCAGAGGAAGTGAGGCTCTCTGTTCAGTAGGAAGAGGAAGAAGGACTGGAGGAGCCCAGAGAAGAATTTCTGAGTAATCACTATGCAGGGTACACCTAGCTTTGACCAAGGGGATGCATGTCCAGTGGGCTGAGTGCCTATAGCTGTGCCTTTCCCCAGGAGTGGAGGCGGGAATGGTCAGAAGATGAGGAAGCCAGGAAGCTAGGGGTGGAGGCGGTGTCTGAGAGGCTGGCAGGCCTCAGGGAAGCATGCCAGACTGCTGCAGGGTGCAGCGTCCTAGAGGAAGGGGCACAGAGGCTGGATAACAGTCAGTTAGGCATGTCATTAAGGGGCCTCTTGCTCAGCATGACTGCTGAGGATGCCCCTTGCAGCTCTCCCACTGAGGCCTTGCAGCCTCCAGAGAGCCCCTGAACTGGAGACAGGGCCATCGTCAAAGGGAGTGAGCCTCCCCACATCAAGGTTGGCAAAGAGACAGGAGTGGGCAGTGTGCCCACTCCTGCAGGCCCTGCTGGGCTCAGGGAAGGAGAGAGGGGCTGGTAAAGGGAGGGCGTCACTAAGTTATCAAAGGGAGTCCATTATCAGCAGAAGGGTGGGAGGGCTCTCAGAGGGCACAATGGAAGGAAGACAGAAGGGGATTCTTGCCTTGTCAGACAGCAATGCTGAATCATGGAGGTGAAGGAGCCTGCCTCCCTTAGGCTGGGAAAGGCCCATTCATTAGTGCTGGCCTCAACCCTCCAGAGTTCTGTGCTGACAGGCAGCTTATGGAGCTGAGCACAGGCTCTGGAAGACCTGAGATCACATCTAGCTTCTCCTACTGGATATAACTATGGGCAAGACATTTCCCTCGAGGTGCCCATTTCCTCACCCATCAAATGGAGATAAAACCCCTGTTGTGCCCACCTCACCAGACCATTCAGAACATCAAAGGAGATTAACTTCCAAGCCCTGAAGCCCTCTATAAAATGTTATTTTCACTGACCACACCCCCTGCACAAATGTCTGGGTCAGGCACTAGCTTCCATGGACAGTCACTCCAATCAGAGTGGAGGTCAGGTGCCTAGAGTTCTGTGAGAGCACCTGGGGCACCAGATAACTAAGTGACTGTAAATTGATGGCCGTTGGCCCCCGTCCTTCTGGCAGGCAGGAGGGGGACCACAGGGCCAGTTGCTGTCAGGACAGTCACAGCTGTTGGTTTCCAGGGGACGTAATGTGAGGCCCTGAGTGTGAATGCAGAATCCCCTGAAGTAATCACAGTATCAGAGCACTGTATAGTTCCAATCGGCTCAAACTGATTTCCACGTTTTTACATAATTATAACTTTAAAGAGCGCAAATCTGAATATATGTGGCCACTTCCAGGGATGCATTATGGCATTAGTTTGGACCTAGCTGTATCTCAACAGCTATGTTTTATAAACATAAATAGGCACTAATAATACAAAATTAAAAAAACAAAAACAGTTTTTGTCCTAAACAGGCCAAACTCATACTCAGAATGAGCCGAGTAGTTCGTCCTGTTCCAAGATGGTGGAAGACAGGCTCTTCATCTCTAAGCTCCTTGTAGTAAGCCCTCGCCCTTTGGCTCCCTGCAGCTCAGGGTCCTGGTGGTTGAGCCCATCGGTGGCAGCTGTGTTTGACCTTCTGGCTAAGTCAATGAGCCCGAATTCTCCTGAAAATTCCAATTTACTGGAGGGGTTTCTTGGCACTGGCTCAGCCTCCCAGCAGCCCTCTGGCTTGGCTCTCCTGGCACAAGTGCTGACCTGTTGCTGGTACCAGCCCAGATTCCAGGGACATGGGTTGGGAGTGCATAAACTATGGGCAAGAAAAAGGGTAAAGAATACACTGGCCTGTGCCAGAAAATCCTGGAATATCGTGGGACCACCCCCCTCGGCTCCCTTTCCCTCCTCCTGCACCCAAATGTGTTCTCTATTTAATAAGTCTGGAGAAAGAGCAAGTCTGATGTCATTTCAGGCCAAGAATAAGCAGGGTAATAGAAAAAGAAAGGTGAGCTGGGCAGGCCTTGAGCCAAATCATAGGCAGCTGACATTTGATTAAAGGCAATCAGAGGTCAGGACAGAATTTTGAGGAAATGACAGTTTAAAATCAGGGTCAAGAAGGATCCTTTGGAACAGAAGCACTTCCAGCCCGATGGAGGGGAAAAGAAGGAGGAGCTCGGGGGGAAGGCTTTTGGGGGAGGCTTGGGGCTCAGAGGAAGTGAGGACCTGAGAGGGATCGGGCTGGAACAGCTGCACAGGAACTGGTCCAAGTTCAGAAAAAGGACCAAAGAGGAAAACCAGATTGGTGGAGACATCCAATGGGCACAAGGGGAGAGGTAGGAGGTCCGGGGCCCCCTCTGGGTCAGACCAAATGCAACAGCCTTCACCTAGGGCCCGAAGGCACACAAATAGGGCAAGAAAGGCCCACTGGCCCCAACGTGCTCAGAGTGGCACCTCTGGGAGTGGCAAAGAACCCGAAACAGAGTGAGTGCCAATCGAGGGGGGTCACAGGGAACAAACAGGATGGAAGCAACAACAAAGAGGAAAAAGCCGGGGAATACTTGGCTGAGCTACTACACATCTAGGCAAACACCACACCTCCTGTTAGGGGCCAAACCTGGCTTCCACCTCCCGGCAGCTCTCCTGTCCTGCCCTTCCTCTCTCCTCACTCTTACAGCCCCTCCTTATCATCCCAAACCTGACTACTGCAGCAGCTTCTTCATGTGTTTGTCAGCAGGCTCTCCCTTCCCCAAAGCTGCCAAAGGGCAGGGCTCATGGGATACCCCCATCCCTTAAACTCCAGTGGCTCCCCAGTGCCTGACATTGAAAGCCCTCAACCCCCTGGCTCCCACATCACTGCCCTTCATGCCCTCCGGGCCAGCACCACCAGCCTTCTTGTTACATTCTATCACCCATTTCTGTGTCTTTCTCCAGGTTGCCTGCCATGCTTTGGAATCCATTCCCTTCTCACCCAGGCCTTCAAATCCTTCAAGAGAGACCTTCTACGTCAATCCTTTTCTGACTCTTTCCTCCTTATCCTGCTCCCCTCCTCCCTTGCTAGTGCTTTCACAAAAAGGAAAACCTACCTTGCAGTTATTTTGATAAATCTAATAAATGATATATCTTAGGGTATATTCCCTCCAATAGAATGTAAGTTCCTTGAGGGCAGGAATGACTACATCTTTGCATCCCTTGGGTCTAGCAGGGGGCTTGGCACTTGTAGGCACTTGATAAGCATCTGCTGATTAAAAGTGTAAACAGAAAGAATAAAATACTTGAAATTGAATGTTATACAAACCTAAAAGCCAAGTTGGAACTCTGAGCCCCCTCCCCCTGCCCCAGGAAGAGCTGAGAAAATGTATCCTCTCTGGAGAATTGGGGGACTGTAGGTATGGAAGACAGCACAGACCAGTAGGACATTGCCGAACTATTCCAACATCACCCCTCCCTTTAACTTTGTTAAAAGGAATGGCTTTCCAGAGTGGAGGAGAGATATTTGTAAATAAATGACATAATTAGCAAAAGTCAATGAAAATGATATTTTTAAAAGACGCTCTAAGGCTGGGCTAGCCCTATTTTTTATAAGGGAGTCAGTCAACATCTCTTCCTTAAAATGAGCCATTCTTCCTTTTATTCATCCCACCCCCACCATGGGCTTGCCAGGTTTCCCTCAGAATAACCTGAACTCTGGCCTGGAGGCAGGAGCAGCGGCCACCGGGCACTTTGTCACAACTCCAAGTTCCACAGTGTGGGCAGCCCCTCGGCTTTAATGCCTAACAGACCCTGGGAGGGCTCTGTCAAGCTTGCAGAGCTCCTTTATAGACATTATCTCTTGATCCTACCAGATACAGATACAAGAGGCATTGGTAGCCTCACTTTACAGATGAGGAAAGAGGCTGACAGAAGAAAAGGAACTTGCCCATGGTTACTCATCTAATCCATGTCAGAGGTAGAATTTGAACACAAGACTCCCTAGGTCAGCCCTTCTCTGGAAGGCCACCAGGCGGGGCACCTAAATGGAGCTGGGAGAATCCTTTTACCGAGCCCCTGTAATGCAGCCTAGAAAGGCTCTCGGTAACATCGGGCAAAGACCCCGTTCCCTCCTTCCTCCTGGTCTGTTCATTCTGGGACTGAAGGGAAGAGTGAGCATCCCTCAAACACCACAGGCACCTGGAAGCAGAGTCTGAATCACCCCGCCTGCCCCTTGTTCACTCGAGCACAATGCTGACATTCCTGATTCGGGGGGGTGACCAGCCTGTATCACCAGAAGATGCAGACCCAACAGAACAGGTGAGCTTCTTGGGCACTGACCCTCCAGGAGGAGTAAATGAGGCCATCTGAGCAGAGGTGACAGTTTGTCCTCAGAATGTCTCTTCAAGGCTTCCAGCTCCAGTTTTGACAGGAGGTCTCAGGTCATGGCTGAGCCAGGAAGGACCCCAGAATACCTATTTTCTGCATTTTCCAGAAGAGGAAACTGAGGCCCAAGGTCCCACAGGTGTAAGTGTCAGGGCCCTGACTTTTTTTTTTTTTTTTTTTGCTTTTTGGAAGGCAATTGGGGTTAAGTAACTTGCCCAAGGTCACACAGCTAGGTTTTTTTGTTTGTGTGTGTTAAGTGTCGGAGGCCGGATCTGAACTCAGGTCCTTCTGACTCCAGGGCCAGCACTCTATTTACTGTGACACCTAGCTGCCCCTCAGGGCCCTGACTGTCTAGCCTCTTTATTATTGAGTAGCCTTTCTAGCCTACTGTAGATACTGTCTACCTGGATTTCAGGACAGGAGATGACTAGGGCTGGACAGTTTGAAGACATGTGTGCTAAATAAGACGACAGTTAAGTAAGGTGGAATTCGTTCAATGTCCAGACTCAAAGAGTAATTAATAGTCTGGTGTCAATGTAATAGGAGGTCTCCAGTGGAGTAGCCCAGGGATCTGTGCTTGGCCCCAAGCCGTTTTATTAATAGTAGAGAGTAGAGAAAGAAATACTTCCTAACACTTGGAGCTATCCAGAAAGAGACAGACCAAATGAGCCTCCTGGGAAGGTGTCTGGGCTGGTCGTTAGCTAGGAATGGAGTTAACAGGAGTCACACTCAAGCAAGGGTGAGCTCGGGGGTCCTGCCAACTTAGGGATTCTGGGAAACTCCATTCTGACCAGTTGTCAGATAACTTTGCTTTGTTCTGAATCAAAGCTTCTATCGCAACACCAGGGAAAGGCCATTGGGGCACCCCTCAAACTAACATGGACCCTAAGCCTGCCCCTACCATGGAGGCCTGAAAGGTCCTACTGTCCTAGGCCAGAGACTGGGATGCAGCCAGCCTGGAGCCCCCAGAGCTGCTCTCATGCAAAGACCATCATGCCCAGACCTGGACCTGGAAGGACTTCAGCAGCCACTGAGACCAGAAACTGAGGCCTAGGGTAGGGATGTAACTGGCCCAACCAAGGTGACCCAGAGAGTGAAGAATCAGAGATGGGACTTGACCCCAGGCCTTCTCTGCTTTCACCCCAGTGCTCTACCCAAGAGCACCCCTGAGAGGCTGGACCACAGAGGCAAGGCATCCAAGGAGTGGCAGGTAAGCCAGCCCTGCCGGAGGACACTCAGGTGCCTTCAGAGTCCCCAGGGAACCCAGGCCTCTCTAAAGGCTGGTCCTCTGCTCTGCCACACAATGGGGCAACCGCACTGTACCCCACTCATGCTCTCAACCAACCAATTAACCCACAAGCATCTCATGGAGGCTTCTTCCCAAGTAGCAGGTACAGTGCTGAGCAAAGACAGGCCCCCACTTATGTTATCACAGGAGAGAAAGGAGATGGGGGAAGCCCCTGGGTGACTAACAAGGACCTCCCATGGAGGCTGAGGTGAGAAGGGAGGAGAAGGGGGACTGAGAAGCCTCTGTGACAAATAGAGGAAGGCTGATTTGGCTGGACCACAGAGTAGAGGCGGGGAGTATCCAAGACCAAGCAAGGCTGGCCATACAGGGAAGCAAGAGAAGTCACTGGAACCCCTGAATAAAGGGAGTGGACTCGTCCTTTAGGAAAGTCGCTCAAGCAGCTGAGTGAAGGTGGCCAAAGTGGCCAGTCAGGAGGCCACTGCAGCATCCAGGGCTGTGAGAGGATGGAGGCTGAGCCCCGCCCCTGCCCCAGGGGAATCACTGGTGACAACTGTGTCTGAGCAGATCATTCCTCGGCTACTCATTAGCACTGTGACCCAAGCCCAGTCTGCACAGCTCTCTCCTGTGTAAAAGAAAGGAATGGGTATGTTTTCTAGGATTTTTTTTAGCTCTAGAAGGGCAGGATTAGGAATGACAAACACAACTGCTTCTCACATTTATGTCACCCTTTCCTTAAGGCTTTCTTTCCTTATTAACAACCCTATAAATTAAGTAGGGAAAGTCTTATCCCCATTTAACAGATAAAGAAACCAACGCCCAGAGCAGTGATGGTGCCTCGTTCTAAGGCTGCAATGCTAGGAAGAGCCAAAGAGTGGGGACTGAGCCCAGATCTCAAAATTCACACAACCAGAGGATCAGAAACTCTCGAGCCTCCTCCCCCAGAACCTTCCTGTCTCATACAGCCCCAACATGTCACCATCCAGGCTCTGCCTGAAGATCTCCAGGGAGGTGAGTTCTGGGAGCTCCCACCTAGTCCAGGGATGGGGAATCCACGCATGGCCCTCGAGGTCCTCAAGTGTGGTCCTTGGACTGAATCCAAACTGGATTCCCTACCTCTGCCCTAGCCAGCGTCCTCTTCCCTGTCCCACCTCCCCTGCCTCTGATGGCCCTAGGACACTGCTGCAGTGGCTGCCTCTGGGGGCCAAACAGAACCCTGAGAAGCCTTTTTCCCCAGTTCCTGCAAGTATTCCTCCCTCACACCATGAACTTGAGGCCCTTCCCCATCCTGTTGCTCTCTGGCTAACAGATAACCTCTCTAAGCTGTGGCCCAGAACTGACCCCAGCCTCCAGTGAGTCCTGCCCAGGTCAGAGGGCAGCAAGACTCTCAGCTCTCCAGGCCTCTCTCTCTCTCTCTCTCTCTCTCTCTTTTTTAAAGCAATTGGGGTTAAGTAACTTGCTCAAGGTTACATGGCCAGTCATTATTTATGTGTGGGTGCTCATTTTCTGAGGCTGGAACCAATCCCAGGTCCTCCTGACTCTGGGACTGGCACTCTTACTCACTGCACCACCTAGTCGCCCCTCCAGGCCTCTCTTAACCCATCAAGGTCACCTGGCCTTTGGGAGCAACTGGGCTGCACTTCAAACTCATGTGGGCTTCCCATGTCTGAGGAGCCCAAATCTTTTAAGACAAGCCTCCAAAAAGCTATGCTTTACCATCCTGAACTCATTAAATCCATCTCTCTGGGGTGGAAGACTGAGCCTTTTTCCTAAGTGACTTCATCTGATCAGGCTCCAGCACATAGAGGGCCCTGACCTGTTACCTCATTCAAAAGAAGGGCCCAGGCACTGCTTTCCTGAGAGCAGGTCACCCAATACTCTCCTTACTCCCCCTTTTAAAGGCTACTTCACTGGGAGATGAAGGGAATGCAGTAGATGAAATTTAACAGGATTTTAGTAAATCCACTAACCAACAAGTAAAGCATTTGGTAAAGTACCCTCTTGTGGAAAAGATGGAGAGATAGGGAGATTTCCCAAAAAATAGTTATTAATGGTTTGGCAGGTAGAAGGTCTTCAGGGAAGAGCCCCAGGGATCTGCGCTGGGCCCAGTATTATTTAGCATTTTTATCAATATCTTAGATAAAGACCCCTCCCCCTCTCTTCCACTATACTAGGCCCCAGGCCAGCCATGTTTCATTTCAAGTCCCTTGGCCAATGTATATTGGTCAGTGTTAGAGTGAAAAAACAATCACACAAATACATTGTTGGTGAAGTGTGAGTAGGTCCAACCAATCCAAAAAGCTAACTGGGATTATGTGAAGAAAGGGACTAAAATATCCATCCCTTTTGACTCAGAGATTCTACTGGGGCTGGGCACATGCCCCAAAGAGGTCAATAACCAAAAAGAGGCCCCACATATTTATTTTTATACCCACCCTTTTTGTGGTCGCAAAGGACTGGAACAAAGGAGATGCCCATCAACTGAGAAATGGCTAAATAAGCTGTGAACCTAATGGAAATAAAAACATGGCAACCAGAGAGACATGGGAAGCCTGACATGAGCTGTTGCAGAGGGGAATGAGCTGGGCCTGGGAAACAATGGCCAGAGACCAGCAGCCACAGCTGGGCCACACACACAACTCAATGACTGCGCTGAGCCCCAGAAAGCACCTCCTCCCATTTCTCTGCTGAGGTAGGGAGCTATGGATGGGGAATACTGAGTACAATGCCAGACTTTTTTGATGTTTGCTAGTTCTGATGGACCATTTTCCCCCCTCCTCTTGTCTACAAGGAGAGCAGGCCAGGCCAGCAAGTGCTTTGTCAATGTTTCCTAGGACCAGAGCCACAGCATTTCCTCTCTCCATAGCCTTAATTAGCCCTTTTGTGTTTTGGGCCCCCTGGCTCTCCAGCAGCCAATCCAGAAAAGCCTAAGAATGAGGCTCTTAAAAACAGAAAATAAAATGTATGGGATTGCACAGGAAATCATTATATGGAAATGCAGTTATAGAATATCTTTTTTTTTAAGTTTATTAGTCTGTGATGGAGAATCATGAGCTACCTTTATGTGTCAGTAAGAAAGAATTTGTTCTTTGAGTAACAGAAAATACAAACTGAATTTTCCACGAGAGATATGAGTGTATCCTCTGGCCATTCCTCCAGGCGCACTCTGGTCTCTAGGAGCGGGTACAGATTCCTCTGGCTGGCCTTGGGAGGTGCCCCGCCCCCAGTCTGGCTCCCGCTGACCTTGTCAGGCTGACCATACTTAACTGTGTCCTGCCCTCCACACTCCAGCACTACTGACCCGTTGGACTTGCTCTTCCTCACCTGCCACATTCCATCTCCCCTCTTCACACCTTTGTATAGACTGTCTCCCACACCTGGAATGCTCTTTCTCTCTCTCTCTCTCTTCCCCACCCCCTCTCTCCTCTCTCTCTCAGAACCCCTAACTTCCTTCAAATCTCAATTCAGGTACCATCTCCCATGTCTTCAGTAACCCTGCATTCCCTTCCACCCCAAACCCTTGTTTTCCCTTTTCCACCTCTATACCTCATATGCATATATAGACGTGGACACACATGTGTGCACAGGCACATGCCACATATACATATACACACAGTATACACAATATACTACAATGTCACACTTGCACAATGCTCATGCATGCACCTGTGTGCAGGCAGCCATGTGTACACACACGTGTGCACACACTCACACCCACATATCTTTCTCCTCACAAATATCACTGCCCTCTGGGCAGGGAGGGGGCTATCTGGATGCCTAGCACCGAGGACAGGGCATGCCCCCCTTGGGGAATCTGATCAGGCCAACGTGTGATGAGGCTGCCCTGTGGCTCAGGCCCTGCTGCCCTGACTTCTCTGGTAATTATTCCAATCTCAGTATTCTTTTCAATGAAAAGAGGCAGTGAGTGATCACCATCCAGATCAAAAGCGTGAAGAACAGAGACATTTTCCTGTGTTTGACGTCATGCTCCTTCCAGAGAAATAGCAGGCCCTTGCTGAAAATTAGGATCTTACAAGAGAAAAATACGCCTCTGATAAAAACACTTCCCAACAGCAGATAACAAAGACAACCAAGGAGCTGGGAAGAATTGCCCTCCTACTCTGGACCTCAGGAAAAGGTCTTCGTGTGAGGCCCATACAGTGCATCTCTGTGCCCCAGGTAGCTGAGCCATCAGCAGCAGGCCTGTCAGCCTGCACAGAGCTCCAAAGGAGGAACCCAACGTTGATTCCTAAGGGGTTGATTCCTAAGAGGCCTTTCCTGAAACATCTCCATAAGCAGGGAGAGTCTTCCTCCTTCCATCTGTCCCAACAGTTCCAATCACACTTTCCATTTCCTACATTTAATATTATAAATGGTATGGTTATAAATTCACTGATGCTATCAAAAGCTTTGTTTGGAGAAGGTCAGCTTTCTAATTCATTTCATGTCACAAGTCTTGAAAGAGGATTTGCCCTGAGGGAGAACCCTCCCCTCCAAAAAGACACCTGTCAGCAAGGTGACTTTTTCATCAAGTGTCCAGGCCTTTACCCTCTCAACCCCCACCCTTTTTCCAAAAGCTTCGCTCTAGAATCTGATGTTGTCTCTCCAATAGGACTCCTTCTTCTGCCCTTCACTACTCTACCTGCAAGGAAAAATGGAACCTGCCTCGGAGTTCAAGGACTTTTGGCTGAGACCCTAAGGACCAGCCCATCCCCCACCCCCAGCCAAGGGCCTCCCACTGATCTGACCCGAAGCCTATCAGGACACCCCGACATGCTAGGAGAAGCCTTTACTCAAAAACAAAATACAACACAACAATGATCCCAATGGCCCTCTCTGAGCAGTGACCCAGATTTTGGAGATTCAGTGGCTGGAAGAAAGAGAGAAAGACAGATAGAAACACCCACGCTGCTGCTTCTCCAGTTTTTAAAGAGCCTCTTTTACAGAAATGTGGGATGCCAAAGCTTTTTTGGAAATTTTAACATAATAAACCAGAAATTCTTCTTTCTCTATGAAGTATCTATTAAGAGACTGATCTCTTAGTTGCTAAATGCAATGGCCTTCTCTCAGTCCTCCTTCTCCTTGACCTCTCTGCAGCCTCTGACACTGCTGAGTCTCTCCTCTCTCAAGGTTTTCAGGACACCCCTTCTCTCTCCCCATTCTCCCCTCCCCTTTCTGACTGCTCCTTCCCAGTCTCCTTTCCTGGAGCCTCCTCCAGATCACACTGTCTAACAGTGGGTGTCCCTCAGGATTCTGTCCTGGGTCCTCTTCTCTCCTCCCTCTGTATTGCATCACTGGGTGATTCCACGGATTGAATCCCACACATCCCCTTTGCTAATTATCAGATCTGCCTATCCTGCCCTAACTTCTTTCCTGACCTCCAGTCTTGCATCTCCAACTGCCTACTGCCTATCTGGAACTGGGTATTGCGCAGATATTTTAAAGTTCACATGCCCCCGGCTGAGTTCATTACCTTTCCCCTCAAACCCTCCTCTCTTCTTAACTTCCTGATTGCTGCTGAGGGTATCACAGAGCTCCCAATCAACAAGGCACAAACTTCTTACTCTCCCCCCCTGCCCAATTTGTTGCCAGGGCCTATGGGTTTGACCTTCAGAACATCTCTCACATACACTCCCTTCTCCTGTCAGTGCCCTTCCACCTTGGTGCAGACCCTCCTCACCTAACAGCTGGGTTACTGTACCAGTGGCTGGGGGATGGGGTTCTCCCTGACTCAGTCTACCCTCTACTCAGCTGCCAAAATGATCCAGAACGGTTCCAAAAGCACAGGTCTGACCCTATGACCCTTCTACTCAAAAAACTGCCCTGAGGCTCCCTATTTTCTTCATCAAGTCTGGGGTGAAATCCCCCCTTCTGTAGGAAGTCATTCCCAGTGTCCCTTAATGCTGGTGCTTTTGTGTCCCATTTCCCTTTATCTTCTACATATCTTGCTTGCACGTAATTGTTTGCATGTCTCCCCCACTTGTCTGTTTGTCTTTTGGCTGTCTTTGAATCCCCAGCACCCAGCACACGGCTGGTCACATTGTAGGAGCTTACTAAATGCTTAATCACTGAGTGACTGAACCCCTAAGACAACAGTGGGGCAGGCCTGCAGCCCTGACAAAATCCAGGTCAACTCCCAGCTGACTGGAGAAGCTCCCTGCTCAGGTGAGCAATCACCCTTATATCCTCCATAGACTAGAACCTCTAGCCAGGTCTTAATGACAGGAGTCTCGTTCTGTCAGGCCTAGTGCTGTGTTCTGCAACCTGGCACCCCTTTTAGGAAGCCTACCCCAGCCAGTGGGGCTGGGCTGGGGGCAGCTTGCCCATGAGGAGCATGTTAGGGCCAGGGCAGGCTGAGGAGGGCACAGCTGAATCAGCTAGCCAGGCCTAGCAGGCCTGATGCCAGGTGCCAGCACCTGGTCATGAGACACAGACTCTCCTCAATAGCAGTAAGAGTGAGGCCCAAACAAAACGGGACAGCAGACCAGACTCACTCAGCCTATGAACCTGCCAACAGACCCTCAATAACTGAGCTACAAGGGGTCACCTGAAGTCGACTTCTCTGGGAATGCTCAGGACCCTCCAAGTCCAATAAGGCCAGGCTAGTCTCACCAACATTCCCTCAAGTAGCCGCCACACTACCCTGAAAGTCATGTTTGGCCATGTCTACACTGCAAGCTCTGACTCAACTCCACACTGTCACAAGCCTGGGAATTTTGCCAATATCTACATATTTGAGATTCAAATGTATATTTTCCATGACCTACTTGCTCTGAGATAACAAATTCTCTCTTTAGTCCAGCAAAGATCATGGCTATTGATAATCAAATGAGACCAGCATAACCTAAGAAATAAAGAAATATTAGCCAAAGAGAGTACAGTCATGGATTCAGACCTGGGGGTGGGGGAAGAAAAGAAGGAAATGTATTCGAGGCAATCTATTGATTTTGGTGAGGAAACTGAGGCCCAGAGAGATGGGGGTCACACAGGTAGTAAGAACAGAGTTTGGATCCAATCCCAGCTCTGCCAAGGCCAAAGCCAGGGCTCTCCCCATTAGTGTAAGCAAGAAATACCAGGAGGGGTCACATGGACTACTCTAAGTTATAATTATATAACATATGGTCATTGGTTCCAGCCCAATGGAAAGATATAACAAGAACTCAACTACTGCAGCCACTCTGAGGACTCTTTATTCACATTAATTGGGACCTGCACCTCTGGTCCTCTAAGCAATCTGCAAAGACAACATCTGGAAGACCCAGCCCTGGCCTACCTGGAGCCCCAGGACCAACTAAAATGCTCAAAGGCGCAGAGGGTTCTCTTCAGCAGGTGAGAAAAAGTTTTATGAGAAGCCACAGGCAAAATCACCAAGGGGATGGCAACCTGTGTCAGGGGAAGCATCCACATGGATGAAATCACAGGTCCTTCAAGTAAGGATAAACAAGAGAGGGGGGATACATGACTTATCATAAAAGGTCACTTCATCCGCAAACTAGAGGAGAAGATGAGAAATCCCCTGTCAGATCTAGGGGATGAGGGAAGAGCTCATGACCAAACAAGGGACAAAGAAGATCACAGAAAGGAGAATGGACACTTTTGATTGCCCAAAATTAAAAGGTTTTTGCAAAAAAGGTTTTTGCACAAAATGTAGCTAAAATTAGAAAAGAAATAGTTAACTGGATTTTTAAAAATCTTCATGTTTCTCTGATAAAGGTCTCATTTGCAAGATATATAAAGAAATGATTAAAGTTTATAAAAAACAAGAGCCATTCCCCATTTGGCAAATGGTCTAAGGGAATGAAGCAGCAGTTTTCAAAGAAAGAAATCCAAGCTTTCAAAAGATACATGGAAAAAATGTTGCAAATTACTAATAATGCAACCTAAAGCAACTCTGAGGTTCTACCTCAGGACCCATCAGATTGGTAAAGAGGTCAGAAAAGAACAGGAAAATGCTGGAGGGGCTGTGAGAAAAAGGACACACTGATGCATGGTTGGTGGAGCTGTGAACTGGAAAGCCAGTTTGTAGCTATACCCCCAAAGTCACCAAACTGTGTCCACCCTTTAACCTAGAGATGCTATTCCTAAGCCTAGCCCTGACAGAAATCAAGGAGGAGAACGACCTATACGTACACAAGTATTTATGGCAGCTCTTTGTCGGTGGTGAAGAACTGGGAATTAAGAGGGTGTGTCCTTGAATTGGGGGATGACTGAACAAATTCATGATAGAGATGAACATAATGTAATGCTAAGAAATGATGAAGGTGATGGTTTCAGAGAAATCTGGGAAGACCTGTGTGAACTGATGCTGATTGAAGTGAGCAGAACAGGAACAGAATGTGTACAAAGACAACAATAACGTAAAGACAAACAATGTGGGAAGTCTTTGGAAGTCTGATCAATGCAATGATCATAATGGGACCAATGATGAAGGATGCTATTCACCTCCTTTCAGAGAGGTGATAGACTCATAGTGAAAAGTAAGACAGGTACTTTTTGCTGTGGTCAATGGGGGCATTGTTCTCACTTGACTATGCATATTTTGTTATAAGAATTTTTTTCCTTTTTTTTTAACTTGGAAGGTAGAATAATTAATTAAATTAATTAATTAATAATTAATTAAAAATCTCTAAGTAGGGGCGGCTAGGTGGCGCAGTGAATAGAGCGCTGGCCCTGGAATCAGAAAGACCTGAGTTCGGAGCCGGCCTCCGACACTTAATCCGCACAAACAAAAAACCTAGCCGTGTAACCTTGGGCAAGTTACTTAACCCCAATTGCCCTAACAGGGCGGCTAGGTGGCGCAGTGAGTAAGAGTGCCGGCCTTGGAGTTTGGATGACCCGAGATCAGATCCGGCCTCAGAAAATGAGCACCCACGCATAAATCAAATGACTAGCCGTGTAACCTTGAGCAAGTTACTTTACCCCAATTGCTTTAAAAAAAAAAAAAATCTCTAAGTAACAACAAGGAGGGAGTTAGGGGAGAAGTACTGCTGGTTCCAGAAAGGAAAAGTTGGCAATCCCCAGGCCATTGAGCTTGATGTCCACCTGTCCTTCCATAAAGGCAGAATTCTGGATTTCTATTCTAGGAATAAAAAAAATGGATATTTAGAAAAGAACCCAATGAAAGAGGTTGTGGAGTGGGGACAGAAGTTTTCACCCAACATCTGACATTTAGAGTATAAAGGAAATTGAAACAAAAATGAATGTAAGCCATTCCTCAAAAGATGGGGTGGGGTGGGGGGAGGAGACAAGAACGGTCTTTAAAAGGTAGGCAAGGTTTTTAAAAAGTAGGCAAAGTATCAACAAATATATGGAAAAGTGCTCAAAGTTAGTGAGAGGAGAAATGTAAATGAGAATGAGGCTAAGGCTTCTCTTCAAAGCCAAGAAAATAAAAAAGGTAAAGGATCAAAAAACATGCTGGAGGGGCTAAGGGAAGACAGGCACAAGCCTAACTGGAGCCGTGAAGGGTGGGAAGCAATCTGAAATTGTGTGGGAAGTTAATGAAACTGATGTATCCAAGGAAGTCAGACAGAGAGGGTGCCTCTCCAAGGTGTATCTACAGCAGCCCTCTTGGTAGCAGCAGAAACCTGACCACAAAGGGGTGCTCACCAACTGGGAAATGTTGTGGTGCCATACAAAACAAGAGATGGAGAGTTCAGGGACATGTGTGAAGTACTGAGAAGGCCTCCTGTGACTTTGGGGGAAACTTCTCCCCAGAAGAAGTAACCTTAGAGGTCAAAAGAATGGAGTTGGGGGCGCAGTATAAACAGAGACAGACCCTCAGCTGGTATTTTATTCAATAAGAGAAGCTCTACTGAATCTGTCTAGAAGGAGGCCTCCACAGCCCCACCAGGAAATTTTGATAAGACTAACAGCAGAGAAATGCATTATCCCATAGGAACAAATTTAATTTTTGCAGGTCCTGAGACCCCAAGTTCTAAGCCTAATGTTAACACATTCTCCTCCAAATCACCTGACATCCTGTCCCTACTACTCAAAGGGTCCAAGTTAGGAAAATGGATGAGGGAGTAAATAGGCTAGGTGGTGCAATAGATAAAGCCCTGGAGTCAGGAGGACCTGAGTTCAAATCTGACCTCAGACACTAACTGTATGACCCTGGGCAAGTCACTTAACCCTGAAAGAAAGATGAGCAGCCTCAGTTGACAAGCTCCTTTTGCCTACCATGTCAGCCCTAAGGCTATGTAAAACTCTCCATAAGTGTCCCTCCCTTTGTTTGGCAGGTTGTGATCCACCTGCCAAACCCATTCATTGATGCTAATTAAGATTTTTATCTTCTGGCTTGCCTCAGGATTTACTGATCTCCAGTTACGTGGACCAAGGTGGGAGGCATTACTCTCCAGGAGGATCCTCAGATCTCTGGGTAGAGGAATTCCCCAACAGAAGCAATGCAGGGCAATGAAAGCATGAGAACCTATCTAATGATCACAACAATATAAATGAGGACAAAGCAGCTGACTTTGGATTAAATGTAGGGCTTAAGTCTGGTTCTGGACTAAAACCACCCTCCTCTCCTCTAAGCAGAGACCATCAGATGGAGGTGCTATGAAGTGGGCTTTTTGAAACTGTTGTTCTTTATTTTGAGGAGAGTGAAGCATGACAGAAAATGACTGGCATAGCTTTTAAAGGGCATTAATAAAGCTTCTTTAAAAATGAAAGAAACGGGGCGGCTAGGTGGCGCAGTGACTAGAGCGTCGGTCCTGGAGTCAGAGGGACCTGAGTTCAGATCCGACCTCAGACACTTAACGCACACCCAAATAAAAAAACCTTGCCGTGTGACCTTGGGCAAGTTACTTAACCCCAATTGCCCTCCAAAAAGCAGAAAGAAAGCAGAGGCCACCAAGAACCGGCCCAGCATCTGCAAGGGCATGCCAGACAGCAGGTTCCTAAACTGGTGGATCATGAGAAGCCTGTAAATCTAGATGATGACTTGATTTTTAATAAAACACCTTAGGTCACTTGTGCCACCCTCTAGCCAGCATGGAGATGGGAGAGGATAATCCAATGAGGTGAATTCAAACAGCTGGGACTGAGGGACCCCGAGGCTGAGCATTCAAGGGCTACTTTGACCCCACCACCCAGCATGACCTTCCACCACTCAAACATGCCAAGTTCTGGAATTGCCGCTGGGTCCTACAAAGCTCCTTTTTGCCCTTTCTGACTCCTTCCCCGTTTTCGTCTCTGCCTGTGGTAGTCCTCGTCCTTTGGACCCAGGTTGCCCCTTTCCATAATGCCCACCCTCTATGGTCATAGCACAAAGCTCCCATTCCTCTCCCTGGGCCCAAATCAGAACTGGAAGGGCCTCAAAAGTCATATGGTGCAAGCTGGACCTGACCAAGTCTCACCTTGATGGCATCCCAGATGTTCCAGTCTCCCTTTGGAAAGGCCTCCAGTGAACAGGAGCCCATCCCCTCCTAAGGAGGTGGCAATAGGAGGGGAAGAGGGAGAAAGCATTAATGAAGAGGTGGGGGGAAAGAGTCAGGAAAGGATTCCCACAGAAATCCTAGTAGAAAAGCAAAGATGAGGAGGCAGGTCAGTCCAGGGGCGAGGGGCAACTCTGGGGCTCCTGCTTGGCTCTGGGCCTGTCATACTGTTAATCAATGAATAGGACAAAAGCAGAGACATCAGACCTATACAATCTGGAAAGGACAAAGCTAGGAGGGATAACTGATAAAATGGATGACAGGACACAAAAAAGTCCTGGCAGGTGTGACATGGGAAGAATCTAAGAAGGTGAAATTTCATAGGGATAAAACCTTATATTGGGGTTAAAATCTGAATTCACAAGTGTAAGGTAGGGAAGATATGGCTTGATAGAAAGTTGTCTGAAAAAGATCAGAGGATTTCAGCAACTGGCAGCCCAGTAGGTCAGTGTGAGCATGAGATCTTGAGATGCAGGGGCCTCCTGGCCCTGGCAGCCCACCTTTGGACATGGGGTTCAGTCCTGGGCACTCTCACTTAGGACAATCTGGAGAATGATCAGAAGATGGCTAAGAGTTTAAGCCAGAGAACAGTCAACTGAAGGAGTCAGGCGTGAGGGGGGACAAAATTGAGTCTGAAGACAAATCTGGGGTGCCATGAGAGCTATCTTCAGGTGTCTAAAGGCTGTCACCCAGAAGAAATCAACTTGCTTGCTCCAGGATTCGTTAGAACTAGGAATAATGGATAAAAACTGCAAAGAAGCAGACTTAGGGTGGATGAAGGAAAAACTTGAAAGAAATTAGAGCCGTCCCCAAACGGCTGGGCTGCCTGTGGAGGCAGAGGCAGAGATAAGCCTCTGCTGATGTCCCTCAGGAAAGCTGGGTAGATGGCTGCCTGGCACCTGGGCTTTGAGGCCAGGTCTCCTGAGGCTCCCTACATCACTGAAGGTCTCCAACGGTGAGAAATGAGGGACAACAGACAAAAGGCTTCTTTCTTCCAGCATTAGGTGGGAGGTGGCTAGGAAGGGTGGTGAGAAAATGGCCAGCAGAGGACCAGAGACTTTTGGAGCTGCAATGACCCTGGGCAGGCTGGCCAGTCAGCTGCCATGAAGACTGCCTGGATCACTGGCTGCTGGGATAGAAGGGACAAAGGAAAGGGAATACACTGAAGGGGGGGACTACTGAGGGTTATAGCTTCCCTATGAACCTACAATCCTGGCTCACTTTGAGCACCAGCCTGGCCCACCATGGTTCCCTAGATCATGGCCTGGAAGCTTCTGAGGAAAATGGCTGTTCCCCTTCCCTTACTAGAGGAAGCTCTGTATGGAAGACATATTGTGATATCTGTTGCTGCCCCAAAATTTAACCTCCCACCCTCACAGTCTGCAGCCTCATGAAGAAGCCTCCCCCTATTTCACACAAAAACAATCCTTCCCTTGAACAGAGGAGAAAAGCTACACTGGCCCCTCGGCAAGGGCTGCTGGCTAACCCATGGTCACAGGTGGCCTCAGCTCTTCAATGGGAGCCTCAGTAGATAGCAGGGTCTGAGCTCCTTGGGGCTCTCTATGCAGCCTGCCCACCCTCTTGCACCATGTGGGCCCCTGCTGATGGAGGGCTCCAGGACAGCTGAGTTAATGCTCCCCAACAGCCCTTTGTGTGGCTTTAGATGTGCTGGGAAGGAAACCCTTCTCTCTGGCTGGTCTAGCCCCTCGAGGGCCAGCTTAAGTCAGGTAAATGCCCTCTGAAGTCCAAGAGGAACAAGGAGAGTTTCTAAGATCCCAGACACCAGGTGCCATGTTGTTCAGGAGGGCTTCAGCTTGGACAGAGCCCCAAATTAGAGCCAGGCCCCTGGGGTCAGCTCTGGCTCCACCCCTTACCAGCCATTCTTTCCGAGCCTCAATTTCCTCATCTAGAAAACAATAGCTAGCATTTCTTTAGTGGGTCAAGGTTCCTAAAACACTGTGTTACCTCGTTTGATTAAAAATCATGAGTGTGTGCAGCATTCACCACAGGGCTGTTCTGAGGAAAGGATTTTGTAAACTAAGATGTCACCACACAGAGATCCAGGCATTCTAGAGCCATAATGGACGCCATATGTATGCACATGGACGCGCACACACACACACACACCCTTACTTTCAAAATAATCATGGTCATGGACCCACGGAATTAAGTAATTAATAAGCACCTACTATGCGTCAGGCGTGTGCTAAGCACTTAAAAATATGATTTCATTTGCTCTAACCCTCACAATGACTGTAGGAGGTCACTGTTATTATTACCCTCATTTCACTGTTGAGGAAACCGAGCCAGGCAGGGGGAAGTAACTTGTCCAGGGTTACACAGCCTGGAAGGATCTGAGGCTGGATTTGAATGCAGGTTTTCATGATCTCATGGCTATACCAGTAAGTAATACAATGCTGCTACTAAGTCATTACACCGGTGTGCCTGTCACACAGTAAAAGTACCCAATAAAATTCCGAGATTTAGTTAGCAGATGAAATAAAGAGCAATCAGGGCTGCGGCCATCCAGAAAGGCAGACACAGACCCAGGCCTGGCCCAGAAGGAGCTCCCATTCTGAGGAAAGGCCCTCACCGAGGCTGGCCCAGCTGGCCTCCAATCACTGCCTCCCCAAATGAGCCTCACTGCTGGGGATGATTTCCCCCAAGCACTGGGGGCCAGCCCTCCTGTCCTCCTCTGACCTAGTCCCACACATCCCAGTGCCTTCACAGCTGAGGCCTCCAGGGCCTGGGCTCTTAAGGTCACTTGTCAATGTCCTTCCTCAAATGTCACGCTCCAAATCCATTCCTACCTGGAAGGAGCAACTTGGGACTTTCACTGCCCAGGTTCTGGATATGAGACCTCTTTTGAATGAGGCAGCCTTGAAAAATAATCACACTGGTTTCTGGGCTGCCATATTCTGCCACTGACTCACACTAAGCAACCAAGTCTGCCTACCACCCACGCCCAACAGCCCCCAACCCAGCTGGCATTCGGGAGGTCCAGGTCACAGTCTTTAGAGCTGCAAGGGACTGGCCCGAAGGTTGGCTCACCCAACTCCCTCATTCGACAGAGAAAGAAATGAAGGTCCAGAGATATGAAAGGATCTGTTTGAGATCCCACAGCTGACAAGTAGTAGGGAATGGGAGCCAAGAAAGGGGAGAGGGTCTGTTGTCAGTCAACAAGCATTTATTAACCACCTACTGAAGATACGAGGCAAAAGACAGTCCCAGCTGGGTGGCTAGGTGGCACAGTGAATAGAGCACTGGCCCTGGAGTCAGGAGGACCTGAGTTCAAATCCAGCCTCAGACACTTGACACACTTACTAGCCGTGTGACCTTGGGCAAATCACTTAACTCCAATTGCCCTCCAAAAAAAAAAAAGACAGTCTCAGCTCCCGAGGAGCTCACAATGGAATAAGGGGAGACAACATGCTAGCAACTGCGTACAAAGATAGACAGGATTACACAGCAAACAATCAAAAGAGGGAAAGCCCTGGAATTAAGAGTTGAGAAAGCCTTCCTACACAAGATGTGTCTGCACACCTAGCTCAGGAGCCCCTGACAAGCAGATTCTTTATCATCCAGGCAGAGAATCCATTAGGTCTCTTTTCAACTCCACCTGGCTGCCACTTCCCTCACTGCCTTCAAGTGCCCCCTACAGCCCCATCTTCTACAGGGGTGTGTGTGTGTTTTGGGGGGTGCTTCGGTGGTATAAGGGTTGGACTGAAAAATGTGTGTGTGGTGGGGGTAGGTTTTAAAAGCATTAGAACACCTAATAGAGGATTTTATCATTTATCCTGGAGGTGATAGGCAGCCCCTGGAAGTGTGTGTGTGTGTGTGTGTGTGTGTGTGTGTGTGTGTGTGTGTGTGTGTGATAATTGGATCTATGTTTGAGGAAAATTCCTTCGTGGTTGAATGGAGGATGGTCTGGAGTGGAGAGAGACTCGGGGCAGGCAGATGCCCCAGCAGCCATTGTGATGGTCCAGGCTGAGGTGATAAAATCCTGTACCAGGGAATGGCAGCGTCAGAGGAGAGATACTGGAGGGGTGAAGTCAATAGGCCTTGACAACAGATGGGATATGAGGGGGCTGGAAGGATGGTGTTGCCCTCAACAATAAGGGAAAGTTTGGAAGTGGGGAGGGCTTTGGGGAAAGACAATGGCTTCAGTTTTGATCAAGTTGAGGTTAAGACATCCTGTTCAAGACATCTAATAGGCATTTGGAGATGGAAGACTGGAGGTCAGCAGAAAGCTTAGAGCCGGACAAGGAGATCTGAGAATCATGAGAATTATAAGGTCTTCTGCAATTGCATCCACATCACTGACAAAAGAGCCGGATGCAGTCATCGGCAGATAGGGAGCCTCAGGCAGCACAGCCATAAATAGCCTGGGGTGATGAAAGCACAGAACTAGACGACAGAAGACCTGGGCGGAATCCTGGCTCTATGGCTAACTTGGTGACCTTAGACAAGTCACTTCCCTTTGGTCCAGAATCGTTCAAGGCTCCTCCTAAATTATCTGGCTCAGCTTAGAAGTAAAGCTTACCTCACCTGAAGCAGGAAAGTGTATGCCGATGAGAGAGGCCTGGAAAGAGCTATACATAAGCTGGGCTCTCTCTGTCCCCTTCAAGAGGAAACCCTGCCAGGTACCCTGGCTATGAGAGGCTCAGTGTCTTTCCTAGGATGACAAAACTAACAAGTATTAGAGGTGGGCAGCATTTGAACCAAGGTCTGACTCAAGTCCAGCCCTCTTCAATGTGGCAGCAGCCACCTTTCCTGTGGTATAGTAGATGGAGCTCTGGAAGACCTGATGTCAAATCCTGTCTCAGACATTTACTAACTGTGTGACCTTGGGCTTCTGCCTGCCTCGGTTTCCTTATTTGTAAAATGGGGATCATAATAGCACCTAGATCCAAGGGTTTTTGTGAAGATCAAATGAGATAAATAATATTTGTAAAGTGCTTTACAAACCTTAAAGCTTTACATGAATGCTCGCTGATATTATTACTAATGCTGGAATGTCTGACAATGACCAAGCTAGTAGCTATGAAATTTTTATCTAACTATAGCCACTAAATTGCCAGCAGTCATATAACCTTAATGTCGGCAGCCTGGCTTCCAAACCCTTCTCAGACCCTGTAACTAGGCTCCTATTTTCAACAATTCCTCAATTCCTGGGGGCACTTTTTGTCTCCCCCCATCCCCCAGCCTCCTCCTTTGCTAAGTCTATAAAGGACAGAGAGGGAACAATGCAGCTTACGCAATGTAAAGCTGTAGAGTCCCTAACCTTGCTTTATTAGCCGGGGCACACACCAATGATACGCTCATTTCTGGTCCCATAAACCACAAATACATTTAAGAGATGAGAGTCTTTTCTGTTGGGAGAAAACAAAGAAGGAAAATAGCCACAATGACCAATAGCTCTTGCAAACCTGACTAAACATTCCTGAGCTGTCCCTGCCATCAATCCACGACTCAAGATTTAATAAAGGAGAATTCTAGGACTCAAGCGAGAGAAAAAGTAAAATGCCTGACAGGAATAAAGAAGGAAGATTAATTTAAAGCCAGGAGGTATTTATATAGTTCTGAAATACGAATTAGAGACTGACCCATTTTCGGACTAGGCAGACAACTAATCAAACAAAGCACAATTCTGGTGGATCACTGATGGACAGCAAGGCCAGGAGAAAGGTTTTGGGGCGCTCCCATCCCTTGGACACCTACACCTCTTTCAGACCTCTGGAGAAAACCACACAAGGGCACCTGGTCTGCTACAATATTAGAGTCAATGAAGTTCCTATATCCTGCAGGCTTAGCCTCAGCACATTAAAACACACACTCTCTCTCTCTCTCTCTCTCCATGGGGAACAAAAACAGGGAGTCAGAAGGACCCCCCCCAACTTGTCCAAAATCGGAAGAATCAAGTCCCATCGACACAGACAGAGGAGGTTTAACATTTGACTGTCCCGGATAAGCTGAAAAAAGAAAAAGAAACTCCCCCCTCCTTCCCCATCCCCCTTCGCCGGCCACTTTTCAGATTCTCTTTCCTGTCCCCCTCCTAGTGGAGAGATCCATAAAGAAATAGAACCTGGAAGGGAGGGCCTGGGACAAAGCTTTACAAAGTGCCCACGGTGACCAGCTGGGCTGGCCACGGGCCGCTGCAAAGGTCTCCGCGCCTCTCCCGACCTCCAGAAGAATCAAAGTGGCATGAATGTCAGGTGGGGCCCCAGGCTGAAGTGGGAACCCGGGATGGCAGGCGGATCCTGGGGAGGACGGCGGAGGGGGAGGGGAGGCGGGAGAGGGAGGAGACCGCCACGAAGAAAAGCCCTTCCACTATCACCAGCCTCAGCCGAGAGCGAGAGCGTACTCCCCCTGCACCCCACAAAGGAAAGAAGTCAGCGCCCTACTGCACATACGAGCAAGCACTTAAGAAAGCTAAAGAAAGGAGGGGGGGGCTGTTGCCACACCCCTGCCCGAAGACGTGCCCCGCCCCAGCCCCGCCCCAGCCCCATGGGTGGCGGGGGGGCCCAAGATTGTCAAATCCAAGGGCTTGGGACAGGTAGCTAAAATCAGGAGAGGAGGTGGCAAATCGAGTAAGAGGGAGAGGGGGAGGCCGCGCCCACCCCCACCCCAACTCTGCCATACCCTGCCCAGCCTGCTGAGTCCCCCCAGCACAGCCGAAGTCCAGGATCTCCCTTCAAACTTTGGGAGCCTAGCCCGGGGCGGCAGGCTGCTCGCTGCTCTCTAACTACCGCCCCTGGGGACTTTGGAGAAAGAAAGGAAGGAGGGGCCAGCGCTGTGCACCTGAACGGCCCACCTCCGTGTGGAGGGGGGAAGCTCAGAGGAGCTGGGCACCCCTTCCTCCCTCCCGACAGTCTGTCCCGGGCCCCCTGGGAGGTTCTATCTGGTCGTGGAAGTCCCACGGGCGGGCGGCGCAGGGAGGGCATCGTCTCCTTCCTCCCTGCTAGTGCCCAGCGTCCTCCTCAAACCTGGAGGGTCCATTTTGAGACAGATGAGTAGGATTTCACCCCCCCAACTGGTTCCCAGTCCCATCCCTGGACCTGGAGGGTATATCTCCAGGAAGGAAGTGAGCTCGGCCGACTGGGCATCGTCCTCCCGGAGTAGCCCCTATCCCACACCAATCGAGAAATAGACAAGCTCCAAAGAACCTGGCATCACCCCCTCCAGTCAGTCCCCAAACTCCTCCACGGAGAATTCCCCCCCACCCCAAGCCCTTTCCTCTTCTCTTTAGCTGAGGAGGGGCATCTAAAAGAGCCCGGCACCATTCTCCTCCTGTCCCAACCCCCTGGGGGAGGGGGAGTGTCCATCTCGATGCAGAAAAAGAGGTCGGAGGAGCTGGGCATCCTATAGCCCGAGCCCCCTCCCCACCGCACAGTGAAGGGGGGGGCATCTCGATGCAGAAGATGAGCTCATCGTATCAGGGCACTCGCCTTCCTTGTCCCTGCACCTGGGAATGGGGGTGTCCATCTCCACGTAGATGAACTGAACGAACTCTTAGGGGCAGCAGGGCATCCTCCCCACCTCCCCGAAGCCAGTCCCCCTCCCCGCTGCAGCCCACTCCCCCCACCCCGCCCGCCCCGTCCATCTCAACGTAAAAGATGAGCTCAGGGAAGCAGGGTATCCTTCCCCCTCCCCCTCTGCAGCCCGCTCCCCCTGCACCTGGGTGGGGGGGTCCGTCTCGGAGTAGATGAGCTCATCGGAGCACAGCATCCTTCTCCCCTCCCCTTCCAGTCAGTCCCCCCCCCCCGCCTCCAGCAGCCCCCTCCCCGAACTTGGGGGGTGTTCATCTCAGTCTAGAAGAGCAGATTGTGCTTCGCTGCCGCCCCCCCCCCCAACCAGCCTTCGTCCCGGTCCCGATCTCTCCCCCTCTCCCTGCACCTGGGGGGGGGGTCCCTCTTGATGTAGAAGATGAGCTCAGCGGAGCACTGCACCCTCCTCCCCTCCCCTTCCAGCCGGTTCCTCCCTCCAGCAGCCCCCTCCCCGCACCTGGGGGAGGGAGGTCCATCTCGACCTAGAAGATGAGCTGGGCAGAGCAAGACATCGTCGTCCTCGCCCCCCCCCCCCCCGCACCTGAAAAGGGGGAGGGGGGTCCATCTCGATGTCGAAGATGAGCTCAGCGGAGTAGGACACTGTCCCCTCCCCCTCCAGCTGGTCCCCATCCCCCATCCTCCTCCCCTCACCTGAGGGGGGGGGGTCCACTTCGCTGTATTAGATGAGCCCGGCGGAGCAGGACCTTGTCCTCCCCTCCAGCCGCCCCCTCCCCCTCTCCCCCTCCCCAACAGTACCCCGTCCTCCTCCCTCCTCCCCTTGGCACAGGAGGGGGGGTTCCCTCTCGATTTCTTAGAAGAGCTCGGCGGGGCAGGACGTCGTTCCCTTTTTCCCTCCCGCTGTCCCCCTCCCCCTCAACCCCCCCTGTCCCCCTCCCTCCCCAGCACCTGGGGGGTCCATCTCGTTGCATTCGAGGAGCTCGGCGGGGCAGGACGACGTCCCCTCTCCCCCTGCCGGCAGCCCCCGGCCCTCTCCCCCCTGCACGGTCCCCCTCCCCCGCACCTGGGGGGTCCATCTCGATGTAGAAGATGAGCTCAGTGGAGTAGGGCATGGTCACGTCCCTCCAGTCTTCGCCTTCGCCTCCCTCGCCGCCTTCGCCTTCGCCTTCACCGGCGTCCTCGCGCTCCATGCCCCACGGCGGCGTGTACATTGCTGTCCCGCGGGGGCTGACCGCGCTGCTCCGCTCCCCACACGTACGCCACCCCGGGCTCGCCGCCCGATCTCGGCCCCAGCCCGGCTGCAGTCCCAGCTCCGGCTCCGGCTCCGGCCACTAGAGTTTCATTTTAACGGCGCGGAGGGAGGGGAGGGAGGGGAGTGGACAGCCCGCCCGCCCTCCCCCCGGCCCGGCCCCGCCTCCCTCCTGGGAAAAACCAATGCCGCACCGGCCGGGAGGGATTGGGGGAGGGGAGCACGGGCTGTCCCTGTCTCGAATTGCAGGAGCCCCTCTAGGAGGCCATATCAGAAGTTCAAATAAAGGGATGTGTAGGGAAAACTGCCGCCAAACGAGGGACTTTCCAGGCCTGCCTCCCCTATCAGCCAATTCCTTCCTCGGCTCACCCCCCCGAAGTGGAGTGCTGTGGTACAACCCAAGAACTGGCTAGGCGCCGGGCGCTGGGGCCGGGAGACTGTGAGCTGAGGGGGGAGGGCGGGGGCAGAGCGGAGCGCCGTGATTGGTAGAAACTGGTTGCCGGAGCCGGGAGCCTGCGTCTTTTGTCTGCCTTGCTCCAGGAGAGGCCGCGCGAGGCGGCTGCGCGCCCGTCAGCAGGCCAATCAGAAGGCGGCCGGCGCCGGCCGGTGTGCAGCTGATTGGTCGGGATCCCAGTTACCAAGCGGGACAAAGGCAGAAGGGGCGGGCCCCGGGAGGGGGCGGGGGAGGCGGCCCGGCCCAGAGCGCGCGGCTCAGCTCGGCTGGCTCAGCCCGACGCGCGGGGGGCTCCTGCTGCCCGGAGACAGAGAGCAGCAGAGGGGGCGGGGCCGGCCCGAGAGCCGGGCCGGGCCGGGCGGGGCGGGGCGGAGCTAGCGGAAGCGCAGAGCTCGTGCTAGTGCTGCCTGGAGACAGAGGCTGAGGGGCGGGAGCAGGAGAGGCAGCCCCCCACCCCGCCCCAGCACACAGACATGTACGTGCATGTACATCCCTGTACGCTGCACACGCATGGCACACGCATGTGCACATCCGCAGGACACCACGATGACACATTGTTCATTGTCCAGGCACTCTTCTGCTGTGCATTGCACATGCATGACACAAGCCTGTCCCTGGGCTCCCGAGCACCCACACACGGTGCCCGTACGAGTTACATTGTCCAGACGTGTCCCCCCAGCTGTGTGCACGAACACACATCCGCACTCCATGCCATCCCCGGTGTGCATTGCTCCCGCTGTATGCGGGCACCTGCACGCTGCGCCCTGTACAGGTACACGGGCGCACACCCAACACACACGAGTATGCATGCAGACACACATACACACTCCACACCGGTGAGTACACACATCACAATGTGTACACTACACGTGTGCATGCACAGCCAGCACCAAGAGTACATACACGGTACACATCGCACACACAGAGCAGCCCACAGGGTCTCTTGCCCTTGGTGCCCCGGGACTCTTCCTGGACCCAGGTGTTCGAACTGCCAAGACCAGCCCGCCTTCCTTCTGGTGGAGGCCCGGAATGAGAAGCGGCCTGAGCTCTTGAGGCTCGCAGCTCAGCTCTGGACAGAAGTCCTGAGTCTGGGTGTTCCGAAAGGCTTCCCAACTGGAGCTGTCCACGAGCTGGGAAGGGAGGGGTGGCCTGAACCTAGAGCCCTGATCCCTTTTCCTCAGCTCTGGGCTCCCCCGGCGGGTTCCCGAAACCAAAAAAAGTCTTGGAACGGAAAGAGAGACACAGAGAGAGACAGAGAGAGATAGATGGACAGAGAGAGACAGAGACACAAGACAGAGACAGAAAGCTTGACCCTGTCCCGCCCCGCCTAGCACAACAGAACAGAGGGGTAGACTTTGGGAACTAAGCTTCTGGCAGGGATACCTTGGACCCTCGAGCGCCCCCCCCCTCCCCCCACCCCCGTGACTCCAGTTAATACTCCAGGCACGCCCAAGTGTCCCAGTCTCAATGAATCGGGGGCGGCCCAGAGGCTGCGGCACAATTAGAACGGCTAGCAGGGCAAGGCCCCCGCGTATAGCATGTGTACCGTGTCCGGAACTGTGACTGGGGCCCCCAGGACAATGCCGTGCGAGGAGGCGAGAACGACTATATTTCCTCTTTCCCCAGGAGTAACAAAGCCCATTGTGCTCCTGTTGGCAGCCGCCGCCGGCCTGGAGGCCGCCGCGCCTCCTGCCCCTCCTACCCTGGGCTGCTGGGCAGTGTTGAGGGGGGCGGTAGCCGCCCCCCATTTTGCTCCCCAGTCTGCCTTCAGTGCAGATTAGCCACTGAATTTACACTTCTGGGGGGGGGGAACCTCAAGGATGAGGGGGAAGGGGAGAGGTGAGAAACGACCCACCGAAGTAGCAAGGCTCTGAGATCCGGTCGGGAGCCTCGGGCTCTCGCCTCTGGCCGAGTCCCTGGCAGAGGTCCTAGCCTGCCCTTGATGGCCGCTTGCCTCCCTGCCAGCTCCCCCCCCCCCGAGCCAGGCTTGGGCTGCAGACCAGGCAGAGAGCGTGCTGACCCGCCAAGCCGGTGGGGTTGTTTTCTCCCAGCTATGTCCCTGTTCACTCTGGAAAAATGAGGGAGAAAGAGAAAAGCAAGCAAAGGGGAAGACCCTGCAGGCGGCTGTCTCTTTCCTGGCTCCCCCATCTCCACCCTATTAAACAAAGGCTCTCCCTGACAGATGAGCCCTTCCAAAGTTGGACAAGCTGGAAGGCTCCGATTCAAAACTTAGCTCTATCCTCCCCATCGCCCCCCCCCCCCCCAGGTGACCTTGGACAAGTTCCCTCCTCCCCCGGGTCTCAGGTGCCTCCTTCTTAAAGTGAGGGGGCGGTACTTGGCCTAAATGCTCTCTCTTCGACCCTCTTTCCTTTGACCCAGAGAGCAGAAGGCACTTGGGCTGATACTTTGGCTAATGGAAAAGCCCTTCAGGAGCGATGGTCCACGATTGCCTCCCTTCTAGAAAGGCACTCTCCGTTAGGTAGAGTTCTGGGCCTGCAGTCAAGAATACCTGAATTCAAATCCTGCCATTAGACACTAGCTATGTGATCTTGGACAAGTAATTTAACCTCTGTCTGCCTCAATTTCTGTATCCCTAAAATAGGGGTGATAGTAATAGCACCTACTTCCTAAGACTGTTGTGAGCATCAAGTAAGAAAATAATTGTAAAGCATTTAACACATTCCCTGGCACATAAGAGATGCTTAATAAACATTTATTCCCCCTTCCTCCTCCTCCTCCCCTTCTGACCCCAAGTCCTCGTTCAGGAGACCTCTGGAGAACACAAAAGGGATGGTATCAATTGGGGAAATATTGTTCATGGATGTCATAGGATACTTTTGTTCTATAAGAAATGATGAAGGGGATGGTTTTTTAATTTTTTTTTTCTGTTTGGAGGGGCAATTGGGGTTAAGTGACTTGCCCAAGGTCACATGGCTAGTAAGTGTTAAGTTTCTGAGGCCAGATTTGAACTCTGGTCCTCATGACTCCAGGACCAGTGCTCTATTCACTGTGCCACCTAGTCACCCTGAAGGGGGTGGTTTTAGAAAAACAGGGAAGACATATGAACTGATGCAAAGTGAAGTGAGCAGAACCAGGAGAACAATTTATATAATGACAACAATCAAAGCTTTGGAAAGACTTTAGGAATTCTGATCAGTGTAGTGACCAATCATGATTCCAGAGGACCCTCCCCCTCCCCCTGAAAGGTGGTAGACTCAGGGGGCAGAATGAGACATACATTTTTGGAAAGGGTTGATGCTGGAATTTGTTTTGCTTGACAAGGTGTATTTGTGACAAAACTTTTCCTTTTTCTGGGGTGCGGGAGGTTGGGGCTTGGGAAGGAGCTTCCTCTGAGATAGGATTGAATGAGTGCACTAGCTTGATGATCAGTCACAGCCCTGGAAAGAGGTTACCTCCTTGCCTTGGGTTGAGAGATAAAAGTGAGGTTCTCACTGCTTGTCCCTAAGCAGCCCCAGGCACTTTTGGCAAAGGTAGGGACTGTTAGCTCTGGTGTTCTGGCTCCCCTCCATGCTAGGGAATTATATTTGGCCTGGGCGTGGAGCAAATTCAGCTCCCAGAGTGCCAAGTCCTGGGTCACAAGGCTGGTAATTTAGGAGCTGCCTCTCACTCACTCACTCCCTTCCCCCTCTCCCCTCTCCTCCTTCTCTCTCTCTTTCTCTTCCCCCCCTTTCTCTCTTTTCCTCCTCCCTCTCTCCCTTCCTTTTCTTTCCTCCCCCCTTTTCCCCTCCTTCTGACTTCATTTATCTATTTGTACCATAGGATGATATTGCTGTTGACCAGGCAGTCCTTTGAAAGTTAAAAAATGTACAACTTAAGTCCAGAGAATGAATAACAGCATCTTCCTGTAATTCCATAGGGATAAACTGCCCTTTACTGGCCTGGCCTATTGTCTGGGCTTTCTGTAAAAAGTTAAGCAATTGCAGCCTTTTCCTCCCCCTTCCTACTCTCCCTCCCCCTTCCCCCAGTGACTTACTCACCTTCAGAGATGGTTGGGATGTGCCTTCTGGGTTCTGCTACATTACCCCCCATGTTCTCTGGACTCCCCCCAAATCAGCCAGAAGGATCTGATGAATAACTGTGCCATTTTAAATACAGTTTATTTATAAGATTTACCAGATAGAAACACACTTCATACCACTGATTTTGGTCTAGAGCTGGAAGGAACCTCATTGGGCATCTAGTTCAAACCCTTCATTTTAAAGAGGGAGAAACTGAAGCCAGGGGGTGTTAAGGGAGCTCAGACTCCCCCAGGCGATCTAGCCACAGAGGCAAATTCAAGTTCAGGTCTGAATCTCAGACTTGAGGCTTTTCCCACTTGACCCCCCCCCCCACTGTTTCTCCTTTTGTTTGGGGCTTCTCCATGCCATTGCTTTTGAAGACCACAGCTGGTTCCAGGGTCCTGTGTCCCCTCACTCTAGTCCTTTTTCTCTTCTGCATGGCCCAGGCTCCTGTCCCAGCTTCTTTTGGGCAGACTGAGTCTGTGGAGAACAATAAGCCACTGGATCTGGGAAAGACCCAGCAGTGCCCTCCAAATGAGGACCTATGGATGAAGCTCCTCTGAGATCATCTAAGGCTTTTGGAGTCAGGAAGATACTAATGGTGAATGGCTAAAGATCCCCTTTCCAGTGCCAAGGGATTGGGATGCTCTGAGTCAACCAATCAGTCCATTAGCAAGCATTCACCTAGGTGTACAAGGCAGAGTAAAGCAATTGCTATACTCAAAAGGAGTGGACATCCTAATAAGAGAGTCAGCAAGGACATATCAAATGCTATATAAAGCATAAACAGAAAGTTAATAAACAAACACCACTAAGGCTGGGGTGGTAACCACTCCATTTGGCTCTGATGCTTTGAGTGGGTGAGAACACTTTTGGATTGGCTCAGTCAGAACTGGATATGAGCAGGACCTGTACACCTCCTTGAGTCAATCACAGCCCCTGTGGGATACTGGGTCACCTCCTAAGTAATTTGTATGAAAGGGAGAAGTTATCTAAGAGTAGGGAGGGAAAGAAGAAGAGATGAAGGGAAGATGCTGAGTGTGTAGATTCCAAAAGTTGGAGAAAGCATGCAGGGAGCAAAGGGGAACTGAGCTGTGGCAGAGAAGGTGGATACCAAGGAGAGTCACTGGCTCTATAGGCACCCCAGAGAGGGGGACCCAGGCTGAGGGAAGCCCTAAGAAAAGATTTGTGCATTCCCCAAGTTCTCCTCTCAATCAATGCATTTCCAGCCACAGAAACTATAATAGAATCTGCTGTTCCATTACTTAACTTTTTCCAGTAAACTGAGTTTTACCTTAACTACTGAGAGACCAAGGGCTAACTGAGGGAGATGTAAATGTAAGGGTAGGCAGAGAACCCAACATTGCCTGGATATTAGTTATTTTCCTAACTGTGGGTTAAGAGCAATGGTAACTAAACTCAGGACTTTTCATCTAGAATGAACTCCCTAAAATTGAAGAAGGAATGCCCCCTCTCCTCCATGCTTAAAACAAGCTAATTATTCTAAGAGGGTGTTAGACATAATACACAGACTGGTTAAATACTAGTTAATTTGGGAGGAAGGATCTGGAAAGGTTTCACTCAGAAGGTAGTGCTTCGGCTTCATCTTGAAAGAAGAGAGAGGTTCCGGTAAGGAGGGAGGGCATTCCAAGCATGGGGAAAGGTCAGTTCAAAGGTGTGGAGATGGGAAATGGTGTGTTCTCTGTGAGAAGCAGGAAGAAGGTCATTTTGACTGGATGGCAGGGTGAGGCTGCTGCAGGGCCCTCCAGCTCCCTAATCATATAATACAGGTTTTATCTGGTCCCATTGGGCTTCACCCCAGAGTGGAGAGAACAGCAGACTTGGTGTCATGAAGACCTGAATTCATTTCCTGTCTCATACTTACTAGCTTTATGATCCTGGGCAAGTGCCTTCCCAGCCTCAGTTTTCTCATCTGAAAAATGGAAATAATAATATCACCTACTTCAAATGGGATCAGATGAAATAACGTGAAAAGTACTTTGCAAACCTATAGAATAGTACCAGTAGTAGTGGTGGTAGTAGTAGTATTACCAGTAGAAGCATTTTTGTTGTTGTTACAGGGGCCCTAACATTTATACCACTAGCACCCATTTTTAGACCTTACATGACCTGCAAAGCTCTTTCCTTGAAAGCATCCTGTATGAGTAATAGGACAGGGATTATTAGCCCCATTTTAGGAATTAGGAAAATGATGCTCAGATAGATGAAGTCGATTGCTCAAGGTTAGTAAATGTAAAACTTAAGGGCAGAGATGTCAGACAAGAATTTCAAAGAGGACCATTTTGTTCCTGATCTGTATTGAGGTTATATGTGTGAACTGTCTACATTCATACAAAATTTGTGAGCCAGGGGTGGCTAGGTGGTGTAGTGAGTAGAACACCAGCCCTGGAGTCAGGAGGACCTGAGTTCAAATCTGGCCTCAGACACTTGACACACTTACTAGGCAGATGACCTTGGGCAAGTCACTTAACCCCAATTGCCCTCCAAAAAGCAAAAAAAAAAAAAAAATTTTTTTTTTTTTTTTTGGTGAGCTAAGGAAGCCTCACTCACCAGGGCAAATTCACCAGACTCTATTTCCCATAAGGCTGTGTGCAAGTCTAACATGGTAGCATCACTAACTTCCATTCAAGGAACAGTCCAATACAGTAGGTATAAAAAGATAGAAAAAGAAGCCCCTGAGAGTGTCTCAGGAAGACCTGTAGCAGTAGAGGTGGCAACCCAGACCTGGAAATGGCATCTGGAAACCCCATAAGTCACTGTTCTCTAGACTGCCACTCTTAGGGAAGGCATAGCTTTCTAGACTGCTACATCATGATTGAAAGAGAATGATTAAACAAAACAGCTTTGGACTCTAATCTTCAGCTCTAGTGCTTTAAGTTATCTGTCTGTGTTTCCTTCCTCCGAAGCTGGAGAGACAGTAGGATTCACTGGGGAGTTGACTAGAGTTCTCCTGTAGGCATGGGGCATGGCAGGTACAGAGAATGTTTATTCTGAGATTGAATTCCTTAGTATTGACCTTGCTCTTCTATTTTGTTAAATACCTTTTGCTCTGAATTCATGTATCATCTAGTCTGGTCTGGAATGGGGATATACTGGTGGGGGTTATTATACATAAATTTAAAGAGATGATGTCACAGCTAATAATCTGAACCTGAGTGGCAGAGGCGGGCTATATAATTCGTTAATGGCCTCTTGATTTCATAGGTGTGGGTACTCCTTCAACTGTTACATATCTCATCCCATCCATACTTTCTCCTGTGCCATTTTTGTCCACAGCCTTCCATGCACCCTTCATAAATGATCTATGGGTGGCCTTTCTGGAAGGCTTTTAGGATTTCACGGATACCAATGAAATGCTAAATGGGTCTGTTCCTATCAAATCATCATAGGAAATGTGGCGCCCTCTGCTGATGCCTGCAGTTTCCCCATTGCCCTGGATATTGCAGCATTTGAGGCCATACTGACCTCATTGGGAGAATACTGGGGTTAAGAGTATGGGCTTTCGTAGCAGGAAGCCATGTGGGATCCCTGAAAACAATGCAATTTCCATACATGCCACACCCTGATCTCCTCCTCCTCCGGTTCAGAGCCCTGCCTTGCTATGGACTCAGATGAGTGTGCAGTGACCTGGGGAACGTGGATCCTCTCTCCATTTAGCTTTTCCTGCTTGGTTTGCCAGACTGATATCTTTGGAATGACCCTGGCTCTTATTGGAACTACTTGGCTCCTTGATAATGACGAGATTAGTGTATCTTTCCATAGAGGGACTCCCCTCCCTTCCCTGTCTGGGCATTGACACTTATTTCCCAGAAACTCAAGGACTACTTGAGCAGTAGATGCGCTTAAAATTTGCTTTTCTTCTGTTTGGCAATCAAGCCCGGTCCAGTCTTCTTACACCTAGGTCCCTAACATGTGATGCTGGTCTGAATATTCCACCAACAGGACACTACATCTCAGCTCTGGGCACTCTCTCTAGTTGTCTCCCACACCTCAAACCCTCTCCCTCCTCAGTGTCTACTACTGACCTCCCTGGTTTCCATAAAATCCCACTTTCTACAGAAAGCCTTTCCCAATCCCTCTTAAGTCTAGGGCTAATTATTGGGATAAGTCAGCAACTCCCAATTGGTCAAATAGGGGAAGACCACATATAAAAGGGAGATGAAGGAGGAGGAGGATTGTCTTGAAGACAAATGGAACCTTCCCTCTGTTAATTATTTCCTATTCAGTCTGTAGATAGCTTGCTCTGTGTATCTTTGTTTCCATGTTGTCTCCCCCATTAGATTACGAGCTCCTTGAGGTCAGGGGCGGTCTTTTGCCTCTTTTTGTATCCAGAGTGCTTAGCACAGAACAGGCGCTTAATAAATATTGATTGACTTCAATCTCTCTCTGTCTCTCTGTCTCACTCTCATTCTCTCCTCCTTTGCCTCCTCTTCTTATCTCTTTCTCTCCACTCCTTTCTTCTCTTTGCCTCTCTCTCCACTCTCCTTCTGTCTCTCCCAACCTCTTCTTGTTCACTGGCTCCTTCCCTGCTGCCCACAAAGAAGCCCAGATCTCTCCTATCCTTAAAAAAACTTTCTCTTGACCCTACCATCCCCTCAATCTTTCTTCCTCTATCTTTCCTCCCTTTCATAGCCAAACTCCTACAGTATGTCACCCTATGTCTTGTGGTGCCCCCAACAAGGTGAGTGCGACTCTGGGTTCACAAAGACACAGGTTCATGCTGGGGGGAACTCCAAAAGGTTTCTCTTACTTTACTTCTGCCCCAACCCAGAGTAAAATTCTGAGGAAATTCCTAAAAGAAAATGTTGGTCATGTAATCTATATTTTGCTGACGCATTTTTCTGTGTGCCTTTTATAATAGCACAGACTTGTTAGGCCCAAAATGAATGGTGAAGATTCTATTTATAACAATCATTTAACTTTATCATTGTATATAACAACATTACTGTTTGCTACCAAATCATATTTGTAAAATATCTTAAGGTCATTAACCAAAGGCTAAATAAATTGTAAATTAAAAAAAAAGAAAATGTTGGTGTAGCTCATGCCTAGGAGTGTCCCCCAACATGAATCTGACAGTCCCTTCTAGGAAAAATGCTCAATGTACAATAGAGGTATTTGACATTTGTTTGTTTCCTTTCCCCAACCCTCACCCCACCAAAGTACCTAAGTGTCTAGGAGCTCCAAGATATGCTTGGAGCAATACAGAAACATCAAACCTTTGGGCTAGCCTTTACACTTCTCATCCTCCCCAGATGGCAAAGGCCCTATGTGGACCTGCAGGATAGCTCTTTCCTAATCACCTCAGAACTGACCTGGCTGAGCAGCTGTCCAGGTCCTAACCACCTGACTTTCTTTCATCTGGTGCTACTGATTTCTCTTGTCAGTGGTCCTCATTTTGATGAAATCTTTCTTCTCCCCTTAGCAGCTTGTTCCTCACCTAGGAACTCAGTAACTCTGCACCCATGAGGTTCATGCCAAAGCTGGAATTGTTCATTCCTCAAGATTACCAGTCAATGGAATCTGCTCGGAGGAGGGGACAGAAAGCCAAAGAGGACAGCCAGAGACTTGAGGCCCCATCTGGGCCTGTCTAGGCAAGGACAGGCTGATTTCCATCAGTATGTACTTCTGAAGTATGCCACAGTGTCTCCTCCCTTCTCCCTCCATTGCCAGAAGTCCAAGAGAAGGAATGTGCTAGAAAAAGGCCCAGTGGATCAGGGCTCCAAAAGAGAGCAGTCAATCATTTCAACCATTCTTAGAGCCCATGATAGGAAGGGGCTTCTCCACAAGAGCTTGTTTCCTTGTTTAGGCTCCATTTGTCTTCAAGATAGCCCCAAATCATTGAGGACCAACTGGGAGTTGGTGATTTATCCCAATAAGGTGCATGTCCTTCACAAAGGGGACAGAGACTATGTCCAGTTCCATGGGAAGGAACCACTCAGTCCGGCAAATTAGGGTTCCCTGATCATCTCCTTCCACCCAGACAGGGCCATTTATACTCACTCTCTCTACTCTTCACCTTCCAATCACTTCTCAGCCCCTTGCAATCTGGCTTCCAACTCATCATTCGAATGCTTCTATCTCTGAGCTGAGCATCATCTCTTGACTGCCTGATGTAATGGTCTTTTCTCCATCCTCCTTGGCCTTGCAGCCTCGAATGCTGCTGATCACCTATTCCTCTTGGAAAGTCTCTCTGCCCTGAGTTTTCATGACATTATTGTCTCCTGGTGTTCCTCCTGCCTGTCCCATCATTCCTTCTGTCTCCTTGATGGAATGAATCTTCATTCATGTCATGTCCCTACTGTGGGCATTCCCCAAGGCTGTCCTGGCCCCTCTTCTTTTCTTTCTCTTCATTCTTTCAATAAATATTCTCTCATTCAGTAAATGAACTCCCCTGAGTTCACTTATCACCTCTAGACAGATGACTCCCTGTAAAGGAAATGCAGATTTGAAGATCTTCCCTGCCCCTAGGCCCTTTGATTGGCTTAAGAGACTTTAAGAGACTTTGATTGGCTTAAGTGATTCTGAGAACCTTCTTTAATTTGAAAGTATATTCTGCCCCCTAATAGGCTGAATGTGGTCACATGGAGCATGTGGTTTTCAGGAATGACCACACCTTGATGCTATGTGATTGGGCAGTGGGTCAAGAAGGTGGTTACATTCTCTGACCCAGGAGGCTATATAATCCCTGATGGGAGGCTTTGCTTTGAGGCTCACTTTGAGAAGTGTTGTGTGATTTGACCAGATGAGACTCTGGGCAGCTATTGAGAGCCCCCCGGCTTTGAAAACCCAGATGTTGATGCTTCCCTCTCTGGTAACTGTGATTTGGTATTGATGTAATGGTTGGACAGTTTGGAAGCCTGTCTGCTTGATCTGTTTGTTTCTCTGTTTTGAAACTACTGACTATATACTCTGAAGTTTGGGGTGCTGACCTTTTTCCCCTGAACTAGGTAAATGATATATGTTTGTTTGATTAAAGTAAGCTTGTTAACCCATTTTGAGTTGCTTTCCTTTTGAAAAGCAGATCTAAGAACCTGTGTTGGCAGCCACCCTAGAGATGCTGGGGTGCTTGCTGCTACACTCCCAGACCCTTATACCCAGCCTCGGTCTCTCTTGTGTGTGCCAGTCCTCATTGTCCAGTGGTCTGCTGGAATCTTCACTTGCATGTCCCATTGGCAGCTCAAACTCAATGTGCCCCCAAAAGAACTCATTATCTTTTTCCCACTCCTCTTCAATCAATTGAAAGCATTTATTACATGTCTACTGTGTATCAAGCACTGTCTCAGATTCTGCCAGGCCAGCCGTGCTCACTCCTTCATTCCTCTCTTGTCTCTGCTCCTGACTCTCCAGACTTCTTTCTCTACCATTCACCCAATGCAGGAGCTTTCTTCTCCTCCTCTTTCAGCCCCCTTTTATATGTGGTCTTCCCCTATTTGAATATAAGCTCCTTGAGGGCAGGAACCCCCTTTTTTTGCTTATTATATTCCCAAAACTTAGCACATTTGGATACATGCTTGTTCATTTGACAGGAACATAGAAGCAAGAATGAGACTGCCCTCCAGGAGGATATACCATGTATGTTGTATGGAGCAGCCATGCAGCAGGTATGATGAATAGGGCACTGGGCATGGAGTCAGGGAGACTCATCTTCCTGAATTCAAATACCACTTTAGATGTGTAGTAGCTGTGTGACCCTGAACAAGTCATTTAACCCTATTTGCCTCAGGTTCCTCATCTATAAAATGAGCTGGAGAAGGAAATGGCAAATCACTCCAGTATTTTTGCCAAGAAACCTGCCTCCCCTCCCCCACCAAAGAAGTCACAAAGAGTCAAACACAACTGAAAATGCCTGAACAACAAAACACCATGTTCAGAAGTGAGTCAATTTTCCTAATTTCTTTGTTTCTTTCCAGGGTGCCATCATTCTTCTGTTTTTTAGCCCTACCCCAAGAAGGCTTTCCTGATTCCCCTTAATGACAGTGTTTTCCCTCTGGTGATTATTTCTATTCTATCCTTTCTGTTACTTATTTGTGCTTGGCATTGTACATTGTCTCCCTTATGAACTCCTTGAGAGCAAGGACTATCTTTTGCCTTTCTTTGTATCCTTGGTGCTTAGCTCAGAGTTGGGCATAAGCACAGACATATCTTGGTGCTTGCTAGCTCACTAACCCAGGTATAAAAACCTAGAAGTGGTCCTCAGCTCAACACTTATTCCTCTTTCTCCCCATTATTCCACAACTGATCAGATATTAAGTCTTGGTATTCTTCCTCCCTGCTGTCTCTAGCATCTGTCCTTTCTCATCCCATTCACTCTAGTTCAGACCCTCATGACCTCTTGCCTTAGACCATTGACTGGTTTCTTTGTCTCTAGTCATTCACTTCTCCAATCCATCCATGTTGCTGCCAAATTTATATTCCTAAAGTACGAATCTGACCATGTTCCTCCTTTCCCAAAAACCTCCAGTGGTTCCCTGTTGTCTCTAAAATTCAATAAAAACTCCTCCATTTGACTTTTAAAGCTCTTTACAATTGGGCTGCAGCCTCTCTTTCTGGACTGATTACACACTGGGCTCTGGCCATGATTGTTTTTCCTCCTTACATAATATGCCATCTCCTGTCTCTGAATCTCTGCATAGGTTCCTAGAGTAGGTGATACCACACCCTGGGGGGGGGGGTGCTGGAACAATTCAGGGGGGCAGTAGTAGCCTCGTGTACAATTACAGGGCATTGAATAAAAATAGGGAGGTGGTAGAATCATAAGGAAAGAAGTGATTTGAAAAACTGTTCCTACATGTTGTGCAGCAGAGTTAACGTCGTAATGATTACATCATTTTCCAAATAAACCCACAGAATGAAAGTTACAACCTGTCAGTGGTTAAGTCTTCCACCAGGTCTTAACAGGCAAGTATTGGCAGACAAGCTACAGCGTCTCACGTTGTCAAAATTCCAGCATGCATCGGCAGGAATATGTTCATGTAATGACTTGTTTACAATATGATACCATGCAGTTACATGAAAAAATACACAAATTAACATTAAATTTTAAAATGTAAGATCTTTTATTAAATTTTTTTGAAATGACACAAATTTTTAAAAAACACATTAAAGAGTTAAAGAAAGTAGGTTTCTGGGGGGGATGGGGTTGAGTAACATTTTTTTTTTTAAAAAGGGGCAGTAGGCCAAATAAGTTTGGGAACCCGTGGTTTAGATTATTCCCTGTACCTGGGATGCTCTCCTTATCACTGCCATTTGGACCCCTTAGTTTCCTCCAAGGCTCAGTTCAAGGCCACTTTTTTCAAGAAGCCTTTCCTGATTCCTCCCTTGTCACTGCCTTCCTGAAATTACTGAAGAAAATTGTCTCTGGGATTGCATCTATCCAGGAATGTGGTCTAATTTTCACATAGGCACATCACCCCTGTTGTTACAGCTTTCAAGGCATCTTCTGTGACTTTGTTAGACGTGGGTTAAAGATAAGAAGGCTACAACCCATGACTAATAACCAACTATGAAGAGGAACTGGAGTGAAGGATACCAACAGGGAAGGGTGTGGATGAAAATGAAGTGGGTCAATTGGTCAGATGGAGGGAAAGCCAATGGACAGGCTATGTGCTCTACTGACCTCCTCAGAAAGTCAAGAGAAGGCAAGCAAGACCTTTTACCCCTCAGCTTACTTGGTGGACCTTCAATGGGGAGTTTATAAGAGGGCCTTGACAATCAAGGCCCAGATTAGGCAGACAGGGATGAGCTGCAATTGACATCAGTGGATGGGCTACATCCATATGGAAGAGCTCATAGATCTTTGAGAGTAGGAGACACCTGATTGGAGAAGAGATATGTTTTGTTCCACAAAATCAAATGCTTCTATATAATTAACAATCAGTTACTTAAAAGGTGAAATTGAGAGGTGAGAGAGGAATATAATGAGAGGAGATGGGGAGAGACAGAATGGGGTAAATTATCTCATATAGAAGAGGCAAGGGAAAAGTGTTACAATGGAGGGGAAGAACAGGGAGGCAAAAGGAAATGAGTCAACCTTACTCTCATTGAATTTGGCTTAGGGAGGGAATGACATACTCACTAAAAAGGGTATCTCACCCTATAGGAGAGTTTGGGGGAAGAGGAGGAGAGGGAGGAATGATGGAGGGGAGGCTGGGGGGGGGAGGGAAATTAGAAGCACACACTTTTGAAAAGGACAGGGTCAAAGTAGAGAATAGAACAAGTGGGGGATGGGATAGGATGGAGGGAAATATAGTCAGTCTTTCACAATATATCCACTATGAAAATGTTTTGCATAGCTATACATGTACAACCTATATCAAATTGCTTATCTTCCCAGTAAGCATGGGTGATGAGGGAGGAAGGGAAGGAATCTGGAATTCAAAGTTTTGGAATCAAATGTTTAAAAAAAATTAACAATCAGTAAATTGTAGGATCACATTTATATTCTGCTTATCCTTTAGTCAATTGTGTGGCTAAAAATGCGTGCTATTGAAAATCAGTTACAAAAGTTTATCTGTTCCTTTCTCATGCTTTCTTCAAGGGTACCCTTGACACATGTTGGGCTCATTCTCATAAGGACTTTATAGAACTGAGAAATTCATCAAAGGTTAGTAAATATTGATATCTTCCCTATATCTAATCTATGTTCCTTGAGTTTTTCAAGGCATTCCATAGCTTCTCCTCCTTCTCATGCTTTAAGAGTTAATCTGTCAGTGCCCTCAAAACTTCTAGCTCCCATCAGATTCCTTTCTGCTTGCTCAGATCCAGCTAGCTACTCTTACCATTTCCTCTTGAGCATACTCTCCATCACTGGGTACCAAGGTGTTAAGACTCTAAATGTGGACCATGAGACTGGGTTGCCATAGAAACACTGGCAGATCTGTTCCATTTTCCTTCTCTTTGATGTCCCCCCTTTTTGTTTCATAAATAAAGGTTCTTTAGGTGAGCTGGTTTATTGAGCCTAATGCCAACCTTTCTTCAGGTCCATTTCCCCCTTTGCTGGTCTTTGCTATTTTGTGAAGTAATATTTCTGGCATCCTTCGGTCATCTTTTTGCATAATGTTTTATAAATGAGTTTCATATTCTAGAGTTGTGTTGCCTTTGGCTCCCACATCTCTCAGTGTGGCAAGGAGAGAAAATGCTTCCTGGCTGATATGGTTCCTATACTCCTTTGGCCTTCCCATTGTGGTGATCACTAAATTTCCATTAGAATTTCTAATTCCATTAGAACTCAATGTCTGTTTCAAAACATTTTCATTTTCAGTTGCTTATTTGAATGACTAATAATTAAAATAATCCGTTAAAGTCCCATTCTAATGCCTGACATGCAGTAAGCCCTTAATAAATGCTTGTTGACTAACATGCTTCCTTGAAGAGTGGGTGTGACCTTTGCAAGCTTTATATAGATGATACAAAGCTAGGTGTGAATGGGTGCATCAATGAGTGAATGCTTCAAAATTCATCTAGCTGTTTACCCAGAGCCATCTTGCCATCTGCTCTGCTGTCACACATGTGCTTCAGAACCCCTGCCTCCACCTCCTGATCTGGCCACAGTCACCAGATCAATACTACCCTTGCTTGTGTGTCAATTGGCTGCCCTATTACTCCACTCACCATCTCTGGGACTGCCCAGGCTCTCTAGCCACCTCTCCCCCATATATTGTCTTCCCTTTTTTAGAATGTAAGCTTCTTGAGGGCAAGGACAGTCTCACTTTTTTGTTTTTGTATCTCTAATACTGATGTCATTTGTAAATGTCATTAACAAATATTTAAACATTTTTTTCATTCATTCATTCCAGTAAACCTGAAAAGAATCTAAGAGTCTTAGACACCAGTGAGTAATGTAACACAGAAACCAAGAAAACTATTATGATTCTAGACTGTGTTAAGAGGACAGGGAAACTAGAGGAGAAACCACTGGGGTTGGGAAAAGTTGGGAAAGACTTCCTAGAGGAAATGAGGTTTGAGATGGGCCTTGGAGAATGGACCTTGAAGAATGGGCAGAAGCAAAGGCATGGGTATGAGTGAATTAAGATTGGATGACAGGGTGAGGCCAGAGCCCAGAGGGGCTCTCCATCTGGGCAGGGGATCTTAAACATGATGCCCAAAACCTGGGGTAAGAACTAGATTCTAGTCCTTACTTTATCACTTACTACTGGCATAACTGCCTCAGAAAAGGTTAATCACTAAACCAGAAAGAGCTGCCTACTTAGGAGACCCTAAGGAGAGTGGACTCGCCCTCTAGGCCTTACCCAACCCCACAGTCTGTCTTTTTTTTCTCTGTTTCTGGGTCTCTCATTTGAGCCTCTTCTTGAATTTCCCATGAAGGGTAGGGGTAGGGAGGACGCTTCCCAATCTGACAGAAGCAGTAAAACCCTTGTGTATGGAAGCTGGCCTAGGTAAGTTTAAGAATGTATCTCAAAGTCCTAGTTGCTTCCTGAGCCCAGGTGGCATCATGACATGGATGTTTTCACAGCCTGGGAAGCAACCTTGAGAGTTCAACAGGTTGGAGAACTCTTAGGTCCCTCAGATGGTGCCAACCATATTAAGGAAAGTGCTTCCTACCTCCATTTCTTTGAGGAAAAGATGGCCACAGAGAGGCTGCTGAGCTCAAGGCCTGTGCTGGCTTGCCAAGAGATGTAGACCTTGAAGGATTTGTTTGGACAGTGCAGTGTTGAGGTGAGGTGAAAATGTCAAGTCAGCCATCTCACAAAATGTCTCTTATTTTAGTGTTTTAAGTCTTAGTCTCCAGGGTAAGAGTAGTTAAAAGTTCTTGCTGCTGTTTATTAAATTGAATATTATTATTTTTATTTTTTTTAAAGCAATTGGGGTTAAGTAACTTGCTCAAGGTTACACGGCTAGTCATTATTTATGCGTGGGTGCTCATTTTCTGAGGCCGGATCTGATCTCGGGTCATCCCAACTCCGAGGCCGACGCTCTTACTCACTGCGCCGCCTAGCCGCCCCTTTAGGGCAATTGGGGTTAAGTAACTTGCCCAAGGTTACACGGCTAGGTTTTTGTTTGTGTGGATTAAGTGTCGGAGGCCGGCTCCGAACTCAGGTCCTTCTGATTCCAGGGCCGGCGCTCTATTCACTGCGCCACCTAGCCGCCCCTAAATTGAATATTATTAATGTTCATTTGTGAATGCTTTGAGTTAAGCATTTCTTTCGTATGGAGGAAATATATAACTGTCTAATACCAGAATCATGGTATATACTGGGTACCTTTCTACTCCCCTTTTTTGGGGAATACCCTAGCTATGAGCCAAATCCAGGCTTTAAGTGATTTCCCTGAGGCTCTGGTCTTCAGGACATAAAAAGCCAGAGAGTATGAGAAGATAAGAGAGCCAGAGCATACCCCTTCAGTCTCCAGGCTCCTCCAGAACTGAGTGAAGCCTTTGAGCTTGACTCTGGAACAGGGGGATCTTCTAGCATAAATTCTTTGAGGGTGGGGACCATTTAGGTTTTGCCTCCGTATTTCCAGTCTCAAACATGGTACCTAGAACGTTAATTTAATAGTTTTTCAATCATGTCTGATCCTTGGTGGCCCCATTAAGGGTTTTCTTGGCAGCGACACTAAAGTGGTTTGCCATTTCCTTCAGCAGCTCATTTTACAGATGAGGAAACTAAGGCACACAGGGTTAAGTGACTTGCCCAGGGTCACACAGCTAGTAAGTATTTGAGGCCAGTTTTGCCCTCAGATCTTACTGATTCCAGGACCAGTGCTCTGTCCACTATGCCACCTAGCTAGCCTCTCCAGAGTATAGTAGGTATACTACAGTGTCTTTGCCAAGAAAACCCTTAATGGGGTCACCCAAGAGTTGAACATGACTCAAACAACCTAACAATAATAACAACAGGTGATTAATAAATGCTTATTGAATGAGGGGATGAATCCATTTCCTCCTCACCTGAGCCTTAAAGGTTCTTTAAAACTCAAATCAAGTGACATTTCCTAAATTAGGCTTTCCCTGATCCTCCTGACACTTTTCTTTTTCTATCACCACCATTTAGGAATAATTCCCTCTGCCTCCCCTGCCCAGCAAGCCATTCCAGATAACTACTGCTCTGAGGTCTGCCCTCTGGGGCCATTTAAAACAATGAGAACTTTCTTTCCCACAACAGTCCTTCAGATACTTGAAGAAAGCCCCCAAAACCAGTCAGTCCACTTTCATATCCAGCAGCCATCCCACCCATGTCCCCTAATCCTGTCAGCACCAATAATCAGATCAGCACCACCATTGTCCCTGGGAAGGTTCTGTCAGTTGACCCACTAATGGCTGACCTCACCATCCCCAGAACTCACCAGATTCCCTCCCTTTCATGACCTCCATTCCCCTGTGGGTCGGTATCCTCTTTTCCTCTTGGAATGTGAGCTTCCCAAGAGCAGGGTCAGTCTCACTTTTAGATGTGTATCCCCAGTGCTAAGTACAGCTCTTAGTATGTAATAAGTGAAGAGGGTACCCACTAAGAGGGTTAAGGTTGCTCTGGAGACCCCAAAATACCAACATACCTGGTCCTGCAGAATGAATTCAACTTAAGTCTTCTCAGGCAAAAAAATGTAAAATTTATTAAAAGTTCGCTTGCATTAGGCACAGAGTAAGTCTGTGCTCTCACACCCCGGGTCTTATATACAGAAGGTTGTGGGAGGAATCTAGGGGTAGTCTAGAGGAGGAGTTTGGGGAGGGTCTTCAGGAGGAGTTAATGAAGTCAATGAGTGATTAAGGGTGGGAAGTAGAACAGTGGAGGGCTAGGCTAGTAACTAGGCTAGTAGTTAGCAGTTAGTAACTAGGCCCAGCCACAATGCAAGGCCCACTGCCTCATGCAAATGCCTCATCAAATGAGATAATTTAATCAAGAATCCAAGGGATGTTCCCAGAGCCTGTACCTCAAGGACTTAAGGAGAGCTCGAGGGGGCTCCCAGAGCCCATACTTCATCAGTAAGGACTTAGTAAAAACTCTTTCCTTCCTCCCTTCTTCCTTCCCTCCTTCTTCCCTCTCTCCCTCTCTCCTTCCTTCCTTCCTTCCTTCCTTCCTTCCTTCCTTCCTTCCTTCCTTCCTTCCCTCTTTCCTTCTTGCCTGCAGCCAAAGTGATCCTTTTCCCTTCTCTTCCTGCCACAGTGGCCTCTATCTACCTGGTCACTGGGCTCTGATCAGAGCTTTCAATTTTGACAGGGACAAATTAATTGTCTGAAGAATTCCATGAGGTCTATGGGAAATCCAGGGAAACTGTAGCCAGGAAAGGAGCTGGGCTAGGCTTTCTGAAAGGAGTTCATTTCTACAACATCACACCCACCCATACTGGGTGTTCCGGCCCTCTGGCTTCCTGCAGACCTGATTTCAATTCTTTGGGGCAATCTGTGGCTGGGACAGGGCCTCCTTCCTGGAATGAACAATAACTATGCAGCCCAGGCTGGGCCCTGGATGCTGGCATCCCCAAGTGGCTTTTGTGTGTTTGCTTGTGATACAGAGGCATCCTCTCCTGCCCTGAGTGCACAGTTCTGCTGGGCTTGCAGCAACTTCACCATGTCAGGCAGAACAATAGATCTCCAAATCATAGGAGCATAGAGAACAGGATGAGTCCAACTTCATCATCCTATAGCAGAGGAAACAGGTCTAAAGAGGTTGATGACTTGTTCAATGCTAACAGTGGACCCAGACCCCCAGGGCATTGGGGATAATAATTACAACAACCCAAAAATCTATAGGCATACAAAATACTTTCCATACATTAACCTAATGGAGAAAACCCCTAGTTTAGAGGTGAGTTTCATAGGATCTGAGAGTGTAGGGCTGGAAGGAACTTAAAAGGTTGTTGGATTCCTCCCCCTTACTTTGTAGAGGCAAATGAAGCCCAGAGAGAAGGGACTTGTCCAGGGTCCCCCAGGGAGCAAAGCAGCTCAGCAAGTTCTCTGACTACAGGCTCTGGGCTCCCAGCCCAAAACTCATCCCACTGTGGGGTGGAATGGGGGTAAAGGATGAGGGGTGGGAGTGTGGCCAAGCCAACAAACAATTCCTCTATGAAGTGCTTGCTATAGCCAGGCACTGTGTTCGGTGCTAGAAAAACAAATATGATCAAAAAGAAAGACAGACCCTGCCCTCGAAGAGCTTCTGTTCTGGTAGGAGCAGTCCCTAGGCTATGCTGGCTCCATTCCCTACCATGGCTCAGCCACCTTTTGTCCCTGAGCTTCTCTCAGAGCCTGGGGCCTCCTCACACCGGAACATCTCTCTGCCATTCTGGTCCCCTTCTCCTATTGGTTCCTTAGGGGCCCTCCACTCTGGGGGGATGGACCCTGGCTGGCCATATTCCATTTGCCTCTTGGCTATGCTCCTGACTCTCCTGGACTTGGCCACCACAGACCAGTACAGTTCCCTGGCCATACTACCCTCAGCTCTCATTAGAGTGTAAGCTCCCTGAAGGCAGGGACCCTCTTTCTTTTTTCTTGTATTCACATCCCCAGGATTTAGCACAGTGCCCAGAATACAATAAGCACACAATAGTTACTGTCTGGACTTGCCAATGAGAGAAGGGAGCCACAGGGGCAGAGGGTGAGAAGGCAACTGAGGCATGATCAGGAACTCTAGAAAATCAGAAGCAGAGCTGGGAGAGGAATATCTCTTGAAGGCTGTAAACCTAGATCCATCCATCCATTGCAAAGGATAATGGAGCTTGGGGGAGCAAGGTGAACCAAACTATAGCTGGGGGTTGGTGCTGGTGTGGGGGCACTTAGAGACCATCCATCCTCTCCTACAGATGAGCAAACAGAAAGGAAGCTTCTCCATGAGTGGACAAAGTCAGATCACATGAGGAGGAAGCAGCTGCATGTTGACTAAGGAATGATGAAGTCCATCCACAACCACCATCTGTGGAGGGGGCAAAGGAAGGAGAAGGAAGTGAGGACACCTGCTGAGGTGGCCTTTTGCTGATGGGATGTTGAAAACCTGTGTCCTGTACAGCAGTCAGGATGTGTCAGAGAGCCACCAAAGTCAGAACTAACAAACCAGATAAAGCCAGCCCATTTCTTGGGATTCCCCTAGACACAAATGACACCACCACAATGAAACAAGGGAACATTCTAATTATGGAGTCTTGGGCAAGAAGAATTTGTAGCCACAAGGAGGTGTTTTCTTCAATACAACTGATCTAACTCAACTTGAGACAGTCTGAGGACTGGTAAAGATCTTGATTTAGGTCAGCCAGTTGTCTTGACTTTTGTTTTGCCACTGCACTAAAATGACCCTGGAGGAGAGAGTGAGGTTGATAAGTCAAGATATAACCCTTGTGACATCACTGGTCCTCTTTGAAAATGAAAGACTACCACCACCATCGACAACAGCAGCAACAACTGGTCTAAAGCAGTAACTTCTGAAGAGGAAGACAGATCTAAGAAATAATCAGTGTCTAAGAACAAGTTTGTCTTTATATACCCTAGTTTGAACCGTAAGAACAGCCAGGATAGTAGTAGACCTATGTAGGGGCAAGGTAAGCCCCTCTGTGAGGAATAAGATTATACAAACCAAGGCCCCAATTCAATATGACCTTTCGATTACCCTGAGTTGTTTGGGAACAGGGATCCTGAGAACTTGAGGGCTGCTCCTCTCCTGGGACCCTGGCCAGGTCCTTGAGAAGAGATATGATAACTGCCCAACTCCTGGAACTAGCCACTCCAAGGAAACATCGCTCTTGGGGGGGGGGCTTGGAGGGACTGGCCTCCCTCCCCAGTCTCACACAAGATAACGATGCTTGCTAAAAAACACCTGGCAGTATGCCTTCTTTGTTCTCAGCACTACTTAAACTGTAAGATTCAGACCCCAAATTGGAATCTCACTCATGGAGAGGACGCTCTGCCTGGGACCCTCCCATGTGGGACCCTGATGGCTGTACTCGGGACTCCCCAGCTTGTGTGGTCAGGTGTTGGTGCTTTCCCACAACAGTGATGCTTGTAAATATATATATATATATATCCACTATTAATCACAGTTGCTCTTATTCTGCTATCTTTAAGCCTCTTAATCTGTTTAAGCCTCTTAATCTGGTATGTAGACCAAGAGGTATCTTGTTCCATGGAGTTGACAGGAAACTCCAGAAATATCCCCATTTTACAGTCGAGGAAACCGAGGCAGACAGAAGTTAAGAGACTTGCCCAGGGTTAGAGGTTGACAGAGTTAACCTCTCTCCATCTCAGTTTCCTCATCTGTAAATGAGGATAACAATAACACCTACCCCCCCAGAGTTGTTGTGAGGATTAAATGAGATAATATTTGTAAAGTTCTTTGCAGATCTTAAAGTGCTATATAAATGACACCTATCATCAATTCAGAGAAGCATGGAAAGATTTATATGGCCTGATGCAGAGTGAAGTAAGCAGAACCAGGAAAATAATATACACAAATACTACAATAATGTAAAAAACAAAAAACAAAACAACAAAAAACCAACCCAAGACTGAACACTGAGTAATTATAATGACTAAGTTTGATCCCAAAGAAGAGCTGAGTTAGCAGTGGTCTCTTAATTGCCAAATCTAATGCTGTTTTCTCAATCCTCACCCTCCTTAACCTTTCTGTAGATTTTGACACTTTTGATTACCCTCTCCTTCAGTACATACTCTCCTGTCTAGGTTATTTCAATACTGCTCTTTCCTGGTTCTCCAAACATCTGACTGTTCCTTCTCAGTCTCTTTTGCTGGATCTTCATCCAGGCTCTGTCTGGTCTCTCTTTTTTCCTTCCTTTATACTATTTCACTTGAGGATTTTATTGATTTCCATTGATTCAGCTATCATTTCTATGCAGATGATTCTCACATTTATTTATCCAGCAAAATAGATATTTCTCCAGCTCTTATTTTAACTCTTTATGTATCTTTCTATTTCAAGTGTGTTTCTTGAAAACAACATATCCTGAATTTTGCTTTCTAATCTATTGTACTATCTTCTATTTTATGGGTGAGTTTATCTCATTCACATTCAGCTATGTTATTTCCCTCCATCTTATTTTCTTATAATTTTTTTCATCTTGGTTTTCTAACCCCCTTTGTAAAGAAGAAGGTAACTGACAGAGGAGCCAATTAGTGTTCTAGGTTTGGTGTAATATGCTTCTGTTCCCCTTTTCTTTTTCTCTTTACCTCACCCAGAGCCTAACAGGTCTTTATTTTTCTCTAAGCCTCTCTTCAGAATCCACCCTTCTTAATTTGTTTTGCTGAAGACCAGTGCTTCCCTTAATCTAACCTCCTGTATATTCTCCCTTTCTTTCTTGTTTCCCTTTTGAATGAAATACAAATATACCTTGTGTATGTATATGATCTTCCTTTGATCAATTCAAATGGAGTGAGGCCCAAGCAAAACCTACTTGCTTCCCACCCCAACCTCTTCCTCCATGTTTGTATAAATTTCTTCTTGTGCACCCCAGTTGTGTGAGATAAATTTCCCCATCCTTCATCTCCTGCTCCTCACTACCCCAGAATATTTCTCTTTCCTCTCTTTTTATTCTTCCTTTAATATAATCAAGAAATAGCAGAACCATACCTAGGTCTTTTCTAATTAAACTTCTTCTATTATCTCTGATGATGATAAGGTTCAGAAGGGACACATATATCATCTCCTCATATTAGAATGTGAATGTTTAATTTTTATTAACTATTTCTATCTCTCTTGAATCCTATGTTTGTAATTTCAAAGTTTTTACTCATCTCTAGTCTTTTAAAAAAAATCAGGAATATTTGTGAGACCTCTATTTCACTAAAGGTCCACAGAATTATTTGTATTCCATTTTTCTAGTTAAATTATTCTTGGTTGTAAGCGTATATCTTTTGCCTTCTGTCTTATTCCAAGTTCTTTATTCCTTTAAGGTGGTGACTGCTAAGTGTTTTGTGATCAAGACTACAGACCCCCAGTACCTGAATTCTTTCTTTTTTTGGCTGTTTGCAGAACTTTTCTTTGACCTAGAAGCCCTGGATTTTGGCTAGAATATTCTTGGGAGTTTAAATCCTGAAGTTTCTTTCAGGAAGTAATTAATAGGTTGTTTCCCTTTCTTCTTTGCTCTCTGGTTCTAAGAGATCTGGGCAGTTTCCTCTTGTAATTTCTTGAAATAAATATCTATGCTCTTTTTTCTTTCCCTTTCTTTTCTTTTTTAGTCATGGATTTCTAGTTTGGTAATTCTTAAATTATCTGTCTTCAATCTGTTTTCCAAGTCAGGTCAATTGGTTTTGCCATGAAATAGCTTACGTTTTCTTTTATTTTTTTTCAGTCTGTTGACATTATTTTAAAATTGTTTTATTGTCTCATGGAATCATTGACTTCTAATTGGTTGCTTCTGATTTTCAGGGAGTGTTTTCCTTGTTCCATGCTGTTAATTCTTTTCCCAAATCTTTCTTCCATAGCTCTCATTTCTTTCCTTATTTTTCCCCTTCTAGCACTCATTCATTTTTAAAAATCATAGCTCTTAAAAAAAGATTCTTGTTTTAGCTCTTCCAGGAATTCTAGCTGAACTTGTGCCCAAACTGTGTTTTTCTTTGTGGCTTTGCTTATAGATGTTTTGGAGACAGTCTCTTCTGGATTTGTGTCTTGAGTGTTCCTGTCACCATAACACTTCTTTATGATGGGGTTCTTTTTTTGTTGTTTGTTCATTCTTCCAACCTACTTCCTGACTTTTGACTTTATTTTAGTGCTGGGTTCTGTGCACTTCAAGGGGAATTTTGAGCTGAATTTTTGTTTTTGTGTCTGTTACTTTCTTGGAGAGTTGAATGTTGTCTTATTTCAGGATTACAGGGACAGCTAACACTGGGGATCTACAAGTTTTCAGACCCCAAATGGTTCTGATTCAGGGCAAAGTTTGATCACTGCCCTCCTGGTCTAAGCTCTGAAGGTTCCCAACTTGGATTTGGGGGTATACAACACTACTCTTAGCTTGTCCCTGATTGGAAGTTCCAGTAGAAAATTGCTGGACAGTAGCTATTAGCTGGCTAGAAAACTCTGCGGATTCATAGTGACAGAATTGCTGACTCCTCTTTGGTCTGGTATTCTTGCTCTGGTTGTTCCATAGCTGGCTTTAGATTAAGTTGGAGCCTGGAACTGAGGTCCTGCTCTGCTTCTGGGGTCTGAGTCATACAGCTACTGTTCATATCTGAACTTCCTTGCTCACTGACACAGTGTAGAGTCTGCAACCACTTCTCGCCCTGGGGTGCCACACCCTTCTTATTCTGCCCTAGATCTGTGACCCAGAACTAGACAATGAGTGACAGCTGCTAATTGGTGCCCATTTCAGCACCTTGCACAAGGTTGGGGTTCCCCTGTCTGGATTTGATACTCTTGCCCTAGGGTATAGCCCAGGTCTTCTTTCACATCCTGAGCAGTGAACCTCCAGGGCAGACCCCATCCCCAGTGTTCATGGACTTCTCTGTCTATCTCATGCTGATCTGAACTGGAAAAGTGACTCACTGTGATTTTTTTCTTGGTTTTCTTGATCAGGACCCAATTTGATACATTTTTTAGATCTTTATGGAGTTGTGTTGGGTGGATCTCAACTACTATTTCAATATCTTGGTTGTATCCTTTCCCATTGTTAAAAAAAAAAAAGATCACTACATGACCACAGAAAATTGATTGATTGCCTATGTAATATGACTATGGAGTCAATATTGAATTAGGAAATTTCTTAGTATGGTATAGAGGCTCTAAAGCAAGAAAGATTCCTATTTTAATCATCTCAAATAATATCAGGCTTGAATAACAGAATAACAAAATATTCTGTTTGAAGTTATGCAGTTTAGCAAGGTTAAAGGATCAAGCACACATATAGGAGGGGAAGATAGAGAGAATCAGCATTTATTTAGCACCTACTGCATGCCAAGCACTGCACTAAATGTTTTACAAATGTTATCTCCTTTGATCCTGACAAAGTATGTGCCATTGTGCTTTTATGATGCCCATTTTGCAGTTGAGGAAAATGAGGCAAACAAGAGTTTTCTTGTAACTTGTGCAGGATCAAGTGACTTGTCCAGGATCGCACAGCTAGTAAGTGTTTAAGGCTGAATTTTAACTCAGATCTTTCTGACTTCAGGCCAGTTGCTTTATCCACTGAACCACTTATTTTATATTTTATTTTAATTTATATTACATATAATATTTTATAACACACTTATAAGTGTATTACTCATTTATTACTCACCCAACCTACACCAGGGTCACAGAACTAAAAGCAGTCACCACTGACAATATTTGAGCAAGAAAGGGACATGGGCAAAACTGCCTATGCTTTAGGAAGATTATTTTTGCAGCTTGAACATTTTTGTTATACACTTCAGAACACATGAGCACCCTGAGGCTGGAGTGAAAGACTCAACAGAGTCAACATGTTCTATTTCTGATATATGCATATAATGCCACCAGGAATGATGCCACTGGCTTTGCCTCATATCTGCTGATGTTTGGGTGACAGTCGTATCTGCCTACTGATTTGTGCTTTGAATTCTTGGAAAATGAAGATATGGACATGTGTGAACCTACCCCACAGGCATGACTTCAATTCAATAGAACTTGGGCAGGAAGTAGAAATGGGTATGATGCTTAAGTTTGCTATCAAGAGATTCAGGCAGAGGACAGAGTCCTGTAAAAAAAAAAATCTTGGTGTCTAGGGAAAACACAAGAAAATGGTCAATGGAGAGTCTTTGTGACACATTCCTGGAAGGTCATCTGTACTCCAAGAATTGTAGCAATATCTTCTACTACTCTCCAAGAGTGGGTGGTCTCTTCTCTTCCAACATTGGGAAAGAGGGGCTAAAACAATGGCAGCAAAACTACTGTCCATTACTTTAAAGTGGCCCGGAAAAGTGAGGGATCAGTTTGTAGCTGGGGGTGGAAATGGCACTTTGGGAATTGATATGAAAGTGATGACCATGAGGGGAGCATGGAATAGTTTACCTAACAGATTTATGGGTGAGGAAAGAATTTATGATCAAATAAAAAATAGAGAGAGTTACAAGATGCAAAATGGATAATTTTTATTATATTAAATTCAAAAGTTTTTGCACAAACAAAACCAATGCAACCAAGATTAGAAGGAAAGGAGAAAAAAATTTTTTACAGTTAATGTCTCTGATAAAAGCCTCATTTTTCAAATATATAGAGAACTGAGTCAAATTGATAAGAATACAAGTCATTCCCCAACTGATAAATGGTCAAAGGATATAAACAGTTAGTTTTTAGATGAAGAAATCAAAGCTATCTATAAGTATATAAAAATGCTCTAAATCACTATTGATTAGAGAAATACAAATTAAAACAACTCTGAGGTACCACCTCACACCCATCAGATTGGCTAATATGACAGAAAAGGAAAATGATAAATGTTGGAGGGGATGAGGGAAAATTTGAACACTAACAGTGGAGTTGTGAACTGATCCAACCATTCTGGAGATGGATTTGCAACTGTGTTCAAAGGGCTATAAAATGGTGAGTAGAGATTTTTTAAAAAGTGAAGGGGTCCATTTGTTCAAAAATGTTTATAGCAACTTTTTTTGTGAGTAGTGGCAAAGAACTGGAAATTGAGGGAATGTCTATCAATTGGAGAATGGTTGAATAAGTTGTGGTATATAATTGTAATGGAATACTATTGTGCTATAAGAAATGATGAGCAGGATGATTTCAGAAAAACTTGGAAAGACTTATATGAACCGATGAAAAGCAAAGTGAGCAGAACCAGGAGAACATTGCACATAGTAACAGCAACATTGTATAAGGATCAACTATGACTATTCTTAACAATGATCTAAGACAATTCCAAAGGATTCATGATGAAAAATACTATCCACCTCCAAAGAAAGAACTAATGGAGTCTGGATGCCAATCAAAACATACTATTTTTCACTTTTTTGTGGTTTTTCTTTGGTGTGTGTTTTCTTTCACAATATGACTAATATGAAAATATACGTTGCATGATTACACATATATAACCTATATCAAATTGATTAATATCTCAGGGAAGGGGAAAGGGAGGGAGGGAGAGAATTTGGGACCCCAAATTTTAAAAAATGAATGTTAAAATTGTTTTTACATGTAATTGGGAAAAATAAAATATTATTCAAAAGGAAAATAAAGGAAGTGATCACCATGTTGATGGTATTTGCTGCTTGACGTTTCTTGATATTACAATGTTTTCTACTTTGAAAAAGTTGTTTTTTATGTCGTCTTCTAATAACTGGTTTAAAAAAGGAAGTTTTTGTGGATGAGGGTTCTGCTGCTTTATTGTAGATAGTTTTGATCCCAAAGTCAGGTTCATTCTTGGGGTGATAATTTGGGGCAAAGTTCACAAATATTTGAAGAGCTATCATAGGGACGAAGATGGGCTCAGAGCTGGAAGAGGTCTTTGAGAGGGTTTAGTCTAAGTTTCTCTTTTTATAGATGAGGAAACCGAGGCTCAGAGAGGTCACACCTGACAAGTAGAAGAGCTTAGATTCACACCCAAGTGTACTTTCCACCACCATTGGTTAGTCAATCATTAAGAATTTATTAAGCACTTTTCTGAGCCTGAGCCGAGTAAGAGCTGGGGATATAGCATTAGACCCCATCATCTTGTCCCTTTGGCCATAGAGAACAGAACTAGGATTCAGTGTCAGTGAGGACACAGGCCTCCTGCTCAAGTCCAAGAGGCCTTAAAGTCCAGTAAAGTCCTCCTGGTTCTGAGATCCCAGGAACATGGGTTTGAGATGATTTTTCAAGCTTGGTTTGCTCTTTTAGGTGAATTTCTGCAGTTATAAACTGAATAGTGGTGATGGGTTACCTGGATGCCCTCCTTGGTTTGTCTGGCATGGATCAACTGGGGCTGGTCCCTTACACTGAGGGGACTCACAGGGTACTCACAACCAAGGGAGTGTCTACATTTAGATGCCTGTAAACACAATTCCTATATCCATTTCTGACCATGGTCAGATTTGTCCCAGCCCCAGGGTTTGAACTGAGATGCTGCCCGGGGCATGAAATCTGCTGGTGGCATGGCATGATGTCCACGTGTTTGTCATCCCCATAGACTGGGAAGCTCTATGACACACTCTCAGGGAGGTTACTCTCTCCCCATGTTGAATAGGGTGTTTGTCAGACGGTTACTCACACATCAGCTGACCCGTGGGCCTGCCAGCCAGCTGGGCAGCATCTGTGAGATCGGCTGTCCCTCTGGCCCTGCACAAACCCCTGCTGACCCTTGCTGATAAACCATCAGGACCCCAGAGATCGTCTGATGCCTAATCAGTTATGAGCCTCCCACCCCCTCCAGTGCTCACCACCACCAGGATGAGCACTTAAATCATTAGCTAATGTTTATAAGGATGGCAGAAGCTAAAAACCAACAGTGCTGTGTTATTATGATAATTGTTTGCTAAGGTCTCTGGGCCTCGCCTTTCTCCCACCCCCCTGGTCTGCTTAGAAGCTACGGTGTCGCCAGGGCAGGTCCGTTCTTTGGGCAGAGGAATGCAAGGCTGGGGAATGGCTCGACTGCCTGTCTCCAGTCCACCTTGAGGTTTCTGGGACTTCTCTCACCGCAGCCCACGAGGCAGCCGAGGAGTGTAATGGAAAGTGTTCTGAAGCCAGGGAGTCAGGAGAGCTGGGTCTGGATCTTGCCTCTAATGCTTACCTTGGGTCACCTCGGACAAGTCTCTGGACTTGGTAAAACTCAGCCAAGTGACAGAATGCCTCGATCAAAGTCAGGAAGATGAATTCAAATCTGACCTCAGATGCTTACTCCCTGTATGGCCCAGGGCAAGTCCCTTAAGATTTTCTGCAGGTTCCCCACATGTCTTAGCCTTAGTTTCCCCATCTGTAAAATGAGACTAACAATAGCACCCACCTCCCAGGGTTGCTGTGAGGATCAGAGAAGGCAACCTGTTTAAAGAGCTTTGGACACCTGTTATCGCCATCTCCCTCATTATTACTCAAGAAAACCAGGGGCCCAGACTCCGGGATCCCTTCTTCTCAATCTGAGGGTTCTAGGAAGCTATCAGCCCCATTTTGCTATTGTTGCTCAGTAATTTCAGGTGTATTTGACTCTATGTGATCCCCCTTTTTTTGGCAAAGATACTGGAGGGTTTGCCATTTACTTCTCCAGCTCAGTTTAAGATGAATAAACTGAGGCAAATAGGGTAAGTGACTTGCCCAGGGTCACACAGCTAGGAAGTGTCTGAGGCCAGATTTGCATTCAGGTCTCCCTGACTTGAGGCCTGGTGCTCTATCCACTCTGCTACCTAGCTGCTCTTAGCCCCATTTTATGGAGGAAGAAACTAAGCCCAAGTTAAGGGCACATAACTGGTAAGAGGAACAGGATGGGGATTCAAGCTACTTGCCTCCAATCCAGGCCTTTTACTACTCCAGCGCAAGTCCAGGGTGTGGCAAACCCTCTCTTCAAGACCTTCATGGGAGCGCAGGATTTTCTGTCTCAGTTCATCCTGTTTTTAGTGTTGTCTGGCCATCAGCTGTCTGTTCCAAGGTCCTCCTGCGGCACATGAGCACACAGAGACACATACTTGCATTCAGAATGCTTGCCTGAGGCCAGGCCCAGCTGGGCTGCTGGTGGAGCTTGGAGGTACAGTCCCAGAATGCGAGATCCCAGTGCCAGATGTGACTTCAGAAGCTCCTAGTGTTCCTGACAGCTGAGTGGGCATCTTTTCTGAAGCATCCTAACTGGTGGTTGTCCAGCTCAGCAGGGAGAGCCCTCCTGTCACCTGGAGCAGCCATTCCACTTTGGGACAGCCTTTACTAGTGCTCAGCCACTGTGAGGTTTTTATTATATTAAAATGCTCTTCCTTGATATCTTTCTGATATCAAGCCTCAATCTTCCTTTAGTAACTTCCCACCACTGTATGTAGTCCTACCTTCTGGGACCAGAAGCAAGGGTCTTGGAATCCTCGAAGAGAGCTCTGATGTCCCTTCTGAGTTTTCTCTTCTCCTTCAGTGGACCAGCATATGTGGAGGAGAGAAGGGCAAAGGAGATAAGGGAGTTCCCTGATTGTCTAGACGAGGTGACAGGACTTTTGTTGAGGACTTGGTCTGTTTCTCTCTAGGAAACTGTTGTGGGACAGTCAACATGCTGAGACCCTGTGGTATAATGATAATGATGAAGGTGATGATGATGGTAAGGAGGAGGAGGAGGAGGAGGAGGAGGAGGAGGAGGAGGAGGAGGAGGAGGAGGAGGAGGAGACTGTCTTTGGGTATCCCAAAGGTGGTCACATGGAAGAGAGGGATTTAGGTTTGAAATAAGAAACCTAAAACAGCCTACCTGAGCTACCTAGGGTGGTAGTGAGCTCCCCACCACAGGAGGTCTTCAAGCAGAAGCTGGACAGCCTCTCATTGAGATGAATGTTGTTGAAGAGATGCTGGATGTCCTCATGGGATGGTGGATACACTGGATTTGTATTCAGAATACCCAGGTGGAACCTTGTCTCTGCTACTTATTACCGATGTGACCTTAGACAAGCACCTTTGGAAGAAAATTTCAGGTGGAAGTTCAGAGGTTAAGTGACTTGGGCAGGGTCACACAGTCAGTATCTGAGGCAGGATTAGGATTCAGGTCTTCCTCAATCCAGGTCCAGTGTGCCATCTGTGCACTACACTGCCAATCACCATCCCTATAATCTTCCAACATTCCCTTCCCCAGCTGTTCTGTGAGTCTATGGGATGGCTATACCCTCCAGGTTAAAATAATCAGCCTTGAAAGTCAGACAGCACAGATGGAGAGCATGAGCTCCTTTTCTTGAAGGGTCACAAAGGCCAAGATTTAAAACAGTCTGATGGACATGTTTTGCATTAATAAAGTGGACCGTAATACACACCTATCCCTGGTAACTTAATGGTACCTGGTGCCAAGGGATCTTTATTACCCTGGGTAGACCTGGGGCCCTTGCCACAGATGTACTCACTGCAGGGGCCCCAGACCACAGGTAGCTGGAGAGAAGACAGACTTATTGAGTCAGAATTACAGGTGGGATTTTAAAAGAAAAAAGATAATTACAAGGTAGGCCATAATTGGCGGCCATGCATAAGTACCTCATAAGTGGTTTTAGACAGTGACGAATCATAGACTAGGAATCCCAGAATCCCAAGTCTTAGGAGCTAGAACAGACCTCAGAGGCCATCTAATCCAAGCCACACTTGAATGTAGCCCTGGGGCACCTCCTCTCACCTATGGTTCCCAGAAAAGGCAGCCTGGGTACAAGGCACTCTCCAGGAGAGCTCACGTAGCTCATGAGCCCCTAACAATAATTATTTTCACCAACCAGCCAGAGGATCCATGAAGTCCCTCCTCAACTCCACCTACTGACTTCTCTGGCTTTCTTTAAGACCCATCTAAAACCCTTTCTTTCACAAGAAGCCTTCCGCAACTACTTTTAAGTCCAGTGCCTTCCCTCTGTTAATTATTTCTCATTAATCCTGCGTATAACTTGCTTTGTATATATTTGTTTGCATGTTGTTTTTCCCCATTAGATTATAAGCTCCCTGAGGGTAGGGAATGTCTTTTGTCTCTTTTTGTATCCCCTGCATTTAGCCTAGTGCCTGGCACATGATAGGTATTTAATAAATGTTTATTGATTGATTGATAGTTCAAATCAAGACATTTAATCAAACAGCAAATTAAGTGACAAGATACTTTTCCCTTCTCTTCCTCCAGGCTCCCAAATTCCCATGCACATAGGTCATCACATGGGGAAGGGGTGGGAACACTCTCAGAAAGATACATATGGAGGATGCGCATATAGAAGCCCTATGTGTAAAAACCACTTATGACCAGATGACGTGCAGGCAAGGAACATAGGTATAGACTACATGTGACCAGCAGCATATGTGAAGATTTGTGCTCTAGGGTTCTATACAGCCAGGGCACATGCAGAGAGTTGACACACGCAGAAATATTTCTGGCCAAGGCACATGGTAGGCACTCAATACATATTGATTGATGAATATAATGGAATATTAGTATGGTATTAGAAATTATGAATATGTACAATAGAGGGGAAGAACAGGAAGGCAAAAGGGAATGAGTCAACCTTACTCTCATTGAATTTAGCTTAGGGAAGGAGTGACATACACACTAAATAGGGTATCTCATCCTACAAGAGAGTAGGGGGGAAAGGGATGAGAGTGGGGATGATAGAAAGGAGGGCAGGCTGGGGGGGAGAGAAGTTGGAAGCACCTTTGAAAAGGGACAAGATCAAAGTAGAGAATAGAACAAGGGGGGGGTGGAATAGGATGGAGGGAAATATAGTCAGTCTTTTGCAATATATCCACTATGGAAATGTTTTGCATAGCTACACATATACAACCTATACTGAATTGCTTATCTTCCCAGTAAGGGTGGGTGATGAGGGAGGAAGGGAAAGAATCTGGAATTCAAAGTTTTAAAATAAAATGTTTAAATATATATAATGTATATAATTATTATTATTTTACATGTAACTGGGAAATAAGATATAAAGGCACTGGGGCATAGAGATCCACCATACCCTAGTGGAAAGTAGGAGGGAAGATGGGGGAAAATATGGGAGAGAGCAGATTGGGGGAGGGGATATTCAATGGGATCGCTGTTTTGGGGTGGTGGACAGGGAAAAATGGGGAGAAAATTTGTAACTTAAAATCTTGTGGAAATGGATGATGTAAACTAAAAAATAAAAAATGGAAATTATGAACATGGGGCAATTAGGTAGCACAAAGAATAGAGCACTGACCCTGGAGTCAGGAGGACCTGGGTTCAAATCCAGCCTCAGATACTTAACACAAAACTAGCCATGTTATCTTGGGCAAGTCACTTAACCCCAATTGCCCTACTTTCCCCCTTCCAAAAAAAAAAAAAGAAATTATGAACATGAAAAATTCAGAGAAGCATGAGAATATTTATATGAACGGATACACAAAGAAATAAGCCGAACAAGGAAAACAATATAGACAAAGATGGCAACAATGAAAATGAAAATACTTAAAGAAGTAATTAAATGTTGAGTGATGATCATGACTGAACTAGGACCTGGGGAAGAATTGAGAAAATGTACTTCTTTTGTCTTCTTAGCAGAGGTGGGGCACTATGGGCATATTGGACATCCCATCAGATATGTCAACAGGTCAATTGGTTAGGCTGAACTGCTATTTTCTCTTAGAAAAATAAAACAGAACAAAAAAAAAAAAAACCAGTGTTCAATCAAGAAGCCTTTATAGTGGGCCTATGTGTCAGGTACTGTCCTAGGTGCTGAGCATACCAAAAAAGTGTGTTTTAAGGGATGACTCATTGGATCAGGGAGGAATGAATATATTTGGGAATAAAGGTGATATAAAAATTAATATTAATAAAATGGAATAAAATTAAAATAAATAACTAAATAAGATTCATTTGAACAAGTAAGAATAAAAAGACCTCTGTGGTTTCCCAGTCAAGCAAACCTACTCTTCTTCCTGTTCAATTCTAGGCCCAAATCACTGTCCTTTTGCAATGTTTGTCTAAGATATTCACAGTGAGGGACCAGTTTTATAGGGTTGTCCATTCATCTTCCTTGTAAGTGGGGCTGATTAATGGGAGGAGGTCTCCATTAAGTTTCTAGGGCATGGACTATTGCCTGGAGGCATATGAGGATCATCTCCCATGGTGGAGCCCTGATACCTACCTGAAAGAAATCAGGGAACTCCCCTGATTGGTCCCTAGTGACTGAGGCTAACTACAAGATGACAGGCCACTGAAGTCCTGGGAGTCAGGAGTGTAGTTTTCTGTTAGGAGATCCATCCCTCTCCTGTTTCCTGTAGAGGGGATTCATTAGATTTTTTTTTCTCTGTCCTTGGACCTTCAGGCCAGAGTACAGTAGCTCTTTGTCCTGGAGATGGGGGTTTGGGCATAGTGGAGAGGTAAAAAGAGAGGGTTTCTTACAGAGGCACATGCCAAGCTGTGTGGACTTGCTCAGGTGGCCTTATGTTCCTGGACCATATTACTGATGTCTACTGCCTTTCTGTTTTCTGTTTTCTGTTCTGAGACTCCAGTTCGAGAGGATGGACTTTCCCTACTGGAACAGCAAGGACATTGAACAGAGTTCCTGCAGAAGCACATGGGAGAGGGCCTGAGTGGAGAGACTTTGAGAAGGAAATTTCCCAGTCTGAGGGCTGACCACATTGGTCATCCAAAGCTTGAAAACCTGGACACTGGCTAGCTACAAGGAGGACATGTCCTCAATAGTATGCTTCTTGGTAAAGGAAGATCTTGGTGGAACTGTGGATTGGTTCAGCCAGTCTGGAAAACAGTGTGGAACTGTGCCCCCATATCATCAAACTGCATGCCGTTTGGTTTAGTAATACCCCATTAGGCAAATGCCCCAATGAGGTTAAAGATGGAGGGAAAGGGTCCATAGGTACAAAATAATTTTATCAGCTTCTTTTGTTACAGCAAAGAATTGGAAAGAAAATAGGCACTCATCAGGAGAATAACTGAGCCAATGGAATATTATAATGCTGTGAGAAATGATACAGAGGATGATTTCAGAGGAACCTGGGAAGATTTGTGTGAACTGATACAGAGTGAAATGAGCAGAACCAAGAGAATTATTTATATAATGACAAAGATAATGAAAAGGAAAATCAACTTTAAGAGATTTTAAACTCTGGTCAATGCAATAACCAATCATAATATCAGAAAATTGGTGGATAGAGACAGATTAATAGGGCATGTATTAAGCACTTTCTATGCACTAGGTGCTGGACACTGTGCTGAGAGTAGGGACTTGTTTCATTCTTTCTGTCTGTGTCTTCAGTGCCTAGCAGAGCATCTGGCACATAGTAGGCTCTTAATAAATGCCTTCTAATCATGTCCTTGCCAATTCCCCTGCCATCTTGCCAGCCAGACCAGAGACTAAGCGCTGGAGCAGAAGTTTCAAACACTCTCCAGCAATACTCCAGAATGCTCCAACCAGATTAGAGTGTAATTGGGAAATATGTAACAAAATAAATAAAACTACGACAGAACATAGGTAATATTAGTATGTAGTTTTCTAAGTTAGTATGGACTCACAGGGATCCTTAGGTATGTTTAGTGGACCTCGTTTTTATTTGAGTTTGACACCACTGCTCTGGGGAATTTAACACTTTCATTTCCAAAACTCTCACTCTGGAGACCCATTGTCCTGATAAATGGGTACTTCCTGTGGCCCATTATATCAGACTAGACTGGTTCTAATCATACTTTACTTTACTGCCCGGTAATGTCATTGACAGCTGCTTTACCACTGTATATACCCCCTGTGCTGCTCTTCTTTTCCTCCCTCCCAATTCTGGAACCATAATCAAATCAATTCTGCCACTGCTGCTAGGAAGAGTGAATCATTTTATTCCCTTATGGGCTCCAATCACCATCCTTGTAACACTCCCAAGCAAAATATCCCACTGGTGTCTCCCTCTGTTAGAACATAAACTCCTTGAAGACAGGGATGGTAAAGAGACTTGGACTAAATGCAGTAAGATGAAATTTATAAGGATAAGATTGAAGTCTTGCACTTAGTTGCAAAAAAATTTTTTTTTTGTTTGACAAGTTCAAGATAGGAGGAATGTGCACAGACAAATTATTTTGAAAAAGATCTGGGGATTTTAGTGGACTGCATGTGATTCAGCAAGGTAATGTGATAGTCAAAAAAGTTAATATCATCTTGGGCTGTATTAAAAGGAGCCGATGGGCTCATTGTTCTCTGCCCTCATCAGATTTCATGTGGTGTGTTGGGCTGGGTTCTGGGCACCATGGTTTAAGTAGGATATTGATCAGACAGAGTTCAGAGAAGGGCAGACAAGATGGTTGAGTGCCTTGGGTCCATGTCATATGACGATTATTTGAAGAAACTGGGCATGCTTAGCCTAGAGAAGAGAAAACTCAGGGTTGGTGACATAACAGCTGGCTTCAAGTATTTGAAGGTTTGTGGTGTGAAGACCCCAGATGACAGAACCACAAGCAATCGCCAAAAACTTCAAAGAAGTCCATTGAGGCTTAGTTTTGGAAAACTTTCTGGATAGTCTCAAGATGTGGTGGGTTCCTCCTCCTTGTAGATCTTCAAGTAGAGGTGAGTGGACCACTTGTCTGATGTATCATAATGGGGATTCTTTTCAGGTTGAGATAGATGGTCACTGACAAGCCTGTCAACTCCCAAATTTTTTATTCTGAGTGAAGAAAAAGAGTATTTTTCTTCTAAGCACTTACTATGTGTCATCTATCACTTTCACCAGTGGGGACAAGGTAGTCCTTGCACTCAAGATGTTCGTATTCTTTTTAAAAACATTTTTAAAATTTCACATGTATTGATAATCTATTCCTCCCAGTGCCCTCCCAACAAAAAATGAACAATCAAAGCCTTGTCATAGACATGCTTTGTTCATTTAAATAAATTCCCATGTTGGTTAAACCAGAAAATGTAGGTGTCTTTCTGCATTTTAAATTCATCATCTCTTTGGCAGAAGATTCATGGGATATCTTAGTCCTTGGTGGCACACTGGATAGAATATCCAGCCTGGGGTCAGAAAGACCTGAGTTCACATCTGGCTTCAGATACTTACCAGTTGTATGACTCTGGGCAAGTCATTTAACCTCTGCCTCAGTTTCCATATCTGTAAAATGGGGATGATAATAGCATCTGCCTCCCAGAGTTATAGTGAGGATCAAAATGAGATGATAAATGGAAAGAGCTTAGCACTGTGCCTGGCCCACAGTAAGTGCTATATGAATAACAACTGTTATTACATTGATCAGAATCCTAAAGTCTTTCAAAGTTTTTCTCTCTGCTGGCATCACTGTATAAATTGTTCTCTTAGTTTTGGTCTCTTAATTCTGCAGAAGTTCATAAAGGTCTTCTCAGTTTCCTCCAAAATGGTCCATTTTGTCATTTCTCACAGCACAAAAATATTCTGTTACCTTCATGGATCACAATTTGTTCAGCCAATTCTCGATAAGGAAACATCCCTAAGTTAACAATTTTTGTCTTGATAGTGTAGTTTGTTATAAATATGTTTGCAGATCTTTTCCTACCTTTCATCTGTTTGTTGTCTTCTTTCCATTCCCATCCTTAAATACCTTTCAAGCAACTTTGCTTACCTGGGGATTTCCCTAAATTTTCTTTAAATTTGTTTTTCTCCTCATTCTCCCCCATCCAATCTTATGAAGTGATAATGTTCATGTTCTTTCACTGTCCTTCACCATAAGGTTTTACCCCAAGTCTATATTCTAAACTGGGCAGCTAGGTAGTATGATAGATAGGGTGCTGGGCTTGGAGTCAGGAAGACTCATCTTCCTGTGTTCAAAGTTTAGCTTCAGACTCTCTAGCTGTGTGACCCTGGACAAGTCATTAAATCCTGTTTGCCTCAGTTTCCTCATTTGCAAAATGAGCTGGAGAAGGAAATGGCAAACCACTCCACTATCTTTTTCAAGAAAATCCCAAATGGAGTCATGAAGAATCAGACATGACTGTAAAATGACTGAATAACAATAAATAGCTTAAACTGTTGATAACCTTGACTGCCATAAATCTGTACTTGGCAAATAGATTGTTTTCTGATAAAAATTACTTTTTCAGTTTTTAAAATTTCGTCATTATGGCAATTGCTTTACATCAAATAAACTTCTGTATAAAATTAGCATTGGTGTCCTTTCCTCTAGCTCCCATTTATTTGCATTTGATAGCTTGTGTAAATAAGTTGGATGAGAGTTGTTTTAATTGTATGCCATATCTATTCCTCATTTCTCTTTTAGCTTTTGCATTACTTTTAATCTCAAAATAATGGAATTTTTAACCTATGTCCCAAAGGAAACTCCATAACATAACCAATATGTAGTCATCACTGCATGCCTTTGAAGGCATCCAGTGAGGGATAACTCATTACTTCTCAAGCCAAACCATTCCATTTTTAGGAAATTTTTCCTGACAGCAAATCTATATTTTTTACTTTGCAATTTTTACCCATTGCACTTAGTTCTACTCTCTAAAGGCAAGCAGGACAAATCAAATTCCTCTTCTACATGACAGTCCTTCAAATACTTGTAAAAGTCCAATCTCCTTGTTTTACAGATGAAGAAACTGAGGCCAGAAAGACTAAATGCCCAGCAGCACAGAGAAAGGCAGAGTTAGAATTTGAGCAGGGTCTTCCATCTTCAAATCTGGAGCTCTTTCCATCACACCCATTCCTTTCTCCATGAATTCAGTGCAAGACTCACAGTCCTGTCTCCACCCCAACACCTGCACTTTTAGTAGCAGAATTCACAATGCAGACTGATGTTCTCTCAAACACCGGAACCTCCCAGGTCTTCAATCTACTTGATCCTTATGACCTACTCCTCCATCCAGCCTCGAACCCATGCAGAGATGGTTGGAGCCTGCTTACTTGCCATCCCCCACAATTGTTCCACTTCCATGTTCGTGACCTCTGAAAATACTTCATATGATCATATTTTTATCATTCCATCTTTCTCTGTCTTTCAATCCCTAAACCTGCTCTTTGTCTTCACTGTGATGTCCATTCCTTCCACCCCTCATTTATTTCCCAGACCACCACTCTTTTGTTGGCTGTACTCTTCCCTATCACATATAGTGATCCCTTGGTGAGGCAGTTTAACTCTATAGTGTCCTCTTTTCTGGAGCCCTTTGCTCATCCTCCTCCTTCCCTTCTTTCCCCCCCCTTTACACAAAGCTGCTGAATGGAGTTATAGGAAATCACAAACCATACCTCTAATGTATATTATATAATCTCAACTGGGCACTCACCCACAGCAAGGTAATCCTTCTAGTCCTCCTTCATGGGTTCACTATTCAACTCTCCAAGAAGCCTGTTCCAAACCTCCCGGTTTCTCCTCAAACCTCTTTGCAACCAGCTCTTGAGGAGGACCTTGCCTCATTCTTCACAGAAAAAAAATGAGGACTTTCAAATTCCCTCTTTTCCTCTCCTCCTAATTTTACGTTATTCATATATCTTCTTTCACTATCTTCTTCACTCACTGGATTCCCACCTGGTCTCCTTAACCCTCAGTAATCAGGCTTCTGACCTCATCATTCCACTGAAACTGCTCTCTTCAGAGTAACCAGAGGTCTTTGAGTGGCCTTTTCACTATTCTCATCCATCTTAGCCTGTCTGTAGCCTTGGATATTGTTAATAAGGGTCTTTCTTGATTACCTCTCCCATCTAGGTTTTTTGTAACTGCTCTCTCCTGGTTCTCCTCCCAGCTATCTGACTCCTCCTTCTTCATCCTGGTGAAGTCCACTAAATGTGCATGTCTCCAAGGCTCTGCCCTGGGCTATCTTCCCTTTTTTCTCTATGCTACATCACTTGAGGATTTTATCAGCTCCCAAGGGTTCAATTATTGTCATAGAGATGCATAGAGCATCATTAGGAGCAGCTAAGTGACCCTGTAGATGGAACACTGGGTGTGGAGTCAGGAGGATCTGAAGTAAAATCCAGACTCTGATATTTACTAGCTGTGTGACCTTGGGCAAGTCACTTAACCCTGTTTGCCTCAGTTTCCTCATCTGTAAAATGAGCTGGAGAAGGAAATGGAAAACCACTCCAGTATCTTTGCCCAAAAAAACCCCAACTGGGGTCTTGAGTGGGACACAACTTAAAAATGACTGAGAGGGCGGCTAGGTGGCGCAGTGAGTAGAGTGTCGGCCCTGGAGTCAGAAGGACCTGAGTTCAGATCCGGACTCAGACACTTAACACACCCACAAATAAAAACCTAGCTGTGTAGCCTTGGGCAAGTTACTTAAGCCCAGTTGCCCTCAAAAAACAAAACAAAAAAAACGACAACAAAAAGACATCATAAACTTAAGGTGTCCAAAGCTGAACTCTTCACCTTTCTCCCCAAATTCTTCTCATTCCCCACATGGAGGACACCACCATTCTCCTGATCACTCAGGTTCTCCACCTTGGTGTCAATCCATACTCTTCACTCTCTCTCACTGCACATGTAATTTGTTGCCAAGTCTTATCACTTCTGTCTCTGTGATATCTCCCATCTATGTCCCCTTCTCTCCACTCAGTCACCATCCTACCTCAGATTCTCATAACCTCTCACTTCTCTGCTTGGCTTCTAAAATTATTCATAATTTGGACCTATTCTTCCCTTCCAGATTCCTCACACTTGACTCCCTTCCATGCACAGTCCAATCTAGCTACTTTGGCTACTTTGCTGTTCCTTGAATATGGTACTCCATTTCACCTTTCCATGCCTTTGCCCTTGCCATCCCCCACGTCTAAAATGCTCTTCCTCCTCATTGCTGCCTCTTATTTTAGGAGTTTGTGGAGGAAGAGAAAGAGTTCAGTTCTGGATATGGTAAGTTTATGATATATATTTTTCAGTCACATTTGACTCTTTATGACCACCGCTGGGGTTTTCTTGGCAAAGATACTGGAGTGGCTTGCCATTTCCTGGTATCTTTCTAGACATAACTCACCTCCCACCTTCTATATCAAATCTTTCACTGAACCTCCTCCTCCTCATCATCATCACCATCATTGTCAACTAACATTTATTAAAAACCTACTATGTGCCAAGCATGTACTAAGTACTAGAAATATGAAGAAAGGCAAAAACTCTCAAGGAGGTCACAGTCTAACAAGGGAGATACCATGCAAACAACTATATGTATATCCAAGATAAGAGGTAAATCAGAAGGAAGGTACTGGGGGTGGGAGGTGGGAGGATGAGGTCAGTTCTGGGCTGTGTTTTGAAGGAAGCCAGGAAGCAGACACAAGGAGGAAAAATGTTCAAAGCATGGGGGACAGCCTGTGGGAAAAGGGAGTATATGTGGAGTGGAATGAAGAGTGAGAAGAGTGGAAAGGCAGGCAGGGTCCAGGTGGTAAATAGCCAGAGGAATTTTTATTTGACCCTGGGGATAAGATGAACCACTGAAGTTTATTGGGTAGGGGAGTGATATAGTTAGACCCATGCATTTTGATATGTGTGAAGCAGGGAGAGATTTCTGGCAATGAGACCTTTGAGCTTCTCTCTCTCTTCTCTCTTATTTCTTCTCTCTCTAATATTTGCATTTATATAAATATTCATATGTTCACATATACACACTATCTATCTATCTATACTCAGGTATATATTTTTGCATCATCTGTTCTATGATCTGTAGGCTCCTTGAGGGCAGAGCCCATATTTTTTGCCTTTCTTCATAGCCTCAGCACTTAGCACAGTGCTGGGCATATAGTAAATGCCTAATAAGTGCTTCTTGACTCTTTAACTGATAGAGAAGTTAAGTAATTACAGTAAAGCAAGACCAGAAACTAGGACCTACATCTTCTGACTCCCTTTCTCTTTAGACTGTATTCCCACCTGGTTCTTTTCACTGTCTTAAGCAATACAAGGGCTATAGCATATTACACCTTTGAATTTCTTCATAATAATCAGGGGGAGCCCATGGTGGTGGTGGTGGGTGTAATGGGGTGATATGACCCAAACCCCTAAAAAGGAAAAGACCTTGTCTTTGAAAGCAGCCCAGTTCTTGAAATTATCCAGTTCTTATCACAGTCCTTTTGTTGTCTATGAGTATCAATCTCACCCCCAACAAACTGCAGATCCATTAGGAATCCATGCCACCCTATTAGCATTACAATAAACCTTGCTACTTTGACTGAAAGACTTGAGTGCTTGAATTCTTTCTAGGCAGACTCACTCTATACCCTGACATTTTTAGGTTCCCAGCAACCCTAAACCTCATCAGGTGGTCTAAGATGAAAAAATCAGTGAAGCCCTTGTTGAACTCATTCATTTTAGTGAATTCAGTGTAAAGAACCTTGGGCTTCAAGTCGGAGGTTCTGAGTTCAAATCTTGGCTCAACTACTTAGTACAGTACTTGTGGCTTTGGGCAAATAGTTTTATCATCTCTTTAGGCCTCAGTTTCCTCATCTGTTAGTTGAAAGTTTGGATGAAATGTTTGTTAAGGTCCCTTTCAGCTCAAAATTTATGTTTCAGTTGTTGAGCCAGAAAGGAGTAAGACAAAAGATCCCTGAGAATAAAATTTGGAAGTGGATTTTATTGCCATGGGACTGCCAGGGTCACATACCCAGATCAGACAGTGAGTTGGCATGGATAATGTACCAGTTTTTAAAGTGATCCCAATAATCAGGTTACGCAAGCTGAGACTACAATCAGTGATTGGGCAGTGTATATTTGAATTTCCCACACGCACGAAGTTTACCCTAGGCTGAGGGACAGGAAACCTAGAATGGGTGGAGATGGGGAAGATCCAATGGGGGCAAGGGGCAGGAGAAAATGGAGAAATATCCAGTGATCCAGTGGGGGTAGGGCAGAGAATGGAGAAATATCTGGTGGGATTTTTACCCTAGGCTGAAATCCCTGCTCATGGATCAGTTGGGGGAGGGAAGAGTGGGGTTGTGCTCAACACAGTAATCTTGGAGGGAGAGCCCTTGGTGGAGAAGAGTGCCTTCCTGTGTTATAGGGGAGAGAGGATGAGGTGAAGAGAAGAGAGTCATGGAAGTTGGGGAACATAATGAGCCAACAGGCCAAACCATGGGAAGAGTTATTTGTAGGAATAGAAAAGTTCCCAGGGATGATGGCAGTGTTGGCATGGACAAGGAGACTGGGAATCTCACTGAATGATAGGTCTGGAAGCAGGTGGGCGTGGAGGTCCAGTTTGGCTATGCTGTTGAATACAGGAAAAGGAGTAATGTCCAATGAGGTTGGGAAAATTAGTTGTGACCAGATTGTGAAGGGCTTTAAAAGCCAAGGAGAGGAGTTTATATTTTGTATAAAACCACTGGAGTTTACACAGTAGGGGAGTAACATAGACAAGGCACATAGATCATTGGCAGAAAGAAAAAAACCCACATTTTGATCTCTGAGATATAGTGGTCAAATTTTAAAATTTCAGAGGCAAACAACAAATTTTCACAAGTGACCAGGAGAAAGACCTTCAAATAAAAAGAGAAGGTAATTTGAATAGCAATGTTATTCCTTCCTCCCAAGAAATTGCCAGAGGGAACCAAATATTCTACTGTACTGTGAAAAGCTAAGGACTTCTAGCTGTCAGCCCCAAATGATTTATCTGAAAACCTGAGCCCAATCCTCCTTGAGAAAAGATGAATGTTCAACAAAAGACAGGCATTTGAGGCATTCTGACAAAGGAAAAAAAAGACGATAGCAGATTTTTAATTTTGCAAATTCCTTAAACCACAGAAGCACATGAAATGGAGGTAAGTATGATTATTAAGGAACACTAAATAATCAAATCAGTTATGTTATGCTTATACATCTATATATGTAGATTATGATTTTTTTAAAGGAAAAAGATTGATCTTTGGGGCAATAGAAAGAACAAAGAGGGACCATGAAGGCATAAAAAGGACCTAAGAGCTAATGATTTAAGGAAAATATAAAAAAATCAGATGAAGTATTGAACTATTTACCCCTTGAACTAAATCCCCTGACCCTCTGTTGGAGAATCAATGTCTTTTGTGGGATGCAGAAGGGAGAGAAGATTCTGAACTACTTAATTAAATGGACAGGGCCAGAGAGGAGACCAAGGTAACTATTTAAATAAAAGAAAGAGGCATTAGAAATTTAAGTAAACTGTAAGAACCTGACTAGATTAGCAGAGAAAGTGGGGGAGAGGGGCAGAACTTGTGGACATAGATTAGCCTGAAATGAGTACAAAACTAATCACAGGGATGATGTCCTGTCTTATAGACCAGATAGAGAGAGATGTGGGCTCTAACTCTATGAAACTAATGCAGAACCAGGTGAATGGTCAGACCCAAAGAATTGAAGTCTTATGGTTTCATTGTCAGCTTAGAAGGGAGTTTCCAATCAAGTGCAGCTAGGTGGCTCGATAATTAGAGTGCTAACTATCAAATCAGCAAAACCTGCATTCAAATCCTGCCTCAGACTCTTAGTAGGGAGACCCTGAGCAAGTCATTTCACCTCTGTCTGTCTCAATTTCCTCATCTGTGAAATGGTGCTAATAATAGCACTTACCCCCTAGGGATGTTGTGAATTTTGTCAAACATTTTGCAACCTTTAGGGTGTTATATTAATTCAGGCTGTTATGATCACTTTTTTACTAAATGTCCTAGGCATCTGTGCTTGGTCCTGTGGCATTTAACATTTTTTATCAATAACTTGGATGACAAATCAGTACACTCACCAAAGTTTCAGACAGCACAGAGCTAGGGAGTAGGGAACTAAAACATTGAATAATAGAACCAGGATCCAAAAATATCTTGGCAGGCTATGATGCAGAATTGAATCTAATAAGGTGACTTTAAACAGGGATGAATATTACAATACAAAATGTTACAATACAAAAATGCAGAGTCCCCTGTTTGGCTTTCAAAGCCCTTTCTAAACTGCCTTTCCCAGTCTTCCTGGTTTTTTTTACATTGTGCACTCCATTACACTGTGTACTCTACCTCGCTGCATACTCTTCTGGCCCTCCTTGGGGTTTTCTGAATGAACCTTCCCTCTATTGATTATTTCTGATTTATCTTGCATATAGCTTGTTGGTACATATTTGTTTGCTAGTAGTTTCCCCTACTAGATTGTAAGCTCCTTGAGGGCAGGGACTGACTTTCTTTGGATCCCCAGTGCTTAGCAAAGTGCCAGGCATGTAAGTAGGCACTTAATAAATGCTTATTGACTGACTGGCTGACTTTTTCAATTCGATTCAAAAAATCAGTTCCTAAATTACAAAATATAGAAAGCATGGTCACTTTGTAACTGAAAAAGATCTGAAGGTTTTATTGAATCAAAAGCTCAATCTGAACCTGCCAGGTAATGTGGCCCCTTTTTCCCTTGTGCCTCTTTCAGAGCACAATAAAGGGAAGGAAGGAATTTCTTTCCCTTTTCTGTGCACCTCCCCCCTCCCCAATGATGGGGTCTTACAGCAGAAGCACATGGCTATAGAAGAAGTTATATCCAGCCAGAAACAAGCTGTAGGAGTCCAGCCATGCAATGGAGTCCATTGGATCAGGGAGAGGAGTCTAGTGTGACTCCTGGAGCTAGGATCCTACCCAGCAGATAGCAGTCCCCAGAGCAGAGATTCCTTCTGGTTCTGGGTTCTTTCTGCAAATGTGTAGTAATATATTAGGCAGGGGTATTGGCTGAGTGCAGCTGGAAGCTAGAGCCAGGAATCACGCAGACTGAACAATGAAAGTGCATCCAGCAGAGACTGCAATGCCTATCTGCAGCATTAGAGGCACGGGATGCCCCTCTTCACATGTGGGAGCAATAGTTTCAGGGTGCAGGCCCAGAGGGTACCTTGAACCTGGGGTTGTTGTCCCCAGGGGACCCAACCTATAAATGCAAGCTGGGGCAGGAAGGCTTGCTTGGGGGAGTTCTACATAAGGATCAATTGAAGGAACTGGGAACATTTCTCTTGGAGAAAGAGATTTAGGAGAGACCTCTGATGGTGGCCATTTTGAAGACAGATTGGACTTAGTCTGCTTGACCCCAGAAGGCAGAATCCTCTGCTCATTATTTCCTCTTTATTCTGTTTATAGATTGTTAGATCATGGTTGTTTTCTTGTCTACTTCCCTCAGTAGATTGTAAGTCTCCTGAGGCCAGTCTCTATGATGACCACCACTTTATCTCCCCTTTAACCAGCCTGGCAATGTCAGGATCATCCTCAGCTCTTTCTCCTCACTTAACTCCCAGCTGCTGAATCTCCTCCATTTTACCTCCCTGTGTTCTGTGGGTCTCTTTCCATCCACACAGCCATCACCGCCCCTCTCCCCTCTCCCCCAGGGTCTTATCACTTCTCTTGTCCTAATCCGTCTCCTAGCCTTGAGTCTCTGCCTTCTCCAATGCAGCCTCCACCCAGCTGCCAAGGAAAGCACGTCAGAGCCTGGCACTGCCTAGCTTCTGTGCCCTCCAATTGCTTCTCAGTTTAAAGTGCCAAGGCCTCCCAATCTAATCCCAGGCCATTTTTCTAGGCTGATACGCATTTCTTTCTTCTTACACACTCTGGACACTCCAGAAAACTTCCGTGCTGTTCTCTGCCCATGACATTCCTCCCCCAACCTCTGTGTTTTTGGCACAGATTGCTGCCCATTCGGACTGTTTCCTCCTCCATGGACACCTTTCAGGGGTCATGTTAAATACTACCTCCTGATTTTCCAGGCTGTTTGTTCACACCTCCCATCCCCCACAAAAACTAGGCATGTTGTGTTTTTAACCTGGATGTATTTTTCTGTTAACATGTTGCATCTCCTAGCAGGATGCTAGTCGGCATCGCCTGTCCTACCACCTAGCAGTGTCTGGCAAGGAAAGTCAACAACCATTTATTGATAGTTGACCATGTGCCAGGTGCCAACTAAAGGCTGCAGATACAAAGATAAGAAGGAAAAGAATCTCTGCCCTCAAAAAGCTTGCATTCTAACAGGGGAAGACAATACATAAAGCTGGATAAGGCTTGGGGAATGGTGCATGGGAGTATGGAAGGAAGAAGAAGTGGAGACCGCCTGGAGAGGAATGAGCCATGGCTGACTGGAGCATTCTCCATAAAATGGAAGATTCTGGGAGGAGCCATCCAGGGAGAGGTGGGAGGCCACTTGTAGAGCCGATGCACAGGACACTCAACAAACAAATGCTTGTTAGCTGGTTGATTTTTAAGGATGGGTCATCGTTTTTATTTTTCAAGTAACAGGGGCAGCTAGGGTGGCAAAATGAATAGAACACTGGCCCTGGAATCAGGAGGACCTGATTTCAAATCCGGCCTCAGACACTTAGCACTTACTAGCTGTGTGACCTTGGGCAAGTCACTTAACCCCCATTGCCCTGCCCTCCCCCCTCCAAAAAAAAAAGACAAATCTTTTTCAAGTAACCAATTAAAAAAAAATTAATTTCTCCCACACCCTACTTCCTTATTGAGCAAATTAAAATCTCTCTCTCTCTCTCTCTCTCTCTCTCTCTCTCTCTCTCTCTCTCTCTCTCTCACATACACACACACACACAGAGTCCTCCATGCATAACTACATAGTCCAGCAAAACAAACTTCCACATTAGCAATATCCAAAAATGTAAAAATGCATTTTTAAATCCATTTTTTCTGTGTCAAGAGGTGAGTGGCAAGTTTTACCTTCATTCCTTTGGGCTCCTGGTTTATCATTTCACTGATCAGAGACCTGAAGTCTTTCAAAGCTGTTTTTCTCTATAATTTTTTTATCACTTTATAATTTATTCTCCCAGTTCTACTCTCTGAAATTGCCCATTTCATCATTTTTATGACACAATAACATTCTATTACACGCTATAATTTGTTTAGCCATTCCACAATAGTACACTCTATTTTTGTCTGCCATGAAAGGAGATGCTATCAATATTTTTCTACATATGGTCCTTTTCCTCTTTGATGTTTTTGGGGGTAGAGGCCTAGTAAGTGGCAGTGCTTGGTCAGAGGGTAGGGGCACTTTGGTAACTTTAAGGACATCATTCCAAACTGGGTTCACTGCTCTACCAACAGTGCATTATTGTGCCTATTTTCCCACATCCCCTCCAGCATTTGTCATTTTCCTCCTTTGTCAATTTTACCATTCTGAAGGGTATGAGATATAACCTTAAAATTGCTTGAATTTTCATTTTTCTAAGTATTATTGTCTTAGAGATGTTTTCATAAGATTGTTGATAGCTTGGATTTCCTCCTCTCCTGTTTATATCTTTTTGTTCATATGTTTTTAGCATGATTTTAAGACAACTAGGTGGTGAAGTAGGTAAGAATGCTAGACTTGGAATAAGAATAGATATGAGTTCAAATCCTTCCTAACATACTTAGCAGTTGTGTGACCTTGGACCCGTCTCTTAACTTCCAGTCTCGGTTTCCTCATCTATAAAATAGGGCTGATAATAATAGCATTTTCCTCCTAGGGTTGTTGTGAAGTCAAAATCAAATAACATGAATAAAAGACTTTGGAAACCTTAAAGTAATACATTAATTTTAATTATTATTATTAAGAGTACTTATCTGGGGTGGCTAGGTGTCGCAGTGAGCAGAGATCCAGCCTTAGACACTTAACACACAAAATAAACTAGCCGTGTGACCTTGGGCAAGTTACTTAACCCCAATTGCCCTAAAAAAAAAAAAAAGTACTTATCTATTGGAGGATAGCTCTTCATTTTATAAATCTGAATCAGCTCCTTGTATATCTTGGATACTATACTGTCACCAGAGAAACTTGGTTTTTCTAAGTAACCCATTTCCCTACTAATTTTGCTAAATTAGATTTGTCTGGGCAAAAGCTTTTTAATTTTATGTAATCAAAACTGTCCATTTTATCTTTCCTAATCTGCTCTTCTACTACTTGTGAACTCCTTCCTATTCATAAATGTGAAAGATAATTTCTTCCTTGCTCCTCCAATATGTTTATGATGTGCATTTTTAGGTTGAGATCATGTATCCATTTGGAGTTTATCTGGGTGTATGATGTCAGTTATTACTATAAACCCAATTTCTGCTAAGATTCTTGGCCTTTTTTCCTCCACATGAATTTTGTTAGTATTTTTTCCTAGGTCTATAAAATATTCTTATGGGAGCTTGATTGGCACAGCACTGAGTAAGTAAATTTAGTTAGTATTGTTATTTTTATTTTATTGGCTTTGTGTATCCACAAGCAATTAATGCTTCTCCATTTGTTTAGATATGTCTTTATTTCTGTAAAGAACTTTTTATAATTAGATTCATGCAGTCCCTGGCCTTATCTTGATAGAAACATTCCCATTATTTTTAATGGAATTTCTCTTTCTAGCTCTTCCTACTGGACTTTGTTGGTTATATATTGTAATATTAATGATTTATGTGGATTTATCTGATATGCTCCAAACTTTGCTGAAATTATTATTTCAATTTATTTTTAGTTGACTTTAGCATTGACTAAATATACTTTCATATTGTCTATAAAAAGTAATGATTTGAAATACCTTTTGCCTATGCTTATTTTCTCAATTTCTTTTTCTTGCCTCATTGCCACAGCTAACATTTCTAGGACTAGGTTAATAGTCCTAATGGACTAATAATGGGAATCCTTTGTTACTCCTGATCTTACTGGAAAGGCCTATAACTTTCTTCTTTACATATAACGCTTACTCTTGGATTTAGATGAATGTTATTTTCCATATTAAAAAAAGGCCCATTTCTTATGATTTCTATATTTTTAATAAAAATTAGTGTTGGATATTGTCAAAAACCTTTTCAGCATCTGCTATCATTTTACTATTTATATGATTTAAATGGTTTATTATATTTACAATATTCCTTATGTTGATCCAGTCCTGCATTCCCAGGAAAAACCCAAACTGATCATAGTGTATAATCTTTCTAATATGTTGTTATAGTAGCTCATTTGTTAGTGTTTTATTTAAAATTGTTGCATCACTGTTCGTTAAGGGTATTGATCTGTAGCTGTTATGTTTTTCTTTCTCTGCTTTGTTTTTTTTCCTGGCTTAAGTATCAAGGCAATATTTGTATCATAGAAAAAGATTGGAAGGGTGCCTTCTTTTCTTAATATTTTATGAGGTCTATCTATGAGGTATTAGAATTAATTTTTAAAAATTAATTAAATTTAGATTTAAATTAAATTTTAAAATGTTTGATATAGTTCATTTATAAATCCTTCTGGGTCTGGTGATTTTTCTTTGTAAATGCATCTGTGGCTTGTTCAATTTCTTTTTCTGATAATGGATTATTTAAATAGCCTATTTCTTGTTTTGTTAATCTGCATATTTCAAATTTGTGTAAATATAATTTTTCCTCTAAATTATCAATTTTCTTAGCATATACTTGGAAAAAATGGTTTTTGATTATTTTTTCTTCAATTGTAAGTTCTTTTTTATTTTTGATCCAAATTAGTTTGTTTCCCTTTCTCTTTTAAAAATAAGGTTAGTTGTTTTTATCAATGATCAATTTTATTAGTTTTTCTAAAAAGAGCTCTTAAGTTTTATTTTAATAATTCAATGGTCTTGCTTTCAATTTCATTAATCTCACTAATTTCCATAATTTGTACTTTGTTATTTTTATTATATTTTTTTTGAGAGGGAAAGGTAGGGCAATTGGGGTTAAGTGACTTGCCCAAGGTCACACAGCTAGTTTTTTGTGTGAGTATGGTAAGTGTATGAGGCTGCATTTGAACTCAGGTCCTCCTGACTCCAGGGCTGGTTCTCAATTCACTGCCCCTATACTTTGTTATTTTTAAAATGTTTTTGTTTGCTATTGGTGAAGTCTTTTTTTTTTAATTGATTGTTCAATTCATTGATTTCTTCTTTATTTTGATGATAAAACTTTAAATTTCCCCCTTAGAGCTACTTTAGTTGCCTTTCATAAACTTTTATATGTTGCCTTATTATTTTCATTTTTTGATGAAATTTTCTATTGTTGCTATAATTTGTTTTTTGATCCATTAGTTCTTTAGTTTGTTATTTAGCTTCTTTTTAAACTTCTTTTAGTTATTTTTAAACTCTTTCCTCAAGGGTCTATTATTGAATACAATTTTAATTGCATTAAGATCAATAAATAATATGTTTAGTATTTATGCTTTTTACCATTTTTTGGTGAGGACTTTATTGACCATTACCTGGTCAATTTTTATATAGGTGTCATGGAGAGCTTAGAAGTATGTAGGGCTATGTAGGGTGCTCAGAGAGGACTAGTATGTCTGGTGTGAGTGATGGCTGAGAGGTTTTCAGGACTTCTCATCCACCTTTGGTGTTCACCTGTCACCTGTGGCTCCAAAACCTATAACATGCCTGTAGCAGCAAGCATTCCAACAGCCCCAGGTGGCTGCCAAAACAGGTTCTTAGATCTGCTTTTCTAAAGGAAAGCAACTCAAAATGGGTTAATAAGCTTATTTTAATCAATCAAACATATCGTTTACCTAGTTCAGGGGAAAAAGGTCAGCACACCGAAATGAAACAAACCGATCAAGCAGACAGGCTTCCAAACTGTCCAACCATTACATCAATACCAAATGACAGTTACCAGAGAGGGAAGCATCAAACATCTGGGTTTTCAAAGCCTGGGGGCTCTCAATAGCTGCCCAGAGTCTCATCTGGTCAAGTCACACAACACTTCTCAAAGTGGGCCCCCAAGCAAAGCCTCACATCAGCCTTCTCCTGGGTCAGAGAATGTAACCACCCCCTTGACCCACTGCCCAATCACACAGCATCAATGTGTGGGCATTCCTGAAAACCAAGCCTCCCACCACAGGGTCCAGGTGACCACATTCAGCCTATTAGGAGGCAGAGTATATTTTCAAATCAAGGAAGGTTCTCTTAAGCCTATCAAAGGGTCTAGGGGCAGGGAAGATCTTTAAATTTGCATTTCCATTACAATGCCTAGTGACCATACCCAGGTAAAATTATCTCAGGCAGACAGGCTAAATCAGGTAGAGGATAACTGACAGTGAGTTAGGGGAATGTCTACAGCAAGCAAGTGAAGACTTCCTGCCAGGCAGAGTATTTGGAGAACAAATTGTTCTGATGGCCATGAAGGCAGCTAAAGCAGGCCTGTAGAGTTTGAGCTTGGTCAGACAAAAATGCCAAGATCATCCACTGGTTACCAAGGCTATTGCATCATCTTGACTTTTGTCTTGCCACTGGACTTTGATGACTTAGTACGAGAGAGTGAGACTGATGATTTTGTGCAATTCTGCCTCACTTAAATCTAGTTCACTCAAAAACCAAGATATCACTCATCACGGCATAGTGTCATTGGTCCTCTTGGAAAAGGAAAGATGAACAACACAAGTATTCTAATTCATGAATCACCAGAAATCTATTATCACTAATTTTTCAAAGTTCTATTCAGGTCATTAACTTCATTCTTATTTATATTTTGATTAAATTTGCCTAGATCCGAAAGGGGCACATTAAGATCTCCCTTACTACAGTTTTACTATCATTTTCCCTTCCAATTCAATTAACTTTTCCTTAAAATATTTAGATGCTATATTATTGGGTATATGGCTGCTAACCTTGCCTATTTAGCTCAGCTGAAGCCTAATAGAGTTTTCTTCCAATTCTTCATTTTAACTCTATGTGAATCTTTTGTATTTCAAGTGTATCTTTTGTAAACAACATATTGTCATATTCTGCTTTTTAACCCATTTTGCTATTCTTTTCAGTTTTATAGATGAGTTCATCCCATTCACATTCACAGTGATAATTGTTATATCTACCCTGGGCAAGTCACTTAACCCTATTTGCCTCAGTTTCCTCATCTGTAAAATGTGCTGGAGAAGGATATGGAAAATAATTACAGAATCTTTGCCAAGAAAACCCCAAATGTGGTCACAAAGAGATAGACACAACTGAAAACAATTCAGCAAAAACAACAAAAGATGTCACTGAAGTCTCTTCCACTTCTGGGATTCTGGGATTCTGGGATTCTGGGGCCAATAAGAAATGTTGTATCTGTTATTCAAGGACTAGGCCAACCAAATTCAAGGAGGCTCAGTCCTCGAGAGCTGGATAAAGTATTTCATCCTGAGCAAGTCCAGACACAGTCTCTGGAGCCACTGCTACTGAAAAGAGTGTGTTAGTTTCTCCTATGGCTCCATTTGCCATCCTTGTGACTTTTTAAACCAAAATACCCTTCCCTGGCTTCCTCTCTTCTATGCTTGTAGTTTCCTCTTTCTAGAATATATGTTCTGTGATGGCAAGTATTGTCTTGTTTGCTCTGTTTGTATCCTTAATGCTTAACACAGTGCTTGGCAAACAGCAAACATTTAATAAATGTCTTTTCATTCGTTCATGGAAATGTTGGTATCTGTCTTTAGAGGGTATGCCTATGCACTATAGTTTCTGGATCCTGTTAGCACCAAATGTCCACAGGTTCCTTTGACTTGATAAAAGAAAAAAAATGTTTTTTGAAAAAGTAGAGAAAGCCACCACTCTCAAGAAAAAAACAAAACAAAAAAACAAACCAATAAACCAGACCTTCATATACTTGAAGATAGCTATCTTTTCTCCCTTGAGTCTTCTCTTCTCCAAGCTAAACATTCCTAGTGCCTTTGTTGGATCCTCATATAATCTGGCCTCCAGTCCCTTCACCATATTGGAGGTCACTGAATCTAGAGCCAGAAAGAACCTAGGAGATAGCTAATTCTACCCCCTAATTTTGCTGATGGCGAGAGACCTAAAATAGAAAATAGACTGGCCCAAGGTCATACTGATAGGCTGTAGCTGAGGGAGGATTCCAGCTGATGTCCTCTGAGTCTCTACTCAGTCACAATACCTCCCCAGGCACAAGGCTTCCATGTGCCCCTAGGCAGTGACTTCTCTGAGGAGTCCTGACATCCATAGGAAGGGACACTGGGGGATCTGCTCTTGTTGCTGTCTGAGGTGCTGGAAATCCTGACAAGCTCAGTGCTGGGCCTCTGTGTCCAGCAATAATTTTGACCAAAGCAGGTCTATCTTGTAGGACCTCTCAAACACTGACTGCTGCAATTCATTTCAGAGTATCTATGACCCTTCCAACGATGTGCATAAGGGCGCATTGCTATCTTAGAATTCTGTGCCTTCAGGGGCCATCCTTCCTCTGGGGAATGCAAATGAACTGGTACTGCTTGCTAGAGAATGTATACATGCGTTCACATGTTGATACAGAGCAATTTCCATAGCTGAAGCCGTTTGTTTTTCTAGGTTAGGATCTCAGTGCATTAGAGATGACTCTCCCTTCCCCAATAACCTAAGTTAGCATTCATATGTAGAATCCCTAAAATGTAATTCAGTAACCCCTTCACTGGGGAGCTCTTTAATGCTCCCTTGAGAAAATAACTCCAGGCTAGGCTCCCAATACTGGTCAGGTGATTAAGACACATCGACCCATAAATAAGGGTCCACCTAGTCCCAAATAACCCTAAAGCACATGGGATCACCAGCTCCCATGTATTCAACCTATCGTGTCTATGCAGAAAACTCTTAGTATCTCCTTATCCAGACATACCCCCTCTACTGACCTCCATTCTCACATTTCCAACTACCTTTTTGATAACTTGAGCTAGATGTCCCATAAACTCAACATGTCTAAAGCAATACTCATTCACTATCTTTTCACCAAGACCTTCCTCTCTTCCTGACTTTACTATGCTGTCAAGGGCACCATCCTCTCAAACATGATTCTTGTAACAGAGATGTTATCCTTCACTCTTCAATTTTTCTACCACCACATCTATCACAATCCAATCTGTTGTCAAGTCCTATCATTTCTAAATTTGTAACATCTCTCCTCTATGCCTCCTTTTCTCCTCTGACACTGCCACCACTCACCCCACACCTGGAATATTGCAAAAGCCAATTGGTAAGGCGGCTAGGTGGTGCAGTGAGTAGGAGTGCCGGCCCCAGAGTCGGGAGGACCCGGGATTGGTTCCAGCCTCAGAAAATGAGCACCCACACAGAAATAATGACTGGCTGTGTAACCTTGAGCAAGTTACTTAACCCCAATTGCTTTAAAAAAAAAAGCCAGTTGGTTGGTATCCTATCTCAAATTTTTCCCCACTCCAATCAATCTTCCCCTCAGCATCAAATTGATCTTCCTAAAATGCAGCTTTAAACCTATTACCCCCATCCCCACCCTTATCAATAAACTCCAGTCACTCACTGTTACCTCCAGAATCAAATATAAAATCCTCTGGTATTCAAAGCCCTTCATAACCTGCATCCTTCTCCAATTTTTTTTTTTAAGCAGTACTCCAAGGTTACACGGTAGTCATTTGATTTATGCGTGTGCCATTTCGAGGCCGGATCTGATCTCGGTCATCAACTCCGAGGCCGGTGCTACTGCGCCACCTACGCCCTTAGATGGTTATAACTTAAGGTCACACGGCTAGGTTTTTGTTGTGGATTAGTGGAGGCGGTCCACTCGTCTTCTTCAGGCCGGCTATTCGCACTAGCGCCCCCTTCTCCAATTTCTAGTCTTCTAGAAGTGCAGGTAACAGTTCCTATCTTGTACTCTTTAAAAAAAAATTATTTTATTTTCAGTTCCAAATTCTCTCCCTTCTTCCTCCCCTCTCCCCCTTTTTTGGAGAAAAGCAAGAAAAACAAAATCCATCAGAAATGTGTATGGTCATTTTAAAAATTCCTGCATTAGCCCTGTCAAAAAGAAGGAAGAAGAAGAAGAAGAAGAAGAAGAAGAAGAAGAAGAAGAAGAAGAAGAAGAAGAAGAAGAAGAAGAAGAAGAAGAAAAGAAGAAGGAGGAGGAGGAGGAAGGAAAGAAGGAAGGAAGGAAAGAAGGAAACATGTTTTAATCTTGTACTGGGTCCATCAGGTCTCTATACTCAGGCTTTTTTTAAGCATATTTCATCATCAGTCTTTTGGAATTGTAGTGGGTCATTGTGTCGGTCAGTGTCCCTAGCTCTTTCAAAGTTGATTATCTTTATAATATTGCTGTTATTCTGGTTCCACTCACTTTATTTCCACTCACTGCAGTTCATACAAGTCTTCTCAGAAATGAGACCTTTATCAGAGAAATTTAATGCAAAGATTTCCCACCCCCACCCCCAGTTTCCTGCTTCTCTTCTAATTTTAGTTGCACTGGTTTTATATGTGCAAAAACTTATACATTTTAATATAGTCAAAATTATCCATTTTAGCTCCTGTGAACTTCCCTATCTCTTATTTGGTCATGAACTCTTCCCCTATCCATAGATCTGATAGGCAATTTATTCCATCCTCCATTAATTTGCTCAAAATATCACCCTTTATGTCTAATTCATGTACCCATTTCAAGCTTAGCTTAGTATATGGTGTGAGATGTTGGTTTAAACATAGTTTCTGCCATAGTATATTTTCCATTTTCCCCCAAAAGTTTTTATTGAATAATGAATTCTTGCTCCAATAGTTTGGATCTTCGTATATATTAAACAGTATGCTAGTGTGTTAATTTGCTTCTGTATATGGTATATCTAATCTATTCCACTGATCAACCTCTATTTTTAACCCAGTACCAAATTGTTTTGATGATTACAGCTTTGTACTATAGTTTGACTTCTGATATTGTTAAGCTCCCTTACTTCACATTTTTTCCATTGGTTTCCTTGGTATTCTTGACCTTTTGCTCTTACAGATAAATTTTGTTAATATCTTTCTAGCTCTATAAAGTGATTCTTTGGTAGTTTGATTAGCATGTCACTGAATGAGTAAACTAATTTAAGTAGTATTGTAGTTTTTATTATATTGGCCTGACCTACCCATGAACAATTAATATTTCTCCAATTATTTAGATCTGTATTTTTATAAAGAATATTTTAGGGCAGCTAGGTGGTGCAGTGAATAGAGCACTGGCCCTGGAGTCAGGAGGACTTGAGTTCAAATCTGGTCTCAGACACTTAGCACAAAACTAGCCATGTGACTTTGGGCAAGTCACTTAACCCCAATTGCCCTCCAAAAAGCAAAAAAAGAATGTTTTGTAATTGGGTTCATATGGTTTCATTTTGTGTCTTGGCAGGTTGAGTTTCAAATATTTTATATAGTCCATGGTTATTTAAAATAAGATTTCTCTTTCTAACTCTTCCTGATGGGTTTTGTTGGCAACATGCAAAAATGATGATAATTTGTGTATGTTTATTTTATATCCTGCAGTTTTGCTGAATTGTTTCAATTAGTGTTTTAGTTGACGCTCTAGAATTTTCTAAGTAAATCACTTTATCATCTGCAAAAAGCGATGGTTTTGTTTCCTCTTTGCCTATACTTAGTCCTTCAATTTTGAGTTCTTGTCTTATTGCTATAGGTAGCGTTTAAAATTGAATAGTAGTGGTGATAAGGGATATCTTTGCTTCACCCCTGTTCTTACTGGAAAGGCTTCTAGATTATCTCCATTACAGAAAATGTTTGCACTTAATTTTAGATAGATACTGCTTATCATTTTAAGGAAAGCTCTATTTATTTCTATGGCTTGTAGTGTTTTGTTTTTCCACAGAAATGGATGTTTTGTCAAGAGGCTTTTCTGCATCTGTTAAAATAGAATATATTTATATATTATATAATTATTGTTGTTTTCATTATTAATATGATTAAATATGCTTATAGTTTTCCTAATATTAAACCACCCCTGAATTCCTTGTATCAATGTAGCCTGGTCTCAGTATATGATCTTTGTGATATGTTGCTGTCATCTTTTTGTTAGCATTTTATTTAAATTTTTTGTTAATACTAACTAGGGAAATTGGTTTTTAGTTTTCTTTTTCTGTTTTTACTCTCCCTGATTTAGGTATCAAGACCATATTTTTGTCATAAAAGGAATTTGGTAGGATCCCTTCTTTACGTATTTTTTTCAAATAGTTCATGTAAGATTGAAATTAATTGTTCTTTAAATATTTGGTATGATTCACTTGTAAATCCACCTGGTCTACCACTTTCCCCCCTACTTCCCTGTTGAGTAAGATGAATACACACAACTTTGTGTGTATGTCTATTCTTCCCTCCTTTAACCAGTTTAGAGAAGAATGAGGTTTAAGTGTAGCCCACAGTGCCCAATACACCCTCCATTGTATAAACTATTCTTTATCCTTTAATGTGTACCCCATTTATATGAAACAATTTCCCATATTCTTTCTCTCCCTTCTCATCTCTCCCAGTGCATTCCTCTTCCTCACTCTTTCATTCTTCTTTTGAAATCATTCAAACATAATAGAATTTCTATCTAATTAGACTTCCTTTAAGATGCCTGATGATGATAAACTTTTGAGGGATTACATGTATCATCTTTCCACAGAAAAATGTACACAGTTTAAACTTTTTCAATCCTTTATGATTTTTCACTAATGTTTACTTTCTTATGCTTCTCTTGAGTCCTGTATTTGAATGTCCAAATTCCTACTCAGCTTTGGTCTTTTCATCAGGAACACTTGAAAGTCCTCTATTTCATTAAATTTTTACTTTTTTTACCTCCTGTAGGATTATACTTAGTTTTGCTGGGTAGCTTATTCTTGGTAATCCTAGATTCCTGGGACATTTTATGATTTTTTACTTTTTTGCTTTTTGGAAGGAAAATGGGGTTAAGTGACTTGCCCAAGATCACATGGCTAGTTTTTGTGTTAAGTGTCTGAGGCCGGATTGGAACTCAGGTCCTCCTGACTCCAGGGCCAGTGCTCTATTCACTGTGCCACCTAACCACCCCCATTTTATGATTATTTTAAAAAATATATGTTTAGGCTCTTTTTTTGTTGTTGTTCATGGCTTTCAGGTGGTCCAATGATTCTTAAAATATCTCTCCTCATTTTTATTCCAGGTCAGTTTTTCTCCCTATGAGATATTTCACATTTTTTTCTATTTTTTCAGTGTTGTGACTTTGTCTTCTTATTTCTTTATGTCTCATGGAGTTGTTCATTTCCATTAGGACATTCTAATTTTCAAGGAGTTATTTCTTCAGTAGGATTTCTATTTCTTTTACCAAGCTACTGATTCTCTTTTTAAATCTTTCTTTTATAGCTCTCATTTCTTAATTTTTTAAATATTTCTTAAAATATTTTTTATTCTTTCAAAAGAACTCTTTCTCTAACTCATCTAGGAATTTTGGGGGAGGCTTATATCCAATATGCATTTTTCTTTGAGGTTTTGCTTGTAGATGTTTTCAAATAATTCTCTTCTTCTGTGTTTGTGTCTGGAGCTTCCCTATCACCATGGTTGTTCTTTATGGTCAGGTTTGTTTTTTTTTTAATTTGCTCAGTCTTCCAGCCTACTTCCAAACTTTGGTCTTTGTTAATGTTGGGCTCTATATACTTCTGGAGGTATGGTGGGGATATCTGACTTGACCTTCTGTCTTTTTGTGTCCTTCTGATGTTTTCAAGTCTTTTGTGCTCAAAGTGGTGTATTCTGGGAAGAGGTCCATTCATTGCCTTCTTAGTTTGAGTTCTGTAAGATGCTGACACAGGTTTGGATCTGTTGGTTTATGTGTTGTTGAATTTCAGTAAACTGCTGCTGGACTCAGTCACTGTTAGCTTATTGGGAGGTTCTACAGATTCAGAGCAACTGAACTCCTGGCCTGCCTTTGGACTGGGACTATTTTCCTAGTTATTATACTACAGGCTTATGTGCTAGGCTAGAGGCTAGAACTTTGTCCCTGCTCTGCTCCTAGGCTTAGAGCTACACTATGTTTTAGAGTATGTTCTTTGCTCAATACTCAGCTAGGGCCCCTCTCACTCACAACTGCTCCTCTTTACCCTGGATCTGTGATCCACAACTGAGTCATGATTGACAAAGCTGCTAGATGGCACCTATTCCTGCACACAGTGCTACTCCAGGGGTCCCTTGGAATCTCTTTCTGTCCCAATGCTTTCTTCCCTGGCATTCTGTCTTGGCCCTGTTTCTGACTCTGGGCACTGGAATGCTTCCTGTCTCTGCTGCTGCTTCCAAATTGAGTGTACCTGACCATCCCCCACCCCTGTGTCTGCAGATCTCTATTTCTGTTTCTTCATGTTGCCTGGAGCTAGAGACTCACTGTGACTTTTTGCTGGTTTTTCCAATCAAAATTCAATCTCTGACTCTGCCATCTTAATTTTCTCATTCCTAATGTACTCTTCACTTCAATGACACTGGCCTCCTTGTTCTTCCTAGCACAAGACATCCATCTCTCAACTCTGAGCATTTTGACTCACTATACCAATATGCCTGGAATCCTTCCTCTCCTGACTTCTACCTCCAGGTCCCCTTAGCTTCCTTCTTATCTCAGTTAAAGTACCTCATTCTTCAAGAAGTTATTCCTTAATCTTCTTGCTTCCCCTTTGAGATTATCCTCAATGTATCCTGCTTGTAATATTTGTGCCTAGTATTTGTGTATTGTCTCTCCCATTAAATTGTGAACTCCTTGAGAGAAGAGACCATATTTGCATTTCTTTTTATCCTCAGAATTTATCACAGTATCTGGAACACAGTAGGCTCTTAATAAATATTTGTTGGGTCCAAATTGGATGTGGATTTGGAATAAGATCTCATCTCATCTTCCACCCAGCTACGGCCTTGGTTGTTAGTACTTCAGTGAATCTTGTTTGAACATGTAATATTGTATACAGCTTTCTCCTTTTCTTTTCACTAACATGATGCTAAATTACTTGCAATATTTCATCTGGGGAAGCCATTACTTCTTTTTTCTAGTTTTTTAGTTGCACACCCAATTCTTCATCTGCTCTCTTTCTTTTAGTGATGTAAAGTTTTAGAGATATCAATTTCCTCCTAAGTACTACTTTCGTTGCATTCCACAAATTCAGTATGTTGTCTCATTGCTGTCATTATCTCATTATCTTTAGTTAAATTATTGATTGTTTCTATGATTTGTTCTTTGGCTTATTCATTCTTTAGGATTAGATTACTTAGTTTCCAATTAATTTTTAATTTATGCTTCAAAAGTCCTTTATTGAATGTATTTTTTTATTGCATTATGGTACAAAAAGGGTACCCTTTTCTGCATTTGTTTGTAATGTTTTTGTGCCCTGATACATAGTCAATCTTTGTGAACACACCATATACAATTTAGGAAAAGATATACTCCTTTCTATTCCCATTCAATATTCTCCAGAGGACTACCATATCTAACTTGTCTAAAATTCTGTTCATTGCCTTAACTTCCTTCCTGTTTATTTTATATTTATTTAGCCCTGATAGGGATAAATTCTGGTTTCCCATTAGTTTAGTTTTTATTATTTCCTCCTAGAATTCATTTAACTTCCTTCAAGAATTTGGATAATATGTCATTTGTTTATATTAATTTATTGCTGATGATACCTTTTAACAAAATGTAGTTTCTCTGATTATCTCTTTTAATTAGGTCTGATTTTGCTTTTGCTTTGTCTGAGATCATGATTGCTATAGCTACCTTTTTTTTAAAAAAACTGCAGATGGAGCATAATTCTTTTCTAGCCATTTATTTGGACTCTATGTGTGTCTTTCTGTTTTCAATGTGTCTTTGTGAACAACATATTGTGGGATTTCTCATTCATTCTGCTATCCTCTTCCATATTGGGGGTGAGTTCATCTCATTCACATTCACAGTTATGATTCCTAACTGTGTATTTCCCTCCACCATATTCTATTCTATTTATCCTTCTTTTTTTTAACCATGTCCCTCTTCAGAGGTCTATTTTGATTCTGACCATTGCCTCCCTTAATTATTCCCCCTCCCCACCCTTTCTCTTAGTCTCTTCCCATCCTATTACTTTATTGAGCAAAATGAATTTATATACTAAACTGTATGTTTTCTCACCCACGTTTACCTTTATATGTTTCTCTTGAGTTTTGTATTTCAATGTCAGATATGTTTGTATGTCTGCTCAGCTCTAGTCTCTAAGTCAGGAATGCTTAAAAGTCTTCCATTTCATGAAAGGTTTGTTTCTCCTGTAGGATTAAACTCAGTTTTGATGGGTAGATTATTCTTGGTTATAAGCCTAAATCCTTTGCCTTCTGTAATTTTATTCCAAGTTCTCCATTTCTTTATTATAATGGCTGCTAAATCTTGTGTGATCCTGATTTGGAGAGCAGCTAGGTGACACTGAGGATAGAATTACATGGTATTTGAAATCTTTCTTTCTGTCTGCTTACAGTATTTTTTCCTTGACCCCAGAGTTCTGAATCTTGGCTATAATATTCCTGGGAATTTTCATATTGGGATGTCTTTCAGGAGGTGATAGGTGGATTCTTTCCATTTTTCTACTTTGTCCTCTGGTTCTGATATATTTGGACAGTTTTCCTTTATAATTTCTTGAAATATATCCAGGCTATTTTTTGATCATGGCTTCCAAGTAGTCCAATAATTGTTAAATTATCTCTTCTTGATCTATTTTCTAGGTAAGTTTTTCCCCCCTATGAGACAGGAAAACCACTTTCTTTTATTTTTTCAGTCTTTTTTCTTTGTTTTATTGTTTCTTGATGTCTCATGGAGTCATTAGCTTCCACTTCACCAACTATAATTTTTAAGGAGTTTTTTTTCAGTGAGGTTATGCACCTCTTTTTACCTTTTAACTAATTCTGATTTTTAAGAAATTATTTCTTTTAGTATTTTCCATGCCTCTTTTACCAATCTGTTATTTTTTTTGTAATTTTCTTGCATAGTTATCATTTAATTTGCCAATTTTCCCCCTATTATTCTTATTTTATTTTAAAATGTTTTTTTTTAACTCTTCTATGAACTCTCATTGAGCTTGTATCCAATCTGCATTTTTCTTTGAGGCTTTGTTTATAGATGTTTTTAAATCATTGTCTCTGAGTTTGTGTCCTGAGCTTCCCTGTCACTATAGAAACCTTTAATGGTCAGGTTCCTTTTCTCTAGCCAGTTTCTTGACTTTGGACTTTATGTTAGAATTGAACTCTGCTTACTTCTGGGGGTGGGGAGTATGTCTGGCCTGAGCTTCTGTCTTTTATGAGCTTGTGCTTGGGGAGAGGTCTGGTCACTGTTCACCTAGTTTTTACTCTAGTCATTACCCATGTAAGATCTCTGCTCCCTCATGACTGGGATCCCTTCTCTCCGCCTTGGAACTGTGACATGGAACTGGGTAATGGGTGACAGAGTTGCCAGATAGTATATAATCTGGTGCTCAATGCTAGTGCAGGGGTTCCCTGGGTTGTCTTTCTGATCAGGTGTTTAGTCCCTTTGTCTGGAGGCTGAACTTTCACTCAGGACTGAATTGATCACAGTGTCATTGCTACTATTGCTGCTAATCCTTGGTGACACTTCTGCCAGGCTACCCCATGCTCCTGGTCAGTTGCCCCCCTAGTATCTGCAGGCCTTTCTTTTTGCCCTCCTAAGGCATCCCTGTACTGGAAAAATGACTCACTGTGACTTTTTGCTGATTTTTTTCGATTCATAATTCAATTTGAAACTTTTAAAAAGCTGTTGCAGAGGTATGTTTTGGGAGAACTCAGCAAAGATGCTTACTTTATTCCACCACCTTGGCTCTTCCCTAGGCCCTTACCTCCTAACATGATTGAAATAGGGATGATAAATGGATCACCTTGAATTAACCTCTTTAGGGGGCGGCAAGGTGGCGCAGTGAGTAGAGCATCGGCCCTGGAGTCAGAAGGACCTGAGTTCGGATCTGGCCTCAGACACTTAATGCACACACAAATAAAAACCTAGCCATGTGGCCTTGGGCAAGTTACTTAACCCCAATTGCCCTTCAAAAACCAAAAAAAAAAAAAAAAAAAGAATTAACTTCTCATTTGAAAACTAGAACCCACCCAGAGAGATATCATTCCAGTTGCTACAGGGATTGGTCCTAAGTCAAGATCTGACTCCCAAAGAGGTGGCCAGACCCTGTGCATCAACCACAACAGTACAGGTGCCCCTAGTGGTGGTGGGCAGGTTTATCCCATGTATTTGTCTGCTGTGATGTGCATATCTTTAGGATGACTTGATTCAGTCATAGCGGCCATCTGTAAACTTCTCACTGTGCTATAGAAACTTAACTCTTCTCATTCTTTTCTTAATTAATTAATTATTCTTTTGTTGTTGTTGTTTTTTGGAGGGGGAAAAGCAGGGCAATTGAGGTTAAGTGACTTGCCCAAGGTCAAAAGGCTAGTATGTGTCCAGTGTCTGAGGCCAGATTTGAACTCAGGTCCTCCTGACTCCAGAGCTGGTTCTCTATTCACTGCACTACCTAGCCACCCCTAATTAATCATTTTTGTCATTCTTGTTGAGCAATAGCTATATCCCCTGGCTTCCTGGAAGGGAGAAGCTGAAAGGAAAACAAAATTTTCATCTGTTGGGAAATGGCATTTCCTGGCTTTGAACTCTAAGTGGGAACAAATTGCTGCAACTCATTGAATCAAAAGACTAAGTGATGGAGGGGACCTTGTTGGTCACCCAGTCCAAGCCATAGCCCACCTGATTCAATCCATCTAGTCTAAGTGGGTCATCTTCCCTCATTTAGAGTGGGGGAAAGTCAAGTCCACAAGGAAGAGACTTGCCCCAGTTCAGATGGATAGTGAGAAGAAGGAGTGAGATTTGAACGTGGGCCCCCTGACTTCAAACCCAGGGCTCTTTCAATTGCAATGTACTATATTGCCTCAACCCTATGTTGCTCCATAGTTCTATAGGGTCACTTAGTTAACTGGTGATCTCTCTTCCTCCTATTCAAGAGAATCAATGAAGTAAACCCCACACAGAGAGGATTCTCACCCCTGTATAATCATAACAGTTCAGTCTGATACAGCAACCACCCCAAAGTCCCCCAGATGCAAGCGATTCTCTTATATCCCCAAACAAAACTTTGACAGGGAAATGAGATCAGTGGCACCAGAAGACATGGGAAACTACCTTTGACCAGGCTTTCTCTTGACCTAGATGCTGCCTCTGAGGAGACCCATACTTGTTTCCTGGCAGCAATAATGAATTCGGATTAAGCAGCTGCTGTGTATCTTGGCATAGGGATGACACTGGGTGCCCAAAGCATATGCCAGCTAAGCATGGACTCTGGCAAGTTTGACCAAGCTGGAAAAATTTCCAGTAAGATCCTGGCAACAGATCCTGTCTGCCTACCTTGGCTAAGTACAGAAAATCTCAATACCAATAGGCTGACCCCTTGGTGAGGAATTCTTTGACCATGACAACTCATGAAACAAATCAAAATACAAACTTGGTCCTTGGTCCTGGGTAGATCCTTTCTGCTTCTGTGGTGATGCCAGCAGAGTGGTCAGCAGATGCTCAGAATCACAGACTGAAGACCATCTATGCACTTTAACCTACTGATCCCATCTCTAAGTGTGAGATACTCATCCAATGACCAATGAGCAGACATTCTTCCAGAAGCTGGGCTGTATCAATAGTGAGATTCTCACTCTAAATGTAACAAGAAAAGAGAAGGAAAATAAAGAAGGTGGCAAAGCTGATTTTATCATGTGTCCAAAGATAATAAGAAACATAATTTCATGGGATATTTGGCCTTTTCAAGTTGCAATTCTCATAATAAGTATTTGCAATCAAAAGACCATCAGGAAAATAATTGTGCTTTATACACCAGCACTTGTTGTGGAGGAGGAAGAAATAGAAAAATTCTACCAATAAAATAAAAATTAATTAAATAAATTATTAATTTATTAAATTTAATTATTATTATTTAATTATTAAATTAATTATTAAGTAATTAAATAAAAATAACATACATTTTAAAACTCAGAGAGTTCAGAGAAAAGGTGGGTGGACTCAAGAGAGAGCAGCAAAAATTCAGTTGGAAAATATGATTCAGGAGTAAAACCACAGGCTTGTATATAAAAGAAAAACTTCATTAAGATTATTTTCTTCAAAAAAGAGAGTTGGGAGGCATGTGGCATGGTGAGAAGCAAATGATAAAAGACATGATAAAAATTACAAAGGACATGATAAAATGTTATCAAATGTCACTTAACAATGTGTAAGTCACTTGCAAATCAGCTTTCTATGGATAGGTAGATCCATCAGTTTTTCAGGGCAAAAATCAGTAGCAAATTAGGAAAAAAACTGTATAAATGAAAAGATAAGGTATATAATGAAGATATTTCCAACCATGCCTGTTTGAACAAGATGTTGATGTGGAAGAAATGAAAAATAGATAAGGGAATGGACATCAGAATAGACTCAGCATTTTCCAAGAAGCTTACCAGAAATGCACAAATTACCACAACAAGGAGACCAAAAAATCCTAAAAACCATTTTAGTCAACAAATGCCTGATCTCTTTGCTAAGAAGAAAGTGACTACATTCAATAGCTACACAAGCTTGTTAAATCTTTTTTTTTTTTTTAGTTTTTTTAATTTTTAATTTTTGCTATTTTGGAGGGGGGAAGGCAGGGCAACTGGGGTTAAGAGACTTGCCCAAAGTCACACAGCTAGTAAGTATTAAGTGTCTGAAGGCGGATCAGAACTCAGGTCCTCCCGACTTCAGGGCCAGTGCTTTATTCACTGCGTCATTTAGCCGTGCCAAGCTTGTTAAATCTTATAAGAGAAAGATGGTGGAAAAGACTTGAGAGAGACCCCAAAAAGCCACACCATCCGGACTTAAGGTAAAGTTAGAGAGAAGATAACAGACAAAAATAGAAAAGATCTATAAAGTTGTTTTGGGTTTTTTTTAATAGGACAAATTCTTCTCTCACTTTATGGCAGAGGAACCACAACTGTTGGACTCACATCATTGTCCTTGCTACATGGGGATGTAGAAGTGGTGGAAAAAAACCAACCAAACAAGAAACCACACACACCAAGGTGGGCAGAATAGCTAGGCTGAACTAAGACCCCTCAGGAGGGTTCCCTTTTAAAGAAGACACAATTTTGCACGCATTGGGTACATTGAATCTCAATGTTTAAAAGATAGAAAAAGTATCAAGGGCAGCTAGGTAGCAAGAACAGCACATAGATAGAGCACTGGGCCTGGAGTCAGGAAGACCTGAACTCAGGTACTTTCTATTTGTGTGACCCTGGGCAAGTCTCTTAACCCCATTTGCGTCAGTTTCCTCATCTGTAAAATGAATCTGAGAAGGAAATAACAAACCACTCCAGTATCTTTGCCAAGAAAACCCCAAATGGGATCAAAGAGTTGGACAGACCTGAAAAATGACTCAACAACAACAAAGATATCAAAGGTTTGGAAAAAGTTAAGGACCTTATTATTATCACAGAAAGACAATAAGAAAATAGCAGTAACTCCAAATACACACGTCTATTTAGCCATCTCCACAGGTCCTGTATGAGAATAGGTTTTCTGCAACATTGATTCATCCAACAAACCTTTATAAAACACAGACATATGTAGCTACAGAATTTGCAGTGGCTCAGGGTGGCTGGGGGCTCTGAGCTCACATTTAGACCAGGCTTAGCCCTGGGGGAGTGTACCCTCTACAGAGTCAAATTAGGATTTTTTTTTTGCTTTCTCTTACCAAGCACCAGAAACCTGAGGAAAATAACCTAGGTTAAGTTAATAGTTTGTCTCAGTTCTAGGGGCAACTGGATGACCCAATGGATAGAGGACTAGGCCTGGAGTCAGGAAAACCTCAGTTCAAATCCAGGCTCAGATACTTACAAGCTATGTGACCCTGGGCAAGTCACTTAAACTACTGCCTGCCTCAGTTTTCCCATCTGTAAAATGGGGCTAATAATAGCACCTACCAGGATTGTTGTGAGGATGAACTGAGATAATAATTTTAAAGTGTACATTGTACACAAATTGTAAAGTACAGGTCCCGGCCCATAGTAAGCATGATATAAACATTACCTGTCACTACCATCATCATCATCATTATTCCTAAAAGGGGGGAGGCGAAGGGGCATAGAAAGATGTTCAATGTATGGTGCAAATTAAGTAGAGCTCATGAGGAATACTTAAAATGCAAAAAGTCTTCTAGTATATCTTGCAAAGACAAGATGCTTCAGGGACTACAGGCCTGTGTTACATACAGGAATTAGGGGTAGGTATGTATGCACATGTCACATCCACTGTGCATACACTCCCATAGCCCACAAGCAAAGTCTGCACAACAGTAGACAAAATGACAGCAATAATAACAGCCCTAGACCAATAAAATAACCCAACAGGCAGGACCAGCAGCATTTATGCAAGTAGCAGTACAATTATGCATATTTAGCAGGCTAACCTAACGCTAACACAGGCAAGACGCTAAGACAAAAGGAAATACACATAAACAAGAAAATGGAAACATACTGAACACATGCAGTAATTTACACAAGCCTCAGTGAACATGTGCAATTGTTGCAAGGCACATGGGACATGGGGAAACAGTAGCATTATTGTCTGGCTATGTGTTGCTGTAATCATTGCTCAAGTTTCCTTTGTGACATTAAAACTTAGTCTGGTCACTTGTTGACAAGTCCCAGCTCTCCTGAGACCTGTTTTACGTGTCTGTCCCTCTGTCTGAGCTAGCTGGTGATGTGACCCTCATCAAGGCCAACTTGGCAAAGTTCTTTTTCTCCATTTTCCCTCTTTAGTTGTTTTTTTGTCCCAATTTTCCTTCCTTTTTTATTTTTCTTCTCTGTGTGTGTCTCTCTCTGTCTCTCTCTTTCTCTGTTTCTGTCTCTCTTTTTCTCTCTCTCTGTCTCTCTCTGTCTGTCTCTCTGTCTCTTCTCTTTCTCCTATCTCTCTCCCCCCTCTCACTTCCTTCCTTCTTTATTTTTCCTTCCTTCCTCTCTTCCTTCCTTTTTCTTTCTTTCTTCTTTCTTTCTTTCTTTCTTTCTTCCTTCCTTCCTTCCTTCCTTCCTTCCTTCCTTCCTTTCTTTCTTTCTTTCTTTCTTTCTTTCTTTCTTTCTTTCTTTCTTTCTTTCTCTCTCTCTTTCTCTCTTTCTCTCTCTCTTTCTCTCTCTCTCTTTCTCTCTTTCTTTCTTTCTTTCTTTCTTTCTTTCTTTCTTTCTTTCTTTCTATTTCTCTTTTTTTGAGGATTGAGATAGCTAGTGTAGCCTCAGAGAAGCTTTGTAAAATGTTTGTTTGTTGACTTTGCATCTGGGGGTACTTGTGCTACAAGCCTACCAGCTGTTTTAGGACAGAGCCCTCCCTAAAAACTGGTTAAGAACTGTGTGCTCCATGGACTATTTGAAATAAGGCTCTGAGGAAGACATTTGAAAGAGCAATGTTTGAGCCTCCTTGGGGTTCCAGGATTCATGATAGAGACAAATGTGCCCAGTGCACCCCAGCCAGTTAGCTAAGGACAGTAGTTATTTGCCTGGAAGAGTTCAGTTATTCCCTTCCACATTGTGATTTTCCCCATTGTGATTTCAATAGTTTGGCATAAGAAATAAATGGGAATTTGGGAGGAGTTTTGTGGAAGGTGCAGATGACACACAAAGGTCAGCAGATGACACCAAAAGTTTAGGAACTCAGAAATGCACAAAACACATGTATAGTATTGTAGAATAGCAACACATTTCATCTTTTAATATCCTAATAATTCAGACTTCTTCTCTGGCATGAAGGAAGAGCCAAAATTTTTTGAGAATTTTCCAGATTGTGGGGGCACCGTGCCCCTAATCCCTACAGAGTGGAAGGGATAACTGTATAGCAGAGGTATAGATGGGCTAGCAGTGCCATCAAGGAAGTGTGTACCTAGAGTTCCCCTGGAAACCTCTGGGGACTCCAGAGAGATAGTGACTCTATATATTGGACAGACTCCCTGTTTACAAGCCCAGAACTGAAAGGACTTGTCACTTTAGTAAGATGCAGAAAACCCTGAGTGGTGCCTTGTTCCATTTTTACTCCATGATAGCAAAAGAGGAGTAAAGGGCTGGGTCGGTTAAAGGGAGAGACATCGGACAGTTTAATCCCTCCAGATGGCATCATGCAACTCTGAGGCTTCCAGCAAAGAGTACTTTAGCATCATGGCGACCATACCCACATGGCAGCAAGTGCAGGGGAATCAACCAGGTAAACTTGTACCTGGGGCCTTGGATGCCTTTTCTGCTTTTGTTTTTATTATCGTCTTACCTTAGAGGAATAAGCATCTAAACTTGAGATGGACCTGTCCAAGCTTGGAGGTGACCTTGTGGGTTTGAGAGTTCTAAAGTCCAAGGTTCTTTTAGCTGGAGCTGAATAGAGGTAAGGGAGGGATAACTATCCCAAGTGTCCCTAGAGAAGACAACTGCTAACAAGTCTAGCCCATTTTGCTAGAAGAAGACATATCAGAGGAGTTGTTTGGACAGTGCAGAGCTGAAGCGAGATGTAAAATCAAAAGTAAAACATAAAAATCAGTGATCCCATGAACTCCTTTATGTTTAGATGGCCTTAAGAATCAACTTCCCAACTGGATATAATAGTACTTAATATTAATGTTTAGTTTGTCTTACTGTCAACACATGCTTGTAAGAGTCTTCTGTGTTTTAGTATTTTTATGTATGTAGAAAATAAATATCTGTCCCATACCTGATTCATAATCTACACTGAACACCTTTCTACTTCTCCTTTTTGGGGAAACCCTAGATGTGAGTCTAAAACTAAGCTGTAAGAAAATCATCCAGGGCAGCTAGGTGGTGCAGTGAGTAAGAGCGCCAGCCCCAGAGTCGGGAGGACCCGGGATCAGTTCCAGCCTCAGAAAATTAGCACCCACACATAAATAATGACTGGCCATGTAACCTTGAGCAAGTTACTTAACCCCAATTGCTTTTAAAAAAGAAAAAGAAAAAGAAAATCATCCCCAGGGTACTGGGGTGGAGAACTAGCAAGCCAAAGAATATAAGAAAAGGTAGCCTAGCCTCCCTCTCATTAAAGGCCAGGCTTCACTAGGACTACACCTGATCCAGGTAAACCTAGGGACAGAGCTAAGAGTGGAGGTGTAGGCATGGTACCTCAGCTCAGTAGTGACTTCCAAGTGTTAGGAAATTGTGAGGAAACAGATTAGGTTCACCACACATAGGACAGTAACTTTTGACGCTTTCCAGTTGTTTTTCAATCGTGTCCAACTCTTTGTGACTCCATTTGGGGTTTTCTTGGCAGAGACACAAGTGGTTTTCCATGTCCTTCTCCAGCTCATTTTACAGATGAGGAACTGAGGCCAACAGGGTTAAGTGACTTGCCTAGGGTTACAGAGCTAGTGTCTTAGTAGGGATTTGAACTAGGGGAGATGAGTCTTCCTGAGTCCAGGCCAGGCACTCTGTGCACTATAGTGCCACCTAACAGCCACAGTAAACTAGTGGTTGATAAACCCAAAGATCCCAGCTACTGGGGCAAGAATTCTGACAAAAACTGCTGGGAAAACTGAAAAGTGGTCTTGCAGAAACTAAATGTAGACTAGGTATAGTATACCAAGACAAGTTCAAAATGAGTACATTATTTAGATATAAAGGGTGATATCATAAGTAAATCAAGGAAACATGGAAGAAATTACCAGTAATCTATGGATAAGGGAAGAGTTCATGACCAAACAAGAGATTAAGAGGCTCATAGAAAGTAAAATGGATAATTTCAATTACATTAAATTAAAAAGGTTTTACATAAATAAAACTAATACAACCAAAATTAGAAGGAAAGCAGGAAACTGGGTAGGGGAGATTACAGCAAATTTCTTTGATGAAGGTCTCATTTCTCAAATATGCAGAAAATTGAGCCAAATTTATAATAAGAGTCATTTTCCCAATGATAGATGGTCAAGGGATATGAGCAGGTAGTTATCAGAGGAAGAAATCCAAGCTATCAATAGCCACATTTAAAAAATGCTCTAAATCACTAATAATCAGAGAAGTGCAAATTAAAACAGTCCTAGGGTACCACTTCACACCAATCAGATTGACAAGATGACAGAGAAGGAAAGTGACAAATACTTGAGGGGACGTGGGAAAATAGGTACAATAATGCAGAGTTGATAGAATTGCTGCCTTGTCCAATGATTCTAGAGAATAATTTGGAACTATAGCCAAAAAGCTATAAAACTGTGAATATCCTTTGACACAGCAATACACTACTAGGTCTATATCCCAAAGAACTCAAAGGAAAAAGACCCATATGTTAAAAAATATTTATAGCAACTCTTTTTGTGGTGGCAAAAAAAAATTGGAACCTGAGGAGATGCCCATCATTTGGGAATGGCTGAACAAGTTATGGTATATGATTGTGATTGAATATTATTTTACTGTAAGAAATTATGAAGGGAGTGATTTCAGAAAAACCTGGGGAGACTTAAATGAACTGATGCAGAGTGAAGTGAGCAAAACCAGGAGAACAATGTATACAGTAATAGCAATATTATATGATGATCAACTGTGAAACACTTAGCAACTCAAAGTTATTACAATGATCCACCACGATTCTAAAGGATTCATGTTGTAAAATGACATCCACCAGAAAGAAGAAGAAGAAGAGGAAGAGGAAGAAGAAGAAGAAGAAGAAGAAGAAGAAGAAGAAGAAGAAGAAGAAGAAGAAGAAGAAGAAGGTGGAGAGGAGGAAAAGGAGGAGGAGGAGGAGGGGAGAGAGCAAGAGAGAGAGAGCTAACAGGCTCAGTGCAGATGAAAGAATACTTTTTCTTGTTTTTTTCCCCCAGAACAGGTCTGATGCAGAAATACATTTTATATAACTTCATATGTATAATGGATATTGTATTTCTTGCCTTCTCAATGGGTGGGGGAGGGGTAGAGGGAGAAAAGTTAGAACTAAAAATAAAGTTAGATTTGCAAAAGCATGAGAAGTGAACAGACAGGCTTTCACAAGTGCAATTTTATAGCAGAACCTATCTTTACTGTCTCATAAATGACTCAAAGCTGCAGAAAACATGAGATCTTGCCCTGCTTTCTCTTTATGGAGTATAAAAAAAGCCTTTGACTCAGTAGAGCAAAACTTTGAGTTGGACTTTAAATAATGGGGTAGGAATAAAGAGGATGAAGAGAGGAGGGAGAACAGGGGCATAGGAAACTAAAGTTTGAGACTGGAAAGTACCACACAAAATTTAAACACACACACACAATTTACACACATACACACAACTCTCACACACACAATCTCAGAACTCAAAGGCATCAATGATAATGCATGCCTGAACATGAATTCCTTTGACAACATACCCAACAAATGGTCCTCTAGTCTCTACTTGGAGACCTCTAGTGAGGAGGAGCTCCCTACCTCCTGAGGTAGCCAGCCCAATCAACTTGGTAGGACATTTTTCCTTACATTGAACCCAAATCTGTCTCTCTAAAACTTCCCTCACTTCTCCTAGGATCAAACAGAACCAGGCTGATTCTTCCTCTACAGGACAGCCCTTCGGATACTTGAAGACAACGATCATATCTACCTTAACTCTTCTGTCCCTCAACCGAACCATACTCAATTCTTTCAACCAGGCTACATATGGCATGAGTGTGATCCTTTTTGTCCCCCACTGGATACCTTCCAGCTTGTGAATGTTCTTCCCAAATACCACTCCCAACACTGAACACAATGATCTGGGGGTGATCTGCCCAGGACAGCAGGGGGAGGAATGATCAATCATCTCCCTGGCCATGGACATAGTCCTTCTATTAATGCAACGTGAGATGTTTTCTTGGCTTTTATTACTAATATGTGTTGAACTCACCAAAACCCCAGGGGCCTTTTTCGCAAGAATGGTTGCCTAACCTTACTCCTCAAACTGATACCTTGTGGGAAATGATTTTTGGAACTTGTGTAAAACTTTACAGTTAACTTAGATTATATTAAATTTGGCTCGTTGTCCTACCCCATTAAAAACAATTGAATTCTTGTGCACGTCACCCCTATCTTGGCTACCTTTCCTATCTCTATGTCATTGGCAAATCTGATAAGCATGCCATCTATGCCCTTATTCAATTCGTGGGTAAAAAGTATGAGACAGCACAGGGCCAAGCAAAGATCCTTATAGCACTCCACTGGAAACCACTTTGGGAGTTGACATTGAACCATTAATGACTACTCTTTGGGACAGTCCATCTTGATTGTATTTATCCCTCTGGCCCATATTTCTCTACCTTTTCCCCCACAAGAATAGCAAGACTTTGTGGAATGCTTTCCCCAAACCCAAATTACTTGTATTTATAGCTTTTCCTGACCTACCTGTCTAGTAACACTGTGGGGAAAAATTAGACTAATTTGGCATGATCTATACTTGATGGTTCTCTGCTCACCTTTCTAAATTCTCACAATCTCCCTTTTTAAAAACATATTCTAGAATTTACCCACAAGTCTTCAGGAATCCACATAGAATCATAAAAACTTGGAACATAGAGGTGAATACTCATTACTCAAGCAGTTAAATGTATCTGTGAGCTCATCAATTTGGAAATTCCCCCCAAGCCCTCTGTATTGCCCCTCCTGTGGGACTCTTGGCAGAATCTTCCCATAAGTGCATCATATTCAGGGGGCCTTCCTTGCTTCCCCCTCTCATGTTGAAGGAACACTGCCTGTCCACCTGTCACTTCTTGTCCTCATCATGTGAACAATCTATCTTCTCTTTTTGGGCACAAACTTCCCCAACGACACCTTTTACTTCTGTTCTTTCAAGTTTCTTATTGGATATTGCTGCTTTCTCATAGGCAGAATGTTGTTTACAGTGTATTATTTACCTCCAAAACAGAATGATTTTGACAGATGGATGAATGATTACTCGTGGCCACAGAGGGATTGGATCTACTGAATAACATTTTTTCCCCATGATCAACCAACAATCCCCTCAGTGAGTTCTCTATCTCTCTATCTTTCAGTGAGTTGCTGTAGTCCATTGCTGAGTGTCACTTGGGAAAGCCTGTATGGTCCCTTCTAATTCCTTCATCCAGACTGCCCTCAATTCACATAGACCTAACTCACATAAGGATTTTCTGAGGATAGGGCAGTAGGCATATAGATTTGTGGTTATTGTTATGCTGAGTCACTTTTTTCCCTCAGCATTAACAATATTTAAGTCTCTTTCCTTCCCCCTACACCTTTGGTATCTTCACCTCCTTCAGATACCTTCTGTGCTAGTCCCTCAGCATTCTCCACATTGTAACTCCTCAGCATGGGTCTCCTATTAACTGTGATGATTATTTGTCCTTGTGTTTTAGCTGGTTTCCTATCTTGGTTCTCTTACTGCTTATATGCACATCTAACTGCAAGATTCCAGTCCAGTTCTGCCTTTCCACTGTCCTTGATGGAAAAAACCGTTTGTTATAATCATCTTTAGAGATGCAGCCATGGTACAGCTGGAACCAGCAAGATCTGGGCTTCAGTCCTGCACACTGGCATGGACTGGCTCAGGGACCCTGTGCAAGTCATGTCATCTCTCCTCACTCTTGGTGAGTCTTTAAGACTCTAAGTTCTAAATCAGCCTAGCTGAAGCATCAGGGCCCCCTGAAGGAGAGTCAGGAGGTGGCTTGGGCCAGACAAGCCAAACCACCATCGTCACCTTAACCACCATTGTCACCTTAACCACCATCACTCCTCAGACCCTGATGGAGTCAGCCCAAGAGCCTCATTCCTACTTCCAACCTTATTCCCATAACCATCATTGAGGGGGGAAATCATTTTGGAGACAGAGTCTGTCTTCCTCATCATTACCAGCAACAACTGCTGACTAGCTGCCACCACCAGGCAGACCAGCCCCACCCCCAACTAGACTACCTGGCCTGCCTTTCCAGCCATCATCCTAGGAAACAACTCCAGTGAAGGCACCAGCTGTGCCCACCGAGTGCCAACCAACTGCCACTCCCAAAGCAGACAAGCTGGGCTAACCAGAGTAGCAGGGCAACCTGGGGGGGAGAAAGAAGGTAGCATGGGCCAGTGAAGTCAAACTACCACCAACACCTCAACCTTTGTCTCCCCTCAGCCCTTCATGAAGACAGACCAGGACTCAGAACCCAAGAGCTTTGGGAGTAGCAATCCTTCAGCCTGGGAAGCCAGCCCTGTGGAAATGCAACCTGGTTGTAGTTCCTGCAGGAGCAGACAAAGCCACCAAAGACCCAGAAAGGAAAGTTCTCCCCGTGGATGTCTTGGCCTTGTCAAATGGTTCCACGTTAGAAACAGATACACAGAGAAAGCCTTTGCTAAGTAGTGTGCCCCGACATGTGCTAGAAACTGAGAATCCAAAGATAAACAAAAACTCTGCTGATTGCTAGGATTCTTAACAGGGAGGTGGGCAAGAGGCAGAAGGGAAGAAGTATTTATTAAGTGACTACTACGTGCTGGTGTTTTATACTGGGCCCTAAGTGTTTTACAGATTTTAACTCCTTTGATAGTGCCTTTTGTCCTTAGCTCTGCCATCATTCCCACAGAAGCAGAAAGGGAGTCAATGCAGGATTGAAGGCCATTTTTGTTCTTTGTTTCATGGATAGTCGTAGCCAAGGAAGTCACCCCAAGAGGCCTGACAACAGCATGTGTGCTTAGCAAGGCTGGCCTTCAGAAAGCAAGTGTAGACTCTTGCCAAGACCAGAAGACCCTGCTAGGTCTGCCAGTCATATTGGAGAGATCAAAAGTCTCATCCAGGACAGTCCTTCTGTTCCAAGTCAGTGACGTTCTCACCAGCAGTAGAGATGGGGGCCCATGAATGAGACCTTTAGTATTCACATGTGAGCTCTTCATTTCTGAGGGCCTGTGAAGAGTGAGACAGCTCTCATTTCTGTAGAGGCTTAAGTTAGACACAGCTTGCCCCTTACAACAGCCCTATGACATGGACAGGAAGGACAAACATCATCCTCCCCTCCCAAATTACACATGAGGTGACTGAGGCTGGGAGGAGTTAAGCAACCACACAAAACACACAGTTAAGGACTATTGGCTTTGGTTAATTTCCTGGGATGACAGGAGCCTTCTTCTAGGGCATAACTGGAGGAAGGGACACTACAGGAGAGCTTTGCCAACAGGGGTGGGGGAAGGGAACCCGGGGGGAAGAAAAGCAGAGAAGGAGAGTGAGGCAGGGCTAACCGGAGACTTCCCCACTGTTGCTGAGGGCACCCTCATCCTTTCAGGTTTATGACCTTATAGTCATCCTCAATTCCTCATGCCCTCTCAGCCCCCCAGTTTTACTCAGTGGCCATCTTCAATTCCAATCCCACAATATTTGTCATTTATGTCCTTTTTGAGCTCCTTACAAAGTCATCCCCAGTGAACTTTTCAGTTAGTTTCCCTGAATTGAGGCTCTTCCCACTTCAATCCATGCCCCGCCCACATACACACACACAGTTGACACAGCCATTTTTGCCAAGCACAGATCTGACCATATCACTCCCTATCTCCTCTAAGATTAAATATAAAACACTCTGAAACCTTTCATGGTTTAGTCCCAACCTACCTTTCTAGCCTAACTTTACATTACTTTGCTTCATATTCTTGACTGTCTAGCCAAAATGGTCCCCTTACTTTTCCTTACACACAACTCTCCATCTCCCATCTTTGGGCCTTTGCATTGGCTGTGCCACATGCCAGGAATGCCCTCCCCCCTTGTTTTTTCCTCTGAGAATCCCTGGCTTCCTTTAAGACTCAGCTCGAGTACCCTCTGTTGCACGAGGCCTTTCCAGCTGCCTCAGCTGCCAGGAACCTCCCTCCACAAATTGCCTGGCATTTCCTTTGCATTTATTTGGTGTATATCTGTATGTGAACATGTAGTTTCTGCCTAAAGAGTGTAAGATCCTTGAGGGCAGGGATTGTTTTGATTTGTCTTTATCTCACCAGTACACAGAGTAGGTACCTAATAAAAACTTGCTGGTTGATTAGTTGCCATTTTCCTCATTCTGGGAACCAGAAATGGGATGTAAGGGAACATAATTCTAGAATTCTAGAGTACTGTAGACTCTAAGACTCTAGAACACTGGGTTGGGGTTCCAGGGTTTGAGAAAGTTTGGGCATTCTCATATTCTGGACTGCAGTGCTTTGGATTTCTGGAGCTCTAGGACTTGAGGGGGGGTCTCCCCCACAGCCTTAAAACACTCCATCTAAGAGTCAGGGACTGGAGATCAGAAGGTGGGGGGGCAGGGAGCGGGGCAAGGTCCCAGTTCCATGACCACAGTTCTCAGGAATGGATGCCCCTGGGCCAGACAGCTCTGTGTACAGAGATCCTTCCCTGCCAGCTGGAAATGGGGAAAAGCCACCCCAGCCCCAGCCTCAGATCTAGCCAGAGTCTGTGACTGGCAGCTCGGGGGAAGGCTTGGCTGCTTCCTGGGGCACTGCTGGAGTGGGGAGCAGCTCTTTGGAACCCCAGTTCTATTGCGAGGCCCTCAGAACAGCTACTTCACTGCTCTCCGCCTCAGTATCCCTCTCTGTAACATGCAGGGGTTGGTCAAAATGACTTCCAAGTTCCCTTTGGAATCTTGTGATACTATGAATAGTCTTGTCTCCCCCGTTTCCCTCCCTCCCCCTCTTCCCCCTTCTTCTTGGCTCTGAGGAGGAGGTTGTGTAAGGGTTGAAGGCCTGGGATGGTATGTGCAGAGGATGGGAGAGAGCACAGACAGGCCAGGGAATTGAGAGAATCACAGCCTGCGGGTGGGAAGTATTCCTAGTCTGGGACTGTCTGAGAACTTAGCACAGGCTGGGATGATGAGGGCCTGCAAAGGACCTTTCCTTTAATTTGGGCCTGGATTCCAACCCTAGACCTTCTACATGTGGCTCCCCATCCTACTGAATAGGGGAAATGGAACCAAAGGAAGTAGGCCCAGTTTTTCTTACACTTGTCCCAGGAGACCCCATTCTCTGTCTCTCTCCCCAGTCTAGAACCCTTCTTATAAGGAGCAGTGTGCTCTCCCCCAGTGTGGATTCCCTTGTTTAGAAACATCCTGGTCCTTCCAGGAGTCACTGCTATGGGTCTATCACTTTCTAGAAAGACACAGAGTTCTCTTGTCACAACTCCTAGGTCCTGTGGAAGCCTGGTGCAGAAATGTAGCAGCCCCACCAATGGACTGACCTGGGCATATGACAATTCAGCTTTGAAGACCAGCTCTGTCTCTTACCCACATGTAAGGGGACCCTGGGAAAGCCTCTTCATTTATCAGAGGCCCATTTCCTTACCTAGCCATTGAAGCAAGTACTTTGTAAACCATAAGGGACTACATTAGTATCTACTATTCTCCCTCAGGATCTTCCTAGGCACCTGGTGCATCAATGAGACATAGATCAAAGGACTTAGGCTGGGCAAGACCTCAAAACCCAGCAAGTCTAACCTCCTCATTTTGCGGATGAGGAAACTGAGGTCCAGAGAGTAGGGACTTGACCAAAATCCCATGGATAATGAGTAGGAAGGTTAAGAATTCCAACCTAGACCGTCTATCTCCAAATCTATGACTTTATAATAATAACTATGATTGTTATTATATTAATTATTATGCATATAATCCATATAAATTGTTGTATATAGTATAGCTGTAGTCCTTTATACTAGTCATAGTTTATAATGTGTGAATATTAATTTGTTATTTCTATTATTATAATTGACAGCTGGTGGCACAGTGGATAGAGCCCAGGGTCTGGAATCAGGAAAAACTGAGTTCAAATCTGGACTCAGACACATGCTAGTTGTATGAGCCTGGGCTTAACCTCTTTTGCCTCAGTTTTCTCAGCTGTAAAATGGGTTAATAATAGCAGTTATCTTCCAGGGTTGTTGTGAGGACCAAATGAAATCATTTGTAAGGTGCTTAACACGATGCCTGGTATACAGCAGGTGTTCTATAAGTGCTTATTCCTTTCCTATTATTATTATTGTAATTCTTTAAGGTTTACAAGTGTTGGGATTGGAAGAGATGGAAGGGAGTAGAGAGAACATTCCAGACACAGGGAACCATCAGTGTGAAATCCTGGAGGTGGGAGATAGCGCTGTATGGAAGATATGGCAAGAAGGCCCACATGGCTGTGGCACAGGATGAATGAAGGAGAGGGATTCTGAAGAAGGAGCCAGTTTGGGAAGGGCTTTAAACGCCAGACAGAAGAGGTTGTAGTCATTCTTGAGGTGATTGGTGAAAATGTCACAGAAGATTCCTCAGAAAACGTGCTCTTAGTTTAGCAACATGCCTCTATACATTTACACACACACACACACACACACACACACACACACACACGATTGTTTTGTTGTTCAGTTGTGTTCAACTCTGTGACCCCATTTGGGTTTTCTTGGCAGAGCTACTGGAGGGGTTTGCCATGTCCTTCTCCAGCTTATCTTACAGATGAGGAAACTGAGGCCAACAGGGTAAAGTGACTTACCTAGGGTCACACAGCTAGTAAGTGTCTGAGGCTAGATTTGAACTCAGGATGAGGAGTCTTTCTGACCTCAGGCCTGGCACTCTATCCTCTGTGACACCTTAGCTGTCTCTTGTCTATAGGGGACTGGTGGACAGGTTTGGGAAGACACAGGGATGGTAAGCATTTGGGTGAAGGCCAAAAGAGGGAGAAGCAGAAGTTACAGGAGGATCCTAGAGAGAATCTCTTCAAAAAAGGGAAGAGTGAAGGCGTCTGGGAAATGCTTCACCAAACAGCAAGGAAACACACTATAGTATGTATGGTGTCTGTGTGTACAGTAGCAATGCAGGGGCCTCTGCTGGAGTTCGGTCTCTGCCCAAAGCAGAGAAGCCGAGCAGTTCTTGAATTATCATGGCAATTGTTTCATTCTTCAATAGTTAGAGGAAACAGTAGGGGAAATCCTATTCTGGATTTGGTTCTCACTAACAAGAATTGGTTATTGGGGTGGAAATGAAGGGGAGGGACCCTTTGGTCCTGCAGTTTGTGATGAAGAAGGAAGGAAAAGTGGAGTGTAGTCTGTCATGCACCATTGATTTTGGGAAAGCAGATTTCAAGGGGTCAGAGAAAGGATAGTCAGGACCCCATTCAGTAAAATACTTTAAGGGGAGTCAGCCCAGGAGGGATGGGGGTACTCAAGAAGGAAATCATTCCAATGGAGAGGAAAAATGGGATTTGTCTTAGAAGGTCATTGTGGATACATAGAGAATTCACCAGTACGTTTAGATTTTCACAAGGCACCACCATTGTTCCTCACCTCCTGAGAGAGAGGCGGGGACTCAGGGTACATATATGTACATGTGTATGAGTATATATATATACACACACGTGTGTGTGTGTCATATGTGTGTTGTGTATTGTGCATGTATGTGTGCCAGTGTATGTATGTACACACAGAGTCAATTGGGAATTTGTTTTGCTCAATCATCCATGTCTGCAACAAGACTTCTGTTTTTCTTTCTTTCTCAATGGCTGAGGTGAGGGGGCAGGAGGAAGAAAAGAAAGATTTTTATTAACTAGAAAAGAATTTAATTTAGGATTAAAAAAATTAAAAACATATGCATTCATCACAATTTCTAATGGCACAATGGGACTTGTCAAGCCATTCCCCAATTGACAGGCATCTACTTTGCAGTTCCTTGGTACTACAAAATAGGACTGCTATAAATATTTTGTTATAAGTGGGAACCTTTATTTTTATTATTGACTTACTTTGAGGATATGCCGAACAGTGGGATTGCTGGGTCAAAGGGAATAGATGGTTTAGTTATTTTCTTATTAGTTCCAAATTGCTTTCCAGAATGACTGGACTAATTCCCAGCTCCACCAACGGAACATTAGTGTGCCTGTCTTTCCAGAACCCCTCCAGCATTGACTATTCCCATCTTTTCTCATCTTTGCTAATTTGCTTGGTATGAAAGAAAACCTCAGAGTTGTTTTCACTTGCATTTCTCTTATTAGTGACTTGGAACTTTCTTTCATATTGTTGTTAGTAGTTTGCAATTCTTTTCTTGAGAACTCGGTGGTCTTTGACCACACATCTATTGGGAACTTATGTTGGGGCATGTATTTGTGTTAGTTCCCTATATATCTTGGATATCAGCCCCTTATCAGACATAAATTGAAGCAAAGATTTTCCAAAAAAAATGACCATTTCTCTTCTTATCCTACTTGAATTAATTTTTAACTCTGAGAAGATTCAGAAGACTTGTATGAACTGATACAAAATGAAGTAGAACCAGGAAAACATTCTGTTCAATGATTACAACCATCCAAATGGAGAAAAACAAAAATAAATGATTCTAAATGCAGAATGGCTAACCTGTGAGGAGATATGAGAAGGCATCTATTTCCTTTCAGTTTTTGAAGAGTAGGAAAGATTATGGATATAGGACTCTGCATTTGACTTCAAATTTAGTTGATGTGGTAGTTTTGAGGAACTTATTTCTCCCCTATTTTTTATTATGTTCCTCTAGGAGAGGAAGGGTAAAGGGGACAAGTTATATTGGGAGATACAAATGATTAAAAAAGAGATAGCTAGGTCCCAAATAAATAGTCAGAATAAAGGATCCTGTGATCTTATATACTCAAATTTACACTATTTGAAGCTATGATCAATTAATCAATCCACTTTTATTAATTGCCTCCTATATGCTAGGCACTATGCTAAGTACTGGGGATACAAAAAGAGGCAAAAGTAGTGCCTACTCTCAAGGAGCTTACAATCTAATGGGGGAGGGGCAGCTAGGTAGTACAGTGAATAGAGCACCAGCCCTGGAGTCAGGAGGACCTGAGTTCAAATCCAGCCTCAGACACTTAACACTTATTAGCCGTGTGACTTTGGGCAAGTCACTTAACCCCAACTGCTCTGCCCTCTCCCCTCAAAAAAAAAAAAGAATATAATGTAAATAAATATTATACAGATATGGTCATTGGTTCCAACCCAATGGAAATATACAATGTGATTTTGAATAATGCAACTATTTCAAGGGATTCATTATTTGCACTAATTGGGACATAGCTATATCAATCATTTTTTAAAAAACTTTCCAGTGGGGGGAAAAGAGACAGACAGCAAATGCAGGTAACAGAGGCTGAATATAAGAGCATAGCTCAGTCCTGTAGAAAGTGTAAGGAATGCTAAAAGTCAGAATGGACTGAAGGTGTTCAAGGATGGTAAAGGGGTGGAGGGAGAAAGGATTTTTGGTTTGTTTTATCGGGAGAAAAAGGAGGCTTATAGAAGAAATAGTACCTTTGCTTGGGGTGGATGGGAGGATGTTGTTGCTGCTGCCCCTGCTACAATACATGACTGGTCATTGAGCCTGGCCACCATGAGCATGTGTAGAGTGTTTGACTGATGCAATTGACCACATGAGAAGGGATGTGGAGCCTCTTTCTGGGAGAATTGAGACAACCAGTTATGGATATACCTTAGAGGGACTTTGGGGTATGCATGGACATTGTTATATGGGTATATGACATTTCACCTGTCTAAAAGGGTCTCTGGTGCCCTTATGAGAGGGTTAGAGAGTATCTAGTTTCTTTGCCATTGACTCTAACCCCACTATGATATTGCCCCAGTTTTAGAGGTCTATAGAACCCAAGTCTATCAATATCAGATTAGTTTGAAAGATTTACTTCAAAGGTAAAGGAATAAACACACAAACATTCCCTTCCCAACACCTTGGTGGGGCATAATTCCCCCTATCACACCTCATTCTCTGGGGAAGAGAGGCGGATTGAGAGGCGGATTATGTTCACAGCTTAACTCAGTCTCTGGGTGGCATCATCCCCACCAGGTTCCAAGTCCAAAGCTCCCCTAGTCTCCCATCCCGGTTCTCTGGTTTCTCAGTACTCCCCTACTGGGCTAGCAGCGACAGCCAGCCTAGAATCTTGCCTCCTTGAGCTCCTGGGTCCAGGGACCCCCACCACCTGCACCTAGAAGTGAAAGAGACCCAAAGCCCAAGCCTGTTTCTCTGGATTGCAGGGTCCTAAAGGGAGAGGAGCCCATCCAGTTTAGTTCATGATATCTGGGCTCTAAGGGAATGGAAACTTCACTATGGATGCTGCCAGAAAGAAAGACACAATCTGTTAGTTTTAAAAAGGTAACCTGTTCCAGCTACATAGTCAATGTTAAGAAACCATTCTCAGCCACAGAGGATGTCTCCTCCTAGAAGGAGGTCCCTGGCACCTCCCATGTGCCCCTGTCCTAAGTGACAAATTGCACAAACAAATGTTATATATACAAAATGAACACAAGGTAGTTTGGGGAGGTGGCCTCTAGCATCCAAGGGGATCAGAAAGAGATTCCTGTAGAAGGTGGTGTTGGAGTTGGGTCTTGAAGGAGACCAGTGACGCTGAGAGTTGGAGGTGAGGAGAGCATTCATTCTAGGGACAGCTAGTGCAGATACTGTTCTGGGAGATGGTGTACCATGTGTAAGGAACAATGACCACTCTGGCTAGACTAAGTGAGTATGAGGAGGGGTATAATGTATAAGAAAATTGGAAAGGTAGGGTGGAAGCAGATTGTGAAGGGCTTTCAATGCCAAGCACAGGAATCTATATTCAGTCCTGTAGGCATTAAGGAGGCATTAGAATTTATTGAGGAAGCTGGAGGGAGAGAATGTGATCAGACCTGTGCTGGAGGGAAATCACTGTGGTGGTTGTGAAGGATGGATTTGAGAGAGCAGAGATGGGAGTCAGGGAAACCAATTAGGAGGCCATTGCAGGAGCCCACGATGAAGGTGTTGAGGGTCTGGACTAGAATGGAGGTCGTGTGAATGCAGAGAATGACACAGCTATGGGAGATATTGCAGAAGTAAAAATTAGAGGATTTGGCAGGTGAGTGAACAGAAGAAGGAGTCAAGGATGATGCTTGGGTTTTAAATCTTAGAGAATGGAAGGATAGTGAGACCCTCAACAAAAATAGGAAAGTTGGAAAGAGAGGGGAGTTTGAGGGCAAAGATAATGAGTTTCTCTTTTGGACTTGTTGGATGTGAGTTATCCCTAGAAATCCAGTTTGAGATGTCCAATATGAAATTGGCAATGGAGACTGAACTCAGAAGAGAATGGGGACAAGTCTATAGACCTATGAGTCATTGAGAGATGATCATTTGGGAGCTAATGAGGACACCAAAAGAAAGAATGTAAAAAACAGAAGAGAACCCAGTGGAGACATTGGGGCCCATTCACAGTTAGTCAGTGGGACATGGATGAAAATCCATCAAAAGAGACTGACCAGTCAGGGCACATAGACAGTGTCATGAAAACCTAGAGGGAGTGGATCCAGGGAAAGAAGGTGACAGACATTGTCACATACTAAAGAGGTCAAGAAGGATGAGGACTAAGAAAAAGCCCTTAGATTTGACAGGTAAGAGGTCCCTGGTCACTTTGGAGACAGTTTTGGGTGAATGGTAAGGTCAGAAGCCAGACTATGGAGAGTTAAGAAATGGGTGAGAGGTGAGAGGAGAGAAAGTAGAGACAGAGAATGTCCAAGTGTCCAAGGAATTTGTCTAAGAAGGAGAGGACAATAATATCAATAATATAATAATAAAATAAGGACAATACCTAGCAGGGGCAGTGGGGTCCAAGTGTCCAGAAGTGAAATTGGCTTCCTTGGGCAGGGGGGAATTCCCCCTGCCTGAAATTCTTCAAGCAAAGGCCAGGTGATCACTTGTCCAGTACATCATAGTGGAATCCCTTCTGGGGATGGGTTGAAGTAGGTGGCTGCTGAGATCTTTTCTGACTTTCACATTCTGGGACATTTTCCTCACCTGTCAAGAACCAGGGATAGCTGATGGGTAGGCTTTGTGCTCCATTTGATGGTCAATGTCAAAAGAAAGAGACTAGCACCTTGGATGGGCCCTATGTCCACTTATGCTAGAACACAGGATAGGCACTCATGGATGAATTGTCTTGTGTCAATGGAGGGACTATACTTATCCATGAAATTTCAGATCTATTGGATTCAAAGTATTCTCTAAACATCCCTTGGAGAGAGACAGGGAGCAAGATGTAAAATTCCCTGGCCTTGGAGTCATGAGACCTAGGCTGAAGTCCTGGCTTACCTCCACTTCCTAGCTGTGTGATCACAGATTTAGCCTAAGCCTCAGTTTCCTCATTTGCAAAATGGGCATAACATTTGCCCTCCCTACCTCAAATATCATTGCCATGCATACTGATAGTTGTACTGGATGAACTCTGAGTATGATTTACTGCTATCTCAGGGTCTGTAGGATATTCCCAAAATGAAAAAGAAGAATTTATCCTACCCATTTTACTTCCTATATTTTAAAAAATTAAAGTTTTTCCATCATCAAAAATGTACCTTATTTCCCTCCCACCCCACCTCATCTTTTGATTGAGAAAGCAAGAAAAATAAAACTCCTGTTACAAACATGTAAAGTCATAGAAAAAAATTCCATTGGCTATGTCGAAAAAACTCTGTCTCAGTCTGCACTGAGGGCATTACCACTCTGTTAGGAGATGGGGAGCTGTTGCATCATCAGCTCCTTAGAATCATCTGAAACCTGCCTGTTCACACCTGCTCCTGCTGAGTTTTAGTTCCCTCTGTGCTGAATCTGAGATCTCCTCTCATCTTGCTGCAGTCTCTTTCTGTAATGGAATACTCACCCCAATGTCCTCCTAGGGGGACCCAGTCCCCAGAATCCACAGATCTCTTTGTTTTCCTATGTTGACATAGGCTGGAAAAATGATTCATTGTGATTTTTCTTAGATTTCCCAGTCAGGATTTGGTCTGGTGCACTTTCTAGATCTGTTTGGAGAAGCTGGGGGAGCTTTCTATACTTTTTTCCTGCTATTCTGACATCCTGGTTCTACCTCTTACTTCCTACATTTAGGAGCAAATGCTTATCTAAGTGAGAGTGTGTGTGTGTGTGTGTGTGTGTGTGTGTGTGTGTGTGTGTGTGTGTCTTAGCATGAGTAAATCAGCATCGACACAATGAAAGGAAAGAGTTCACACACAAACCACATATACACCAATGAGATTTTAGTATTCCCTGGAGCCAATGGAATTCTCAGGAGGGCTGAAGACAAGGGGTGCTGCAAGTCTGGGGGTCTGTATCTTGAAGCATCCACTAGCTACCTGAAATGAGGGGTTCCCAGCTTCCTCTTTTTATACTGGAAAAGTCCCCCTTCTGATGCCTGTTAGCGATGTTTTGCCAGGTTTTATCATTTCATAGGGGCCCTAGAGCAGTGACTGGTAGGGGACCAAGGGGTCATCAGTTACCAACGCCACAAGAGCTTTGGGATCTATGAGTGTTCTAATTGGTTGAGGGAGGGAAGGAGAGAGAAAGGATAGATACCCTCATGGCTAATGATGACCTTGACTGGACTCTTTAAAACATATTTATCTGTAATGTTTCCAGAGAGCAACAGTTCACTCCACCTGAATACCGGTTAGCAACTAAGGTAAGTGCTCAGTAAAATAGAGACAGACGCATCATCATATTTGTTTGTAGCTTGAATTTCCAACCGAACGCTTCACTTTCTCAAGGCCATCTTGCAATGGGGAAGCATTCAATTGGTACAGAAAACAGCATGTAACTTTAACTCAGAGTTCGATGCTCAGTACTTCAGTAATGGGGGGCTGCGTTGCCTCTAGGAGACTCGAGGAATTGTGGAGGGCTGAAAACTACCCCAAGCCAAGTGGCTCCACCCAACTCAGAGCCTGAGGATCAAATATTATTGCCTATTGAAGGCTGTTGGTTAGTGCCCTGTCCAATGGAACGCCAGTCCCTTGAGGACAGCCATTGTTTCCCATCTGTGTCTCCAGTGCCAAGAACAGGATCTTGGTGAATATAGTTGAATTGGAAACCTTAGGGTGCTAGGGAAAAGAGTTGAGAATTTCCATTTTCCAAGTGAGGAAACCAAGACCCTGGGACTTGTCCAAGGTCATAGAACAAGTCAGGGCACCAGAATGAGACTAAGATGAACTGAATCCCACTTTCCTGTTGAGGAATGGACATCGAAGTGGACCTCCTTGTCCAGCCTCCCCTACCCCCAAAGCTGGTAGTCTCTCAGAGGAGCCTAGCCTCCCAGGCCAAAAGGCAGTGCCAAGCAGCATGAATGGGACAGAGGCCCAGGGCCCTGCAATCTGTGTTTCCTTCTCAGGAATACAGTCAGAACCAGAGCCTCAGGACCCTCAGCCTCAGCTGCAGCCTGAGCATAGCCCAGACCCCTGGCTTGCAGGAAGCTGGAGCTGGGGTCATACTAGCATCTTAGGGCCAAGACATCTCAAGGTCAACCCCACTTTTTTGACTGAGGAGGAAGCCGAGCCCCAGAAAGGAGAAGGCAGAGTCTCTGCCACTGACTTTTGTTACTCTTTCACAATTTCCTGTCTCCGTTCCCTCTTTTTCCTATGGCTGCCCTATAAGCCCCCACACCTCCCAGGCTTCCAGAGCCACTGAGGAATAGGAGAGGAAGAGCAGAACCCAGGACAGTGGACCTGGGGGAGGTAGATCAGAAAATTCTTAGGCCTAAGCCTAGCCCAGGGCAGGGCCTCTAACATAAAGCACATTGTGTGACCACATCTGGGTTTCCTGTTATTGATAATTTGGGAAACATGATGAGGATGAGACATGAGCAAGGAACCAGCTCAGTAAGGGTTAGTGAAGCCTAGATCCTTAGGGCCTGGAAACCAAGGTCCAGAGAGGGGAAGGGACTTGCCCAAACCCACCTTGGAAGCCATGGGCAAAGAAGCCCATAGGTCCTGACTCCTAGAACAGGGACACAGCATTGAAGGTCTTCATGATGCCAGGAGAGAGCTTAATAGCATAGGACCCTAGCTGGGGCCAGTACAGGAGAAGCAAGCCTGAGCCCAGGTCTCATGGGAAGTAGACCCTCCACCTCCACAGGCAGGCTCTTCTTCTTTGGGACTTTGAGAAAGTTCCCCCAAAGTTTTTAGGCCCAGATACAAGAATGTTCACTGTCTTGTCTGCCGTTTTCTGGACACACTCTAGCTTGTCAATGTCCCTCTTAAACTGTTATGCCCACTATTCCAGATGAGGTACGTTGAGGACAAAAAACAGAACTGGTTGTCACCTCCTTCCTAGAAATTGTCTCTCTTGGTGAGGACTAGGGCCATATTAACTCTGGCCTGGCCAGAGGTAGAGGAGACATACTCTGGTCCAACATATTCATTCTCCAGGTGAGGAAGCAGGCCCACAGAAGAACTTCTCCAAGGCTGCACAGGTAAATCCCAGACCCAGGTCTTCTGGTTCTGGATCCAGAGCTCTGATGGGAACACCTAGCTGGGCCCTGCCTGGCCTTCTGGCAGCCTAGGGCACCTGGCTTCTGGGCAGCCATGTCCCTCCCCTCCCCTTCATTCCCCATCCTCCCTGAGCTGCCAAACCTGCTTTTCCTGTGGCAAAGAACAGGGTATAGCAAGACCTGCCTGGGGGAGGCAGCCAGGCCCCAGGGCCCCAAGCACCTGGACTCCTCAAAGGGCTTCCCGCTCCCCATGGCCCAGGGCCTCCCTATGCCCGACCATGCCCAACTCTTGTGCCAGGTTCTATACCACCCCCTTTCCAGTCAGGAGGCCTGTGTTCCAGGCCAAGTTCCACCTTAGGCTACATGACTGTGCACATTGCTGCCTCTCTCTGGGTCTTGATTTTCCTAGTAAAGTGGGAAAAGCAGCTCCCTTAAAGCCCTGGTCCTAGGTGGGGTTTAGGAAGAGGGGTTGTTGGTGGGGAGGAAGTAGGAAGAAAACTCTGCAGGAGGCATTAGGAAGCCCCTGAAGATTTCTGAGAAGGTCATTATACACACCTGTCCAATGGAAGATGGACGGGAGGAGAGGCAGATGAGGCCTGGGACCTGTAGAAATTCTCTCTTCCCCATTCTTTAAAGCCTAAGCCAAAGGCTTCCTCCAGAGACCTACCTTCCCCCTGGGGCCTGAGGAAACCCTTCTCACTACATAGGATATCCTTCTCTTGAGACTACATTGCAGCTGTCTAGGTCTTCTCCTTATTCCCTCCTGGACTAGCAGCTCCCTGAGGGCAAGGGCTGTATCTGTCTCTCTCTAGTGCCAAACAGAGGCTCTGCCCCCAGCAGGTCTTTCAGATTATAGTAAGGAGGCCATGACAGCCTGGACTTGAGGGGTGGCTATGTGAGTGGAGAGAAGGGAATGGATAAGACTGAGGCTGTGGAGGGATAAATCAAGACTTAAAATGGAATGGGGAGGGGCTGAAGGAGAGGCTAGAGGAGGAAGAGAAGGGTTGGGAGAAAGAGGAGGAATTGGAGATGTGCCTGGGAGGGAGATGGACCACTCACAAGTTGGTCCTTGTCCTAATCTGGTCTCCTTTTTAATGTACCTGCTGTTTCTCCAGCCAAGAGAGGAAGCTCCTTGAGGGCAGGCACTGTTTGTTTGTTTAGACCAAGAACTCAGTGTAGCCCCTGGCATATAGTAGGTGCTTAGTCAATGCTTCCTGTTTATGTGGCCTAGGAGAGCCCCAGATCCAGAGAGACTGGTGGGGCTGGTGACCTACTGGCCAGCATGAGCTTATGTGGACCTGCCCCAGCCTGATGGTCAGCTGAGGCCTGGGCTCCCTAGGTGACCTGAGGCAAAGCCTCGATTTCCCTTTGGTAAAATGGAGTTAAGATTTGCTGGCCCTCTCTCCCTCCCTCCCTCCCAGGCTGGGCTACAGAGATAAGAGTGGGACCTGGGCTGAGAGGAGATGCTGTCTGCCTGCAAAGTGGTCTACAACAATGTGGCTGGGACCCAAGTTGGAGACAGTGTTCTGAGGGCTTTGAATGACAGGGTCAGGGATTCTTGAGGCCTGAACCAGGAGGCTGGCTGACTCCCCACCCCCACTCCCACCCCTGAGACTGAGGAGAGGGCTGGGGGTGGGTCTCGCAATTCTTGAGGCCTTCCCGCCACCCCAGGCAGCCCGCCAGGATTAGACATGGTTTCTGGAAGAGAGGCCAAGAGAAGCAGGAATTAACCGACCTGGAGCCAGAAATAGCCTGGAGGGGCTGACGTCACTGACTCCCACAGTCCCCCTCACCCTCAGTGTAGCTGAAAGAGTCAAGCAACCTTCTCCCGTGTGTGTGTGAGAGAGATACTGAGATACAGAGTCAGGGTCCCAAGCCTCCCAGCCTTAGTCCCCAGTGTGTGCGACCAAAAAATATAGAGACAAAGTCAGTGAATAAACATTTGGAGAGACAGGGAAAGGCAAAAGACAGCCAGTCCCTGTTCTCAAGACGTTCCCGGTCAAGACACAAACAGTTCTGTACAAATAAGCCACAGCCCAACAAGGTGGGCATCAGCACAAGGGGAAGGCCCTTGCATGGAGGGGCATCAAGAAAGGCTTCTTGCAAAAAGCAGAATTTTAGCTGGGACTCGAAGGAAGCCAGGGAAGAGGGGAAGGTGGAGAAGAGAAAGGGGAGCAGTCCAGGCATGAGGGACAGACAGAAAACCGCCTGGAATGGGGATAGGGAATTTGTCTATGAAATGGGATAATATTTATAGAACACTTAACACAGCACTAGCACACAGTAGGCATGTAATAAATGCTTGTTCCCCAGCCCACCCCCCCTCCCCTTTTAAGAGGAAAAGCAAGATCAGTGTGAATGGTCTCAAACTACAGGGGGGGGAGGGGGTGGTAGGTGGAAGACCACTGGAAAGGAAGGGGGACCAGGTTATAAAGGGCTCCAAATGCCGAACAGAATTTTGTATTTGATCCTAGAGGTGATAGGTAACCACTGGAGTTTATTGCATGGGAAGGTGCGTTATATGGTCAGACCTACAATTTAGGAAAATTACTTTGGGGGCAGAAAGGGGGAGACTTGAGGCAAGCTGACCCAGCAGCAGCTCTTGTCAGCCCAGGTGTCAGATGAGGAGGGCCCCCAAGTGGTGGGACCATTAGAGACCAGACAGGGATGTATCTGAAAGATGTTACAAACACAGAAATGGTAAACCAACCCAAAGACTGAATGTGGGAGGTGAGAGTGGAGTCAGTGAGGATGCTTGGGTTGTGAGCCTGTGTGATTGAGGGGACGAGGATGTCCCCAACAGTAATGGGGAAGTTAGGAAGGGGAGGAAATGGGGGAGAAAGGGGAGTTCAGCTCTGGACACTTGGAGTTTAAAAATTGTCTGAAGGGTTCCCAGTTCAAGACGTCCAATGGGCATCTGGAGGCATGAGTCTGGAGGGCAGCAGAGAGGGCAGGGCAGGATAAGTAGACCTAAGAGTCATCAACATAGAGATGGTTATTGAACCAATGGGAACTGGTATGAGATGCCCAGGCCAGGAGAAGAGGGAGCTCTTAGCCAATGGCCTTTTTTTTTTCTTTTTCAGTAAACCATGGACAAAAGTTCTCAGCTGGGGGGGGGGGGAGTCCTGGGGTGTTTGAGGAGGAGAAGAACTTTTGGAAGAGCTGATGCGGTGTGGGGGATAGTGAGCTCATTAGAGAGATGTAAATGAATTGCCAAGCAGCAGTAAGGACCCAGTCACGGTTATGTAAATATAAATTTGAGGAGGGCCTCGTCAGCACAGCTTTGTGATTTTCTTCAGTTTTATTCAGCTGCACAGATGTAGGGAAAAGAAGCGGGAAGTCTCAGGCCCCTCATTCTCAGACAATATCCCCCAGTATATGTATGTGGGGGAAGGAGAGGGAAAAAGGGGAGGGGTGGGAGGGAGGAGAGACAGACACACAAAGGGATCCAGCCTCGGAGGTCCCAGTGAATCAGGTGGGTAAGGGAAATATTGCCCCCTGGGAAGGTTCTGGGGCAAATGGAAACCACACCTGGGTATTTGTTCTAAGAGGTGGGTCTGGGGATCCAGGTCTAGGTGGCAGGTCCTGGCAAAGCTTAGGTAATGAATCACAGATTATCTGCCTTCTTCCCCAGACCTCAAGTGACCTGCCCCCACCCCCGGAAGGCCAGAAGGGATGGGGCCTGTCCTGAGTATGGGGAATAAGTGAGTCAGCTGATAGATGGATGACTGAATGTGTGAGTGAATGAATGACTTAGTGAAGGAATGAATAAATGAAGTGAATGACAGGGAATGAAGGAATGAATTACTGAGCAAAGGAAATTTTCTTGGCTTTTCTGAGGTGAGGTCCTGGGTCCCCAGTTTCCTCTTGAGTTGGGGCAAGGAGGTCATCTCCAGTTCTCCCTTACTAGCCCTGCCCTTCTTCACATGGGCATAGCACCCATATCCAGCATGACCTCAAGCTGCTACTAATTACCCAAGATGGAGACAGACCTGATAGGGAGGACCGAGCCACTCATTGGTCCAAAGATCCTGCCATTCTAGGTTGGAGCCCAACAGTAAGATCAGGTGTCTGTCTCAAAGCAGGAAGGATCTCTAAGCATAGCCATGGTAGGGTCTGTGGATCCCCACAGCTCACAATCCCAGATTCTCAGGGCTGGAAGGGGCCTTGTTGTATCTGAGCCCTGCCCAGTCCCGGGCTCCTGTACCACAGCCAAGCAAGGCACAACCACTTCCTGAAGACCTCCAGTACACCGAGGTACACTACCTACCACGGTAATCCTCATCTGGGGACAACTCTTCCAGCCAGGAAGGCTTTGTAAATACTGATATACCTGGGACACACTGATATGTACCTGGACCAGCTTGGGGCCCTCGCTTAATTAAGCTCATGACCTCCCCCTGGTGTCCCAAATCTGTATATTTTTTATGCCTATGTGAATAAACCCTAGAAATGCATTTGCCAGGTCAAAAGCAGAGAGGAAGATGGGTAGAGAGAACAGGGACCATCCTCCAACTTGGTGCTGACCACTTGGAAGGTAAGCAGGGCTGGGATAGGAGGAACTAGTGGGGCTCAGGCTGGGGGTGAAAGCTTGGTGGACAGCCATCAAAGGCTACCACCTCTAGGAGAAACCTCTGGTGCCACTGGTCCCTCATGCCCCACTCCTCCTCCCAGTTCATCTTGGGTTTTCCCCCTCTACTACTGTGCAGGCCCCTTTCCCCATCTAGACTGGGAGCTTAGAGAGGGCAGGGCCCAGAGCTGCCCTAAGCCCAGGGCTTAAGGGACCTCAAAGGTTATCTGGCCCAAACCTCTCACTAAAACATGAGGAAACTACAAATGACTTGGCCAAGGTCACACAGCCAGTAAGAGGATCCTAGTCTTTTAATGCTCATGTTAGAGAGCTCTGCTGCTTCCTGTGGAAAGGTCAAGGTTTAGAAGCTAGTCAAAGGCCTGGGCCTAAGGAAAGGAGTCCTGGCTCAGGTCCAACCTGGTGGGGTGGAGGTGCCTGAGTTCAGGTCAGTGAGGCTTGAGTCCCTGGGCCCAGGCTTGCGGGGGGAGGCAGGAGCCAGTCCAGAGCCCAGAACGACCAGCCCTATCCAGACCCTGTGAGGCAAGTCTTTGGGCCAGAGAGTCCAAAGTGGCTCCCCAGGACTTTCCCTAAGGGTGTCCTCATTCTCCTTTCTGTCTCAGAAAACATGGCTGACACGTTTGCTAGCAAGGCCCCAGAGGAAGAAGGCTTGCCGGGCTGGGAGTCAGGAGACTTGGGATCTGCCATGCACTCACTCACATACTTCGAGACCTTGGACAAGTCACTCCTCCCCACCCCGCCCCCCCACCCCTGCTTCCTGGATGTGAGCTGTTATTACGTTTGGGCAGGGGGAGCTCCCATGAGTCAGAGCTAGTAAGTTCAGTCTCCCCTCTTCTCCATCAAAAGGACAGGGAGTAGAGCGCCAGGTCGCACACAGTGATCTAGATGGGAAAAACCCAGGGCTGTCTCTGTCCTCCAAAGGAGCCTTCTCTGGTCTGGGCAGAACCCCACAATTCACGGACACCTCCTGTCACTGCCTGGCCTTCCCAGTCTAGTCACTTTCTCTGAGTCTCAGGACAGTCCAGCCATGGCTCTCATCACACACACAGACATTGGCTGGTGTCAGCCCCAGACAATCCTCTTCCTGTCCCTATGTCCCTAGACACCCTGTTCCTCCCTTGAGAACTCTGGCTGGAACTCGTGACAGAGCTCTGGGTTTGAAGTCACGAAGATCAGGGCTCAAATCCCTCCTCAGACATCTGCTTGCCGGATGACCCTGGGCAAAAGTAGTTTTGTGCCTTGGTTTCCTCATAGTAAAGTGATAGGACTGAACTTGGCTGATCCCAGTGCCCCTGTGATGCTGAGAATGAGGCCTCCTGTGCCCTGGGGAAGACAGGACAGCATTCCAGGCCGGCGGAAGGAGCTACTCGGGCATGCAGGCTGATCGCAGCTGGCCTTCAGGTCCCTGCCCTGGACCCCGCCTCTCCCAAATTGGAATGCCTGTTCCTTAGCTTCCCTCCTTCATTTCTTCCTCCTCTAGCTAGTCTTTATGGCCTGACTGCACCAGAGGGGACAGCAACGGGAGCCTCTGCTCCTGTTCAGGGAAGGACAAACAGAGGACACTGGGACAGCACACTCCCACTGGTTGCAAGGGCTGCCAGCCCCTGCTTCTTCTCTAGGTAGTTCCTGCTACTGGTGGAGCTCATGCTGGCCACCAGCAAGCATCCCGAGACCCTGGAGGAAGAGCAAGTGCTCAGCGGTCAGAGGACCTGGGATCGAGGCTAGGCTTGGCCACTGCCTCCCTGAGCAACCAATTCCAGGCCTCAGTTTCCTTTTCTGTAAGCTGGGTAGCTGGCTGGGACAGCCTTAAGTTCCTCTCCAGCTTTGAAAGCCTACAGTTCAGCCCTGTGCTCCCTGAATCACCCCCAAAGGAAATAAGGAAGCTGAGACCAGCAAGGTTGAAGCAGATATACTCAATGGCTGCTCCAAGGTTGGCCTTCTGGGTGGCCAGGACACACAGACCAGGACAAGGGGTCTCCCCTCAGAGGAAGAGCAATCTCTCCAAATGATCCACTTGTCTAAAGGCTGGAGGAGAGAACGGGGTAGGGATGGAGGGAGGGAAAGAGAGGTTCTGTTACTTTCAGGAAGTCTCTAAGTGACTGCCCCAGTCTCTGCGGCTTTCCTCCCCTTCCCCTCCCCAACCCTGGCCACAGCAATGTTGAAAACCCACTCAGACCAGGATTTCCTGGAGGCCAGGGCTATTCCCCTCAGATCAGGGGCTCCCTGGAAAAGGCTGTCTCCCCTCTCAGGCTGGTCATTTCTCTGGGCAGGGCTGTATCTTCTCAGACCAGGGGTTCCATATGGCAGGGCTGTGTCCCCTCTCAGATCAGGGGCTCCCCAAGGCAGGGCTTGTGTCTCCTCTCAGATCAGGGGATCCCCAAGGCAGGGCTGTGTTGGTGGGGTGCAGAAACCCCAAGAATGGTGCTGGGGGCCTAGGGGAAGGGTGCTGGAGGGATTCCAGAGTCTCAGAATGGGAGAAGAGGCCTGGTCTAGGAGCTGGGAGGCTCTGGATTCAGATCTCAGCTGGGCCTGGGCTCTGAGAGGGTAACAAGGTCAGAGGGACTGGCATGAACCTAAGTTGTCAGGGAAAACTTCCTGGCAAAGTCGAGCTGAGGCAGGCAAATTCTCTGAGCAGGGAGAAATCTATAAATGATGACCAGGTCCTCTACCTGCCTAGTCCCAACCCCAAGGACACTTCTGAAATACATTGCCTCCTACTTTTAGCTTTGGCAAGCCCCTCAGCCTCTCTCCTACACCCACACAGGCCCTCTAGTCCTAGGATGGTTCAAGGGTCACCATTCTCAAGGGTCTCCCCCATTGGCATTAGTGTAGGGTCTCCTGGGAGATCTGGGGAGAAAATGCTAAAATGGCGGTGGAGGTGGGGGCGGGGGTGGGGGGGGTGGGAATATTCCCGGGAAAGAGGACACAGCCCTGAGTTGAATCCCAGCTTGGCTACTTACTTGTTATATGATGTTGGACCAGTCCCTTCCCTTCTCTGGACATCAATTTCCTGTAAAATTTCTTTAAAATAAGAGGGGGGAGGTATGTTTAACTAACTGGTCTCTCTCCTAAGGTCTTTCTTCTAGCTCTAAATCTGATCCAGTCCCCTGATCTCCAAGGTCCCTTCTGAGTGTCCTCCTGGATATGCCAAGCTGTAGGTCATGGGTACATAAGCTGGGCACTTGCCTGTCCTTACCATCCCTCCTGCCTCCTTCCCTTCCCTGTCCATCTGTCAGTCTGCCCCCTCCCCTTCATCCCTCCATAGCCCGGCCACCCCAGGCCCTCACAGACCCAGGGGTTGATGGGGAAGGAGCCACAGGCTGGTTCTAGGAGCCAATAAATTGGGACTGTTCCCACGCTGGGTCCGGTACCTCGGCCGGCTCGGCTTGAACATTCTCTGGGGGGCTGCTCTCAGTTGGAGGTGTCGCAGGCGAAAACGCCGACGGCCGAGGCCCTGGCTGGGATACCGGGAGCCCAGCCCCCGGGGCCGGGGGGCACGGGCAGGGTGTAGAGGGCCCATCCAGGCGAACAGCTCCCAACAATTACCTTCTCAGGCTTTGCTAGAGCAGGGGCCACAGAGGGGTCTATGACACGGGGGCTGCCTACATAAAGGATGGGTGGGGAAAGTGACCCTGGCCCATCCCCCCCAGCTGAACTGCTCAACCTCTCCCATGGTCATCTTGGCCAACTCCCTGCCTCAGGGTTGGATTGCACCCAACTAGCCATCTGGAGAAGCTCCCTGCCCCCCAACCCCGGGACCAGAGGAACTTCATTCACTCCCACACACCTTCACTCACACATCTTTCCATCCATTCATTAGCTCATTTACTCATTCACTCACACCCATTTCTTAATTCACACTTTCATTCACTTACTACCATACATTACTTTTTTTTTTAACAAGCATTTATTATCTCTCTCCCTTCTACTCACTCCCCATTAAACAATTAAACAACCCCAAACCTCACAATAAACACACAGGGTCCAGCAGAACAGATTCCCACACTGACTATGTCCTCCTGTATTTTTAGATTCCTCACCAGGACCGTGACACAACTCCACCAACAGGGCAGTAATATGCCTATTTTCCCACAATCCCTCCAGCATTTATCATTTTCCTCCTTGTTATCTTTGCTGGTCTGATGAGTATGCGGTAGGAGCTCAGAATTGCTTTAATTTGCATTTCTCCACTGATTAGCTGGTATCTAGGTGAGGCAGTGTGATACAATGTCTAGCCTGGAATCAGGAAGACTCATTTTCCTGAGTTCAAATCTGACTGCAGACACTTACTAGCTATGTGACCCTGGCCAAGTCACTTCACCCTGTTGGCCTCAGTTTCCTCATCTGTAAAATGATCTGGAGAAGGAAATGGCAAACCACTCTAGTATCTTTGCCAAGAAAACCCCAGATGGGGTCAAGAAGAGTCAGACATGACTGAAAATGACCAAATAACATTTATTCGTGAGGACTTTTTTTATATAGTTATTGATAGCTTGGATTCCTTTCTTTGAAAATTACCTGTTCATATCCTTTGACCATTTATCTATTGGAGAACGAATCTTAAGTCTTATGAGCTTGAATCAATTCCTCATATGTCTTGGATATCAGAAGTTTTCCAGAGAAATTTGCAGCAAAGATCTTTCCCCTTGTCTCCTTTCTCTTTTTTACTGCATGACATTTGTTTGTGCAAAAAACTTCAGTTTTGTATGAACAAAATCATCTGTTTTGTCTTACTTAATTTAACCATTTAATCATTGGTTTAATCATGAGTTCTTAACCACAGACCTGAAAGGTAAAAATCTTGCACCTTTAATTTACTTATGCTGACATCTTTTATGTCCAAGTCATGGAGCCACTTGGAGTTTATCTAGGTATATGTGTGAGATGCTGGTATAACTGCCCAAGCACTTCTGAGTTTTTCCAGAAGTTTTTGTCAAATAGCAAGTCCTTCTTCCTCCCAGTAACTGGGGTGTTTGGGTTATTGACTACTGCTATTGTGTTTGCTTCTATATGGTGTGTATCTAATCTGGAAATTAACTTCTCTGTTTTTTTTTTTTAAGGGGGGAAGGAAAGGCAATTGGAGTTAAGTGACTTGCCCAAGGTCACACAGCTAGTAAATGAATTTCTCTATTTCTTAACCAATACCAAAACATTTTTAACATGTAACTGCTTTGTACTACAATTTGAGATCCAATTCTGATAAAAATCCCTTCCTTTCCATTTCATTTTCATTATTGACCTTGAGAATCATCCTTTATTACCCCATATAAATTTTGTCATTATTTTTTCTAGCTTTATAAAATAATTCTTTGGTAGTTTAATTGGTATGATACTGAATAAGTGTCTAATTTAGGTAGCATTGTCATTTTTATTATTTTGACTCAAACTGAACATTTAATATTTCTTCAGTTATTGAGGTCTATCTTAATTTCTGAAAAGTGCTTTATAGTTGGATACATATAGTTCCTAGACATGTCTTAGTAAGTATACTCCCAAATATTTTATAGCTTCTACAGTTACTTTAAATGAGATTTTTCTTTTAACTCTTCCTGCTAAGTTTTGTTGGCAATATATAGGAACAATGATGATTTATATGGATTTATTTTATATACTCCAATTTTACTGAAGTTATTATTTCAAAACTCCTTTTTATGTAAGTAAATCATCACATCTTCTGTAAAAAAAAAAAGTAACAATTTCACTTTCTCTTTGCCTTGCTTATTCTTTTGATTTCTTTTTCTTGTCTTATTCCTGTAGGACATTTCTAGGACTATGTTAAATAGAGGTGGTGATAATGGACGTCTTGGTTTTACCCCTGATCTCATTCAGAAAGGCTTCTAATTTTTCCCCATTACATGCAACATACACCTTCTCCTCCAGGTTTTCAGGTATCTGAGAGGTTCAGGAGTGTGTCTTTTCTCTGCTATGAGCTTGAACTCCCACTGTTTGGGTTCCCTCCATCTTTTAGGGAGCCAGTGACTAGTGCCCCAGTTCCATCTAACTATGTAATATCAAGTAGATTTTACAAAATGTTATTACTTTAAGGATACAACAAGAACAAAATACAAATATTCCCACCCTTCAATAACTTAGGATCAAAATCTCCCCTATACCACCTCAGACTTTGGGAAGAGTAGGTTCAACTTAGCTCAATTCCTACATAGTATCAGCCCTGCCAAGTTCACATCCAAAAGCGAAATCACTGCCAGATGAGTTTCTATGTTAAGTTGGAGTCCTGAAGGGCCATTCCTTGCTCCTCAGGGCATGCATGCTATATTGGCTGTCAAACCTGGCCTAGATTCTGACTCCTAAATTCCTATGGCTCACTATTCTGACCTTTGAAATTCCCAGTGTTGGAAACTTCACTCCTTGTACCCAGAACAGAAAAGAATGGGCACAAAGGCCAAGGAAACCCCATTTCTCAGAGGTCATATGGTCTCAGAGGAGGAAGACTCCTACAACCCTTCCCCTTATAGTGTGGTCTCTATTAGACACCATCATACCAACCAAGGTCAGACATAAGGCAAAGAGAATCAAAGGGCAGCAAAGAGAAGGTTAAAGGGCCTTTCTGAATGTGCCCCAAACCAATCAAAGATTATTTCCTTAGCCACTTGGGCTAAATGACCAGAATGTCTGTCCATGTTCCAACCACTCCAAGGCACTTACATCCCACAATTCTCCCAGAAGCAACTCACTAGTGTCCTCCTGGTAGAAGAATGCCATACAAATGATTTGAGTATGGACCAGACTATCTTTGTACATATTTAATTTTGGTTTCAGATAGACAGATAGATATTATTTAGTACAATGAGTAAATGTCCATTTTATTCCTATGCTTTCTAGTGTTGGTGGTTTTGTTTTGGGGTGTGTGTGTGTGTGTGTGTGTGTGTGTGTGTGTGTGTGTGTGTTTGAACAGAAATGGGAGTTGGATTTTATTAAAAAGCCTTTTCAGAGTCTATGGTTATTACCATGTCATTTTTATTATTATTGAAATTATTTATTATGTTGTAAGGTAACCCAAATCACATGCCACCTGATTTGGAGCCCACCATTAAGCCACCATAAAGCCCCTTTTATTTGTCTTTGTTTTTATCCTAAACCCTGTAACCACTTGTAACAGCTTAAAGGAGTAGTCCTGGGTAAAAGTGAATCACCCAAGGCATAGTCCCCTGCTCCCTTATCTTTTCTCTAAGTTAGTACTTCCCTAAATCAGTAAGCCTTGAAGCAGCATTTTATATAAGGGTTATGGTACAAGTCTGTATAGAGATCATGGGGTAAGTCTATCCCATGCAAGAGACCACCCTGTTCTGGGATGCTGACCAAACAAGGTCCCCCACCCAGAATGCTGACCAAGTAAGGTCCCCACACCCTTTACCCAGAACATGACCCTGACCTGTTCTATGACTCCAGCCTGTTCTAGGAATTCCACTCCCCCTGTGCCCTCCACCCTGCTCTAGGAAGGATCCCTGTCACATGTTTCGCCATGATTCCCAAATTAGCCCTGAGCTATAGATCCAACCAATGGCTGTTCTTGGCTTCTGTATGTCATTGCTTACGATAGCTCCCCTTCCCAATTGTGCTTTTTGTGGTTTTTGCCTTTATAAACATTGCCTGTACCCCAATTGGGGGCTGCCTGATTTGAGTGTATACTCCAGTCAGTCACACTTGATCAATAAATCCACATCTAAAAAACCCAGATCATGTCTTGCTCTTATTCTCTTCACAACAATTATATTTATAGTCTTTTTTATGTTGACCCAACTTTGATGTAAATTCAATCTAGCATAGTGTTTAAGCTTTCTAATATGTTGCTGTAGCTTATTTGTTAATATTTTATTTTAAAATTTTGCCATGATGATCTATGATACTATTTGATGCATTGATAATAATTTATAATATATGATAAATGATAAAAATCTATAATTTTTTCTATTTTGGCTCTCCCTGGTTTAGGTATCAGGACCACATTTATTATAGGGGATTTAGGAAAAAATTTCTTTCCCTATTATTGAAAACAGTCAGCTAGGTGGCACAGTGGATAGAATGCCAGGCCTGAAGTCAGGAATACCTAAATTCAAATATGGCCTCAGATATTTACTAGCTGTGTGACCCTGAACAAGTCATTTAACTCTGTTGATCTCAATTTCCTCGTCTGTAAAATGAGCTGGAGAAGGAAATGGCAAACACCTTCATCTTTGCTGAGAAAACCCCAAAAGAGGCCACAAAGTGTCAGACATAACTGAAAATTACTAAATAACACATTATTGAAGATAGTTTATGTAATATTGGAACTTATTGTTCTTTGAATTTTTCATATAATTCACTTGTAAATCCATTTGATCCTGACTTGATCAATTTCTTTTTCAGTTATTGTGTTATCTAAATAATCTATTTCTTGTCAGATTTTTGAATAGGAGAAAGAGTTCCTGACCAAAGGAGATATGGAGAAGCTCACAGGAGGTAAAATGGATAATTCTGACTACATAAAAATTAAAACTTTTTTTGCACAAACAAAATCAATTCATCCAAAATTAGAAGAGGAGGAGGAAATTAGGGGGGGGGGGTTGGAATCTGTGTAGCAAACTTCTCTGACAAAGGTTTCATTTCTCACATCTATAGGGAGCTGAGTCAAATTTAGAAAAATAAAAGGTATTCCCCAATTGATACATGGTCAAAGGCTATGAAGGCAGTCTTCAGAGGAAGAAACCCAAGGTATCAATAGCCCTATTTAAAAACATATTCTAAATCAGTAATAATTAGAAAAATACAAATGAATATAACTGGGAAATTCATTCCATCAGATTGACTAAAATGACAAAAAAGAAAAAAATGACAAATGCTGGAGGGGAAGTGAGAAAACAGCTATACTAATGCATTGTTAATAGAGCTATGAACTCCGGCTATTCTGGAAAGCAATTTGAAACTCTACCCAAAAAGCTTTTAAACTGTGCATACATTCCCTTTGACCCAGCAATATTGCTACTAGGTCCACACCCCAAAGTGATTGAAGAAAGAGGGAAAGGATCCATATGAACAAAAATATTTAAATCAACTCTTTTTGTGGTGGCAAAGAATTGGAAATTGAGGGGATGCCTGTCAATTGAGGAATGACTGGACAATATGATATTTGAATGTGATGGAATACTATTGGACTTTCAGAAATGATGAAGAAAAACTTGGGAAAACTTCTATGAACTGATGCAAAATGAGTGAGCAAAACTAGGAGAACAATTTATACATTAATAACACAGTTGTGGGGAGGCTAGGTGGCACAGTGAATAGAGCATTGGCCCTGGAGTCAGGAGGACCTGAGTTAAAATCCAGCCTCAGGTACTTAACACAAAACTAGCCATGTGACCTTGGGCAAGTCACTTAACCCCAATTGCTCTACCTCCCCCCCAAAAAAAATAACACAATTGTAAAGATATCAGCTTTGGGGGCGGCTAGGTGGCGCAGTGAGTAGAGTGTCGGCCCTGGAGTCAGAAGGACCTGAGTTCGGATCCGACCTCAGACACTCAACACACACACAAACAAAAACCTAGCCGTGTGACCTTGGGCAAGTTACTTAACCCCAATTGCCCTCCAAAAAGCAAAAAAAAAAGATATCAGCTTTGGAGGATTTAAGAATCCTGATCAACACAATGACCCACCATAATTCTAAAGGAATGATGATAAGGGGCGGCTAGGTGTCGCAGTTCGGAGCCGGCCTCCGACACTTAATCCGCACAAACAAAAACCTAGCCATGTAACCTTGGGCAAGTTACTTAACCCCAATTGCCCTAAAGGGGCGGCTAGGTGGCGCAGTGAGTAAGAGCGCCGGCCTCGGAGTTGGGATGACCCGAGATCAGATCTGGCCTCAGAAAATGAGCACCCACGCATAAATAATGACTAGCCGTGTAACCTTGAGCAAGTTACTTAACCCCAATTGCTTTAAAATAAATAAATAAATAAATAAAGGAATGATGATAAAACATGCAATCCACCTCTGACTGAGAAATGGACTCGCAGTACAGATGTACATATTTCCTTCTCTTTCTTTTCTTTCCATTTTAGATATGGATAATGTGGTGATTATTTTTGCATGACTACACATATTTGTAAGAGGGATGTGAAGAGGAAGGGAGAGAACTTGGACCTGAAAACAAAATTAAATTGAGTTATTGGGGGTGAAATAATCTATTTCTTCCTTTGTTAAACTGTTTGATATTTTTTTAAGTCTGCATGCACTCTATCATTTTTAAACAATTTTTTAAAACATTCTTGTTTTTGCTTTTTTTTTTTTTGGAGGGGGAAAGGCAGGGGAATTGTGGTTAAGTGACTTGCCCAAGGTCACACAGCTAGTAAGTGTTAAGTGTCTGATACCAGATTTGAACTTAGATCCTCCTGATTCCAGGGCTGGTGCTCTATTCACTGTGCCACCTAGTCACCCCTCTATCATTTTTGTTAGAATATGATTGTGCAAAATAATTTCTGATGATTTCCCATATTTCCTCAATTGTCACAAATTATTTTTCATTTTTATATGAACTTAGTTTACCTCTCTCTTTAAAAAAAATTAGATGAACTCTGTTTTGTTAGTAACATGAGCAGAGAACATGGGCAGAGAATCTTAGATAGTGCCTCCTGGAGGACACTAAGGAGCAGATGGTGTGTTTCCACATGGAGGATGCTAGGATACCACTTCCAGGAGAAATGTGACAAGTAAGGTAAATGCCTTGGAGAGATTGTGGACCATGCATAGTAATTCTGCTTGGCTAACTATGATTGGGAGCACACTTCTTTTCAGTTGGATGCTTAGCCAGAAAGGTCAAAAGCTTCAAAAAGGACTAAACTGGCTTTGGTTTATTGTCTTTGTTTCATTCATGTCTGTCGATGATCGACTTCCAGGGAGAAATCCCACATATAATGTATATGCTCCAGCCCTCCCTCCCAGAATTAGGTCTGCTCCATTTCATCTTAGGACTCTAGGGTCCCTGTAGGGTCTATGGGTATCCTTCCTTTACTGCCCTCTGCTAAGTCACCACCAACAATGTTCACCCCATTTGTTAGGGGCCATTGAATAGCACCTTTAATTTCATTTAGCCACTTAATGTCAGATAATGTGAGGCAAGAACAAACATACCATCATTCTCCCCAATACCTCTAGGGCACCATTTTCTCTATACTATATCTGTCTCTGAGGGAATAGGCTCAAAACTTAGTGTAATTTCTATGTAGCTTTGGTCCCACCAAGTTCACATCGAAAGGCAGCATCACTACTGGATATTTCCAGCTACTGCTGAAGGTCAGTCCCAAAGTTTACTCCTTGCTCCTTAGGACATCAGTGTTGGGTTGTTGCAACACCCAGGCTGAATTCTGATTTCTAGATTCCTAAGGCATGGATGCTCCACTTCCTCTACCTAGAATAGAAGAGGATAAATGAGAGGACCAAGAAAGTCCTATTTCTCTTCTCCATAGATCTTCCCCTTCCACCATGGGCTAACCCTTCACACCACCAGGGTTGAGCTGAAGATAATAAAAGCAAAGACATCGACAATGGTGGCTCAAACCTTTTGGACAGTTCTGACTACACAGCCAGTTGAAAAAGGTTCCTCTCGACTATGTGGTTAGTCAACTGGAAACAGTTCCAGAATGTCCACACATGCTCCACTGTCTCTCCAAGACACTGCCCTTACATATCATGATTCCCCCAGAAGCAGCTCTCAAGTGGGGAGATGCCGTCTGCTCTCTAGAGTCTTCCACATGGAGACACACAGCACCTGAGGCACTGTGAGCATGTGCCAGATCCCCATTACATCCCCCACAAAAAACACTCCTACCTTTATTTATCCATTCAATAGGATTGGCTTTTTTCTTTTAATTTTATTAACCTCTTCTTTAATTTTCATAATTTCTACTTTGTGGCTTAGTTGGGGTTTTTTGATGTGTTGTTATTCAAGTTTTTTTTTTTAGCTGTGTGCTCAATCCATTGATTTGTCCTTTCTCTCTTTTATTGATGAAAGTGTGATATTTATTTCTTTAAAATGTATTTATTTAGAGATAAATTTTCCATAAGGACTGCCTTAGCTATATTCCATAAATTATTATATGTTGTCTCATTATTGTGATTTCTTTGATATTTTATAGTTTCTATTTAAATATTCTTTAACCCACCAGTTCTTTAGAATTACATTTTTAGAATTAGTTTTTAATTCTCTCCTCAACAACCCTTTACTATATATAATTTTTATTCTATTGTGACTAGTAAGTGATATGTTGAGTGTTTCTGCTTTTCTACATTTTTAATTAGGTCTCTATGCCCCAATACATGGTCAGTTTTTGTAAAGGTGGTATGTACAGTTTTCTACTCTCATTCATTAATTGCTAGAGACCTATCATCTCTAATTTTTCCTAAAGTTCTATTCAGATCCTCATCATCTTTCTTGTTTATCTTTTGGTTAGATTTATCTAATTTTGAGAAGGGCACATTTAGATCTCTCACTATTACAATATTACTACTTATGTCTTCCTATTTGATTAATCTTTCTTTTAAATATTTACAAGCTATGCTATTCTGGGGGAAAATGAAGCAATAATATTTATTGTTATCTACAGTGCCTTTAAGCATAATGAACTTTCCTTACTTGTGTCCTTATCATATCTATATTTATAGTGCCATTAGCCTTGGTACTTTATCTTATCAGCACCTTCTGTCTCTCTAATTGGAGAGTGAAGCCATAAACTCCAAACCCTCCATTTAAGCAGAGAGTTCGGCTCAGATATCTCATTTCTCACCTGGCAGTACTACTTTGGGATTTCTCTGACTTTTCCACTTCTCTTTCCTCTCTTCCTTTTGTGTATTGTCTTGCCCCAATAATATAAATTTCTTGAGGGCAGGAACTGTCTTTCTTTCTTTCTTTCTTTTTTGTATTTACAACCTCAGTGTTTAGCACTGGGTTTGGCACATAGTAGATGTTTAATAAATGTTTATTGATTGACCAATTTCAGTCTTATCTGAAATTATGATTGTTATTCTTGCTTATTAACTGAAGCATAATAAATTTTGCTCTAGCTTCTTATTTTTACTCTATGCAAATCTTTATTTTTAAGTATATTTCTTGCAAGCAATATATTGTTAGATTCTGTTTTATAATCTACTCTGCTATCCTTTTCTCTTTTATGGGCAAATTCATCCCATTCCCAATTATGATTATTAAGTATGTATTTCTTTCTATCCTGTCCTCTTCAGCTTTTTGTCTCTTTATTTTCATTCCCCTCTTTTCAAATAAGGTGGTAAGAGAGACTCGTTCATTTCTTCATTCATTTACTTGCTCACTCAATTTATTCCTTCATTTCCTTGTTCATTTATTCATTTAGAGGGTCAATAAGTGCATTACTATGTGCCAGTTCATTTATTCATTTAGAGGGTCAATTAAGTGCATACTATGTGCCAGGAAATGTGTTAAGTGCTAGGGAAACAAATACAAGCAAAAAGAAACAATCCCTGCCTTCTAGGAGCTTACATTCTAACCAGGGAAGGCTATGCATAAAAGAAAGCTAAAAGATTTGTTCTTCCACTCATTCATTTCTTGAAGTGTCTTTGTTTGTTTTTTGGAGGGGGGAAGGCAGGGCAGTTGGGGTTAAGTGACTTGCCCAAGGTCACACAGCTAGTAAGTGTAAGCATCTGAGGTCAAATTCAAACTCAGGTCCTCCTGACTCCAGGGCCAGTGCTGTATTCACTGCGCCACCTAGCTGCCCCCATTTATTCATTTTTCTTCATTCACTCACCCATCCATTTACCCATTCTCTGGAATTGATTGCATGTCATGGTAGATACTGGCAAAGGACAGCCTAGCATGGTGTGCCCGACTCAAAGAAGATGCTGTGCTCTACAAGGAAAGCAGCATTTCGGGAGCTAAAAAAAAAATAAAAAGTGAGATGTGTCTGTTTAGAAACATCTCCACTCCAGATGTTCACATGGACTGTTTGTGCCCAACCTGTGGTAAAGCCTTCTGAGCTAGTATTGGTCACATTGGTCACAATCACAGACACAATGTATTTGACCCAAAATAGTAATATAATTTTAGTCCTCTTCAAGAATGAAGGACAACAACCAACTATTCTGTCACTCACAAGAACCTACTATGTGCTGGGCACTGTGAATCGACTGACTTCTTTGATTCACCTGAATCCTTCTTCTCTCTATGAACCTGGAAGCTCCCAGTCCCAAACTCATGGGATAGAGAGTATTCAGAGGATATCTAGTCTGACCCTCTCCTCTTAAAGATGAAACTAAAGTCACACAACCCAAATCCTGACTCCATTTTCCACTGTATTACCAAACTTACCAAAGTCTACCCAAACTTGAATCAAGTCTTCTGGTTTCTGGGCAGCTAGGTGCTGCCATAGTGCACAGAGTGCTGGGTCTGGAGTCAGGAAGACTCATCTTCCTTAGTTCAAATTTGGCCTCAGACACTTCCTATGTGACTCTGAGCAAGTCACCCCTGTAGGTCTCAGTTTCCTCATCTGTAAAATGAGCTGAGGAAGGAAATGGCAAACCCCTCCAGTATCTTTGCCAAGAAAACCCCAAATGGGGTCATGGAGAGTCAGGCATGACTGAAAATGATGGAACAACCTCCTGCTTCTCTTCCAAAGAACATCATCCTCAACTCATCTTTCCCCAGACAGGAAATTAAATTGTTGATACCAAATGTTACTTGCCACTCCCTTAATCATCCATACCCTAAATTCCCCCCTACACCCTGCAAGATTTTACCTTGTAAAGGAAAGGAGCTTCAGCTGAATCTGTTTCTAATGCCCTTGCCCCATTCTGTTGGGACTTATGGCATGAAGGGCAAAATAGCCAGAATGAAGTGGTTTTCTTTGCCCAGATTGCAGCAGACACGGGGGTCTCATAACCAGATCTTGCTACCTCACACTACCGGAACTCCCCTCTGCTAAAGGTTTAATAAGAAGCTTTTCCTTGGAGTTGGGAAATCCATTGTGGTCTGCCCTGATGGGACATCCCCCAGGGTGACAGGGTTGTTACTATGTTACCTCAATTAAAAAACACTTTATTCTGCAACTCATGGCTTTGATTTATTTCAGGACTTGACACCCTCCCCTCCCATATTCAGGTAGTCGCCATATTGAGAGATAGTGTGGACAGAAGGCTGTTTCTGCAATCCCCACTTCAGACACTATCAGTCTGTGTTAAGTCACAAGTCACTCACCCTCTGGCTGCCTGAGTTTCCTCCCATGTAAAAAAGAAAGGAGGTTGATCTCGACCTCTGATCCTCTAACCTTATCATTTTGATTTCCACAGCACCTCTTGAATCCATTCACAAAGTCACCACCCTAATCCAGGCACTTCTCAGCTGGTCTATTTATTACAATAATCCTTCCTGAGTCTGTCTCAACTCCATTCCTTCCTCCACTCCTCTGCCAAAGGGATTCTCCTTAAGCACGGGTCCTACCAAATCATCTCCTCCAAAAACTTCCTTGGACTCCCACGTCTCTGGAATAAAACCCAAATTCCTCTGGTTGGCACTTAAGGTTCTTCTCAACCTGGCTCCTGCCTCCCTTCCAGGCTGATTCTACATGACTCTTTTTCACCCAATCTCTGCTCCAGCCAAGAGGGACAACTGCTAATTCTCACATACTATGGCTCCCCTCCTTACTTTTGCCCAGGCTGGCCCCCAAGTCAGGAATGCACTCCCTCTTCCCTTGAAGGTTCAGATCTGGTACCTTCTTCAACAAGAGGAATTCCCCTCCATTGTCAATGACCCTGTCCATCATCACTCACATATCTGCAAGTGCCCAGCTTTTGCTTATCTGTGAATACTCTTCTTTCTTTAAGCTCCCTAGAGGTCCGGGTCTGAGGCATCTTTGTGTCTGGGTCCCTACCTAAGGCTCTGTACCTGGCTCTTGGAGGGCCTTAAGCAATGTTTGTTGGTGGGTTGATTGTTTGTACCTGAAGAGGGGTGTCCGAAATAAGGCTGCACCCTCTCTAGGGTTGAGCTAGATTGGGGAGGTCTGGAATGCCAGGATCAGGAATTCTCCTTGCTCCTCTGTGCGGTAGGGAGCCGAGGGAATTTTCCGAGGAAGACAAGGTCACAGGCTCCCAGTGGAGGGCCACTCTGGACGGGTGGCCACCCTTTGTTATCTGCAGGATCTGGGCGCCTCCTGCCGGCCTGGCTAGACTTGGTGGGCGGAGTTGGGGGGGAGGCTGGCAGGAGAGAAGAACTGAAGGCGGGGCTGGCAGAGGCTGACTTGCCAGGGAAATGGAGGAAGGGCAATTGTGTCTTCCAGCTTGGGTGTCCTCAGGTGCATTGAAGGATCAGCTGTGATCGCCTCCATCTGTGGCCGGCTGGGAGTGGGGGGAAGGGGGAATGGGGTTCCTGTGCATCCTTGCATCTTATTTTTTTTATGGACATGCGCTGATGGCTGACCACCTGTCTCTGTAACCCCCGGGGCTTTGAGTGTCCCCTGTCTTACTGGGTCTCTTGTGTATAGGGAGGGTGTCAGGAGTAGGAGTGGAGCTCTCCGAGGGGGGAGGGGGGCGGTCTCTGTGGCGTGGGTGGGGGGAAGGTGTCTGGAGTGGGAGTGGAGCTGGGGGGGGGAGGTGTCTGTGTATATTGAGTGTATCTAGTCAAATCAGCAAGCATTTATTTAGCTGCACACAGTGCTGGGCATAGGAAGAAAGGCAGAGTCTTTTGCCCTGGAGGAGCTCCCGGACTAATGGGAGCAACATGCAAACTAGGTACAAGCAAACTGTGGACCAGATAAATTGGAGATAATGAACTGGGGGGGAGAAGAAGGAAAGAAGAGAGGGAGGAAGGAAGAAGGAAGGAAGGAAGGATTTCTTAAACGCCTACTATGTGCCAGGCACCCCACTAAGCACGTTACCAATGATAGCTCATTTGATCCTTACAACACTGGGAAGTAGATGTTATTATTACTACTACTCACCGTTGAGGAAACTGAGGCAGAAGGAGGAGTGATTTGTCCAAGGTCGCATAGCTAGTGTCTGCCGGGTGATGAAGGATTTCTTGCAGAAGAGATTTTAGCTTCGACTTAAAGGAAATGAGGGAAGTCAGGAGGCAAGGATGAGGAGACAGAATGCCCAGACATCAGGGACAGTCAGTGAAAATGCTCTAAGTGCTACAGGGAGGGTCCTGCGTGAGGAAATCAGTGTCACTGGATCACAGACTTAAATATGTCAGGTATAAGAAGACTGGGGGGAGCAGGTTGTGAAGGATTTTATATAATATATCTATAAATATATTAATATATGACAAATATACATTTATAATCATAAATATGTATGTATAAATACATATTTATATATAAATATATTTTGCTGTTGGGGACCCAGTAGGGTTTTGAAAGCGGATGACAAGGTCAGACTTGCGACTTAGGAAGATCACTTTGAAATTGAACCGAGGATGGACCAGAGTGAGGAGAGACTGGCTCCAGGAGACCCACCGACAAGGGATGAAAGCCTGCAACAGGGGAAATGGTGTCAAAAGCGGAGCTTGTATATAAGTTAGGTAGGTGGAATCCTATGTCTCGATGTACCCATGGGAGGAGGGGGTGACAAAGTAGGGATCTGTGTGTGTCTGAGTAGGGGGTCTGGGGAGTGTGTGTTTGGAGGTGTCCCTGTATCTTGGGGGAGGGGGCTGGTGTCTGAGTGTGACTGGGTGGTGTGTCACTTAGTGTGTCCACAAGAGGTGATGGACAGGATTCTGTGTGCCTATGTGTTTCCAGGAGCCCAGTAAGTCTCTCGCCTGGAACCACTGGGTGGGGGGTCAATGGGAGTCAACAGGGCTCATTTCTCACTCCTGCTGGGATCTCACTGTGTGACCTCAAGCTCATCTTTGTCCCATTCTGGGTTTCCATTATCTCTCCCAACTGCGGAAATTCTGTCTCGCTTGGCCACGAGGCCTTCTGCCCATGGGACGGGGAATCTCTGGATTCAGAGTTGGGAGGGACCAGAGCAGTCATGCCGACCCAAATTGCCCATTTCCACCAAGGGAAACTGAGGAAGCCGGTAGAAGAGAAGCGACCAGCCCTGGGTCGCACCACTAGCGCTGCCCCCCCCCCACACCTCAATTTCCCCCTCCGCTCAATGGGTGGGTTGCTGAGTGCTGTCGATTGTCAGGACTGGCCGTAGGAGAACCCCTAGCCCCGCTCAGGGCAGCTGGCCAGGTCTGCGTCTCCGGCCCAGGGCAGTAGGGGGCAGCAAGGGTCTGGGGCCCAGGGCCCGCCGGGGCGGGCCAGGGCGGACCTGGGCGGGACCCATTAAAAGAGGCCTCTGGCGCGAGGTTGCTCAGGTGAGCCGCTGCTGCTCCAGAGAGCAGGATCTCCTGTCCTCCTGCGCGCTGTCCCAGCTGTTTTCTAGAGGTGCTGGGTCCGAGCCCCTGCCCCGCTGCTGTGCCTGTTCCATTCTAGACTCCACTCCAACTGCCTTCCCCCGGGACTCCTGACCAGGTGAGGGGATAGGAGGGAGCAGCTGCTGAAGCTGGGGCAGGGCGGGGTGGGGCTGGGGTCTAGGGGCTTGGTGGAACCGAAGGGAAGGGGGATGGTCTGGGAAGGGGCCTCCCCACCCACCCCCTAACCATCCCCTGCTCTGCCTCCAGGAGCCAAGATGAGTTGCTTTACCTTCCTGAAGGTCACCATGGTTATCTTTAACCTCCTCATCTTTGTAAGTCTTGGGGGCTGGGGTTCAGGGAGGGATTCTTCGAGGTGAGATCCCGTGGGGCAGAGGAGCGGGAAGTTCCCTATACCCTCCTCCCGTGGCTCAGTTTGCCTGCTCTGACCTCTAGGGCAGGCGGTATGAGTGAAGAGGAAAAAAGATGGGACGAAGGTTTAAAGTCAAGTCGAGTAACCTGGAGGGGCTGGCTCCCCACCTCAGGGCAAGAGCCACGGAATCCTAGAATCGTGTTCTGACATCAGGGAGTCTGACAGGACAGAAGAGGAAGAGAATTTCAGAATTTGGAGTTCGGAAAGGGCAAATTCTAGCTCTGACAGCCTGTTTCCTCTTCTGTAAAATGGGGATTGTTGAACTTGACCTGCCAGCCTTCCCACCTCTAAAGCAATGGGAACTATAATTAATGCCATTATCACTGTTAGAAGAAACTTAGGCCTTGAGGGCACAGGGACTTGGCCAGCATTAGGGCGAGGATGCTGAATGCTCACCGGAAAGCCTGAATTAGGTCTCCTAGAGAGTCAGATGAAGGGGTCCTTCACAGCATCATGTGCAGCTCTTTAGTTTTACAGAAAGGGAAAGAAGGGCTAGAGGCCGGACTCTATGGCCATATCTTCCCCCAGAGCTTTGTTTCTTCCTCCCTTCTCCCCTCCCCCCATGCTCCTATGGAACCAGGAGGATATACCATGGGCCCTGCCTTCTCTGCTGAGCTGGGGAATGTGGCTAAGACCCTGGGGGAAGATACTGGGGGTGGGGGTGAGGGAGGAGAAGAGATGGGCTGGGCTGGGCTGGAGGGCTGGGGAGGTTGGGGAAGGTTTAGCTCCCCTAAGGGGCAGGAAGAACTTCTGTTGTGGGGAATTGAGGAAGGGAGGGGAACACTGACACTGAAGTTGGGCTGCAGTGAAAGGAGAAAGGCAGGCTGGGTGCAGATTGCTGAGGGCCTTGAATGCCTCAAGCACTAGCCTAGGCTCCATTTTGTAGCGCCTAATCCCACCTCCCCCAGCAAAGTTACTTTGAGAAGAGCAGGAAGCATAGACTATAGGGAGTGGTCCAGGTTAGAGGTGATGAAGGTGGAGAAAAGATGATCACAGGATCCTAGAAATACTGGGAAGGGAGAAGGGAAAGAATCTACCATCAGGTAATGAGCTAGCTCCCTGCATCCAAAAGGGCTGGAGACCAGAGGATTCCCCACCCCCTGCTCCCATCTGGGGATGTAGGTGACAGGGTTGCTATGGTAGGCAGGGGGTTGAACTTCAAAACCCCTGAGTGTTCTGAGATGGCAGCTTATTGGTTCCATGGACCTTGGCATCTATTTGCATGTGAGGGGCAAAGGAGAAGGAAGTATCAGGCATAGTGAAGCTTGGAGCCTATAAACCAGGGAGGAAAGCAAATGCCCTCTGCTGTCTCCAGAAATAAGGAAGCTGAGAGGTCTGAGTTTGGATTAGGTGGAGGATGATGAGTGAGCTGCTTTCCTTTCAGCCCCCTTGGATCTGAGCTGTGGGCATGACATCCAGGCAGAAATGTGTGCTGTGGTGGGAAAGCACAGACCCGATTTCTGGGTCAAGGGAGCTGGGTCTGAATCCTGCCACATGCAGCCTGTGGTCAAATCCTGAGCAAGTCACTTCTCTATGGGCCTCAGTCTCCTCATATATAAAATGGGGGCATTGACCTGGCTAGTCCAAGTACTTCTTCAGTCCTCAGTGTTGGTATCACTGGAGAGAGGAGGCTGGACAAAGAGATTTGGGAATTATTGGCAGGGAGGCTATAGGATCATAGACCTTAAGCTAGAAGATCACTGAGTCCATCTCCTTCATTTTAGAGTTGACAGAAGCTGAGGCCTAGACATGTGTCAGTGATTTGCCTAAGGTCACACAGGTATTTGAACCAGGATATTCTGCTCCCAAGTCAAGCCTTCCTTCTTCTATCCTATGGAGTTCACCAAGAAAGATGAGCTAGAGGGAGAAGAAAAAAAGGGCCTAGGATAGAGTCTTGGGGACAGGCCCAGTCAAGGAGTGGGAGAAAGATTCATCAAAGGAGAAGAAGATGGAACAGTCAGACTGGGAGGAGAACCAGGAGAGACAAAAGTATTATTGAAAAAAATAAAGGAGAGGACCTGAGTTCAAATCTGGTCTCAAGACACTTAACACAAAACTAGCCATGTGACCTTGAGCAAGTCACTTAACCCCAATTGCCCTACCTTCCCCTCTCCAAAAAGCAAAAAAGAAGAAAGGAAGGAAAGAAAAGAAAAAATAGAGGATCCAGAAGGAGAGGACAGTCCAACCAAGTAAAAAAACAGGGACAGGTCAACCAGAACAAGAAAGGTAGGAAGCCCAAGGGGTGGCATTGGAGGCAGCAGCTAAGAAGTCATTGATGAGCTTCGGTCTTTTCAGGCCCTGAAAAGGATTAGAAGTCATTGCAGGGGGATGAGAAGGGAGTCGAGGAAATGAAGGCCATGAGTGCCCTGGTGGTGAGTGGAGGGAGAGGTGCTGGGGATCTGAGGAGATGTTAGGGTGGATGGGAGGTTTTTTTAAGGTGAGGAGAGACCTTGGAATGTTTGTAGGCAGCAATGACGGGCAGGGAGAATGTAGGATAATAAATGCTCACCTGGGAGACAGGAGCAGAGGGGCTCAGGGGCACAAGTGTCAGATAAGAGAAGGGCTACCTCATTCTCTGAGACAGGAAAAGAGGAGAGGGAAGATGCTGGAAACTTGGAGGGCGGTAAGGAGAATGGGAAAAGAAGGGGTCATCCAAGAAGAAGGGGACAAAAGCTTTGTCAAGGCTATCCCAGAAGCCAGATGAGTCCAGAGGAGCCAGCAGGAGATACTGGGCAACATGGGAGAGCTGCAGAGAGGTCCCAGAGAATGAGGATGGAGAAAAGTGGCTGGGTCACTCCGAAGCTTAGAGGGAGAAGTCCAGGAGAGCAGGGGGGACTGAACCCAGGCTGCTGGAGTTAGAGAAGGCAGTGTAAGACCAAAGTAGAGGCTGGCAGGGAATCAGGGAAAAGAGATGAAGAGGAACCACCTTCTTCAGGCTCTGGGAGGAGGAAGAGGAGTCAGCCTAAGTCTGGCCAGGCCCAGGTGGCTGGCTGTCTCTTGGACTGGACACCGCTCCAGAAGCCCCCTGTTGACCCAGGGCTAGCGGGGCCTACACAGCTCCCCTGCTTGACATGACCAGGGTTGGTCCTGATGTGTGAGTGGTCAGCTGAGAGAGGAACCAGAGGAACAGTCCAGCTTTCTCTTTCTGTAATCTCACCTTAGTTCTGATAGGAAGGCAGGAAGGGCAGGCAGGCATCACTGTCCCCATTTTATAGATGAGGAAGTTGAGGGGCCCGGTAGGAAATAGAGCCAGGATTTGAACCCTGGGCTTCCATTTCCTTCATTAATGTGTTTACCTGCTTGGTTGTATTGGACCTCTTGTGACTGTTACTATGACCACGACAGGTAAAATGGGAGAGGAGGGTCAGCTATGAGGAGACGGGGCAGCTCTGTCCTCACCTGCTAGGTAACGAGAGCTCTGTAGGGATGGGGGCAAGGGGCCTCAGCAGCTGGGATACTACACCTTCTTTGGAGGCTGCCAGTGCCCTTAAGGAAGACTTGGAGTAGATGGGGGCCCTTCTGGACTTCTGGCCTGTTCAGGGTTAAAAACAGATCCGGTTTTCCCTGAGAGCCAGAGGGGAAGAACAGGATTCCTGGCTCCCTTGAAACCTGACCCCTATGCTTCTCAATTCTTTTCTTTCTCAGACAAACATATCTTAATCTAGCTCTGGGCCCACCCATCTAGTGCCCAGGCAAACTTCCTCCTGTCACCAGCTCAGGCTCAGATCCCCAAAACCTCTTCCCTGCCTCCCTAAGGAGATACAACTCTGAGCCTTTGAGGGTCCCCTTCTCCAGGTGTCCCCCTAGAGCTGGGCCTCAGTTTCCCTAACTATACAGTGGGGGCAATTAGGCATTTGGGTGCCACTTCTCTGGTGGTAATCTAGGCTTGGGGTGTGCCAGGGAAAAGGGAATGCATGGGTTTGGTCAGTGTATGATCTTGGGCCAATCCCTTCCTCTCTTGGTCTCTGTGTCAGACTAATCAAATAGAAGCATTGGGAGAGGTCCCTTCCAAGGCACTGAGCCCAACCCTCCCTCACTTGACAGAAGTGGAAACTGAGGCCCAGAAGGAAAGGGAGTAACCCAAGGCTTCACTGTGAGGAGAGCTTAACCCAGGGCCCCTCCCACTGCAGCATATTTGACCTTGGGCCAGTCACTTGAACCTCTATTTCCTCTTCTGTAAAAAAGAGATAGCATTCCATGTTTGACTGATTATTCTGAGCCAAGTGAACCTTGAAGAATTCTAGAAATGGGAACTTGAATTATGGAGGACAGAGATAGGATCTGAACTTGTGTCTTCTAATTCCAAGCCCTGGACTCTTTCCAGTCACCTCCTTTCTCGATGGGGCCCCTCCTGGCGGTGTGTGTGTGTGTTGCTCTAGCCAGGGAGCACATTAAGGTGTATAGAAGAAGAGCAGGAAGTCTCTCTCTAGCCTATCCAGTGTGGAGAGCCCAGCGGGCTGTGATTCTTTATTTTGGCCCAGCTTGAGTTTGGGTCTTGACTTGTGAGGGAGCCCTTGGGACAGCATCTGGAGTGGAGAGATGGCAAAGGGCTTTTGGTCAGACTCGGGGAGGGTCACCTCAAGGAGCTGGAAATATAGAAAGCTCAGTAGGGAGGGTCATGATGTCTTTCTTCAAGTATGGGAATGGCTGTACCAGGTGGAAGAAGGGGGAGCAGCCTGGTAGAGTAAGAGGTCAAAGGTACAGAGGCTAATATAGGCAGGACATCAGGAAGAACTTCCTATCTCTAAGAAGCCTCCCAGACTGGAATGGGCTGACTCAAGTTGGGCGTTCGCCACCACTGGTGTGTGTGTGTGGGATGGGGGCTTTAAGCTGAGGCCACGGTCAGGGATGCAAAGGGGGTGGAAAGAGACACTTGTTCTGGTACAGATTGGCACAAGCAGCCATGTGATGCCTCCAGCACAGAGATTCTGCGATTCTGTGGGGTCAAAAATATTTGGGAAGAAGAAAGTTGAGTATTTTCCCCCAAAACACTATCATCCCCATGCTCAAGAGTTAACCCAGGCAGCTTAGCAGTGGGGAGGATGCTGGTCCTGGAGGCAGGAAGACTCCAGCTTAAATCTGACCTCAGATACATAGTCAGAAAGCTGTGTGACCCTGGGCATTTCATCTGTCTGCCTCCTTTTCCTCGTCTGTAAAATAAGGATAATAATGTCACCTACCATCTAAACTCTGGTTTCCCTTGTGTGAGTCTGGAGGCCCAGTCTAGAGGACTGTAGGTTTCCAGGAACCTGGAGGGTACTGGAGACCCAGCTAGGTCACCTCAGGCTAACTTTGGGAAGTGGCCGGAGGTAAACTGGAGCCCTTGGCCTCCTTCCCAGGCCTGGGCCTCCCTTCACTTAGACCCTTTCTGCCCCCAGCTCTGTGGTGCAGTCCTCCTGGGAGTGGGAATATGGGTGTCTGTGGACGGCGCCTCCTTCCTGAAGATCTTCGGGCCGGTGTCGGCCAGTGCCATGCAGTTTGTGAATGTGGGCTACTTCCTGATTGCTGCAGGCAGCATCCTGCTGGTTCTTGGCTTCCTAGGGTGCTATGGGGCCCACAAGGGAAGTAAATGTCTACTGTTAATGGTAAGGACCTCCAAGCCCTAGAGCTCCCCACATACCTTTAGGATAACATCTCTCCCCAATGATGGCCTAAGACCCCACCTCCCTCTGCTCAAGGCTCATGGTCCCTAGTCCCAGTGCCCAAAACTTATTCTGGGATATCTACTGTATAGTCCAAACCCAGGGGCTGTTGGGAGTCATTCCCTCTCAGAGGGTGGGGGTGTGTAAGAATGCTCCTTTCTCACTGTCCGTTAGAGAGTTAGTGAGTGGGCATCTGTCCAGGCTCTGTGCCCAGGTCTCTAGATTCACCTAGACCCCCGCCCTCCCACTCTGTCTCCTTCAGTCTGTGTTTTGCTTTCCCCAGTTTTTCTCCATTCTCCTCCTAATATTCATCGCTGAGATTGCTGCTGCTGTGGTAGCCCTGGTCTACACCTCGATGGTGAGTTGGGAAGGGAAGCTGGTAGGGAAGGTGGAGGTGGATGGCTCAGAGGGGCCAGGAAAGACACCTGGGGCAGCACCAGCTCTGAGAGAGACCAAAAAGGGGCCTGAAAGGCATCCAGGCCTGCCCCATCAATGTAGATAAGGAAGCAGAGCCCCACAGTGGGGCTGGGATTTGTTTCAGGCCTCCCAATTGGCTCTGAGAGGCCAAGGTGGGGGATTAGACTTTGGACAAAACTCCAGGAGCTCAGAATGTGTAGCCAAAGGAGAGACTTAGGGCAAGGCACCTGGGAGCTAGGCTCTAGAGGAGAGAGGGTCACTTTGGTTTTGCTGGGTGGCTCTAGCTATCAGTACTAGCAACAGTAAGAGTGAGGGGAGGTTGCTATGGGGTCTCTCTCCTCTCTGAAAGTCTTGGACTCAGTTTTTCCATCTGTAAAAGGAAGGGACTGGACCAGCATCTGCCCTTTGATGGTCTCTGAGGACCCTTCTGGCTCTGGAGCTCCTGAGAGGGGCAGGGTGGGTAGTGAAGGTCAGAGCTTGGATCTGCTTCCTGCCCCCTCAGCTGGCACTGTTTAGGAGGTGACCAGCCATGGGGGCCAAGAGAAATATGATTCATCAGATATTTACCAATGCCTCTGACAGAAGGCTGTGTCCCACTCTGGGTCTGCAGGCTATCCTTGGGGCCTGCCAGGAGGAGGAGGAAATAGGGCGCTGTCTTCAGGGAGCTCACACACTGCTTAGGGGAAGGAGATCTGCCTTCCCCAAACCTCAGAGAACAGCTGAGCTGTGAACTATGGACTTACCAGAGACACAGCTCTGGGAGAAAAATGTCCCAGAGGGAGGAAGGCGTGTATGTGTGTAGGGTGGTGCAAGTCAGACCAGGAAGGCCATTTGGGGGCTGGGGCTTGAAGGGAGTCACAGCAAGTCTGGGAGGCAGTGGGGGAGGCCATGGTGAGGAGACAAATTTCCTAGCTCCTTTCTAGGGCCGATTCCATGCTCTTCCTCCCCTATGCCCTTCCCTCATTCTCCCTTTCAGTTCATCTGCCAGCCACTTATCAGGCCTCTGCTGTGGGTCAAGCCCTGTGCTCAGGGATGGGAGAGAACAGGACAAGTCCCTGTCCTTCAGGAGCTCATATCATAGGCTGGGGGGCATGAGCCTCCAATTCACAAGCCATGTTATATAGCATCACGTAGCATGGGCAAGCAAAGACAGGGTGGTGGGAGGGAGGCTTTGGCATGCTGGGAGGCAAACTGGTGTCAGATCCCTACAGGAGGCAGCTGTCAGTGATGGGGAGAGTGGAGAGACTGCCCAACCTGGCCCTCGGAAAGTCCTGAGTTCGAATTCCACCTCAAACACTCATTAGCTGTGTGACCCTGGTTACTGGGTAATGCACGTGACCTCAGTTAGAGTCAGTTTCCTCGACTGTGAAATAGGAACAATAAAAGCACCTACCTCTGAGGGTTATCTTGAAGATAAGAGGGGATGAGATTTGTAACACACTTTGTAAATCTAAGAGCAATGCATAAGTGCTAAGTGTTGTTACTATTATTGACCATGATGGCGGTGATGGCTAATATTTGTAGCAGGCCTGCTGTGAGCCAGGCACTGTGCTAAGCCTGGACGGGTTTAAAGAAAGGCAAAAGACAGTCCCTGCCCTCAGGGAACTCCCAGTCTAATGGGAAATAAGTGGGGAAAGTCAGGCTCTGGCCGATTGAGCTAGGGAGAGAAATGGTCAGAGCTGTGTTTTGGGACATTATTGGAAAGCCCAGCTGAGAGCTGATTAAGAGGTGGAGAGAAAGGGCCTGAGAGGCCTAGATATCGAGGTGTGCAAAGACACAACTAAGGCCCAGGGGAGTGATCCAGTTTGCCTTGAGTGGAGAGGGGACTACTCTGAGATAAGCCTGGAAGGGGAGAGAGACGCCAGGTTGTGGAGGGCCTTGGATGCTGGGCAAAGGAGTTTGAACTTTACTTAGTCCATAGTAGAAAGCCATGGAAGAGCTTGAGCCAAGGAGGAGCAGGCCCAGATCTGTGCACAAGAAAGGTTGACTGTTTTGGAGCCTGTGAATGTGGGATTGTAGGGGGAGAGTGTGGATGTGAGACGCCCATCAGGAGGTGGATGTGTTCAGCAGGCAGGGGAGATAGGGAGCTGGGCCTCAGGAAACGCCAGACAGGGCTAGACGTGGGAGATGACAGTCAAGGGCCTCTCTTTCTAGGCTGAGAACCTGCTCAATACCTTGGTTGTACCTGTGATCAAGAAGGACTACGGCCAACAATCAGATATTACCCAAGTATGGAACAGCACCATGGAAGGGGTGAGTGAGGGCCCCTGCTCTATGTGTGTGTGTTTGGGGGGCAACACAGTCCCTCCTGGATTGAGGGGGACACAGCCCTGTCAGTGCTGGGGTGTACCGAGTGGGGAGAATGACACAGGTCAGCTCTGGGGAGTGCCCAGACTGGGGGGTACAGCTCTGCTTTGGGGAGCATCTAGATTGGGGGGCACCCCTCTGCTCTGGGGTGGGGATAGCTCTGCTCTGGGGAGCACCCAGAATGGGGCACAGCTATGCTCTGGGGAACCCTCATTCTGAAGGGGGACAAAGTTCTTACCTCAGGGAGCCCTTTGGTCTGAAAGGGTGAGGTTAGGCCCCTCCCCAAATCTGACTGGCCCTTCCTTTCCTCAGCTCCATTGCTGTGGTTTCAACAACTACACGGACTTTGAGGGCTCCCCCTTCTACAACACTCACCAAAGCTTTCCCCGCTTCTGCTGTGCCAATGACTCTACCACCTGTACTGAAGAAATGGCCTTCCAGGCCGAAGTCAAGGTAGGAGAGCGGGCAGCCTGTGGCGTTGGGGGTTCTCCTTGGTGGTACCAGGGAGTCCCCTAGAGTTCTTGATCAGAGGAGGGCCAGGGCAAGATCAGTGAGTGTGGAAAGTCAGGCAGGAGGGGGCAGCTAGGTGTCACAGTGAGTAGAGCACTAGTCTTAGAGTCAGGAGGACCTGAGTTCAAATCCAACCTCAGACACTTTATATGACTTACTAGCAAGTCACTTAACCCCAATTGCATTGCCTTCCCCCCTCAAAAAAACAAAATAAAACAAGTCTGGCAGGAGGTATTAGTGCTGCCAAAGTCCTAGTGGGTGGGCAGGCCTGGGATTGGAGCAGCTGGCATAGAGGGGAGGCAGCAGACTTAGAGGAGCCAGGAAGGTGCAAGTGCCCAGCTATGAGAAGGGAGGGAGGAGATGAGGAGATAAGGTCTCTGAGGGAGACTGAGGCCATGGTGGTGCTTGGGGCTGGGGATAAGTGGCCAACTCCTTAATTCTCCTACTTTCCCCTCCTTACCACTCCTCCAGGGCTGTTTTCATCAGCTCTTGAAAGATATTCGCACCAATGCGGCTGTTGTGGGTGGCGTGGCTGCCGGCTTCGGGGCCCTAGAGGTGAGGGCTCAGCATGGGCTGGGCTGGGGGGAGAGGGCTCTGACACCCACATGCCCACTTCTCATCCCCCACCAGTTATAGCTGAGGGCCCTGCCTGGTCCTTGTTGAGGCAGAGCCAGTGGGCCTAGGACAATTCCTGGAGAGGGTAGGCTTTTCTCTGGGTTCTCTCAAGCCCAGAGGGAAGTAGTACATGGTGAGGGAAGGGGATGGAAAACAGGCCTCCCTCCCTCCCCACCATTGTGCCCTGTCCCCTGAATGCCCCTGTTTCACTCAGCCCACCTTTTCTCTCTTTCCCTTCAGCTGGCCGCCATGACGGTGTCCATGTACCTCTACTGCCAACTGGACAAAGCCTGATGCTGAGCACTGGGGGTTGGGGGTGGGGTGGGCTGGGAGGGGGGATGTGTGTATGGGTGTGAATGCAGATGGACCAGCCCCATGGAGCAGAGCAGAGCTCCTACCAGGCTCACCAGTGATCAATAAGTGATGGGTGGGACACACGGATCCAGGCTTCCAATTGGTGGCTGAGCCAGTTTGGGGGGATCCCAGCCAGCTTCCCTTCTCCCCAGGTGGTGCATCTTTCCCAAGTCCCTCTTTCTCCTTCATGTTCCATTTGGGGAAAGGACCCAGGGCCACCATGAAGGCTTTTGGGAGTCAGAGCAGCCCTGGCACTCTGGGGAGGGCAGACCAGTGGCCCAGTTCACCAGATGCAGGCTTCAGTGCAAAGGCCACATTCCATTCAGACCTCACCTCTTAGGAGGGGAATGGGAGCAGCAGGCCTGGGATGTAGGGGTGGGAAAGGCAGAGTGGGTCCATCAGAGGGAAGGCCAGGTCCGGAAGCTTGTGACTCTTGATTGTACAAAAATAATTAAAGATTTTTTTTTCCATTTGCCAGCCTGGCCTGAAACCCAGAGGGAATATTGGGAATAAGTAGGGTGGGATAACTGGGGCATTGCCCCATGATGTTGAAACCTAGAGGTGCCCACAAGAGATTCCTGGGGACGGCATGCGTTGGCCTCCCCCTCCCCCCTCCCAGCCCTGCACACAAACTTCCACCCAAACCACCTCTCCTTGTGTCAGCCATAAACGTTTTTTCTACAGTATGGCCACTCTTATTCTAAAGGCTGGGCTCCAACCTTTCCAGTTCAGCCCAGAAAAAACTAGAATGTTGGGGAAGGGAAACCCAGGATTTGGAAACAACCCAGGTTTGAATCCTGACTTGGTCACTTTCCTAGGGTCTTTCCCCCCAAAGGATTTCAAGCTGAAAGGAAGCATTGTACTATTTATTAGCTCAACCCTTCCATTTTGCACATGGGGAAACTGAGTCAAGACAGTGTCCAAAGTCACGACAGGAAGATGGAAGGGAGAAGGGAGCAAACACTTAAGCACCTGCTATGTGCCATGCTGAGAACATGTTCTCTCATTTAATCCTCACAGCCCTAGGAGGAAGGTGCTCTTATTATCCCCATTTTCTAGTTGAGGAAACAGAGGCAGACAAGGCTGCCCTAGGCAGGGGAGAATTCTCTCCTTGGACCATCAAAATCCACTCCTAGTCACTCCCAGGGTGAGACACCCGGGGCAGCACCAACTCTGAGGGCAATTCATTCCTTTCTCATTAGCAAAGCCTAGAGAGCTCACTCCCTTTGGGGGCTGAAGCTGAGGATTGGCTGCAGGGCTATGGGTAGTATTATGATAAGTGCTGGGCTGGGCCAGGTATGTGACAAAGTGTCGGGAGCAGGTGGGGGCTCACTGCCATCTTCTCCCCCCCGCCCCACCTGCCCCTTTTCTCCTGCTCAGGCTCCCAGGGGAACTTTGGCCCCAGCTGCCTGGCCTCCCCAGGGCCTGAGCATTGAGCCAGAACACCATAAAAATATTAGGCTGGCTAAGCTGGCCTGGCTCTCACCCCACCCGGGCATGGCTGGAGTTTCCTGGGTAACGGGGAAGCTGGTCCTTGTACTGGGTGCTTCACATCTCCCCCTCCTGGGGCTAAACTGGGAGTGGACGGCACCTAGCCTGCTCCACTCCTGAGACACCCAAGGGAGACCCCCTGGGTTTCCAGGGTGCCTGGAGCTGTAGTTAGAGTCACCTCCTCATCGGAGTTTGCTGGGCTTGGCGAGCTGCTGACCCAAGGAGAAGAGGCTTTGGTCACAGGAAGGTCGCTAGCGGCCACCGTTACCCGGCAACGGCCGGCTGGCCCAACCGGTTCTCCCATCTAAGCTGTCAATTTGTGTCTCTCTGGCCTTGTTTATCTCTCTCTCATTCTGTCTCTGGTCTCTGGCTCAGCCTGTCTGGTCCCCCTCACTCTGTGCCCACTCTGTACTTACTCTGATCTCCTGGTTCTGTTTTCTCCCTCTACCCTGCCCCCCCAAGGAATGGGGTCAGGGGAGATTCCATTTTGAGGGGCTACTCAGGAGGATTCTCTTCTCTTGTCCTGAGGGGCCAAGTCCCCTAATCCATGTCCTTGAGCTCAAAGAGGGCTGGCCCAGGACCAGAGTCATGTGGAGAGATGGGGGAGAGGGGGTGGGGAAGGACTGGCCTACAAAAAAGTCAGGGACTGCACCACTCCCCCTCCCCACCCCCCATCCTGGCAGATGGGTCTGGTGCCAGCAGCTGATTTGCCTGAGGTTTGGCAGGCTCAGGAGCAACCTGCTTCTTCCCCACAGCTTCCCCCCCAAACATACAGGTGCCAGGGTGTTGCAGGACATGGAATGGGTGGAGTATTTGCCAAGGGCTTGACTTGATGGAAAATGGAGGGGAGGGGAAGGTGACACAGGCAGCTGAGGGTAGAGTGGAAGGAGACCTAGGCTAGGAGGAAAGAGAAGCCCTGGCCTTCCAGGCTTTTCTTGGAAGGTAGAGCTGCCCCCACCCAAGGGCACCTGTTTAGAGGGTCCACCACCAACTTGAGGCTCTGGGTGCTGAGACTCTCTGATCAAAGCAAGCAACCTAGGCTGCCTCTGGGTCCTTTGATATATCTAGCATCCCACCTCACATCCCACCTCCCCAGGAATGTGGTTTTGGGAGGCCCACCCAACCCATCTATAGCTGTCCATCCTACCTCTGTGGACACACCATCCCTTTTCCACTACACCCTGAACTTGAGACTTGAGTAACAGAACCTTCCCAGGAAGGCCCTAAGAAAGATGGGGTGAGGGAGGGGTGGCATGGAGCTGGTCCAGAGAGGGAACCAGCATCAGGAGTGACCCCAGGTGCAGCAACACACTGACTCCTCAGTCCTTAGAGATCATTGGGTCCACTCTTCTCATTTTTACAGGTGGGGAAACTGAGGTCCATGGATGGGAAAGGCCTTGTCCAAAGGCACCCCCCCTAATTAAAGGAGTAGTCAAGACCAGAGCCCAGGAGTGCTAGCTCCCAGTCCAGGGGCTTTTCCTTTACACTGAACTCTCTCCTTCTAAATGAGGTTGGGGGACACTGAAGTGGAATGTTCAAGGCACCCCAGGACTCCTCAGCACTGTCCAGTCATGTACAGTGTACAATTTCCAAGGTCCTCCAAGGACCTCTTGGCCATTTTCCCCCATGGTTCTTGGTACCACCCTCTAAGGCCATGACATCTGTTAGCTGTTTGCAACCACAATCCCCTTTGCCTCATCCCCCCTTCCCCCCTCCCCGTCCTGTTTTGTCCAGCACTCCCAGTCTCTTCAACCCACAGTCCTATCAAACAGTTACTGGCTACCATCCTTTGGAAACCCCATTTTCCCCCAGCCTTTCTGGATGGCTTTGTAATTCTCATTAACTTTGGCTTCAGGGAGGGGGGGAGGGGGGAAGGGAACCTCTCTAAAAAGAGATGGAGAGATTCAGCTGTAGGAAAGGCTGAGCCAGACTGGGGCAGACAGGCCCAAGAGACAGAGAAACTTGGCAGAGGCAAGAAGGTGAGAGACAGTTAGGATGTGGACAGAGATAAGAGATACTCAGAGATAGTCCTTGGTTCATCCCTGACCTCAGGGCACTGCAGCTGACCTTTGGTCATTTCCCAGCCCAGGGCAGGGCTACCTGGACTCTACCTGAACCAGGGAATGTAAGCTGAAGGGCAAGTCCCTTATGGTGGTTCTTATTATAGCTTGCTCTCTGACATTAAGGGCACACCTTGGCACACCCCTTCCTCTCCAATCCAAGACGTCTTCTTTAATTTACCACCAGCTTCCCTGACTTCCTGTTTCCAATACACTCAGGAAATCTCTATAAACCTCTGCCTGTGCCCCCATTGGTCAGTATCACATTTCTGTCTGGGTGCCCAAGGGCCCCACCCTTCTTCCCTCTCAAAAGTGTCCCCAGGTCTTCACCCTCTTCCATCCCTCAAAGGCTTTTACTGGGTGTCAATTTTCTCCACCATTAAATGAAATCCAGACAACATGCTCTCCAATTTCCCACCCAGCTGTGACGATCATCCCAGCTCTGGTGCTCTCAGACATTCTTTTTGTGAGCTTCTCAGGCCCCTCTGAATTCTGACTTCCTGGGTTCTAGGTTCTAAGATCCCCAGAACCATCTAAGAACCATCTCTACGTCCCTAAGATCTCTCCTGGGCCCTGAATTCAACATCCTCTGGGACCTCCAACCACCAGGCTCTTTTCCCCTAATTCCGGGGCCTCCAGCCTCTCTGCCTCCCACTCTACCTAGACAGCTGTGGGATAATGGCCCAGGTGCTGGGTTTGGAGTTGGAGGGTCTGGCTTCAGGAACTGGGCGGTAGTCGTCTTGGGAAAGTCCCCTCCCCTCTCCAGGCCCTAAATTTACTCATCCATAAAAGCAGTGTGAATCTGCTCTGCCCCGCCCCGGGAACCAAATGAGGAAGGACTCTGAGTTCTACTATAAATCACCAAAAGCTATATTAGGCACATTTTTATAGGTGCCAGGCATGAGATCTAGAAAAACAAACAATAAAAACTCTTCCTTGAGGCCTGCCATGTCCTCGAAGAATGGTCTATGCTGACTGCCTCCACTTCCTCATCACCCACTACCCTCCCACCCCACTCCAGTTCCTGTGCCTGGAAGGAAAAGGCCCTCAAAGTGAGCTGACCTTCAGCCCTAGGCTCCTGGCCTTCCCTGTGTGCTAGGACCCAATCCCTTAAACTCTTGTCCCCTTCAGGGTATTTTTCACTGGGCTTCTCTTCCTGCCTTGACTCCTCTGGGTGACCATCCCCCAAGGTTCAAAAGCCACAGGCCTGAACTCCCAGGCTAGGGAAAGAGGCAGCCCGCTTCTGGCCAGAGCTGTGCCTACCCATGGCTTCCTGCCCTGCCTCTGTTCTCTCTGCCCTTCCCAAATACCCACTCTTCAAGCCTGCCGTCCCCACCTCCTCTGGCTCTTCCTTCCCTGCACCCCTCAGCTTCCCAGACCCTTGGCCTCAGCTGGCTGCCTGTTGTGCCTCACCTAGACCCCTCAGCTTGAAGATCTCCCAGGAGGGGGAGCCCACAGCACCCTGGGGCTGCCTACCCCCACTCTGTGACAGCTCTTCATGGGGGTATTTCATGACTCCATGAATGATGACCTGAATTTGACTTGCCCCATGAACTTCTAACCCCATTCCTCCTAGATTTGCTCTTGGGGAATGCTCCCTCAGAGGGTGAGAGCAGGTGTTGGGGAGGGGGACTGGTGGGCTCTGGGCTTAGTAACTGGGTGAGGGAGGGCAGGGAGCCATCCTTGGACTTCGTTGAGGGCGCTTTCCATCTGGTCACAGGGTAAGGTCAATCCTCCTTTCCTGCCTGAGCCCTTCAGATCCTAGAAAGCAACTCTCCCATCCCCTTGGGTCTTTTCAACACGACCAGTCCCCTTTTAATGGGTCCTCACTAGATACAGTCACAGTCACTCCTCAGCTCATCACCTGGTTCCCCCCCCCCCCCCACTCAGCTCTCTCCAAGGTTTCTAGAATGCTCTGCTCCATTTCCATCATGACTCAGTCACCAAATTCAGTGACCTTCCCTGATTTGTCCCTGGCCAGGACTTTCCCTACAGACTTTAATAGCATTACCCTGTGGCTGACCTCTCCTCCCTACACTTCCTTGACTTAGTGCCTTCCTGATGGTTCTGGGTGTGAGTCACCCGAGCTGTGGCTCCCTGGCCCTGCTGGTCTCCAGGGAGGTTTAGTGCCTAAGGGTGCTTGGGAACAGGCAGGCCTGGGCTTGCCAGGCACCCAGGGATACATAGCTGGGAGGTTGGGTTGTTAGGGGAAGTCTCCCAAGACGCAGCAGGTGGAGAACCAGCAGCCAATGCTGAACGCCTGTGGCCTCCTCTTCTCCCATCACTCCAGACAGCTCAGGGATGCCGTTCCTGCCCAGAGGCCAGGCTGCACACGGTCCTCTCTCCTGACCCTGCAGCCCCCTGTTGCCCATCAGCTCCCTGGTGGCCACTTTCTTTCTCCAGGGGAGCCAGGAATACACTGAATTCAAGCTAAGCTGACCAAGAGCAGAGACAGTTGGGAGGAAGAAGTGTGTGCAGTCAGCCAATAAGGCAGCTAGGAGGCCCTGGAATCAGAAGGGCCTGAGTTCAAATCCAGCCTCTGATACTTACTAGCTGTGTGACCCTGAGCAAGTCACCTGACCCTGTTTGCCTCAGTTTCCTCATCTGTAAAATGAGCTGGAGAAGGAAATAGCAAGCCCGTCCAGTGTCTCTGCCAGGAAAACCCCACAGAATCAGACATAACTGAACAGCAAAAGCAACCTTCTATGTGCCAGACACTGTGCTAAGTGCTAGGGATAGAAAGGAAGGAAAAAGTCTCTGCTTATCAGGTCAGTGCAGACAAGACACACACAGTTATATACAAGCAAGCTAGGTGCGGGACAAGCAGGAGATGGAAGCACTGACGTCAAGGGGCACGGGGGAAGGCTTCCTGGAGGAGGTGGGGACCTGGCGGAAGGGCTTCGAATGCCAAGCAGAAGGTTTTGTTATTGTTACTGGAGGTGAGAGGGAGCCGGGGGTTTAGTGAGTGGGGAGCTGTGCTCTGAAAAAAGTCCTTTAGTGGCTGAGTGGAGTCCTTGCCGTGGGGAGAGGCCAGAGACAGGCCAACTCAGCTGCCGCTACCTCAGTGGTCCAGGTATGCAGTGATAATGGGGGTGGGGGAGATGGGGAGAGAGTGAGGAGCTGAAGGTAATACTTAGGTTGTGAGTTTGAGGAATTGGAAGAATGGGGGTGCCCCGATGGTAAGATGGACATTTGATAGTGGGGAAGGGCTTGAGGGGACATGTTGGATTTCAGAAATCTACTAGACATCCATCTTGAGATGTCTGAAGGGCAATTGGACATGTGAGACTGGGGGTCGGCAGAGAGGCTGGGGCAGGAGGGGAAGATCTGAAAACATCCACATAGAGATGGCCATTAAATCCTCAGGAGCTGATGAGATCTAAAAGTGGTCTAGAGGCAGAGAAGAGGGACCAGGATGGAGCGCTGAGGGACACCTCCGGTAGAGGGCATGATCTGGAGGAGGATCCAGCAATGGAGACAGAGGAAGAGCAGTCAGAGAGGGAAGGGGAGAACGGAGAGAGGGCAGCATCCTGGAGACCTAGAGAGAAGAGTGTCAAGGAGAGGGTAATAGATGGTGTCAAAAGCTGTAGTGAACACTGAGAAAAGTCATTGGATCTGACAATTAAGAGATCACTGATAACTTAGAGAGAGTAGTTTTGGCTGAATGATGAGGTCAGAAGCCATACTATAGATTTAAGAGAACAAAAGGAGAGAAAGCCTAGGCAACTCTTGTAGTTGGCCTTTTAGAGGAGATGAGGAAGAGAGGACCTTCTGCAAACGGTCTCAATTCTCTAAGTAAAATATGGGGGCAGGTTCCCAGCTGAGAGAATGACGGAAGGGGGAGCCAGGGGAGGTGGGGGAAGGATCACTGCAGAGAGTGGGAGAGTGAAGTGAGGAAGGGCTGGATTGCCAAGCAGCACTTATGGCCCCATTAAGGTTCTGTGACAAATTTTTAGGGGATCTAGTCAGAATGGTTCTGTGACTTTCTCCCCCTTTGCTTACCTGTATGTGTAGGAGAGAGGCCGTGGATGGTAAGAGGGATCCAAGGCTGAGGCTTGGCTGGGCATAATCGGCAACATAAGGGGGCTAGGGAGTCAAGGGAAGACAGTGTTGACTTGTACTGATTCGCCAAGGGGTCAAGATGGGGAGGAGAGGAGAGTGGCTCGTGCAAGGGAGATGGCCTGGGAGAGAACTGAGGGGCTGAGAGACTGAAGGTTATCCTGTGGCCAGAGAGAAGTGGAAAGCCAATAGAATATGGCTGGATTAAGGGATTTCGGAATTCGTGAACATGGAAGCGGTACACTTGTGAACAACACAAGATCCAGAGTCGGACCATCTTTGTGTGTGGCTGAGGTGGGTGGAGGAAGTGGGTCATGGGAAGTGAGTAGGTTGAAGAACCGAGTGGTTAGGGTGTTGGAGGGAGAGTCAGTATGTATACTGAAGTCCCCAAGTATGAAGGCAGGAGCTGAAAAAGTGTGATCCAGGGACTGAACAGGCTGAGAAAGGCGAGGATCAGGGGCAGCTAGGTGGTGTTATTGTGGATAGAGCACCAGCCCTGGAAGCAGAAAGTAGCGAGTTCAAATCCAACTTCAGATACTAGCTGTGTGACCCTCAAAAAAAAAAAAAGAAAAAGGAAAAAAAGATGCGAGTATTGTGGAGGCATATAACCAACAGCTCCCAGGCTATAAATGAGATTTTATGGTCCTCAAAGGCGAAGTTGCTGAGGAGTGAGGGGAGAAGGTGGGGTACCCAGAAGTGGCAATGGGGAACAAACAGCACAGCCCAGTCAGAGCTGTGAAGGGAGGCTAGGGCACAAGGATGGGGGGCAGAGCTTGGAATAGGCTGAGGGTGAAAGCAAGCTTGCTGCTGCTGGAGCAGGAGCACCTAAGGGCATGCTAGGGGCGGCGGGGGATGTTGGGGGGGGGGGGTTGAAGGGCATGGGTACCGATGTTTGGAATCACTAAGGTGAGGAGGTTATGACCCAGTGGCAGTTTGAGGGCCACTGGAGGCTGAGCTCCAGCAGGAGGCTGCCCCTCAGCCATTTACCTTGTAGTTCAGTGGTCAGAGATGAATTTGGGCCCCAGATCAAAGTCCTAGCTCCACAACAACATGTGCTGTTTGACTCTCTGTGATTTGTAAAAGGGGGGAATTGAATTGAGTGGCCTCTAGGGTCCCTCCTGAGCTGTCTATGATCCCACTGAACACAGGATAGCAGAGTTCAGAGACCCAATCGGGCCCCTTTAGGCAGCTCCTTTCTCAGTGGGAAACTCTGGCCATCACAGCTAACAGCTGCCTCCCAGCCAAGCAGACATACCAAGGGGCCAGCACAAAATCACACATGCACAGACACACAGGTGTTTTTTCCTTTTTTAATCAATCAATGGTCAGTTTATCCACCTGGACACCAGCCTTGTGGCCTCAGAGCAGAGGAAGTGTTGCCCCAGGCTATCTGTGTCCATCCAGGGAGGTCAGTTCCTGAGTAAGAGCCAAGAGCTGAGGACCTCTCCACCCTCAGCAGAGGGCACAGCTCTCACAGGGATGAGCAGAGTCCTCCCCCTCCCTTTCCCCCATGGTGGGCAGGAAGAACCCATGGCTGCCTCACCTGGGGAAGGGGAGGAAGGAAGGAGGGTTTATCCTGGGACATTCAATAAATAAGTTAGACTCTGCACCACACATACCCCCCATAAGGTCTAGCCCTGACTCAGATCCCACGGCCCCAGCACGAGGACACAGCTGTAGAAGGAAATCTCCTCAGCCCCATGTCATCTAAGCCCCCCCAGACACCTCCTTGGAAAACCCCCAGGAAGTAAATAAATAACCCCCCACCCCCACCCCAGCTGGGGTGGGGCTCAGGGCCAGGACTGAGGGGGTAGCTCTTCCCTTCCCTCCTCCCTGGGGAGTTAGTAAACAGTCTTGGGTTAAAAGCAGATGGGATTCCAGCCATAGGGGGGTGAGCACAGAGGGGTTTCCCTGGGCCCAGCCTGAAAGGTAGCCCCCTCATGTCTGTTCCATGGCTCCTCCAGGCCCCCCACCCTCCTCCTTTGCTGGTGGCTCCAGGAAGATGGGGGTCACTGATGGTGGCTTCTTCACCCTTAGGGGAGATAGTAGGTGCTCAGGCTCTCAGAGTTGAATTCAGGTCCAAGCCACATGTGAACAAAAATCCCTTCTACCATGTCCCCAACAAGAGGGGCCCAGCCTCTGCCTTGAGACAAGAACAGGGTGCTCATCACCCCCCCCCCAACCTGGGAGCTCACACAGCCTGCTGTTAGTGAATTTCCCCTGCCTCCCCCCACCCCACCCAGCCTCAATCTACCTTCACTACCCCTGGCTCCATCCTCTGAGCTGAAGCAGAATGATCCTGGACTTTTCTCCTGGCCCTTCAGATACTTAAGGCAGTTCCTGTGTCGCCCCACCCACCCACCTCCATCTCTGACTGATATGAACCTTCTCTGGGCTTGCCCCCCAAGGGGCAAGGGTAAGAGATCAGGAGGTACTCACGAGTATGGGGAGGCTGGGACGCCGACCACCAGGAAGTGATTCTTCTTCCGGAAGAGTCTCCATAGGCCCCGGTGGTTGCCTCGGACGTCTAGGTCCCAGATGTGCAGGCACTGGGGAAGGGTCCAGGTCAGAGGCCACCTCTCCATCCCTCCCCTGCTGAGCCTTGCCCTGCAGCCCTAAGAGCCTGCTCCATTCCCAGCTTAGGATAGAAGGTCCCAGGGAACTGATTCTGGTAGACAGAAGGGTGGGGCTCCTAAATGAGAAGGGCTCAGAGATTTTCTGACTCTAGTGTTTGGCAGGGAGGCATCATGGGTGGGTACCTTGGCAAGCTGGGTCCATGTGGTGAAGTCATTATCCTGTTCCATGCGGATGAAAGTGACGTATGTGTGGCCCTCAGTATCCGGCACAAACGAGTCCTCACATGGATCCTTGCTGTGGTCTAGAACTTCAGCCTCACTGGGGACCAGAGTGCTGATAAGGGCCAGGTCCTGGCCCCTCCTCTCCCTGCCCCCACCATGCCTTGTCCTCCCAGTTCCCCCTCCTCCCGCTGCCCCTCTCAAGCCCACAGGGTTAGTACCTGAGCAGCCGAATGACTTCGACCTCATAAGCATCCTTCTTCAGGCTAGAGGGAGAGGGACACATGGTCAGGGACCACCCGAGGCTATTCAGGGAATCCAGGAGGGTTGAACAGGGCTGGGGGAAAGGGTGGTCCCCAGGGCCTTTAGGGGCAGACCCCCCTCCCACCACATCCCAGCCCCACCTGTCCACATTCCGGAGCTGGACGCTGGGGACCGTATTGAATTTGTGCTTCTTAAAGTAGGCCTCCTGTGGGACAAAGGGTCAGGGTGGGATGAACTGTCCCCAGCTAGTGTGTTTCCATGCAACTTTGCCCTCCCCCCTGAAGGAGCCACCTTGGAGATTTGGGGGTAATGGAAAGATCCCTGGATTTGCACCCAGCTCTACTAAATGCCATCCAAAGGTAGCTGGGAAAGCGAGTGTCTAAGTAGCGAAGAATCACATTAGATGATACAGAACCCCCAATGGTGGTGAGGGCAGAGCCAGTTACCAGAGCTACCCAGAAGGCTGGCAAAGGGGGTAGGATCTTGCTTCCAGCAGGTGTGGAAGACAGAGAGGACTTCTCAGGAAGGGCATATGCTATGTTTGTGTTTCTGCTGGGGACAAGTCGCAGAGATGCATGAGCGGGTAGGTCCCTATCCCAGAAGAAAAAGAGTTTCTCAATTCGTTAGGTATTAGAAGGAATTGAGAAAGGAAGCTTTCCTTGATAGAACAGAAATAGTGCTTCAAAAAGACAACAAATAAAGGGGTCTTGTAGAGGCAGAGGAAGAAGGCAGGCAGGTCCATGTCAGGAGGCCAGAGGTTGGGAGAATGGGACCCAGAGAACATCTGGAGCTAAGCAATAAATAAGCTTGAGGCTCTTCCTAGGGGACGACAGAGGAAGGGCTAGACCATCTCTGGAGAAAGTATTTTATTTCACTGCAAGGAACGAATATCTGGGATCAACGACTAGAAGTGGCCAGGAAGGGTCAGAGGCAGAAGCAACAGGTGAGGTGGGGAGGCGGGACGGGAGAGAGGGTAGGGGTGTCTCTGCCTGATAAAACAAGTTCAAGGCCCCAAGGCCCCAGGGCCTGTAAAGATTTCACTTTTCCTGATTCACAAAGGGACAAAAGAAACCTGGAGGAACTAAACCCTCCCTACTGCCCATCAAAGACTTCTGAAGAAAACAGCTGCCCAAGAAGATAATGCCTGAGAATGGGGGTGGGGTTTTTGGACCACAGTTTAAAGTCCAGAGTTGCTGAGCTCTTAGCCAGGGATGGAGCCCACCTCACAGAGGCCAGTAAAAGCAGACCTGCCTGAGTCAAAGATAGCCTAAAAGGGAAGAAGGAGGGGAATAAAAAAGGAGCATTTATCAAGCACTTGCCATATGCCAAGCCCTGTGCTAAGAACTAGGGATACAAAAGGAAAAAAAAACTGGCGAATTGCCTTCTCTCAAGGAATTCAACTTTAATTGGAAAAGATCAAACAGAAGGTTCAAGGGCAGGGTAAACAGAATGACCTGGTGGTGGCATGACACATGAAAGTCACATGGTCTTACCGCACTCTAAGAAGTGACCAATGGGACAAATACAGAGAATTATGAACACTTACATGAACTGGTGCAGGCACAAGTCAGCAGAGCCAAGCAGACAACACCATGAGGACTAACTACAGTGGCCACGGAAGAATCGTGGCTCCCAGGACGCCCTCGCCTCACCCCCTCTCTGCAGAGGCAGAAGCTCCGTGCTCGGCATGTGGCCCATGGTTAAAGACTTTGTAATCTATTAATCAGTTTCACCTCTTGCTAAAAGGCCAAAGACAATGAAGTAATATCAACTGAGGCATCCAGATGGCACCAAAGGCAGCGCATCCAGGTTCTTCAAAGTTAAATGGGTTACAGCAAGAAGCAGATGGTAAAGCCATCCTTATGGGGAACCTCAACTCTCCCCTCTCAGAATTACATAAATCTAACCATAAAATAAGAGAAATTGAGGAGAATTCTTAGAAAATTGAGACATTGTAGACCTTTGGAGAAAAATGGATGGGAATAAAAAGGAGTATGCTTTTTTGTCACCTGTATGTGGCACCTTCGCAAAAACTGACCATGTATTTTAGGGCGTTAAAAACTTCACAATCAACGTGTTAATCAATTTTGTGGGCTTTTTTCATTTCCTTTTTTTTTTTTTTTGGAGGGGGGAAGGTAGGACAATTGGGGTTAAGTGACTTGCCCAAGGTCACACAGCTAGGTTTGTGTGTGTCTGTGTAAGTGTCTGACGCCGGATTTGAACTCCGGTCCTCCTGACTCTAGGGCCGGCGCTCTATTCACTGTGCCACCTAGCTGCTCCTTTTCTTTAAAAATGGTCTTTGTTATATGGGATGGTTCTCTGAGAGGAATAGGGAAGCAGGAATACTGAGGGAAATCGTGGTGACATAGTTTAAAAAAAATACAAAATAATGATAAAACTTGTTTTAATTCAAGAAGAAAAAGAAAGACCTAGAAGTCCTTGGAGTGCAGTAGCAGGGTGAGTGGTACAGCCCTGAGGTCTGGAGGGCTCAGAGCAGAGGCAGGGTGCTGAGGGGGCAACACAGGCTGTGAGTACATCCCTAGACCCACCACACAGTGACCACTATTCATTTCCTCCTTGAAGAGGACAGTGGAGCACATATTCCACCTATGCCTCTTCACCCACCAATGCAGAAGTATTCTTGTACAGAAGCCTACACAGCCACTGTCATGGTCAGCCTGCTGAGCCACACCTGTGACCCAAGGGGCAGTAGCAGCAGCTACTGAGGAGGAAGTGGGGCATCTGGTTCATGTCTGGCTGGCAGGCAGCCCCTGCTGGAGCCACCCACCCCCAAACCCCATCGGGCCGGATGAGAGACAAAGCTGCTCAGACCAGCTGCCATTTGAGATGTCCCCCAAGAAGGACAACTTCCTGGGTGTCCAATGTAGCCCTGATCAGCTCATGCAACTCAAACCCAGTTTGTGGCTAATGCTATGGTCCCATCCTACCTCCTGTGGCCAGGACAACACTTGGGCAGTGCCTCTGCCAGTCATTACCCTATATGCCCCTTGCTGCATGACAAATGCCCTGCATCTGTTGTAGCATTAACCAGCTGCTGCTAAGCCCCACAAAGTTTTTGTGGTGGCCCAAGCCATAGTTGGCTCTCTACTGCTGCAATGGTGGCCATTCCCCACATATCAGGAACCATTGTGTTAAGAGGGGAAGGGCAAAAACTGTGGGTCTCCATTCCCCCCACCCCCAATAGATCTGCCAAACCCAGTTTTCTAGAGAAAACAAGGGTGGCAGAAACAATATCCGGAAATTCCTAGGAGAAAATACCCAAGAAGAAAGCCAGTGACAAACCCCACAGCTTTGCATGTCTCTGCACAAACCCAGCTGATTGTAGCTGTGTTTTCCAAAAGATGGAAGATGTGTAGGAGGCAGCTCCTGCTCTGGGCCTGATCATGGCCAAAAGGAGAAACGAGGGGAACGAGAGGAAAGCCCCGCAGAATCTGAAAAGTGCTCAGGACTTTGAGGAAGATTATGTAAAATGCGTCCAGACAAAGGCTAAGATCTCACCCCCTAAATTTAGCCCAAGAGGGAGAGGCGAAATGATTCTGCTGAGAAAGGCACAGGGGAGAGCTGATCTGAAGGGAGCACATCGGGGGGCACAGGGCACTCACTGACCAACTCATCCTAAAAGACAGGAAGATGGAAGGACAAAAGGTGGGGAAGACACAGAAAACAGGCCCACTCTTCTGAGTTCTGCGCCAGAGGACAGGCCATGGGACGAACACACCCCCTCTGTTGTAGAGAGACAAGGAACTGGGCATACAGAATGTGGATCTGATCGAATGTATCGATCTGGCTGAGCTCTTTTTTTATTATAAGAAGGCTCCACGTGGGGGTGGAATTATATATCTGGAAATAGCTGTTGGGCGAAAAACAAAAGGCATCAGTAAAACTGCAGAAAAAGAAAAAAGAACCATGTCCCAGGGCACGAAAGTCTAGAGGAAGCTTAGATTGAGGATGGATGCCAAGGACAACCAAAAGGGCCTTCCTGAGTGAAGCTAGAGTCAGGAAAAAGCCCAAAGAGGGGACAGGATGCTTGGCTGGGGGGATGGGACAAAGACCATGGAGGACTGAAGGAAGACAGGGCTACTGGCTCCTTCTCTACTACCTACAAACATGTCCATGTCTCCCCCATCCTAGAAAAACCCCTCCCTTGACCCTTCCCTCCCTAAGTATCATCCCACATCTCTTCTGCCCTTTGTGGCCAAACTCCTTGAAAAGGCATCTACATCTGGAGCCTCCTCTTTGTCTCCTCTCGGTCTTTTCTGAGCTCCTTCCGAGCCAGCCTCTGACCTCATCGTTCCACTGAAGCTGCCATCTCCAGTTATTAAAAGATCTCTTAGCTGCCAAAACCAGTGGCCCTTCTCTGTCCTCATTCTCCCTGACCTCTCTGCAGCCTGTGACCCTGTTGATCACTCTCTCCTCTTTTCTCTCCTGGTTCTCTTCCTCCCTCCCTGACCACTCCTCCTCTCTCCCCCTTTCTGGATCCTCCTTCAGACCCCGCCCTCTAACCACAGGGATCCCTCAGGGCCCTCTGCTCTTCTCCCTCTAAACCACTTAGTGATTTCATCAGCTTCCATGGATTTAATTATCACTGTTTTGATGATTCTCAAATCTACTTTTTCTGCCCCAAACTCTGCTGACCTCTATTCTCATGTCTCCAGCTGCCTTTCAGACATGTAGAACTGAATGTCTAGGGCACATCTCAAACTCAGTTAAGTTGAGAACTGCACTCATTCTCTTTCCCCTGCCCCTGTCCCTGCCCCCTTTAATAGCCCAGAAGACATCGCCATCCTCTTAGACCCTCAGGCTCACGTTCTAGGAGTCATCCTGGCCTCCTCACCACCTCTCACTCTGTACCCAATCTGCTGCATCTTGTGAACATGCCCCCTTCTCAACTCTGACACTGTCATGCTTGGATTACTGTACAACCTGCCGGTGGGTCTGCCTGCCTCAGGTCTCTGCCCACTCCAATCCAACCTCCATACAGCCACTAATGTAACTTCCCTAATGTGCAGGCTGCATCATGTCACTCTCTTACTCAATGAACTCCAGCGGCTCCCTATTGCCCCCAGGATCAAATATGAAATGCTGACTGGCCTTCAAAGCCCTTCCTGACCTGGCCCTCTCCTCCCTTTCCAGTCTTCTTACTCCCTAGCCCTCAGCTGCAATAATGCCCTCCACATATACCCAGTAACCCCAGCCTCCTGGCTCTCCTCTGAACAAGATCTTCCATCTCTTGGCTCTGGGCATTCTCTAGGGCTGCCCCCCACGTCTGGAACATAGTCCCTCTTCTGCTCTGACCACTGACTTCCTGTCTTCCTTTAAGCCCCAGCTGAAATCCCAACCATCTCCAGGAAGCTGTCCACAGCCTCTCAATCCCAGGGCCCCTCCTCCATTATAATGTACAGAGCTTGCTGGGTGCTAGCTCTCTCCCCCAACAGACTTTCAGCTCCTTGAGGGCAGGGCCTCTTTTTGTAGCCTCTGGCCCAAAGCAGGTGCTGATTGATTGACTGATTGCTCACTATTATTCTGATCTTCTCTACTAAGGAAGTGACTTTTAGCTTGGGAAGGAGAGAACAAAAATGGCCAATGGAGATCCAGCCCTAACCTCTCCTTCCTGTACTTCGGTCCTGCATCTCCGACTGTCTGCTGGGCCTCTGGAGCTGGCTGTCCCCAGGGGCATCTCCAATTCAACACGTTGGAAACAGAACTCATCATCCATCGTCCATCCCCATCCCCTCACCCTGACGTCCCCTCCAATCTTCCTTCCAGTCACCTGGGTCCTCTCACCACTCTGGGGCGTTCTTCGGTGTTATTTCCACACCACTCCCCCATCCCCAACATTGAATCTGTGCCCAAGTCTTGTTCTTCCCATCAGCCTCACTCCTCCCTGTCACGGCCTCCTCAAGGGTCTCCCTGCCTCCAACAGTTCTCCCACCAAGCAACCAGACACATACACAATCTGGTCTGACTGAGTCACTGCCCTGATCAAAAGCCTTCCGTGGTTCTGGGATCCAGTGAAAAACCCTCAGCCCAGAGGAGGCAGAGGCACTGGACAGCAGGGCTCTGGCCAGACTTCCCTCCTTGACTATCCTTCCCACACTCTCCCTTCCTGACAAACTGCACTCCTGGTGGTATCCCGTACCTGTCCTGGCTCTGATTTTGCCATGTATTATCCCAGGCCTGGGATGCCCTGCTCCCCTCTCTCCTCCCCTCAGTGTCCTCAGGTGCCTTCAAGGCTAGGCCAGGGACCCCTTCCTGCCCACAGGCTCCCTCCATTCTCTCTGCCTGCTCAAATGAGCTCATGTCGACTTGTCTGCCAACGTCTCCTACTTAAGAAGCCTAAAGGCAAAGACTACCTCCCTTTAGCTTTGTGTCGGCCTCACTGCCCAGTGCCCAGCACACAGCAGGCACCTCATCAATGCTCCCTGAAATGAGTTCATCTCAGGGGCTCCCAGCTCCCTCGGCACACACTGACACAAACATGAGGAGACAAGCTTGTGTTTCACTCACGTGGAAATAGCCGTTCATGTTGAGGCCCACGATGCCAAAGTGGTAGGAACGGGAAACATCGGGGATGATGCACTCTCGGCCACGGCGCTGTTCAGGCATCCGCATCCACATGTCCCAGTCCCAGAGCTGGCAAGGGGGAGGCACTGAGTCATGCCCCATCCTTACTCCTCAGAGCCCCCCTCCCATCCCCGCCCAGTGTGGAGCAATGAGGCGGGAGACGTGGGGGCGGATGTGGCCGTCTGAGCCACAGTGAAGAGGATGGGAAGCAAGGGGCCCCCACAGAGGCACTGGAGGAAGAGGGGCCAAGGCTGGGCTTCAGATCAGGGAGCTCACCTTCTCTGGCGTGGGCCAGCGAGGCTCCAGCTCATCCTTATATAGGGATTTCCTGAGCACCCAGCCCAGGCCGGGCATCGTCTCCACACGATAGAGGAGAGCTGGGTCTTCAGCTGTGTGCTCATAGCCCTGGGGGCCAGATGAGACCGTTAGTCCTGAGGGGGCTGCAATGATCTCACACGCACGCGCCAAGCCTCTCCTCCTCCCCTAAGCCCTTACCCAGGCTGGGCCCCACCTGATCATTCCAGGCAGAAATACAGTAGACGGACTCATCTTCCTCCAGCAGGTGGATGGACTGACTGAGGAAGCTGAAGGGGACGGAGAGAATGCGGTCTTTGAGTCTCTGAGGTTCTCCCCTGTCTCTGATCCAGCCCTTTTCCCCATCTGAAGTGCTCTCAGCTAGCAGGCCCTGGGCTCCAGTCCCCAGCTTGGGCCAGGCCAATATGGAATGGAGACAGAGGGCTGGAGGGCTGGTTGGGCCCAGTTCCAGTGGCCAGCTCAGGCACTCTCCTCCCTTCTCGGTCCCAGGAATCCTTCCTTCCCTGCCCATATCAGCTGGTTCTGCTCTCTCCTGATGCAGCTGGAGCTAAGCCCAGGCCAGGTTCTTGGATTTTAGCCAGCCCTGGCCTGGCCTACAGCTCCAAGCTGACCAGATACTAGGCCCCATACTAGGCCAGCCCACCAGGGCCATGTTCAGAGGCCCCTAAGCCTTACCTGAAGAAATCCACAGCGATGTCTAAATCTTCTTCCAGGACCACAGCAAACTTTGCCTCCTGTGGACAGGATAGGAGATGCAACAGGCCATTTCCTGACCCTGTTCTTCAGACACGAGGGGCCCATCCTGGCCTCAGGTAACAAGCAACCCCACTGTCCCTAGTCCCCTGCACCCTCAGGCCTGATGGACTGGAATCCCAGGTATCCCTTCCCCTCCCTTCCTGGGAACTGCCCATACTCACAGGGTAGAGGTTGAAGGTGGCGGTGAGGCTGGCCTTATAGTGCTGGGTGGGGAGGAAGGGGAGAAGAGCCTGAGTGGGATCCTGGCACCCAGCTCCTCTACCCCTGCCCCCCCCACCCTGCCCCCCTCTTAAGCAGTACCTGGGACACTCGGGCATTCTTGATGCTGATGGGTGTGTGCTGGATCCCCTTCAAACCGAACAGGGCGACCACATCCATGGGCTCCTGGTGGGTGTGAGAGGCCCGGGGGCACTCTACAGAGCAGTCCCTCCACCCCTGGGACCTCCCCTCCAACCCAGAATCAATCATTGGCTCTACCCACTTGACTCCCAGGCCCAAGCCCTCTCTAAACTCCTGAGAGCTTCAAACTGGTGCTTCCACACCCATCCCTGACATGTGGAACTCCCAACCCAGTCTCAGGGGCACCCTCCCTCCCTCCTCTCTCGGGTCCCACACAATGCTAAGTTTTGTTCATTTAATATCCACATTTCTCATGTTCAGTTAGAGCTCCCCACATACATGGCCACCCCCCTACACCTCCCCTCATTAACTCTCATCCAGATGGCTGCAAAAGCTTCCTAATTAATTCTCCCCTGTCCCCTACCTCTGACCCTAGCCTCCACCCAGCAGCCAAAATAATCTTCTTAAAGCACCATTCTGACCAGATCACTCCTGTGTTCAAGTAGCTTTGGCAGCTCCCTACTGAGATGAGTTGGATGAAAGTACAATTAGAGATTCATTCAAAACTGGCTGCACTCTAGGAGTGGCCATTGGTAGTTCTGTGTCAGCTGGGGTGGAGTTCCCAGGGACTGTGCTCTGCAGCTCAATAATATATCGATGACTTGGTTACAGGCCAAAGGAGGCCTGATCTGCTTCTCAAACTTGCAGATGACCCAAGCTGGGAGAGACAGGGGAGACACTCCAGTCATCAGAGCTGGAATCCAAAAGGCCCTTATCAGGCCAGAGCAGGGTCCTTAACCTGGCGTCCATGGCCTCTGGGATAACTGTATTCCAATAGAATGGGTTTTCTTTCTAAGGGTATGTATTTTATCTTTTTTTTTTTTTTTTTTTTGCTTTTTGGAGGGCAATTGAGGTTAAGTAACTTGCCCAAGGTCACACGGCTAGGTGTGTGTGTGTGTGTGTGTGTGTGTGTTAAGTGTCTGAGGCTGGATCCGAACTCAGGTCCTTCTGACTCCAGGGCCGGCACTCTACTCACTGTGTATGTATTTTATCTTGTACATTTAACAACATGGTTCTGATAAAAAGAGGTCCAGGCGCTTTTGTTTCAGACTGCTGCCCCCAGGGCAAGGACACCAAAAAGACAGGAGCCCCTGACCCTCCAGAGCACTGTGCTGAACTGAACAAGATGAAATTCACTAGGGACAAATGTCAAGTCTTGTACTTGGTCAAAAAAGTAGCCTCATGAGTGCAAGTGGAAGGCCTGTGTTTTGAAAAGGATCTGGGGGTTTAAGTGGACCAGAAGTTCCCTATGAATCAACAGGATGATGAGGCTTCCAGGAAAGCAAATGTGGAACTAACTCTTCCTAATGTCCCTCTTACTGTCCAGGACACTGCCCTCCTTAGTCCTCAAGGCTGATACCTTGACTCCCTCCTCTCCCTCATCCCTTCTACCCAATCAGCTTTCAAATCTCTTTTCTTCTGCCTTCCCAACATCTCTCCTCTGACACAGCTCCTACCCTGGTGCAGGCCTCATCACATCACACCTGGACTATTGCAATGGCTGCTGGGGGTCTGCCTGCCTCTGGGCTCTCCCACTCTGGTCCATCCTCACTCAGCTGTCACAGTGATCTTCCTAAAGTCAAGGTCTGACCATGTCGCTCCCCACCTTCAGCAAGCTCTGCTGGCTCCCTAATACCTCCAGGATCAAACAAAAACCCTAGTTTGACATTCAAAGCCCTTTACTGAGCCTGACTGCCCATTATTCCTTTCCCTACACTCAGCAATCCAGTCAAACTGACCTTCCTGCTGTTCCTCACACAGGGCACTCCATCTCCCACCTCAATGCCTTTTCCCTGACTGTTCCCCCTGCCTGACATGCTCTCCCTGACATCCTTCGAGACTCAGCTCAAGCTCTTTCTTCTCCATGAGGCTTTCCTGGGTCCTTCAGTTGCTAGTACCTCCCGCAAAGATGATCTGCCTCTCCTCATATGTGTATGCTTGCAGTCTCCTCTGCCCCGACTGCAAGTTCTGAAGGGCAACGGGTGTATCGCCAGTGCCTAGCCACAGCCAGTTATTGACTCATTAGTTGTACTGGTGTCCTGACTACATCTTCTCAGGGGGAATACAAGCTCCCTGCAGGCAGGAGATGAGGTCTATGGAACTCCAGGGCCCAGGCCCTCCCTCTCATCAACTCTAGGGCTACCCAATGCTTTCTCCCCAACAGCACCAGGAGAGGAGTGGGGGAAGGGAGGTATTCATTTTAGAGCCTGAGTCTGGAAGCTGGGATTCTAAGCCTACATGCCTAGCACCCTTCCACAAAATAAAGAAAGGGGATTGGGCTGTCTCTGGTGCCAGTGACACAGTCCAGCCCACAGAAGAGAAGGGGCCAGAACTGAGGTACAAGGTCCCAGACCCAAGTGAGAAAAGCCCCTGAGGAAAAGCTACTCTGTCTTTACCATCAGGGAACAGGCCTTGTCCAGAGAGACAATGCCAGGAAGAAGCAGACTCTTTAGCCAGTTCAGGCTGCTGGGGGTCATGTTCTTGGCTCTACCTCCAGCCCCAGGACCTACCTCATAATAGCCATCGATGAAGACTGTGATCATGTGGGGGTTCACACCCTGAGCAGAGAGGAGAGATCGTAGCATCCTAGGGGAACCAGGCACATGGGAGGTGGACATCAAGGCTCTACCCCACACATTTCTACATGTGCTGGTAGATATGCCTGATCCCTCCCAGAATTCACCTGTACAAAAAGGCAGATAATCCCCCTCACCCTGGACTCCCCTATATAGGTAGGTGGGACCCATCTCCCTTCCTAGGCTCACTTATACAGATAAGGTAAGCCACCCCCTTACCCTGGACTTACCTGTCCAGGGAGGGTGGGTCCATCTCCCTCCCTAGGCTCACCTATATAGGTAGGCAGGCCCATCTCCCTTCCTAGGCTTACTTGTACAGGTAGATTGGTCTCATTTCCCTTCCTATGCTTACCTGTATTAGGTAGGTGGGCCCATCTCCCTTCCTAGGCTCATCTGTATGGGTAGGTGGGCCCATCTCCCTTCCTAGGTTCATCTGTACAGGTAGATATGCCTCATCTCCCTTCTCTAGGTTTACCCTACACAGGTAAGGTAGGCCATCCCCATACTTTGAGCTCAGTTATATAGGTAGGTAGGCCCATTTTCCTTCCCAGGATTCACCTAGATAGGTAAGGAGGGCCATCCCATCACCTGGGCTTACCTGTATGAGGTTAGGGGGTGGTCCCATCTCCCTACCCAGGGCTTACCTATACAGGTAGTTAGGCCGATTCCCTGCAATGACTGCCACAGGCACATTGGCAACCTTGTTGTTGGGAAGCTGGGAGATTGGGGGGAAAGGAAGAATAGAATTCAGCTCCCAATGAGGCTTCTCCTTCCCAAGGGAAAAGGTCTCAGGGAGTCTTATATGAACTTCTGATGTGACCTAGGTCCCAGGGTGAACTTTTCTCATTTCAGAGATTAGGGGAAATACTGTTATTTAGTTACCCTGTACTAAAGACAGGAGTGTGGTGTGATAGCTATAGTTTAGGGCTGTGGCCAAGACACCTGATTTCTAGCCCTGCCTCTGGCCCAGCTATGTGACCCTGGCCAAGCCCCTTTGCCCTTGCAGGTCTCAGCCTCCCTATTTCTGTAAGATGGGCATAATCACGATATCCATAGTTCTCCTGTCACTGGGTGTCTTGTGAATCTCAAACTCCCTTTTCTTAGGCTCCCTTTTTGGAACCAGTTCCCTGATTCTTCTCTCCCCACGGTCACTACAAAGTGATAGCTAGCAAACACTGAAGTGAGGACAGGCCAGGTGTCCCACTGGAAGTGTCCACAAGTCTGGAGAAATCCAGGAGGGCCTCCCAGTGAAGTAGGCCCCTGGCAGGCATAGACGGGGTGAGATCTCTGTTGTTGGAGGGGAGGTCCACAGCAGAGAGGGCCAGACCCACACTCCAAAATCCAGAGTACCGTGTCTAGGGCGCTTGTTTTCTTCTTTTTGGCCTTAGTGGTCCTGGTTTGTTCTTCTGGTCCAACCCCTATCCCAAGCTAAGCCCATCCCCCCACCTCCTCTCTGAACAGCAAGACTTTGGCTCAGCCTTAGCTCTTGCTCTTGCCCCAAGGCTCAGCCCAGCCCCCATATACTGCCCCTGAGCTCTCTGTTCACTTACCGGGTCAGGGTTGAACTCAATGGGGGTGGGGTCCCCACAGCTGCACACACTCCCATAACCCTCCACTTTGCTGCAGAAGCGTTTCCGACGACGATTCAGTTCAGTGTCTGCCCAGTGACACTCTGCCTCTGGGGGCATGGAAGGGATTTGGCCTGGGCCCTTCCCCCCACCTCCTCTTCCCATCACTCAGGTCAGACAGCACCAACTCTCCAGCCCTTAACATCCTTGGGTCTTATTCCAGCACCCCTGAGGCCCCCCCAGGCTCAGCCTAGGTATTCCATAAGTCCTGAGCTCAGGTGATCTCCTAGCATTCAGACCATCCTGACCCCATTCATACCCATCCATACCCCATCATTGTACTTCCCAGGCCCCAGTTCAGTCCTAGCCCAGCTGGCCCCCTCGGGTCTCACCTTCAGCAGAGCTCAGTGGGACATCTGTCTTTAGCAGGATAGGCTCCCCCCATGAAGACAAAGTAGGTGATTTGGAGTGCTTTTCACCAAGCACAGCACCTGGTGGAGATGGGGAACGTGGAAAGGGCTTAAGAGGAGAAAGGGGCCCAGCTCTTGGGTCCAGGCATTCCAGACCCTGCTTCCTGGCTGGTCACCCTGCCTCCAGCCCCCTGCCCTATTCCAAGGAATCCCAATTCCTCTCTTCAGCCCTCCACCTAGACTGCAGCCAGTCCTCTGGGGGACAGGGAGGGGTAGGTGCTGCCGCCTTACCTCCTTTCCGGCTGACGAAGGCCCAGGTGTCCCGCCAGCCCAGCACTGGCCCCGCCTGGCTGCCTAGGCTCCGAAGGAGGGCTTTGGCCGTATCCTTGAGGTGGAACGAGCCCTCATCCTAGGGGGCAGATTGGGTCAGGCAGGAATCCCCTAAGCCTCAGAGTCAGCCCATTCCATACCCTGGCTCCTTCCCTGTTTCCAGCCCAGCAGAGGCCCAGGACTACCAGGAAGCCAGGTCAGGACCAGAGCGGGACCATCACACTAACCTTGACAGTGCAGATGATCACCCGGCCAGGGGCCACCATGTTGAGGAAGAGAACCATGGCCTCATCTTCATGGGGGGAGTACGTATCAAATACCCGCTTTGCCATCACGTGGCCCTAAGGGATGGAGGGGTGAGAGAGCCAAGTGAGGCTCCAGGGCCAGCACCAGGGCCGGCTCCAGGGCCAGCTCCTGGGCCCCCATCCCCCAGCAGGCCCCAGGTCTCACCGTGGCCTGGTTGAGGACAATGACATGGATACCTCGTCCCTGCTCCCGAGCCTCATCTTCTAGGACCTGGATGGGGGAGGGGAAGCCAGTGAGAAGAACCACGCAGACAGCGGGCTGGGGCTGAAGGACCTCTGAGCTCACCCAGCCTGGCCCCCTCATCTTCCAAACGGGGAAGCTGAGGCCACAGCCATGGAGGAGCCCAAGTGTTAGGAACTGAATCCTGCTCTTCTGCCTCCAGATCTGTGCCCTTTACTACTTCACCCCTTGGCCTGGCATCACTGACCTCTGAGGACAATGTGCAGCTCAGCCTTCTTATGATGGGGGTGGGGCGGGGCTGGGGGAGAGGGGCATAAGATAACTTCCACAAAGTCACTCTGCAAACACATTAGAGTGCTAAGCAAATGCTGACTAGTATTAGAAGCCCTGATACTACTGCTCTTGCTGCTGTTACTACTAATTCTAAGGGCTGGGTGACCCTGGGCAAGGTTCAGGCCCATTTCCTCACTGGGCTGCCTCAGGCTGAAGCTGGGATCCCAAGCCAGCACCATGTCCTGCCTCCTTCCACAATGAAGGAGACCAGGCTGTTCCCAGTACTGGTGACATGACAGGGGAGGAAGAAGACAGAGCTGAGCAGCCCATTATCTGAGTAGGTGAGCCTGTTGGGAGCTCACTGTCGGCTCCCACCTTAGCATGTTAAGGGTATATTACTGCCCTGTAAAGTAAGAAACAGCAAACACAATGGAGGCAGAGAAGACTCATATGGACCAATGAGGCTGTCCAATCACAACTGAGCTCAGCCCCAACTGTGACAAGGCACCTGCCTCCCTCCCTTGAAGAGGTGGGGGACTATGGGTGAGGAGCACTACACACAACACCAGACTTATGCAAAGCTTGGTTAGCTTTGCCAAACTGTGTGGTTCCCCACCTTTTCCCCCTTGAGAGTTCTCAACCTCAGAAACAGTTATAGTCATGGCAAGGGAGAAGTCAATCAGTCGCTCAGTTTCATAGATTCTATCTGGGAAGCAGCCTTCCCACCTGTCCCCCTTACCTGGACCTGGACTGTTGCCTCCTAACTGGCATGCCCGCTTCTGCTCTCCCCTTAGTGTCTGGCACACAACAAGCACTGAATCATGTTTATTGACCCAGCTGACTCTTCAACCCAACCTCCTCCAGGCTGCCAGAACAAGCTTCCTACTAGAGTTCCCCTGACCAAGGTGCTCCCCTGCTCAAGAAGCTTCTGGGGCTCTCTATTACCCATGAATGAGCCTGACTCCTGACCCTGAAATTCTTCCAGCTCCCGACCACCTTCGAAAACATCTCCCATCACTCCCCCCAGACACACTCAAAGTTCAGCCAAACGGGCCTCTTGGCTGCTCCCTGGACATGACATTCCACTCCCATCCCAGGGTCTTTGCCAGGCTGCTTTCTATCCCTGGAACACACTTCTTTCTCCCTTCTGTCTCCCAGAGTCTTTGGCTCCAGCCATAGCACCACCTCCCAGGTGAATGGACTTGTTCTTTTTGCAGAGGAAGAAAGGGAGGCTCGTAGAGGGGAAGGGCCTTGCCTGGAGTTACAATCAGCTCAGAATGCAGGCCTCCTGACTCCCAGGCTCCCCTGGCTGTCTACACCCCCCTCCTACCAAAGGAAAGTGGGCTAGGCCTTCTCCCTGTCAGCCCCCCAAAACCCTCCAACAGGGTTGCAGGAATGACTTCCTGGTCCTTCATTCCTTGGGGTTACCACCAGCCCCCACCCACCCAGCACTCTGGGAAGATCTCCCAGATTCTGGTAGCCCTGGGGCTCTGCCAGTTAGACAGAACACCTCTGAGGTCCCTCCTCCTTCTCCTGCTGCTATAACATTGCTTTACTGACCCAGAATCTGGGTCCCCTCAGTCAGACTGGGGACTCCCCCAGGATCCTGCCTTCTTAGGCTCCCCTGGTCTCATAACCTTAGGTCTGTGTATTTCACTAGGCCAACTCCCTCCCAGGCAGCCAGAGGACCTACTAGGGAAGGCCGTTGAAGGGTACACTGGCCCCAATCTGGGACCTGGAGGGGTGGGGAACAAGACACACCGCACTCACTGTAGTGCCATCCACAGCTACATATACTTTGCTCCGGCTGGAGTAGACCTCAACATCCAGCACCCTGTGGGGGCCAGCAGCGCCCCGCCTCGGGGGTTCCTGGTGCTGCAGGGTCTCTTCTAGGGGATAAGGGGAGAGATCAGGATCACCCCCTCCCCTCTCCTGCCCCACATACTAAGCTCTTGGCCCCCCTTTCTTCTGGCCTCCCCATTTCCCCAGGCCATCCCCCCTCAAACCATAGTCATGCTCTGACTCCAAGTCCTCGCCATCCTCGCTGACCCCTCGACGCGTGTCCAGGATCAGTTTGATGTTGACTAGGACCGTCACCAGCAGAAACAGCACAGCCCCTGTCTGCAGAAGGGGGCAGCTGGAGCAAAGGGCCCTGCAGGAGGGAAGGCCCCCTGGGTTCTGGGGTAGTGACAGCCTGAGCAAAGTCCGGTGGGGATGGGCGGAGGGGTAGGTTTGAATAGGGGAGTCCAGGACCCAGAGCCTGAAATGCCACCAGCCCCTGCACACCCAGCACTCTGCACACAAAGTTCTGAGGCCCCTCCCCCCCTGCAGCTGCTACAATGTTGCTTTCCTGGTTTTTATTGAGAACCTGGGCGCTCTCAGGCAGACTGGGGACTCCCCCAGGCCCCAGCCCCCCACCACCAGTCTGGGAGCCCTAGAAGGGCAGGGTCCTCTGCTCCTCCTTTGCCCCCACCCAAGGCAGGCCCAGCCCCCCTTCCCCCCCCCAAGCCCAAGCAGGCCCAGAGCCGGGCCCATATGGGACAGGACCCAAAGCCCCGGGGGGGATGTGAGGACACACAAGACGCGGGGGGGGCAGGACTGAGTCAGAGAAGGCTCCCCGGGCCGGGCTGCAGCCCCACCTGGCACAGGCGCCGCACCAGGCGCTGGTTCGTCAGCCGGTACTTCCAGGCCAGGTACCAGCCCCGCTTCTTCCTGGCCCCGAAGGGCTTCCCCGAGGGGCCGGCCTTCCACTCGTCCATGCCCGGGGCAGCCAAGGGCCCGGCTCCTCACTGGGGCCTCCCGGGGGCCCCCGTCATTGCACACCTGGCGACAGGGGAGCAGGGAGCCGTGAGGGGCCGGGAGCCCCCTGCCCCCAGCCACAGACCCCTCCGGGAAGCCCCCGCCCTCACGATAGCCCCCACCCCCCGCCTCGCACACTTACGGCCGTCAGGGGGCGCCGCGGCGCCGGCTCAGCGCAGCCCGGGCAGGCTCAGGGCCGGCAGCAGCGGCAGCGGCGCCGGCAGGAGCAGCAGCGGGTGAGCCCGGAGCGAGCCGCCTCCTCCATGCTGCCTCCCGACCCCTCCCCGCCCCGCCCCGTCCCGGCCCGTAGCTTCCGGTCTCCGCTGGGTCAGAGGCCGGAGAAGGGCGGGGCTTAAAGGGCCGCGGAGCGGGAGGGGCGGGAGAAGAGGAGGAGGATGGGGAGGAGCCTCGAGGAGCCGTCAGGACCCGGCCCCGCCCCTGAGAGCCCTGCCTCGGGCGGGGGACTTGGGGGAAGGCAGGGACCTGGAGCAACCCGACTTACAGACAAGGGAACTGAGGCTCCAGGAGGAGGGTGGGGGGAGAGAGAAGTTTCGAGGCTAGCCCCCCGGGCTGGCATCATAGTCATCTAGGCGTCCGGGGGCTCTAACTGGGCTTTTTAAAGCTCGGGAGGATTGTGCATCACTAGCATTGGTTTCCATGGTAACCACGGGTCCCTTACTGTCCGCATTTAAACGCCTGATTCAGAGCCGGGCTCCCCCACTCTTCCGTAGGCTCCCTGCCCTTGGGGTCCGTGACACCCCAAATGGTTAGAACCGTCCAGCCCCCTCCCCCTTTTACACATCCAGAGACAGGTATTCCTGGAAGAGCCGGGGGCTCCCTGGCGCGGGAAAGTGACTCCCTCCAGGTCACACTCCATTGGAGAGGGGAACGTACTGGAAATCCGCGGTCGGGGAAAGACTTGGCCAAAGCCCCACAAAAGAGCCCGGGGTGGATGGACCGGGTCTTCAAAGCGAGGCTTAGGGGCTCCCAACTGGAACGGGAGGGCAGAGGGGGCAGCGAAAGCGGAGTGCTAGACTCGGACTCAGGGAAGTCCTGATTCCAACCAGCCATACAAGTCCCTGTTCCTCTCCGAGCCTTGCTTCCACCATCTATAAAATGGAGGTAATACCAAGGATACTTCACCATCTCACTGGCGAGTAATTCGACTTAAGAGAGTGTAGATGCCATGCCCTTCTAACTCTGGAGATGCCACTTATTAGGGCGCTAAGGTAGAAAGGTGCAAAATCAGAATCCCACTTACTGCCCACCCCATGGATTTCATATGCAGAAGATTTTCATTTTCCCACGTGGGAATTTGTTTTGCTTTTCTGTGTTAATCACAAGGGAGGATTCTCTCTCTCTCTCTCTCTCTCTCTCTCTCTCTCTCTCTCTCTCTCTCTGTCTCTGTCTGTCTGTCTCTCACCTTGTAAAGGAGGGGCTTAAGCAATAGTGATGTTAAAAAAAAGAAAAGAAAGAATGGAGGCGGTGCATTGAAGCAGGTTAAAATACAGAAAAGCCCAGGAGAAGGTCCAGAAGGCATCGCAGACAAGCAAGACAGCATCAGTAGCATCCCATGATAGGACCATCAATTTGTTATGGAGATTCATTGTTCCATCTACAATCTTCTTTGCCTACAGAATGTTCATTTTAATTGGCATTTGTCAAGCACAAAATACCAAATATACATATATATATTTAAATCCATAGTTACACAAGTTTAACACGCAGACATCATTTTACAAAATTCTCAAACTCAGAATGAGTTTAACCTCTGTGCCTTCCCAAGTGTTGGTTTTTACTCAGTAAGTTTGGCTTCTCAACAGAAGGTGAGAGGGTGATTTCCAGTTGGCTCCAAGCACCCATGGGTCCCGGAAGCTGGTGGGGAGGATCCTAGGGAGGGAAGACTTACTGGATTTTCCTTCCTTCTTTTTTTCTTTTTTTAAATTGTCTTCGGGTTTGCAAGCACTTTGTAAACACTAAGATGGGCAGTAACCTGTGAGAGTTTTAGAAAATGATGTCTGCTCGCAGATAGATTGGAAAGGAGATTGGAGAACATTGCCAGGGAAAACAAATGGGAAGCTCAGGTAACTGAGGCAGCATAAAGTGGTGGGTAGGGTTCACAAATCTGCAGTCAGAAATACCTGGGTTTGAATCCCATCTCAGACACTAGCTGTGTGACCTTAGAGGAGTTATTTTACCTCTTATTTCCTTATCCATAAAATAGGGATACTAATAATATATACACACCTAGTCATAGCGTAATTGTGAGGCTTCACTGAGATAATAAAATATGTTAGTGCTTTGTAAATGTTACTGCTATTCGTCCAGGCAAAAGGTGACTCCAAGGTCCACTTGGCTTAAGGAAGAAGACTGTGTCTGGAGAGATGTGGTAGAAGTGCTCTGACCCTTTCTCTCACTTTGTACTCACAATAGCCTCAAAGAGGCTTGTGATAGCCCAGAGAACTAAAGTGACTTAGCCCAGGTCAGTGTCACACACACACACACACACACACACACACACACACACACACACACACACACACACTGACACGAAGCAGTCAATGGCATATACAACACTAGATTCCAGATTTCCTGACTTTCAGCCCAGTACCCTCCCCACCACCCCCTCCCTACCACTCCCAGCTAGGCTGTAAGTAGATGAGTGTCAGGTGCTGGTACTTTTCTCATTATTTCTAGCTCCCCACACCCTTAGGAGGAAGGGCTTGGGTCCCAGTCCAGTTAATATCCCCAAGGTCTAACATAGGATATAGGAACCCAAGAAGTATATATTAATATTGTCAAGGATGAAGAGGAGGAGGAAGAAGGAAGAGGATGCCACACTCACCTCCCTCCTCCACCCCCTCTAGGCTGTTGCTTAGCTACTCCCTTTCCTAGGGCCAGTTAATTTTAGGGAGAGAAAACAGGGCCAGGAGGGGGAGGGGAATGGGGGTTGGGGGCAGGGAGATTAGTGCTCTGGGTTCTTTACATCCAGAGGCCCCTTGGAATCAAGTTAAGTCTCACAAGGACTCTACCCTTGCTCATGGTAGGAGGGGGAAGGGGAAGTTTCCAGGCTAAAAGGCAGACTGGGGAATCTTGGATTTTTCCTAGTTTAGACTCAGATTCTCAAAACATTGGGATTCTTAGAAGTTTGAATATTCAGCCGAGGACTCAGTCCATGAGGATGCTAGAATCCCAGACTTGGAATGAGAGGCTTGTGGAATCATCCACTTAGATTTTTGGACCCTTGGGACATAGAACAGAGAACATGAGAGCTGGAAGGGATCTTAGAACATGAAATAGAGAATGTTAGAGCTGAAAGAAACATAAAAAGGTAGGACTGAGAACATAAAACAGATCTAGGAGGGCCCAAAGAAAAGTGTCAGAACTGGTGATTGGGAGAAGGTGACTTTAATAAAGAGCAGACCTGGAACAGAGAACAGAGGTCAGAGCTGGGAGGGAGCTTAGAACAGAGATAGAACTGCACACCCAGCTTGTTACCAAGAGTAGATCTTTATACCGGTACAGATATGTCTTTCCTTTTCGATTTTTCCCTCCAACTGTCTTATCTCCTTGGAGCCTCACCTTGACAGCCCAGTGAGCTGGAGGCACTCCAATAATTATTGTTAGCTTCACTGAAGCAGATAGGTGAGGAAAGTGGTTAGAGCCCTGGGCCTGGAGTTGGGAAGACCTGAGTTCAAATTTGGCCTCAGACTTAGCTGTGTGACTCTGAACAGGTTGCGGAACGGCTGTTTGCCTCAGTTTCCCCAACTGTAAAATGGAGATAATGTCACCTGGGTTGTGAGGACTATGAGAAGGAACTTGTCCAGGGTCCAGCTGCCTCTTGTCGCAGACAGAATTTCCACGCGGGTCTCCCAACTCCAAGATCAGCACCCTATCCATACTTCCGACCTGAGATCTGGAGACAGAAGCGTCAGTGGCTAGGTGACCAGAACCCGGGTCTGCTGTCTTAGTAGCGCGGGAAAAAGGCATAAGACGCCTAAAGTAACTGCGCCGGGGGCTGAGCTCTGCTCAGATATTTACGGCGCAGCCGGGTCCACCCCCGCCCCCGCACCTAGCCCGGGCTGGCGGTTCCAAGCTAGATCTGCGGGGTTCGGCTGCTCCCAGCGGGAAGGAGAGAGGGAGTCTGGAGTCAAAGTCGTCCCTAGCCGCAGGCTCAGGCCCCTCCCCTCAGTTCCGGACCACGCTGGGCTCCGAGATCTGGAGCTCCTCTCTTCGGGGGAAAGAGCCAGGAGGAGGGTGGGAAGGAGACGTCCGGGCGCCTCCGCCCCTTAGGGGCAGGGGGGCTGGGGAAGCGAAGCGTCCCGGGCCCCTCATGCCCCCGCATGGAGGGGACCCCGGAGTACTTGGCGCCCGACCTGCGGGACGTGGAGGGCAAGGTGGGCCGGAAGACTCCCGAGGGGCTGCTCCGCAGCTTGCGGGGCGAGGCAGAGCCGGTATCCGCGCTGCTGCAGCCTGCCCGAAGGACGTCCGAAGCCGGCCCCAGCCTGGGTCTAGGCGACAAGGTCACGGCGCTAAGGCTCGAGCTGGTGAGTGAGTCCCTCCCTCTGTCTCCCCCAGTCCCCCGCCGGATTATAAACCTAGTTTCTGTCCCTAGGCGGTCTCCGCGTGGAAGGGTTAAAGCTCCTGCTTGATACTGCCCCCCCCCCCATTACCCACAGGGTTAAAGCCTGGCTAAGTGTGAGCTGAACCCGGAGATGGGGTTTTGGGGGACTGTAAGCCTGAGTCTGGTACAGCGTCCACCCCCAGGTCAGGGGAAAGGACGTTCTGAGGCTTTTTCCATGGCTTATTTTGTTTTGTTTTGGTTTTCCAGTCTGGTTCCAGAAAAAAAAAGGTCAGGTTTGTTTTCTTTTTCTGTGAGGGATGTTGGGGCCTGCCTCACACCCCAGACACCCGCCCTGATTTGGCACAGAGACCCAACGACACCGCTGACTTGACCTGGGCTGTAATACCAACAGTCAGCGGGCTATAGGACCCTGGACAAGACCGTTCCCTCAGTGGGACCCGGTATCTTCTGTGCAAAGAAATGATTGAAAAAAGAAGGGCTTCCAGACGCCTTCTGTGCCATCTCTTATTGGTCACCTCGATACCCTTCGCCAAAGACAGGGCTCTAGGGAAACCACTGCATCAGTGGTGACGAATCTCCCCAGCCCTCCTCTTTCCCAGACCCTAGTGACCTTCCATTCACTGGTGTTCCTGCACTAAAGTGAGGAGGGGGTGTAGCAAAAGCAGCCAGGCTTTCCCCCCTCACCATGGGGATGTGTTTGTGTCGGGCAGAAGGTGCCCCATGCTGCCCCATCCCCACTCACGTCTTTGCAGGACACCGGCTTTGCTAGAGGTCAGTGGTCCCTGAGTTAGCTGCAGAACCCTCTCTTCCCATCCCCAAGATCTTAGGGCTCAGAGAAACAGAGGTAGGTAGAGTGCTGTGGAGAGGACCCTGAATTGGACGTCAGTGTAGGGTACTCGGCTGCTTTGTGACCTTGGGCAAATCCTTCAATTCAATTCTGTGAGTCTCAGTTTTCCACTCTGTAAGTTGAGGGGTGGGGGTGGGCAGGGAGAATTGTGGTTCGGCAAAGGAAAACCTTATTTTGATGGTTGCTTATACTGCCTCCTAGTGGCCTCAGGGTGAGCCTGGAGTCTCTTCTGAGGGAGCTCAGCTGAGCTGGCCTGGCATGCTGGGAGAAGGGAGAGCTCTCAGGCTGGCACTGAGCCACTCAACACCAATCAATAGACTGTAGGTCTGCTGTCCAAGGCCAAGTGCACAGAAGACTGGCCTCTAACATCACAGGGCTTTCCACTAGAGAAGTGAATTGTTTTCAGCTAAAACTCAAAAGGCTGCCTGTGATGGAATGGCTGGCCTCCAATCTGTGATGACGTCATGGGATTAAGAATAGTTTCTTAACATTTCTACAGAAAAGTTTACAAAGCACTTCCCCACTCCACCCCTCCGAGAGCCAGTTGTTACCCCACTTTACAGATGGGGAAACTGAGGCCCAGTGGTAGAAGGAACTTGTCTGAGGTCACACAGCTAGCGTGAGACCTAGAAATACTTGTCCCCCAGAAATACTCTTTCTTCTTCAGTGTTAACACTTTCTAACTTCTCCCTCTATCAGCTGAAATGGAGGGTTTCGGGAAGGGGTACTTCCACAACCTTTGAATTTTCATCCCCCTTGAAGAAGCCTGATTAATTGGGTTGGGAAGTGCAGTGGGGAGTTGTGCTGCTCTAGTTTCTCCTAAAACCCCCAATGTGACTTTCCAGGGCACCAGCTGGTTTTGAGACCTAGGCATCCTGGTATCCAGCCTCATCTAATTGTCTTCTCCTTCCCCTGGGGTGGGAGAATGGCTCAGACTTTCAATTTCACATTGATCTGTGATTTTGTCAACTGTGGAGTGGATGGGAGAGGACCCACATTCCAATGCCCAGTCTCTGCCTGACTGGCTGTGAGTACCCACTACTCCTCTCTCCAGGCCTCAGTTTCCTTCTCTGTCTAAGGAGCCTAGACAGTCTGACATTCTGTCAAGTCCCTTCCAGCTTGGAGACTCTGTGACTTTGGGCACTGGCCCTTTAAAGCTTCCTATTACCTCCCCAAAATCTGTGTGGGAAGGGAGGAGGGCTCTGCTCTTCAAGCCTCCATCTGCCAGCCCAGCTGTCCCACTCAAGATGGGCTGGCACAGGGCCTTTCTCATGCCAAAGGCCCAGGCTTTTCCTCCCTTCCTGATCAGATCTGGACCTAGAGTACGAATGTGGCCAAAGAAGTTGCCCCTTGGTGGGCTGGGGTGGGGGGATGGGGGTGGGGCATTTCTCTCCCTTCCCCTTTTGAGAGTCCTCCCACTCCAGCTGCTGTTGCCTTGGTAACCAGAGTCCCTGGGTCTATCCTAGCCCAGGCTGTCAGTGTGGTGTCCTAGTTCCATCCCTTTCAAGCTGAGTGACCTTGAGCAAGCCCTTTTCCTCCTCAGTCTCAGTTTCCTCCTCTGTAAAATGACAGATGAAGTGATTCCCAAGGCTCCTTTAAGCTCAGACATTCAGTGCTTCCACATTCTCTGAGGATCCCCAAATACCTCCAGTAAGGATTTGGTGGGGGGGAGGGGGGACTGGGAGCCAAGAAGTGTGGAGTCCTTGCTTTTCCCTGGGGGCCTGGACAGTGATGTCACTCTCCACCCTCCCTCCCCCACAGCCATACATATTCATACATATTCTCTGGTTCAGGTTGCTGCTTCCTTAGAACTATGGGGCTGTTGCCTGGTTCTTAGAAATCTGAGGGGGGGGGGCGGGAAGGAAATCTGTAGGTTCTGTGTTCTCTCTCAGGGAGCTAGGTGCTGCAGTGGATAGAGCACCAGCTGTGGAGTCAGAAAGACTCATCTTTGTGAGTTCAAATCTGGCTGGGTCGGGCAGAAGGTGCCCTAAGCTGCCACATCCAGCTGTGTGACCCTGGGCAAGTCACTAAAATAACCCTGTTGGCCTCAGTTTCCTCATCTGTAAAATGAACTAGTGAAGGAAATGGCAAACCACTGAGGTATCTTTGCCAAGAAAACCCTGAATGGGGTCACACACGACTGAAGAACAACAACAAAGTGTTTTCTCTTTCAATCCTACCTGGCCTCTCTGGATGGCTCCCCATTTGGGGCAGAACATTTGCTCTTTGTAAGGTCTCCATGGGGACTCAGGACCAGAGCCCCCATATTCTCCTCCCAAGGCTTGTAGCTCATTCTGACTCTGAGCCAGAATCCCTTCTTTTCTGGCCTTGTCTATGCTTGGCAACCTCTGGTGAGGGGGAGCTCATTATCTTCCTAGGCAACCCATTCCCCTTTGGGTCTGTGAGGAAGTTCCTTCTGGCTACCTAAAAGCTGGCTCTCAGTACTGTCCTCATTGCTCCACATTTGACCACCCTGAGGTGGCTGTCTTCATGAGCCTAGCATTCCCACCCATGCACAGGGAGGGCCACTGGAGAAATGGAGGCCCCTCATTCAGCCCCTACCACAACCCTGCCATCCCGAGTCATGCCCAGGGCTCTTGAGGCACCACCAAGGTGATTTCACTGGGTCTCAGGGGAGCACAGCTTGCCTCAGCCCCCTCAGGCATTTCCCCCACATGCCCCTGACATGTAGCATGTTAAGCCCCAATTTTAGGTATCCACTCTGGTCTTGGGGGCTCTAGGGGAGTGCATATACCACATTACCCCCTCCCATCCAGCCTACCTTGTGCATCACCCATTCTGTTAGGTATGATGGGCTCTTCTGGGACCTCCCTAAATCTCCTAACCCACAGTCCTTCACTCTCTAACTCACCCGGTCCCTGACAGTACCTTCCACAGATGTCTGATCATTCTAGTGTCCTGCCCCTGCTGAAGCCTGAGGACCCCTCCTCTGCCACTGCCCTTGGCTGACCTTCTGTCTTTGGAAGTCTAGCCCTGGGGTGGGACTGCAGCCTCAAGGCCACATGTGGCCCTCTAGGTTCTCAAGTGTAGCCCTTTGATTGAACCCCAACTTTACAGAATAAATCCCTTAATAATATATTGTTATATAAAACCCGCACTCAGTCAAAAGTCTGTACCAAGGATCTAGAAGGTCCCCACCCCTGGTCTAGTCAATCTTCTTCTTATCCTCTCCCCATTCTTGGTGCTCCCTGCTGACCTCTTGGTCCTTGTCCCAGCTTTCTTGATGACTTGACAGCCTGGCTCTTGGCCAATCTTCCTGTCTAACCCCATCCTCACTGCCTTCTTCAGGGACTTCTTATCCAAGCTGCTGAACCCTCTAAGACTCTGATTCCTCCCCTTTTGCTACCTCCTCCTGTTCCCCATAGTCACCAGTGTTCCTCATCCCACCTCACCCCTTGCCTGGTCACCAAGGATGTACCAAGGTCAGACCTGGAGAGCCAAGATCCTCCTCTGAGAACTACAGGCTCTTGGCCTTGTCCCTCATACATCCCAGTCCTCCTAGTGATGTTATTGTGACTTCTGGTGCCCAGGCCCATCTCTGTCTTTAACTTTAACCTAATGGATGGACAAGAAAGTTTCCCTAAACTCCCTGGAGACCTATTGACCAGCATAGTGATCTCATCCAGAATTATGGGTGACATGGAGCATCTGAAGGGTCTGCCAAGAGCAGGATAGGACATTTCATTATTCATCCTCTAGAACCAGCATTAGCCATTTGTGTGATATTGTTAGGAGAGTTGTCTTCAAATATATGAAGGGTTGTCCTATGAAACGAGGATCAACTAGGATCAACTTGGCCCTACTTGGCCCCAGGCACCATGGGGGAAGTCCCAAATAAGTCAATTGAGGCTGGATGGCAGGAAGAACTTCCTAACCCTGAAAACTGTCCCAAAGTGGCTCCCTCTGGAGGTGGTTTTTGGTGGTGAGCTCCCCTTCTGTGGGGGCCTCTAAGCAGAGGCTGGCTGACTGCTTGTAAGGGATGATTTCTAGATTGGATTTGATGCCACACAGGTGCTTTCCATCTCTGAGCTGCTGTGATTCTGTGATTTAGACTCAGGGAATATTAGGCCTTGAAGGGAACTTACAGACCATCCAATCTACTCCACTTTTTTGAAGATGAAGAAACTGAGTAAGGGGGTGTTGTGTATAGGGTGGGGGGAGTGGCTTGCCCAAAGGTCACACAGCTTGCATGTAACTCAGACCTCCAGACTTGTGGTTCTGACTCCTGCCCTGTCCCATGGGGTGGCCTTCACAACTTAGGAGCTGACCTTGTCCTCCCTTCCTGGACTCAGACTGCAGCCCCTTCCTCTCTCTTCCTCACTCCCCAGGCTTACCTTCGAGCCATCGATGTGAAGATCTTGCAGCAACTTGTCACAGTGAACGAGGGCATTGAGGCAGTACGCTGGTTGCTAGAAGAGCGTGGAGCCCTGGCTAGCCGATGTAGCAGCCTCACCAGCAGCCAGTACAGCCTGACGGGGGGCAGTCCAGGAGCCTGTTCCCACCGAGGCAGCTGGGAGAGCCTTCCTGACCCCACCCCAACCACTACCACAGCTGCAGCTGTGGATCGGCTGGACAGCGTCTCTATCGGCAGCTACCTGGACACATTGGCCTCTGGGGCTGAGCCTGATGACGAGGGGCTCTCTGAGGCTGGCAGCCGACATCCTCCACCTGGCATGACCTGGACAAAGGCTCCTCCCTCAGAGGAGAGGTCCTGGACAGAGGCTGATACAGCGTCGGGGGCCAGGTCTGGGCAGACGCTTCCTGGAGAGGAGGTCCCTGAGGATGCCAGGTCTGGCCTCAGCTATGGGGCCCACTGGTACTGGGGACAGTGTCAGGATGATGTGACGTTCTTGTAGCAGCCCAGGCCTCTTGTCTCCCTTGGTCTGACCCTTCCTTTCATTCTATGAAATGAGGAGACAGTATGGTTTCAATGGTCCCTCCTGGGTTTAAATTTAAATTTAAGATCTCAAGGCCTGTGGGAAGAGATTGAAAACTAAACCCCAAGATGTTCCTCAGGCTAGCCTCCCTCTCCCCCAGCTATTTCCTCACTAGAGGTACTGTCTCCTATGTCCTTTCCCCCTGCTTCAGGAAGTCAGTCAGATGGCATCATTGACCTAGTGAGGGTCCTGCCTGATTTAGGGGAGGCTGGTGGGATGGGTGCCAGAAATGTGTTAGTGTTCCCCCACCTTCCAAGCTAGACTCCCTCAGCTGTTAGGTGGGGGTGGGAGGAGCCAGTGTGGAAGCTCCTCCCCATTCTCTACAAAGTCACCTAGTTTGCTGAGTGGTGACTCACCCCTTCCCTGCATCAGGGATAGCATCTCTGTCTATGGAGGAGGTAGGAGGCCACCTCCCAACCCCACCACCTGGGGGTTCCATCTTCCCATTGACTGTAGGATTGGGATGCCTGACCGGGTCAACATCACTTCCTGGTGGCCAAGCTTTTCCTTGTATCTTCCTGGGAGCAACAGGCCCCTACTTCCCATGGGCTCCCTCTTAGGAGTAATGCCCCAAGACTTTCTGCCAGGGGGAGCCTCATTTCCTATTGTTTTCAACCTCACCAGCAGTTGGGGAGGAACCTTGTGCTGGTGTTCTCTTCCTGCCCCCAGTGGGGAAGAGGTGCAGGATTCAGGCCTGACCTGACCCTTCTCTTCACCTGCCACCCACCCACCCACACACCATTTGTATACCATTTCATGACCCTTGGTCTCTCTGTTCAGTCTTAGTGCCATGGAGTTTGAGCCTCAGTGTGGGGGGAGGGAGAGTTAGGTTATCTGAGGAGAGGGGGGAGGGAGAAAGGCTCACGATACTCCATCTCAATAAAGTCTATTGTTGCCTGAGCCTGTTCTGCCCACATGGCATCAGATGCCCACTGCCCAGTCTGTCTCTCTTCTGTGCGCCTCCAACTCTGTCTCCCACTATCTCAGCTGCCAAAGTGAAGATTCTTTGTCTACTTTCTCAAAACTGAGGTTGATGGGGTGTCTTGATCTCTGTGATTCTGGTCCATTTGACACATCTCTCTGTTTTTTATTCTCTGACTTGTGTGTGTCTCTGTCTCTGATTTGTGTGTCCATCTGTCTCTGTCTTTCTAATGGGTGAGGGATTCTGAGTCCCCTCCTAAGGATGGTCGGGTGCCTCAGAGGGCACCATGGACCGGAGAAAGAACCTCTGTCCATAAATTTCCCATAGGGACCTGACAGAAGGTAGACTAAAGCAGGGGGAAGGAGCTGAAGTCACAGTGCCCAAGGGCCTAGGTCCTCGTTTGATTTCAGATCAGGCTAATTCTGAGTGCAGCTGCACTGTGGAAGGTGGAAAGTGGCCCAGACAAATCAGCCTGTCTGTATGAAAGGCCAGGGCCCAAGCTCAGCTCCTGTAAACTCCAACACCATCAGTCCCAAAAGGGCCCAGACAAGAGCCTCAGCCCATAGGAGAGATGTCCAGCCACCAGAGGTAGCTGGTGTGGTCCTGGAGTCAGGAAGCCCTGAGTTCAAATCCACCCTCAGATATGGACAAGGTGTATGACCCTGGGCAAGTCACTTTATTCAGTGCTTCTGTTTCCTCAACTGTAAAATGGATATAATAAAATATAGCCACCTCCCAGGGCTGTTGGGAGGGTCCAATGGATAATCTCTATAAAAAGAGCTTAGCACAGTGCCTAGCACAGAGTAGGTGCTATAAATGCTTATTCCCTTTCCCCTCCCTTGCCTATCCTGCTATGGTTGTCAGGGATGTTTCCCTTCTCCCTGGGTTTTAACTCCACCCCCTCTTGGCATGGCAGAGTCTGGCCACCAGGGGGCAGGCACTATTCGCTATCCTTTCTGAGCAATAGGTTGGGGAGGGGTCCGAAGCTGTGAGACAGCTTGTGATATCATGGGGGCTCCCCACTTCTGACTTAACCCTCTCCTACCTCCAGTCTCCTGCTGTCTGTCTCCTCACCCCCCTCAAACTGCTCCCCAGTTGAGTCCAGCCTCAAGAGCAGCATGAGGTCAGTGAGGGATGGTGAGGGAACAAATCAGACCATGTGAGAAGAGAGGACCAGGGGCATTCAGTCATCCTGGAGAAGAGAAGACCTGGGTGGGGGGAGGGAGAGCAACTGGATTTGGGTCTTCTGTCATCTGAAGGACTGCTGTATCCTAAGAACAAGGATTAGCCTTGTTCTGTTTGGCCCCAGAGAGCAGAACGGGGACCAGAGCCCAGACCGAGAAGTTATAGGGAGGGACAAGCAAGGAAAAATTGGCCCATTAGTTCTGGTTTTTCAGTGGGGTGGAATGGGCTTCCTCTAAAGGTAGTGAGTTTTCAGGGCCCGAGTTCAAATTTGGCCTCAGACACATTAACTGTGTGACTCTGGGCAAGTCACTTAACACTGATGGCCTCCAAAAAAAAAGTGAGCTTCCCTTTAGAGCAGAGGCTTTTCACCTTCATGTTGCACCTGTGCCCCCTTGGGCAATCTGGTGAAGCCTCTTGACCCCTTCTCAGAAGAAAATTTTTTAAATGCAAAAAGTGAAATATGGGGGCGGCTAGGTGTTGCAGTGAATAGAGCGCTGGCCCTGGAGTCAGAAGGACCTGAGTTCCGATCCAGCCTCAGACACTTAACACACACACAAAAACCTAGCTGTGCAACCTTGGGCAAGTTACTTAACCCCAATTGCCCTCCAAAAAAAAAAAAGTGAAATATGCAGGATTACCAAGGAAACCAATTATAGTGAAATACAGTTATTCAAAATATTACAAGTTGCAAGTTCTTGGAGGCAAGGCTTTGAGCCTCTGCTCTATCTAGGTCTCCAAGCAGGAGCAGAATGCTCACTGGCAGGAATGTCATAGAAAGGAATCTGGTTCAGGTCCAGGGTGGGCTCCATGCCTGCTGAGATCTATGAGTCTATAAGTCATTGTCCCCAGGTCTCCAAGGAATGCCATCCTGTGGTCTTGAAAAGGGAGCTTATATAGCTGTCCTTAGGATGGTTGGATAAGAGCGTGTCTGGACTGCTCTTTAAGAAAAAGTGCTGTATGAACAGCTGAGGTGGAAGGCTGGCTGGGATGTTCATCTCCCCAATTACCCGCAGCAATCAGCTCCAATGAAGGAGATTCAAAGCCCTTTTCTAGCCTGGCTGCCCTCTTCTGGACACACCAGTGTTCTCCCTAATTCCTGGTGCCCAGAAGTACAGCCAGCACTCTCTGAGCATATAGGGCAGAACACAGAAGAACTAGAATTGGGAGGGTCTCTTTTCTGAGAGGGGAAGGAGGGATTCTCCTACCTAAATCAGACCTCTGCCTACTCTCATAGAAGAGACAATTCCTGCTATGATCACACACACATACACGCACGCGCGCGCGCGCGCGCACACACACACACACACACACACACATCCTCTGTCATTTCTGGTACTTTCCATCCATGTGCTCCAATTTTTCCTCCTATCCAGTGTCCCTAGTGTCCCTGAGTTTGGTGGCAGTGCCTAGGAGCCCTCGGGTACAGCTGGAATGGGAGAAGGGAGTCTGGAGTCCAAGCAGCAGAAAGGGGGAGCCCTGAGTCTAGGAGCCAGCAGAGAGAAAAGGGCTGTGAATCTGTGTGATTTCAGTGCACTCCTGGAAGCCTGGGGTAAAGTCTGGCTCCTTGGGTCATAGCTCTAGGCACTGTCTACTGTCCTGTTCCTACCTCCACCCCAGGGTTGATTACCCTCATATGGGCCCACTGACTCAGGGTCCCCCACTGGCTCCAGGGAAGGGGGCCAGTCACCAGAGTCTGGGGCATCTCTCTCTGGGTTCCCTGAAGATCAAGCCCCTAACATGAGGCTAGTTAGGATAAGGGTTTCAGGAGGCAATGATGAGGAGGATCTAGTGTGGGTGAGGGACGGAGGGAAGGAGGAAAAGAAGTGAGATCTTAGGATCCTAGATCAAGAATCAGAAGGAACCTGAGTCCAGCTCATCCAGCCCCTTCATTTTATGAGTAAACTAAGGCCCACTAATTGGAAGTGACTTGCCCAAGGTCATCCAGGCAGTAAGTGAGAGAGGTAGGAACGAAGGGTGTAACAGGTGAGGGACTCTCATCCTGAGCCCGCAGGAAGCCGAGGATGTATGCTGAGGGTAACAGCCAAGGAACCCCGTCCTTTTGAGTATGTGCAGAGTACTCAGCTGTCCCTGCTAGGGAGAAGGGCCCAGCTGGGTTGGGCAGTACTAAGTCTGTACCTGAGCAGAAATCCCCTAGACTCTGCTGAAAAGCCTCCATTGAGGGGAGCCCACCACCACCCATGGAACAACTTGTCAGCATTGTCTTCCCCCTCACTGCTCTCTAGGACCAAGCAGAAAAAAACCTAATCCTTTATCCCCTTCTGATATGGCTGGCATTCCTCACCATTGTCCCTCTTCTCCAGCTAAACCAGTGGCATCAAAGTCAAGTAGAAACAGAGGCTGCTGAACCATACAGAAGGAAATTAACATTATGTTCTTTTGTATTTTTAATTATTGTGTTAGATATTACCCAATTACAGTTTAATCTAGTTCTGGCTCACTTGGGAGTATTATTTAACCATTCCCTAATGATACAACTAACTTTTTTCTTTTTTTCAGTCATACATTTCTGTAATGAGGTCCTTTTCACTATCTCTCTAGCACAATTCCATATTTGGGATGTATTTCAGCCCATTCACACCCACTCTATTCCTCTCTGTTGTCTCTGAGTGATTCTCAATTTCAGTACTTTGGAGACCTTAGTATTTCATGAATGAATGAATGAATGAAGCATTTGTTAAGTGCTTACTATGGACAAAGCATTGTGCTAAATAGCTGAGGATATCAGGAGAGAAGTAAGCAGGGCCCTGCTCTCAGGACACAGGTAGGTAAGGGAGCTCTTATTCTTTTGCAGCAACAGCACATAGGGAAGGTTTTAGCTGTGAGTGAGATGGAAAGGCCCCATGGTCCATAGGGTAGATGGTCCTGCTGCCTCTTTGGTGTCCCAATTCCCCTGATAAAATCATATGTTTCCATTGTAGAACCATTTGACAGGGCCCAGGGCATTGAGGGTAGGAACTTTCCTGTCTGGGTCTGCAGAAGCCAATGTGCACCAGGCCGCATCTTTTCTGAATAGTTGCTGAGGGCACAGGGCTGGGAGCAGTGATCCTTCCAAGGCTTGTCTCTGTCAGGGCCTGAGAGAAATGCTGATCACAGTGGCTGTGGTGTTTAACCTGCCTGTCTCTCCCTCAGGGAGCTTTGCTGCGTCTGCCTTTGTCTTTTGACATTGCACAGATATCTAGCACTCATTGTCACCAGAGAAACATAGACACAATGCCTCTCAAGCCAGGCTCTAAGATCACATTAGCATTTTGGGGGGCTGCCATTGTTAATTTTCAAGCCTACAGTCCATGAAAATCACCAGATTATTTTTTCAAATGAATAATCATCCAGCTATGATTCCCTCATCTTCTATTTGTGAATTTTTTTTTGAGCTATGAATATAGAACTTTTCATTTGTAGCCCCTGGTAGGCCCACCTACCCATAAGGTGGGCCTCTCAGAGAAGATGATCCCAGTTCAAAGTACCCTTGCTTTCCATATTTGCTTAGAACCATAGTTCTTGAGTTCCCACTGTTGTACTTACTCATTTCCCACCTAGTTTGGGCCATCTAGGACTTCTCCAGAATGCCCTAATATTATAGGGGTAATCTCATCACCCTCCCAAGATCCCATCAGTCTTGGGACTCCACCTCATCCCTACCCTCTTCCCTTCTAATTGAAGGTAGAACTAGGAATTCTAGGACTTCCTTTAAGGAGGAAGCTCAGCTCAGATCTCTCCTCCTTTTCCATCTGGCTGCACTCCTTCAGGATTTCTCTGCCTTCTCTAACTTGCCTCCCTCATTGGTACCTCCCCTCCCCTTTTCACTTTTTTAATGTGTTGTCTTCCCCTATTAGACTATAAGCTCCTTGAGGACAGGGACTGTCTTAGCACAGTGCCTAGCACATAATAGGTGCTTTAAATATTTATTGACTATTGACTGTTTACTCTTTTTCTAGGCATCCATAGAACATGTAACACATGAAGGGGGTGAGAAATAGATTTAGCAACTGATTGTATGTATGGGGTGAAGGAGAGTGAGGCAATAATGCTAAGGGTCTGCCCCTGGGACATGGTGGTGCTCTTAAGAAAAATGAGGACCTTCAGTAGACAGGTGAGTTTCAGGGCTGTGGAGACAGAGTGAGTTATGTCTTGAAAATAGTAAGTTGAGTCTGAGATCTCCAGGCTATCCAGTTGTTATTTTGTACTCAAAGAGGACTTGACATCAGGGAGGTGATACCAAGACATGTAAATGAGTTGGATTTAAGTGAGGTAGGGCTGTTCAAAGTCACCAGCCTCACTTTCTCCTTCTGGGTCCAGTGGCACAGTATAGATCAGAACAACAGGAGATGACCTTAGATGCAGTAGGAGACCTTGACCTTTTTAATCTAAGGTCTTTAATGTGTCTTTAATTGGCTATCCAGTTTGAAATGTTCAATAGTCTGTTGGTGATACAGGATTGGAGTTCAGGAGAAAGACTGAAACTAGGTTTGTTTAAGGGTAGAAGGTTAGACTTGGAGGCAGGAAGACTTGAGTTCAAATCCTGCCCCAGACACTTCCTAGCTGTGTGCCTCTAGATAAGTCACTTCACCTCTGAATGTCTTGGTTTTCTCACTTCTAAAAATGAGATATTCTTCATACGACTTTCTTCAAATGAGACACCTACTTCACAGAATTTAAAGAGGGTCTACAAAAGATGACATATTAGTATACTTTGCAAACTTTAAAGTACTGTATAAATTCTAGCTATTAATTATACATAGGAAGCTAAGTGGCACAGAGGATAGAGTGTTGGACTGGGAATCAGGAAGATGAGTCTTCCTGAGTTCAAATTCAGCTTCAGACACTTATTAGCTGTGTTACCCTGGGCAAGTCACTTAACCCTGCTTCTCTCAGCTTTCTGTAAAATGAGCTAGAGAAGGAAATGTCAAACTGCTCCAGAATCTTTGTTAAGAAAACCCCAAATGGGATCATGAAAAGTTGGACACAACTAAATGATGAACAACAACATTATACATATATTTATGAGTCATCAACATAGAGTTGATAATTGAACCCACATAAGCAGTTAAGATTACTAAGAGAAAGAAAATATGCAAAAAGAATAGGGCCCATGACAGAGCCACGATGTACACCCAGAGAGATAGGACATTATATGAGAGATGACCCAACAATAGAGAGAGCCAGTAGTCAGACTACAGGTAGGAGGAGAACCAAGAGAGAGTAAGGCCATGGAAATTTAGAGAAGAGTAGTTAGGAGAAGAGACTAGTAAAGAGTGCCAAATACAGCAGAGAGGAAAATAAGGCTGAAGACCAGGAAGAAAACCCCCCATAGGATTTAATAATTAAGGTTTTATTGGTCCCCAACAGAGAGATGCCAAAGGATAGGAACAAACAGGTCTCAAAAGGCAAAACTGCAAACTATCAACAACCATATATATGAAAGATTGCTCAAATCACTGTAACCAGAGAAATGAAAATCAAAACAACCCTGAGGTTTTACTTCACATTTGAAAATTGTGGAAAGATGACAAAAGATGATAATGGTCAACATTGGAAATACTGTGAAAAGACCAGCACACTAATGCATTGTTGGTGGAGCTACAACTTGGTCCAAACATTCTGCAAAGCAAATTGAAATGATGCAAGGAAAGTAACTAAAATTTCCAGACACTCTGACCTACAGATTCCACAGCTAGGCATATAGATCAAGGAGGTCATTAACAAGAAGGGTTCCATAGTTACTAAAATATTTATTGTAACACTTTTTGTAGTAGGAAAGAACTAGAAACAAAGTAAATGCCCATCTATTGGCAAACAACTAAAGAAACTGTGGCAAATGAATGTAATGGAATATTATTGTTCTGTAAGAAACAGAATAGAGGGGCGGCTAGGTGGCGCAGTGAATAGAGCGCCGGCCCTGGAATCAGAAGGACCTTAATCCGCATAAACAAAAACCTAGCCGTGTAACCTTGGGCAAGTTACTTAACCCCAATTGCCCTAAAGGGGCGGCTAGGTGGCGCAGTGAGTAAGAGCGCCGGCCTCGGAGTTTGGATGACCCGAGATCAGATCCGGCCTCAGAAAATGAGCACCCACGCATAAATCAAATGACTAGCCGTGTAACCTTGAGCAAGTTACTTAACCCCAATTGCTTTAAAAAAAAAAAAAAAAAAAAAGAGGGCGGCTAGGTGGCGCAGTGAGTAGAGCGTCGGCCCTGGAGTCAGAAGGACCTGAGTTCAGATCCGGCCTCAGACACTTCGCACACACAAATAAAAACCTAGCCGTGTGACCTTGGGCAAGTTACTTAACCCCAATTGCCCTCCAAAAGGCAAAAAAAAAAAAAAAAAAAAAAGAAACAGAATAGAGAAGCATGCAAAGACTTATATGAACTGATACAATGTGAAACAAGCAGCATCTAGGATTACAATATATGCAATGACTACAATAGTGTAAATTTAAGAACAACTACAAAACAACTGGAAATTAATGTTGTGAAATTATAAAGAACAAGTTTGAAGAAGAGGCTGGGGTCTATGAGTATGGAACATTGCAATATATAAATCATATATTGTCAGACTATTTTTCCCAGTGTTAATCAGTTTGGCCTGAAAGGGGGTACACTGAGGTCTCCTAGTATTAAAGTTTCACTCTCTTTTTGTGACTTGCTTAGCTTATCTTTTAAGATTTGGGTGCTCTTCCATTCATTGTATATAGGATCAGTATTGAAGTAACGCTGTCTACTTTATAATGTCTTTCACCAAAATGGAGTTTTTCTGATTGTCTCTTTTAATTAAGGCTACTTTTTTTGGCTATTTTTTTTGAGATCATGATTGCTTCACCTGCTTTTCTGAGTTCAGCTGAATAATATATTTGCTTTAGTCCTTTATTTTAATTCTGTGTAAATATCTGTCTCAAGTGAATTTCTTGTAAAACTGTTAAATTGTGCTTTCTGATCCATTGTCCTATTCTTTTCCCACAAACCAGCACTCTGGTATTCTCAGAGTCTAAGACCCCTGGCAGTCCCCAAAGGCTTACGACTTCCAAGAATGGCACATATACCATAGAGTGGAAGCGCAGGCTCAGGTAGAGTCCCTCAGGTAAGCAGATTGACTGCAGCCACGCCCCCCACCCCCACCCCCCTTTGCTTCTGGGAGATCTTGCCTGATGCTCCTTTACCATCCTAAGTGAAGAAATGGAATGGACCTTAGAAACCAAATAGTCCAATCTCCTCATTTTACAGAGGAGGAAACTGAGACCCAGGGAGGTGAAGTGACTCGTCCAAAGTCACACAAATAGGACGTGTTAGAGAAGTCAGGGAACCCAAGCTGCTTTCCAGGTAGGCCTGACTCTCACGTGTTATCCTAATTGTCTTCCTAGTCTCCCATAATTGCCTGGCAGGGGGACAGGACAGAAGGGAATGGAAAGGAAAGAAGTCTCTGTTTTCTGTCCCGTCTGTGGCGCGAGCTGGCGGCAGCGAACGTTCACAAGCTCATAGGGGCCAGCAGGGAGCGAGCCTCTCTGCAAGGAGGCTTCCCATGCAAAAGATTCCTTGCCCCGGGATTAACGGCAGTTTCCTTCTGCGCCTGCGCATTGCGTCACTCACGGCTCCACCTTCGTCCCTCGCCCCTGCCCAGAGCCCCTTCAGCTCCGCCCCCAGCCAATGACGCTTGCTGAAGACGCAGCCAATGGGAGGTCGCGTTGGGTAAAGCTGCCACCCGATTGGCTGATCTCGGCGGGGGCGGGAATGCGGGCTCCGGTGGGTGCTGCTGGCGACTAGAAGTGGTAACGAAGGGGTGCGGGAACTTGGGGCTGAAAGTGCGGGGCGGGATGACTCCGGGGCCAGGGCCGGGCCTGGGAGAGGACTGAGAGTGGGACCGGGGCCGGGACCGGGACCGAGAGCAGGGCGCATCTTACAGATAGGGAAACTGAGGCTGCGGGGTGAGGGAAGGCCGTGGGGTCGTGGGTCCGCAGTTGGGAGGAGAGCCCCAGAGGTCATCAAGGATCCCCCCCCTTCACTTCTGGGGAAACTGAGGCCAGGAGAGGGGGGAGGGCCATCCGCTTAGTGTCAGGGGCGGGATTTGAACCCAGGCCCGGCCCCTGTTTCCTTCCAAGAACCACCCACCAGTGGTCCGTCAGCGCCCGGGGCCCTCGGCAGCCTGAGGGCCCCGAGAGTGGTTACCCAGCCCCCCCCCCCCGGGCGGCTCTAGCCAGCCCACAAGCACTGAGTAAGGGCCTACTGTGTGCTGGCCATTGTGCTAAGGGGTACGGAGGCTGGTCCCGCCCCGGAGGGCTCCAGGCCGGAGGAGGCAGTGGGCCAGCACCTGTGCAGGAGCAGCAGGGGTCCCAGGAGGGGCAGAAGCCAGGTGGGTTTGAGGCTAGACCGTGAAGGAAGACAGGAGGTGGAGGGAGGCTGTTTCTGGCAGGGGACACAGCCAGTTTTTCATACCTGAGCCTGGAGACAGTGTCCTGGCTAAGGAAGGGCCAAGAGGCCAGTGGTACTGGTGGAAGGACTGGAAAGGGAGGAGGGGGCTAGGTTGTGGTGGGCCTTGAATGCCAAATCAGGGCGTTTGGAGGCGATAGGGAGCCGCCGACCCACTGGCAGCTATTTCGGTGGTCTTGGTGCAAGGTGATGGGGACCTGCCCCAGGGTGGGGGCAGTATGGGGGGGGGGGGGCGCATATTCAGGAGAAGCCATAGATGTCAAATGGACAGGCCTGAGGCCTGGGTGGAGGGTGTATAGTAATGGGAATGGGGGAGGGGGATTTGGACATGCTAGGTTTGAGACACCTTCAGGACATTCCATCTGAGATTGTCAGCTGGCAGTCGAAGTTTTCTTTGAGACTTGAGGTCATGAGAGAGCTTCCGACTGGATAAATAGACCTGAGCATCTTGTTTGTAGACATGGCCCCTGATGAGACCGCCAAGCAAGGTAGATAGCACAGAGGGGAATGATGGCTGAGACAGAACATTGGGGGATAGCTGCTGCTAGCCAGTGTGACCTAGAAAAACCTAGAGTAGCTGCTCAAGGGAGAGCATTGATTTTGCAGTCAGAAAATCTGAGTTCAAATCTTGCCTTCAGTACTACCTGAGTGATCTTGAATAAGTACCTTAATGGATCAACTAGCAAATATTCAGTGTGTTTTACAAAACAGATACTGTGCTAGGCTTCAAGGGTACAAACCCCCCAAGTAATCTGCATTCTACCAGTTAACCTCTCTGGGTTTATGTCCTTATCTGTAAATAAAATGTTTGGATCAGGTAACTTCTGAGGCCCCTTTGAGCTCTGAATATAATAATCCTAGGAGCCTTAGTACCTTTTCATTGAGTGATTGCTGTCTGGTTTGCTGATAACTCAGGAGGCAGCGATTCTTCCCAGTCTTCATCTTTCCCTCCACTTAATTTTCTCTGCCTGTGTCTGAATGTACATCTCCTTAGTGGGACACGCCTCTTGCCAACCACCATTGTCATCCCTTCTCATAGGCTCAGATCTCCCAGCCCCCAGACTTCTCAAGACCGTCACATCCATGGGGACCTAAGGGTCCACTGAATGTGGAGTCAGGATGGTGAGTACTGATCACGCAGGGAGCTGACTCGTCTTCCTTGGGGCACCTGAATTCACCTTTGTTTCCTTGCCTTAAGGTGACACAGGCGGAACCTGGAGCCTGGTGTAGACCTCTGTCCTTTTCTTCTTGCAGAGAAGGAGCCTGGCTCCAAGTCAGCTGGCCAAGAGGAAGTCTGAGGGCAGTGCTTCTGATGAAGAAGACTGGCACCCAGAGTCAGTGGTAAGACTTAGCTCCTTTGTGCCCTTCTCACAAGTCATACCCTGGGCACCTGTGAGCATCCACAGGCTGTGTCAGAAAATCCAGGCCAGGCAGTAGTTCATTAAGTTCTTCCTTTGTGCCAGGCCCTCAAGGAGATCACAGTCTAATGGGGGATGAAATGCAAATTACCATGCATGCAATGGCAGAAGTTTGAGATAATCTTAGACACTGAGACTAAAGAGGAACAGGGAAGGCTTCTTGTAGTGGGAGAGTTGCAGGAAGTTGGGGAAGCCAAGAGGCTTCAGGAGGAGGGAGGGCATGCCAGGCATGGGCACTGCCAGAGAAAATACCTGGAGTTGGAAGGTTTCATTTGCCAGGAAATGTGATTTTGTTTCTGAAAGGCATTGCAGTGTGGAGAAGGACCAGACTTTAATCCTGGTTCTCAGTAAGCATTTATTAATCACCTACTATATGCCAGGTACTGTGCCTGGGGATACAAAAAGAGGTACTAGACAGTCCCTCCTTTGAAGGAATTCACAGTCTAATGGGGGAGATAACATGCAAAGAACTATGTAGAAACAAGCTACAGACAAGGTTGTGGGCAGCTAGGTGAAGTGGATAGAGCTCTGGGTCTGCTGTCATCTTCCTGAGTTCAAATCCAGCCTCTGACTTGTAATGGCTGTAGGACCTCGGGCAAGTCACTTAACCTCATTTGCCTCAGTTTCCTCATCTGTAAAATGAGTTAGAGAAGAAATGGCAAACCACTTCTCTGGTTATGATGAGTCAGATATGACTGGACAACAAACAATGGCCACCCAGACTGGATAAATTGGAAACAATCAATAGAGGGAAAGCACTAGAATTAAGAGGATTAAAAAAGGCTTCCTGTAGAAGGAAGCTGGGAGGCTTGGCTTGGGGGAGGGGCAGCCAGAGAGAATGCCTGGAGCCACTAGGTGGAGGGCCTTGTTTGTGGAACAGAGTTGGGGGTGGGGTCACTGGATCCCAGAGGGGAGTAGGGGAGTCAGGTATAAGAAAGCTGGAAATGGAGGGGAGGGGGAGGTTGGGTGAGAGAGCTTCGAATGTTGAACAGAGGGTTTTACATTTGATCTTAGAGTTTATTGGTGACATGGTCAGACCTGGGTCTTAGGAAAATCATTTTTGTGGTTGAGTGAAGGATGGATTAGAATGGAGATTTGAGGTAGAGAGAAGGGCTTGGATTTGAGAGATGTGGAAATAGCAGGATTTGGCAAATGACTGATGTTGTGGGGGGAGAGGGAGGCCTCTAGGAGGGGCTGAGGGATGGAGAGCTCCTGCAGCAGAAAGGAGGAAGGAGGGCTCCAGGAGGAGGAGAGGGCCAGGGAGAGAGAGCTCCAGGAGCAGAGAGGAGGAGGGAGAGCCAGGGAGGGCTCCAGGAGGGGGTAGAGGGAGGGAGAGCTCCAGGGGGAGGGGGGAGGGCCAGGGAGAGGGAGAAGGAGGGCTCCGAGAGAACACAGGGTTTATGGACCTGAGAGCCTGGAGGGATGGGCATGCCTTTGGCAGAAGAGGAAGGAGAGTATGTTCAATCTGGACATGTTGAATGGGCATTAGCTGGATATCTAGTTTGCAGTGTCCAGTAGCAGCTGGTAATAGTGGGACCAAAGGCCAGGCAGAGATGGGGGTTGGTTGGTGGGGATACTGATGAGAATGGGTGAAGAGAAGGCATAGGGCTGAACCTTGGAAAACATGCCCAGTGAGGGGCAGTGTTCTGCAAGATGAACCAATGAAGGGGATGGAGAAGGAGCAGTCAGGGAGGGAGGGCAGGAAGTGCTCTAGGAGCTCAGTGAGGTGAAGGATCAGGGAAGGGCCTCAAGGCAGGAAGCCTGGAAGGATGGTGAGAGCAGAGGAGTGGGAGGGCATTACAGACAGAGTGGACTAGAAGAGACTGGGGGGAGGTCTAGCCAAGGTGGCCATTGAGGACCAGGAGGAGAACCTGGGCTAGAATGGGGGCATAGTCCAGGAAGGGGATAAAATATAGAAGCTCCATATCTCCTGTACTGTTTGGGTTCCTGCTCCCCTCTCCCTCACCTCAGTATAGCTCTGTCCACTGCAGCACTGCAGGAGCTGCACAATAGTCATGGGTTGGGTTGACTTTATTCTGGCCAGCTTAAAATCTGGCAGCTTTAGGTTCTGGCCTGCACCTAGGCCTAGTTTGAAACACATCCCCTTCTCCCAGCATGACCCTGTCCCCTCAAGGCGTGCAGCCTTCTCTGGAACAAGCATGTGGGTGGATCATGGATTCTTGAACTCCACACCAGGCAGAGAGGTGGTCTCTGGCACTCGAGGGAGTTTCATTGATGAGAAATCCTATGGGAAAGTAACCTTCCTGTATTTCCAGGAGAGGGGGGCAACCTGTGCAGAGCAGAGCACCTTCCCATAGCAGGTGCTTAATAAAGGGGATGAACTAATAAAGGAAGGCTGAGGCCCCTCCTGGGCCTGTGTTGTGGCCGTCACGGATCATGGATCTAGGTGGCCCTCAGAGGGAAGCTGTCCTCCATCTCCACCCACCCTGAGCAGAATGACCAGATGGGTGGGTGAGCACAGAGGGCTTGTGGACACCTAGAAGCAAGGCCCTCACTCTTCTTTTCCTAGTTTAAGTCTTGTTAACTCTGATTGATGTCCCTGCCCTATGGAGCTGCCACTGACAGACAGCAAAACCTAAGGCTGGTGCTGACCATTTGCCCCCTTCAGGCAGCCCCATTTCCTGACTTGCTAGTTATCGACAACCCAGTCATACACTGGGCCCATCGGGGCCTTGAATCTCTCTCCTAGACTCCTAAGAGGCGGAAATCAAGCAGTGAGGTGAATAGCCGGGACTGTTTCTTGTCACCTTTTCGGAAACCCCTGATTCAGCTAACTAATCGGCCGCACTGCCTGGACAGCAGCCAACATGTAAGCCATTTGGGGAGGGGTTTCTGACTAGGCCACAGGCAGGAGCTGGGGGGAGAGGAACACAAGGAGCGTGGCTCTTCCTTTTTGTGTGTTCATGCTCACACATGTGTGGGTCCATGGGTGTGTGGTATGAGTGATGGGGTGTGTGATGGGTAGGTTTGTGTGTTTGGGGCAGGGGTGATGTGTATAACGTAGCCCCCAGTCCCCAAACCAAGGGCATCTGTTTCAGGGCCCATTGCACATCATGTTGGAAGGATGGCTGGGTACGTGCCTTAGCGATCCTGACCCAGGGCCCCTGACTTTGTCCAGCACCTTGGCTGGGGATTGGCAGCAATCTGACTTTTCGCTGCATTGTCATTAGACTTGTGACCAATCAGGGCTTCTGATCACTTCTTTCCTGGGTGCTTGTCCTTCTTTGCTGTTGTTTTTGTGAGAAGGGCAGGAGGCAGGGCTGAAGATGCACATTGGGTATGTCAAACCTAGACAATACCTGAGATAGAGGGATACTGGGTCTGGCTCCTACCCAGCCGGATATGCTTTTGAGTCTGAGAGAAGGGCTCTCTGGGAGTCTCCCATCCCCCTAATCCAGGACGGCCTAGTCACTCCAGCTCCAGGGTCCAGAGCTGTCATTCCATCCTTTTCCTTCCTCAGACCTTCCCAAAGCTGTCTCCCTCATTCCTTCTGCCACCCGCTCCTCCTATGGTGTCATTGTGCTGCTGAAGGAGGAAGCCACTCAAGAGTGCTGTGGTTCTCCATCCTCCCTCATCAATGATCTCTCGAATTTCCCCCTCAACAGTTCCAACACTTCCCCTGTCATCACCCCTCGAGCCCCAGCTCCCCCTCTTTGTCAGCTGGCATCCTCCCTGCCTCCATGTTCCGTGCTGTTGACCTCCCCTCCTTTCTCAGGTCTTCTCTTGCTGTTTGGCTCCTAGATTCTTGGTCCTCAGCTCCCATGGAGCCATCGATCCTCTGTAGGTGTGTGGTTCCTAATTCTGCATCTTCTCCTTTTGGTCACCCATGTTCATATCCTAGGAGATGTCTTGGACGCCTTGCTCTCACCCAAGTGGTCCCTCCAGAACCAAACTCTTGCCATGGCTTGTCCTTAAACCACTTCTTTCTCTCCACTTGTACCATGATGTCCCTAGCCCAGGTCCTCCTCTTGGGCCTCTCTCTAGTCTGGCTTCCCCTTCTGTGGTCTGTTCTCTGTGAGCTGCAGGCTGACCATGTCACTCCTCCCCTTAGGAAGCTTCTCATAGGCCTAGAGCAGTGCTTTCGATCCTGGGATGGGTGTACTCCCAGGGGCCACAGGGAAGATTAGGAAGTAATTCTACTGAAATCAATTTCTCTTTCTTTTGTGCATAGGCATGGGAAAGTGAAGCATTTTCTTCCTCTCACTGAACAGGATGGGGCCCGGGTGGGACTAGGTTACTGAAAACTAAAGAGGTTTGGGACACCTGCCTTAAGATCAGATACAGACTCTCCTGCTTGGTGTATAAAGCCCCTTTCCTTCCTGGGCCATCACCCCTCACTTTCCTTCACTCCTGCTCCAGCCAGACTGGCACATAACATGCTGTTTCCCATCTCTTTGCCCTTGCTTATGCTGTTCCCCTTGCCTGGAATGCTCTCCCTCTTGGGACCCCTACCTCCCTTCGACACTCAGCTCACCTTCCCTGGCCCCCCCAGGTGCCGCCCCTCTGTCACTGTATTTACTTTGTGTGGGTCTGGTGTTTTCTCATCTATGCAGAATGTAGGCCCCTTGAAGGCAGGGACCACCTCACTTTTGCACTGAGCACAGTGCCTGGCACATGCCCAGCTTCTTGCTGATGGATTGCTGCTGGGCATCAGCACTGTTTGGTCATAGGGCATTGAATCTGGGGACTCAGCTCTTCTTGAAAAGCATCCATAAGTCATAAGGGGCTCAAAAATCTGTGTTGTGGGGGGGGTGCCAGGTGGATAGCCCCCTCCCCATACCCACAAGCCTGGAATCAGTGCCACCTTGGCAGTCTGCAAAGTTAAAATGCTGCTTCTAAGTGAGAAACATTTGGGGGGGAGGGGCAGATTGCAGGGGTGGCATGCCTTCCCCCCATTGCTATTCATGATCTTAGCAAGCTTGTTAATTTCCTGAGCACTCAGCCCTCTCCACTCCCTTTCCATCTCTTTAGTGAAATATATTCATGACTTTGCAGCAGCCATTTAAAATGCATTAGCTTCCTAGAAATTCATGAAAATCAGCGCCCCTTCTGCCGAGAGGAGGGCTGCAGTACAAAGGCAGGAATTCCTCTGTGACCCAGGCTCACTTTGCTGTTCCTGACCTACCCTCTAGCCGAGAAGAGGTTTTTTTTTTTTTGCCTATTACCACTCCGGACCATACTTCATTCTCCTTAAAATCACTCTCAGGGCTTCTGCTCCCAGGTCTCCCATTACTGGCTGCCTGATGTGCTGGAGGTGGGCTCCGCTTCATTGAATATTGTAATTACCCCTGGGGTCAGGGTGGGCACAGAGCCAAGCCCTCATTTGGAGTGGCTGTTCCTGGAGAGATTCCACCTGGTCCCAGTGAAAAATCTGTGTCTTGGGGCAAAAGGTGGTAATTGATGTTCCTAAGCCTGATGTATCAGAAATGGGCGACTGCTAGACATGGAACCTGTTGGGGAATCCATGTTAAACCAGCTGTGCATGCTGTTTAAGAAGGTTTATGGGCCAGCCCCTGCCCAGCTTGCTCTTCCCTTGGAGGGTCCTTGACTGGGAGTGGAGAACTTGGTATGGGGGACAACGTTGGGGTTTGAAGATGTGTGTTTCTCTTCCCAAACTCCTGCTGTCTCCCTGTATCCCCGAAAAAAAACAGAACATGGTGAGAGGTCAGACAAAGTCCCAGAAGAATATGGCCTTGACCTTCATGGCTACAGTAGAACAAATTTAGAAGGAGCTTTGAGGAATTGTGGAAGGATGGAGCGACATGCAGTGAAATTGGATAGTTTCATGTAGCCTGGGAAGGCACACCATGGGAGTGAGCGACTAAGGACCAGCCTTCCAAGATCATGTCAGATTGTAGATACCAGTAATCCCACTGGCCTTTCTGCTACTGCTTCTATAGAGTCCCTCATGTGTGCCGATGGATGGTGCCCACAGAAGAGGCTGGGGGCGCCTATCTCCTGCAGATGAGGTTTGGAACAGGGTTAGGCTGACCTAGGAATTCCACAAGTACCTACTGATCCATCATGGAGTGAAACATGTTAAGCACATTGTCAGTGTGAGAGCCTGTGTAAAGGGCAGGCAGCTGCCATGCTTTGTGTCCCCCTGAGAGGTGGTGCCATCCAGGTGTGGTGAGAAGGGGAGCAGGGCTCAGCAGGGTTGGCTGCCTTCCAGGGACAGGGCAGAGGCAAGGAGAGGCTGGGCTGGGCTCTGGCCTCCTGGGAGCCTTTGAGCAGATCATCTCCCCTCTGTCAGATTCCCACTCTCATAGTGACTGATGGGTTGAAGAAGCCACCTCTGGAATCCTCACCTACTTTGTTGAGTATCACAGATAATACTAGCTAGTAATTACATGGCCTTTTGTTGTTTCTCCTTCACTGAAGAGGATCATGACATCGGAAATTGATGCCATGACTTGCAAGTGAATTGGATTTAAGTGAGGCAGGTTAGTACAGTCAACAGCCTCACTCTCTCCTCTGGAGCCCTCTGGGTCCAGTGGCCAGATATGGATCAGGATGGCTGGAGATGGCCCTGGATGATGTGGCACTTTAAGATTTTGCAAAATGACTAACAAAATCTCTCTTTCAAGCTTTACAATGACACTGGGAGATAGGTGCTCCATTTTACAGATGCAGCAACTGAGGCAGGCAGCAGTAAGGTGACTTGCCCATGGTCACATAGCTAGTAAGTATCTGAGATGGAACGTGAGCTCAGATCTTCCTGACTCCAGGTCCTTTGCTCTGTCCCCTGTAACTTCTGGCTGGAATATGAAATATATCAGAGGTCCTGTAGAGAAGCAAATACGTTTGCACTTGTCATTACATTTTCCTCTGTGCTTGGAAGGCAGTGGATCTGGCCAAACCACCTGGCCTCGCTCCCATGTCCCCTTTCAGGAGGTAGCTGTGACCAGCTGCTAATGTGCAGTACACTCCTCTCCCCCCTGCAGGAGGCATTTATCCGGAGCATCTTGTCGAAGCCCTTCAAAGTCCCGATCCCCAATTACCAAGGTAAGCTGGAAAGCATATCGGGTGTACCCTGTCCATCACATGTGGGCAGCACAGACAGATGTGGGGACACTGCCTTTGTGTTGAGCTTTTGTCACTCGAGGGTTGTGGTGAGGATGCCCACCTGCCCACTGTCCTGCAGCTGCCTTTAATAGCCGTGGGTCCCCACATTCTGTCCGAGCTGTGATGTGCCAGGAGTCTGTGGGAAACAGGAAGGAGACTTGGGCTTACAAAGACCTAGGCTCAGATCCACAGAAGAGGTTTGGAATAGGGCTAGGCCAGCCTTATGCTTATTAACTGTGTGACCCTAGGCAGGTGGTCATATATAAGAGGGTCGTGCATCTAGAGGTCACTGAATCCAGGCCTCTTGTCTTACTGGTGACAAAAGTGAGGCCGAGAGAGGGCAGGACATTTGGTGAGGATCCCACAGTAAATCACAGAGTAGGGATCTGAACCCAGGGCCCTGGCCTCATTAAAACCTTCACTACTTCCTATGACTTTGGTTTCCTCATTTGTGAAATGGGGATAATAACTACAGTGCTTATCTCCCAGGGATTCATGTAAGCATCATGGAAATATCATATCATTATTGCATGTTGACCATAGCTGTGGCTGAGGAGAGCCATGCCCACTTTCCTTCATATCCCTTCCTGGTCCAGTTTCTCCCATGGGGAGTGGGGGTCCACTGGACTGTAAGACCCCCACCCCACCCGTGCCCCTTCTTCAGGGTTAGTGCTGGTGGGGCTTTCCTTGGCCTTGGGAGAGCCTGGGGGAAGGGGGCCGCACTTTCCTCAAAGTGAAGTGAGGGCACTTGTTGGCATGGGAGAGCAATGGTCCCATCCTCCTATAGCCCTTGGGCTTATTCCTACCTCCAGTGCTAGATCCTACCAAGTCATCATGACAGCCCATTTTGTGGTAACAAGGCAGCAAACAGGGAGGCTGATGAGTAGAGGATGGCTGAGGGCCGATAAGGCCTGTAATAGCAAGCGCAGGGAATCTCAAGAACCTAGGATGGCCAAAGGAAGCTCAGCCAAGGGACCACTAGACCAACGGCAAGACTAAACACATACAGCACTGAAAAGCCACCAGCCTCTTCCTGCTGACCAGGGAGGACACACATTCCTCTCTCTGGAGATGGGAACTGTGGCTGCCCAGTGTGGTTGCATGGGCTTTCAGTCCCATGTGATGTGTTTTTCTTTGTTAGGAGGGAGGGCACCTTCATGGGGAGAGGGGAAGGTACGGATACTGGGGAGGTAACTGTGCTCCTGAAACAAAAGGCACCCGTGAAATGTTGGAGGGTGGCTGCTGGCCCTCGAGCCTGAGAGAAGCCACCAGAAGCCACCCTGCAAAGTCAGTGAGTGCAGCTTGTGATTGCTTGCAGGTCCTCTGGGCCTCCGGGCCTTGGGCATCAAGCGGGCGGGGCTCCGGCATGCCCTCCATGACCCATTAGAGGAAGGAGCGCTGGTTCTTTATGAGCCACCACCCCTGAGTGCCCATGACCTGCTGAAGCTTGACAGGTGAGCCAACAGGTGGGGAGGGCGAGGCGTTTCATGTGGGAAGGGTAGGAGCCCATGGTGAGAGCCATGGTGTTTGTTGGGCCTCAGCTCTTTGGGGCCAGGCCATTGATGCTGAGGCCATGGGATGGCTTCAGGGCGTTCCCACTCTGTGTGTGTGCTCTGGACTGCCTGGCTCTACAGCTTCTTTTTCTTCCCCTTCCCCAGGGTCTTATGCCCTTCTTGTCTAATGCGTGCTAGTCCCTGGAGTGCAGCTTCTTTGTGTAGACATGTCCTTGCTGGCTGAGAGCTCCAGAAGGGTGGGGGCCATGACCTGACTCTGTCTACCCCCCCACTTGGCCCAATGTTGTAATTCTAGTAGGCACAGAGAGAATCAGTGGATGAATGATGTGCATTGTGCCCAAGACTAGGGAGGACTTTCCTCCTGCTCTGCTCCCTCCAGAGGCCCCAGCTGGAGTTTTGTGTTTGGTTCTGGGCAGCACATGGTAGGAATTCCACTGATGAGTTGGAAGTTGTCCAGAGGAGGTGGACAGGATGCGTCAGGCCTCAACATCCAGCTGTACGAGGATCATTGAGGAAACTGGGGAGAGTTAGCAGGTTCTGGGGGGACACGACCATTTCTCTAGGTGTCTAAAGAGCTTGCCTGTGGTGGAGGGCTCAGCCTGGCTCTGTTTAACCCCAGAGGGCAGAGCCGGAAGCAGTGAGACCTCTGGAGGCTGGAGGTCAGAAAGCTGACTATGAGGGGGAAAGGGGCTGCCTTAGAAGATGGGGGTCCCTAGGAGCAGGCTGGATGCCTGCTTTCAGGAGAGTCTTATATGGGGATGGTGCTGAGGGCTGAGACTGTGGTTTTGAGGGAGGTGGGATGACTACAGCATCCAGGCTCTGTGGCTTACTAGCTCCCAGTCTGATGGGGGGAGAGAACCACCACAAATAAGCCATAGACAGGATAAACTGGAGGTAACAGCAGGAAGGCACTAGAATTAAGGGGGTGTAGCAGCAAGCACCCCAATATCCCCAGGGTGACTGCCAACACAGGTTCTTAGATCTGCTTTTCAAAAGGAAAGCAACTCAAAATGGGTTAACAAGCTTACTTTAATCAAACAAACATACATTACCTAGTTCAGGGGAAAAAGATCAGCACCCCAAACTTCAGAGTTACAGAACTTACAGATCAAACAGACAGGCTTCCAAACTGTCCTACCATTATATCAATACCAAATCACAGTTACCAGAGAGGGAAGCATCAACATCTGGGTTTTCAAAGCCGGGGGGCTCTCAACAACGGCTTCCCAGAGTCTCATCTGGTCAAATCACACAACACTTCTCAAAGTGAGCCCCAAAGCAAAGCCTCTCCTCAGGTTTTATATAGCCTTCTCCTGGCTCAGAGAATGTAACAACCTTCTGGACCCACTGCCCAATCACAAAGTATCAAGGTGTGGGCTCTCCTGAAAAACAAGCCTCCCACCACAAGCTCCAGGTGCACTTAAGCTAGGGGCAGGGAAGCTCTTTAAATTTGCATTTCCATTATGGGGGGTGGGGTGGGGTGGGGTGGGAAAAGCTTCCTGCAGAAGGTAGGATTTTAGCTGGAACTTGAAGGAAGTCAAGAGGTAGAGATGAGGGAGGGATTCTAGGCAGGGGGCACAGCCAGAGAAAATGCCCAGAGTCTAGAGATGAAGTGTCTTGTGGGAGGAACAGCCAGGAGACCAATGTCACAGAGGATCTCAGAGTGTGTGGGAGGGATGTAAGGTAGAAGATTGGAAAGGTCTTTAAAAGCCAAACAGAATTTTCTGTTTAATTCTGGGGGTGGTAGGGAAACAGTGGAGTTGATTGACCAGGGGTGGGGGCGAGACAAGGTCAGATCACTCTGATAACTGAGTGGAGGATGGCCTGGAGGCAAGCAGGTAGTACCCTAGCCTAGGCTTGAGGTGATGGGGGCCTGCACCAGGGTAGGGACTGTGTCAGAGGAGAGGAGATTTTACAAGAGTAGAAACTGTAGAACTTTGCATCTGCTTCGATATGGAGGGCAAGAGAGACTGAGGAGAGGAGGGAGATACCTAGCTTAGACCCGGGGTGGGTTGGTGCCTTCCCCAGGTTAGGAAGAGGAGAAGGTGTAGGGGAAAGGTCAGTTTGAGGCTTGTAGAGTTCAAGGTGTCTATGGGACGTCTAGTCTGAGATGTCCAGTAGCCAGTTGGAGACTGGAAGTCCAGAGAGAGGTCAGGGTGTAATAAACATGTCTCAGAATTGTCTTTGTTGAGATAGTCATTGAACTCATGGGAATGATGAGATGCCTGAGTGAAATCATCTAGGTGGAGAAGAGGAAGGGCCCAGGACAGCTCTGGTGATCCCACAGTTAAAGGAAAGGTAGCAGAATGCCTGCAAGCCCGTGGGATCGGGTGCAGGCAGATGGAGGGAACCTGTAAGGAAGTGGGGCACCTGGGCATCCACTACATGGAGTGTGGGAGTGGCTGGGGGAGGAGAGAGCTCTCAGCCTTCTCAAGAGTGGGCAGGGATGACCCAGTGTCTCCAGCCAGAGCTCTGGGCTGTGATGGGGAGAGCAGAGGAGCCCAGGGGAAGGCAAGTTGGTAATTTTTCACTTCCTAGCCATTAGTGCAGTGCCTGGCACACAGTAGGAGCTTTAATAAATGTATATTGACTTAACAATTTGGAAAAAAATTAATTTGTATTGAGGTAATGTTTTTTTAGTCCAATTTTATCTTATTGGCTCTCAACAACCTTGGGAGGTAGGTGCTATTATTATCCTTATTTTACAGATGAGGAACTGAGGCAAACAGTGTTAGGTGACTTGCCCAGGGTCACACAGTAAGTGTCTGAGGTCAAATTTGAACTCAGGTCTTCCTGACTCCAGGCCCAGTGCACTATCCACTGTGTCAAAGTGGCATTAGTTTCTCTAAAACTATCCCCTTCCTCATTTTTTATTCATAGACCATCACTTGTTCAGCTTCTCAGTGTCCAACTTTTGGCTGCCATGAAAAGAGCTGCTGTCACAGTATTCTTATGCATGTGGTTCCATTTCTTCTTCTTCCATCTCTTTGGGCATAAACGAAGTCCCTGGGGAAGCAGGGCTTCCTAGCTTTGGGGCCACACTGCTCTCCACAATGGCTAGACCCCTTCCCAGCTCCAGCAGTGTGTCACTGTGCCTGTTTGCCCACAGTCCCTCCAGCATGTGTCACCTTCCCTTTTTTGCCCTCTTAGCCAATCTGAGGGATGGAAGATGATACTTCAGGATTGCTTTAATGCATTTTTCTGTAATTACTAGTGACTTGGAGGATTTTTTCATATGGTCCCTGATAGCTTGGACTTTAAGATTTGAGGCCAAGATGATTGGATAAAGTGTATGTCAGGGGAATACAGACCAGATGTGGATGGGGAGGAGAGAGCCAGGAAGTTTGTAGGAGAGCCTTTTGCCTTGTTAGATGGGGCCTTGGAAACACAGGCCTTAATTGAGAAAGGAGGATGTAGTAGGGCCTTTTGGTTGGGGCTCCCCCCATCTGGAGCGCTGAGACACAGAAGGAGGCCTCCTGTACTTCTCTCAGACTCTAGAAAAACCTTTGGGGGTTGGTTCCCCCAGGGGTGCGATTGAACTTACCCTTAGCCCCAGTTTCCTTCTCCTTGCATGATAGCAGGGAACCTGCCCATCTAGAAGTGACCTTGTAGCTGGAGAGGCCCTTGGCTTCTGTATGGGAGTCTGGAGCCAGAGCAGCTGCTGGCAGTGAGCCTGGTATTCGGGCACTTCATGATTTTGGACTTAGGGGGTTATGAGGCAGTGTCTCCACATATCGCAGTGCGTACCAGAGAGATGAGGTTTCTGGTCCATTCCCAGGGCACTTGGGTCAGGAAGGAGCCAACTGGAGCATCGTTTGGACACCAGGACAGAGGAGATGCCACCCTTGATCCTCTTCCTGAGAGGCCAGCTCACCCTGTGGTTTCAGATGCTGACCACGTGGGGCCTTGTGTGCAGCACTAGGGGGCATCTTGGGAGAAGGCCCTGGTCCAGCCCTCTGGGGGAAGGGATCCAGTCCAGTGACTGAGGAGACAAGGAAGCTCTCCATGCTATCCCCCCAAAGGGCAGCCCTACAGGAGCTCTGAGCTAGGAGCAGAGACTAAGGGTCCTGTCTGTCTTGAGGGAAGGGAGACAGCTCAGTTCTGGAAACATCGGGGCTAGGGAGACCAGGGTGCACAGTGACAGTCTGGCAGGCTGAGCCATCAAGGCCACAGTCCCAGGCAGAGAGTTAGTGGCAAGAGGAGTGGCAGTGAGCTGCCCAGAGGAGGCCACACCAGGCATGGATTTCAGCAGATAGTCATGTAGGGAGTATGGTGTAGGTGAGACCTGGGCAGGGGCTGGCTGATCCCCTCTGGTGAGGCTGGAGCACAGGTGGCAAACAGGACTGAGACGGTGCAATGGAGTCAGACTGAGGAATCCTTGATCACCGGGCTGTGCCATCGACAGTTTATTCTGCCTTGGAGGCAGTAGTAAAGAGCTTAGCCAGTATTCAAGCAAGAGAGCTATGTGGCCCAACTTGGGCCTGAAGAAGATGAATGTGCTGGTGGTGGGAAGGGCCAATGACTGAGGGAGGTGGGAGGGAGGCAGCCAAGGCAGAGGCTGGAGAAGCAGTGAGGGCCTTTCGTTCTCTGGAGGAGTAAGAAAGGAAGGGAAAGAGGAGTTGGGGGTGGGGGTGGACAGTGGTGTGAGCCTCATCCCCTTTGTCTCCTGCAGAGGTGGGCACTGGGGAGGCTGCTGAGGGTAGGAAGAAGGAGTGGCTGTCTTAGCATCAAAGCTCAATGCTCTGAGAGGGAACCAGAGTGGGATACAGCCTGTTCTGTGCCAGTGCCCAGCCTTTCTCTATTCCGTGGGAGGGGCCTTGGATAGGGCATGGTCAGTGGCTAATGTATTGGGCAGCCTTTCTTGGGGGCCTCTAGAGCAGTAGCCATGAAAACTCGTGAAGGGTTGTGGCCCTGCTCACATCCTCGCTGTGTTTTGTTTGACCTGTTTTCTCAGGGAGAAATACCCTGTCCATGTGGTGGTCGATCCCATTCTCAGTAAGATCTTACGGCCCCACCAGAGAGAGGTGAGTGAGGGGAGGCTGCCCTGGGCACAGGAGCTGGACTTGGGAGGCCTGCTGGGGTGCTTGGGGATGAGAGTTCCCCATTGCTGTGCTCCCCTTCTGGGCCTTCGTTCGTTTTGAGCAGCCCCATGACAGGGCACCCATCTTCCTCAGGGCGTCAAGTTTCTCTGGGAGTGTGTGACCAGTCGGCGCATCCCCGGCAGCCATGGCTGCATCATGGCAGATGAGATGGGCCTGGGCAAGACCCTGCAGTGCATCACACTGATGTGGACACTCTTGCGCCAGAGTCCAGAGGGCAAGCCTGAAATCGACAAGGCCGTTGTGGTCTCCCCCTCCAGCCTGGTCAGGAACTGGTCCAATGAAGTGCACAAGTGGCTGGGGGGCCGGATCCAACCCCTTGCCATTGATGGGGGTTCCAAGGAGGAGATTGACCAGAAATTGGGTACTGAGCGGGCACACTCACGCAGTGTGGGCTTGTTCTCCAAACTTCTACCTGTACTCTGTGGCTGGATGTCCCATCCCAGTTGAAGGTGGGGAAGATAGTACTTGGGGAAAGAGAAAGGAATTCTAGGGACAAGACACTGTCATGCTAAAGTAGCTCTCTGTTAAAATTGTTAAGCAGTTTTCCTGGGAGGCCATTGAGCCCCCCAGGAATATTCTGGGGTTCATGTTTCCTCTTCCTCTAACTGCACCCTCTCTCTCCTCCTCTGCCCCTCACCCTTCACCCCCAGCCAGCTTCATGAACCAGCGGGGTGCCAGGGTCCCATCTCCCATCCTCATCATCTCCTATGAGACTTTCCGCCTGCACGCTGAAGCCTTGCAGCGAGGAAGTGTGGGGCTGGTGATCTGTGATGAGGTAGGCAGCGCTCTCTTCTGGATGGCATTGGGCCTTCTGAGACCCTGGCTGTCCAGGACCTGGGGCCAGGGGGGAGATGCAGTATACAGCAGAAAAGTTCACTCTTGAGCAGGGGAGTGACATGGCCATGCCTAAGGGACATCTGTCTGACAGCTAGCTGGAGGGCTGATGAGCAGAGCTGGGGGTGGGGCAGTTTCGAGGTTCAGATGGTGACTCCGAGAGTGAGGAGAAGGGGGAGGGGATGAGCGGTGTTCAGGAGAACTCATGCCTAGGCTTGAGCCTGGGGGCCTTTGGCAGAAATCGGGATGTTAGAGAGGAAGCTGATCTCTGTTTTGGATGAGCCTGGAAGTCAGGAGACATTCAAGGGGTGGAAGTGTAGATCTGGGATGAGGCTTGATCCTGTGGGAGCTAAGGAGCCCGCCCTTGGAGAAGAGAGGCCAGGGTCACCTGGCTCCTGGAGGCAGGACCTGTGTCCATGTCAGGATTGCTTCAGGCCCTGGCCAGGATTCCCTGTGCAAAGAAGGCAGATTCATAAGACATTGGCGTTATATCCCACCATTATTATTCCCACTAGAACAGAATGTTTTAGCTTTTCTAGAATTATCCTAGTCCAGACTCAGCCTCCCCAGACCTGGGATTTCCATTTGCTCCAGGCCTCCTGCATGGTTGGCTGGACCTTGGGTGCTTGACGACCCAAGGTGTCTAGAAGAAGCCAGACTGAGTATGGGGAGTTGTAGTGGGAAGTTCCTGAGCTAGTCCTTGGCTCCAGGTTTTCCTTCTAGCTTTTGTCACATTGAGCTTAAAACCCCCCAAGTCTTGTTTCAGGTGAACTGAAACTTTCCCCGGTTTAGGAAGCTGATTTTTTAAAACCCAATATCAGACTGTACATTTTCCCCAGTCTTTCTTTTCTTCCTGGATCTGGCCCAGTGTAGAGAGCCATCCACTTGTTTTTCAGGGCCACAGACTCAAGAACTCGGAGAACCAAACATACCAGGCCCTGAACAGCTTAAATACCAGCCGGCGAGTGCTCATTTCAGGGACCCCAATACAGAATGACCTGCTGGAATATTTCAGCTTGGTGCACTTTGTGAATTCTGGCATCCTAGGTAGGAGCCTTGGGCCCTCCCACAACCCCCTCTGGCACAGACCCAAGTGATACCTTCAGCTTAGCTGGTTCCCAGCTGCCACCAGTTCCCTGGCATGGCTGGGCAAAGAGGAGCATCAGAAGTAGGGCCCTCTCTGCACCCACCTTACACTCAGCAGGTCATGCTTGGGAGTAGAGGGAGGCCAGTGATCTGCATGGAGCCTCCTAAAAGCACATGGCCTCAGAGGAAGTCTGGCTGCTTCTCCCTTGGTAGACCCAGAGGCCCCTGGTCCAGTCTTGGTGCAAGGGTGGCCATCCTGCTGGGGTGTAACCTCTGACCTGCTCACTGCATGGTAGAGAGAAGGGGCATCAGAAGAGCTGAGCTTGGCCCTCTCTCTGCCTCTCACTTCTGTGGGCTTGGGCAAGGCTTATTTCTTGCCTGTATAATGAGGGAGTTGGGTCGGGCTCTCGGGCTTCTGCCTGTCCTCTGGTCCAAAGAACAGGAAGGATGCAGAGGAAATCTCAGCAGAGTCATAGCTTCCTGCACCTTGGTGCTGCTCCCATGGGTCACCACAGGACTTGGGGCTGTTCTCCTGGTTCTCCTGATCTGTGCGCTGGTGTCAGGGAGGGCAGAAGGGGATGGGACCTTATCTGGGTCTGCTGTCTGTCTGTTTTCTCAGAAGCCTGGGACAGAGGTGCATGTCAAGAAGCCCCCTTGGGGGCCCCAGGTGACTGGATTTGTCCTGCTCTCCCCTGTCATTAGGGACAGCCCAGGAATTCAAAAAGCACTTTGAGCTGCCTATTTTAAAGGGCAGAGATGCTGATGCGAGTGAAGAAGCCAGGCAGAAGGGGGAAGAACGACTCCGAGAACTCGTCAGCATCGTGAACAGGTGATGTGCCTGGGCCTGCTCACCAGATCTGGGCAGGGCCCTAGTGTCTCTCATCCCTGGGGGCCCACATGGCCCTCATGGGCCAGGGTGAGGCTGGGTACCACCCTCCCTGGGGAAGAGTAGACTTAGGGAGGCCCCCCAGGATGGCTCTGGTCCTTCCTGACTCATCTCACAGATGAGGGGAACCAGGGCAGTGAGATAACCCCTCTTGCCCCACTTCACTGCCCTGACACCCTGGGCTGCATTCACTGCCATAGCACTATCTCTCTTGAGCTGGCCCAGCCCCCTCATTTTACAAGTGAGGAAACTGAAGCTCATTTATTAAGTGCCTTCTGTGTGCCAGATAAGCTCTAGGAGGCAAAGAAAGGCAAAAACAACCCCAGCCCACAGTTTAGCAGGGGAGATGAGGTGGAAATCGCTCTTTTTTTTTCCCCAAATTATTTATTTATTTTTAGTTTTCAACATTTATTTCCACAAGATTTTGAGTTACAAATTTTTCTCCCTGTCTTTCCCCTACCTCCCACCCCGAAATATCGAACCTACTGAATACCCCTTCCCCCAATCTGTTCTCTCTTCCCCATCACTCCCTCATGTTTCTAGTAGGGCAAGATGGATTTCTATACCCGAGTGCCTGTATGTCTTCTTTCCCAGTTATATGTAAAAAAACAATTTTTTTTAACATTTGTTTTTGAAACTTTGAGTTCCAAGAGTCTTTCCCTTGTTCCCTCCTCACCCACCCCACTGAGAAGACAAGCAATTCAACATAGGTTGTACATGTGTAGTTATGCAAGATATTTCCATAGTTGTTATATTGTGAAAGACTAACTATATTTTCCTCCTTATCCTGCCCCCCACTTACTCTATTTTCTTCTTTGACCCTGTCCCTTTTCAAAAGTGTTTGCTTCTAACTGCCCTCTCCCCCAATCTGCCCTCCCTTCTATCATCCCCCCTCTTATCCCCTTCCCACCTACTTTCCTGTAGTGTAATATGCCCAGTTGAGCATGTATGTTATTCCGTCCTTAAGCCAAATTCAACATGAGGTTGACCCATTCCCTTTGACCTTCCTGTTCTTCCCCCCCATTGTAACAGTGTTCTCTTGCCTCTTTCATATGAGATAATTTACCCTAATCTATCTCTCCCTTTCTTCTTCTCCCAATATATCCCTCTTTTAACTCTTATTTTTATTTTTTAGATATCATCCCTTCCTATTCAATTCATCCTGTGCCCTCTGTCTATGTTTACATGTACACACATATATACACTCACATATGTATTTATATACACATACACCCTCCTATACATACATGTATACACACACACACACACACACATATATATATATATGTTCCCTTCAGCTAGCCTCATACTGAGAAAAGTCTCATGAGTTACAATGATCATTTTTCCATGTAGGAATGTAAATAGTTCAACTTTAATAAGTTCCTTATGATTTCTTTTTCCTGTTTATCTTCTCATGCTTCTCTTGCCAGTATTTTTTTTTTTTTTGCTTTTTGGAGGACAATTGGGGTTAAGTGACTTGCCCAAGGTCACATGGCTAGGTTTTTTTTATTTGTGTCTGAGGCCGGATCCGAACTCAGGTACTTGTGACTCCAGGGCCAATGCTTTACTCACTGTGCTACCTAGCCGCCCCTCTTGCCAGTATTTGAAAGCCAAATTTTCTGTCCAGCTCTGGTTTTTTCATCAAGAATGCTTGAAAGTCCTCTCTTTCATTAAATGACCATATTTTCCCCTGATTGCATTATACTCAGTTTTGCTGGGTAGGTGATTCTTGGTATTAATCCTAGCTCCTTTGACCTCTGGAATATCATATTCCAAGCCCTTCAGTCCTTTAATGTAGAAGCTGCTAGGTCTTGTGTTATCCTGATTGTGTTTCCACAATGCTCAAATTGTTTCTTCCTGACTGCTTGCAGTATTTTCTCCTTGACCTGGGAACTCTGGAATTTGGCTATAATATTCCTAGGAGTTTTCTTTTTGGGATCTTTTTCAAGAGGTGATCAGTGCATTCTTTCAATTTCTATTTTACCCTCTGGTTGTAGAATATCACAGCAGTTTTGCTTGATAATTTCTTGAAAGTTGGTGTCTAGGCTGTTTTTTTGATCATGGCTTTCAGGCAGTCCAATGATTTTTAAATGATTTCTCTTGGATTTACTTTCTAGGTCAGTGGTTTTTCCAGTGAGATACTTCACATTGCCTTCTATTTTTTCATTTGTTTGGATCTGTTTTATAGTATCTTGATTTCTCATAAAGTCATTAGCTTCCAATTGCTCCAATCTAATTTTGAAGGAATTATTCTCTTCAGTGAGTTTTTGAAATTCCTTTTCCATCTGGGCAATTTGGCTTTCTAAGGCATTCTTCTCCTCATTGGCTTTTTGGGCCTCTTTTGCCATTTCATTTAGTCTACTTTTTAAGGTTATTTTCTTCAGTGTATTTTTGGGTCTACTTTAGCAGGCTGTTGACTTGCTTTTCATGATTTTCTTGCTCATTCTCATTTCTCTTCCCAGTTTTTCCTCCACTTCTCTTACTTGATTTTCAAAATCCTTCTTGAGCTCCACCATGGCCTATGACCAGTTCATATTTTTCTTGGAGGCTTTTGATGCAGGAGTTCTGGCTTCGTTGTCATCCATTCGCTCCATGCCTTGATCCTTTTTGTCCCCCAAAAAAGGATTCTTTGTTCTCTTTATGTTTCCTCTGTTCGCTCTGCCATCCAATTACTTGGCTTTTGAGGTCTTTGCCATGGTAGAACTCTGCTTCCAGAGAGGAGAGCTTTGTCCCAAATCACTGGGGTTTTCCCAGATGCTGGAGCTATTAGTTGGGCATCCTCTCTGCAGCCCCCACAAACTCTGACACTCTGGCTACACAACCCAGGACTGTGATCCAAATTCAAGCAGGTTAAAGTAAAAGTGATTACCCTCTGAATTGTTGCTTGGTCCCCTTATAATCCACAGGCCAGGAATTCCTGAGGGAGCCACATGGTCTGTCATGCCTCTACCACTTCTCGACCCAGAAGCAGGGGCTGGACCGCACTCTTCCGTCTCCCTCTTTCCAATAGAGTCCCCACTGATATTTTACTTTGTCTTTGGTGTTTATGGGTTGAAGAGTCTGGAAACAGCCATACCTGCTGGTGATTCGCTCTCCTGAAATCGCTTCTGGCTGGGTCTGGGCTGCCCTGGGGTGGAACCACGTCTCCTGGGGGACTGTGCTCAGCTCCCAGGGTGCTGTGATAGAACTTTCCTGTCAGCCTGCCAGCTGCCTTCAGCAGGAGATTTGTTTCTCTTTGTCTTTTTGTGGGTTCTATAGCCCTAAAGTTTGTTTAGTATCATTTTTTACAGGTATTGGAAATGGTTGGAGCCGGAGCCGACACCAAGTTTGTGCTTTTACTCTGCCATCTTGGCTCTGCCCCTAGGTTAATATTTCTAATATGGAAATCGCTCTTTGTGTAGCACTTGTGCCATCTCAGTGGGCAGAGATCTCAGAGGGGAAGGCATTAGTAGGTGGGGCCCAGAGAGAGCAGTGACTTGAGCTCCAGTGGGGGCAGCAGCTCCAAGTCTCTCAGATATGTCTTTTTGGGACATCATTTTTGGCAATGTGGGGTGGTGGGTAGCACGTTGGACCTCGAGTCAGGAGAGGCCTGAGCTGGGCTCCTGCCTCAGTGGCCTTCGTGCCTCAGGCTATAATCTCTCTTAGCTTTGGCTTCCTCATCTGTAAAACCAGGCTCACAAGGCCTGGGGAGCCTGCTCTGGGGTGCTCTGGGTGATGCCCATTGATACTGTTGCTGGGGACGGCTCAGCCTTGGGGCTAGGCCCAGAGCTGATGTGGAAGGCCCTCCAACCACACCCCACCCTGCCGCTCTCTGATGGGCCTAATGTCTCCATTGTAGGTGTCTGATTCGGAGAACCTCGGACATCCTCTCCAAGTACCTGCCTGTGAAAATTGAGCAGGTGGTCTGCTGTAGGTATGTAATATACCAGGTGCCTATGGCCCAGGCTGACTGTCCTGGAGCCTGAAATCCAGGGGGCTCCTTTATGCTGAGGGTGGCAAGCTACAGCCTGGGGCAGTGTGCTGACCACTGGGGGCAGGGATTGCTGGGGCTCTGGAGTCCTGGCTCAGCCATTCAGCTGGTGACCATCCCTGGCCCCAGCTCTCTTCATCCCATGGGCCCAAGATAATGTTAAGTAAAAACTCTGCTCATCTCAAAGTCTAAACATAGACATGAGTATCTGGATGATGAAAGGTGGGGCTGGGGGGTTCTCATTCTGTGCTGTGTGGCCTTTGGTCTCTGCCTCGGTATCCCCTCTTAAGGGTCCTGGGCACAAGGGGCCTTTGCTGCCTTCTGCTCCCTGAAGGCACAGGGCTGAGCTGCCAGGCTCCTGAAGGCCAGCTGGTACTCAGGATTGGCTGTTGTGGGGAGACCAGGACTCCGTTTGGGGCCCTCTCCAGGCCTGTCTCTTCTGGGTTGTAGGCTGACTCCACTGCAGACTGAGCTGTACAAACAATTCCTCAAACAAGCCAAGCCAGTGGAGGAGCTGAGAGCAGGCAAGATGAGTGTGTCTTCCTTGTCTTCCATCACGTCCCTGAAGAAGCTGTGCAACCGTGAGTGGGCCTCCCAGCTGCCCCCTGGCCTGGGCTCTAGCTTGGCCACCAGCCCGTAGCTTCATGAGGATAGATCTCGGCAGTTGAGCTTCCAGCCCTTTCCCTCATCTTCCATAACTGTGGCCTTAGCCCAAGCCTCTATCACCTCCTGCCTCTAGCCTCTCTCCCCTTCAGTCCATCCTCCACACGGCTGCCCTGGGGATTGTCCTTAAGCATGGTTCTGACCACATCCTTCTCTCCTTGCTGGGTTCCCTGCTACTCAGGGGCCATGGAGGAGCTTCTGTGTTGGGAGACAAGTTTGAGCCACAGAAAACACCTCCAGTGATGCCAGATGGGGGCTCAGGGCTGTGGCATGGGAGCTGGACTCTGAGTGCTTTGGGTATTCTGATGGGCCTAGAGTCTTCTCCAGCGGGCAGGGGGGCTGTGCCCATGGGCCCCTGCTGAGGGGAATGCTTCTGAATACTCAGCTGGTCTTCTGGCCTCTCAGACCCAGGCCTGATCTATGAGAAGTGTGTGGAGGAGGAAGAAGGCTTTGTAGGAGCCCTTGACTTGTTTCCCCCTGGCTACAGTGGCAAGTCAGTGGAGCCACAGCTCTCAGGTAAGTGCTGCCCTGTCCCATCACCCTGAGGAAGCCTGAGTTTGGACTGAGCTTATGGCCTGGGGGGTCAGGAGGCCTCATCTTGCATCATCTACTTCAAGGACTGTCTTGCTGAACAGGAAAACAGGTAGGGTTGAGGCCTGAGAGATGTGGAGCCTGGCTAGGGAGGTGGATTCTAGGGGCCTGGATTTGATTTCCAGCTGTTCCGGGGTACAAGGAAGGTATGGCCTTCCCCCCCTGCTCTTGCCAGTTTCAGGTCCATTTCCATAAAATGGGAAGCTGGACTAGATGAGGTATAAAGGCTTGTCCAGCTCTAAGGCCAAACCTCATCACTGGCCTGCTGGCCTTTGCTTTTTTGTGAACTCTTATTCTGAGTTTCTCAGTGAAAAGTCCTTGCATTTTGAAATGCTCACGTGGCTTGCACCTTTAAGGTCCCTACAGATAGCAAGCTGGTGCAGTTCCACAGACAAGGTGCAGGAAGAAATGGAGGGAGGAGAGACAGGTCACTGCTACAGAGGGTGGGTCTGGGTACTCCCCTCAGGAGACCTCCTTAGTGCCCTGGGGCCTCAACTGATAGAAAGCGCTTCCTTCTCCCTTGGGGAATAGGAGTGAAGTGGTCCCTGCTGGAACTCCTTTTGTGGGCAGCACTCTGGCCCCTGTGGGGAGCTGGCTCGCAGGCCTGCATAGAGACAGAGCCTCCTGCACAGCCCAGCCCTCATCCCTTCTCACGCGGATTATTGCATTGGCCTCCTGGCCTCCATTTTCTCCCATTCCAACTCATCTCTGCTCAGCTGCCTAAAGCAAAGGGCTGACTGTGGCAGGCCCTGGGGACTCTTCTTAACCTCCAGCATCACATAAAGTGGCTCCAGCTTAGCTTCTAAGGCCCTTCGCAGCCAGGCCCCAGACCATCTTTCCAGCCTTGTTACATGTCACTCCTCTTCCTACACACTGAGCTGGCCTTCTCTCCGTACCTCCCACACAACTGTCCACCTCCTGACTCCTGCCTCTGTGGTGGCCACCCCCTCTGCCCTCCTCACCTTGGCCTCCCACAGTCCCTCACTTCCCCCAGGATGCAGCTCGGGTCCTTCCCCCATGCTGGTGCCCTCGCTTCCTCCCCAGTTATTCTGGGCCCATATGTATGTCTGCACGAGAACGTGGGCTCCTTTTTGTCTCTCTCGCCCTCGCACTAGCCCAGCCCTGTGGCTGGCACACAGTAGGTGCTTAATAAGCAATTTCTGTCAATTTCACAGTGAAAGGGACTTTAGAGCTCCTCTATTTCAGGAATTCTTAGCCTTTATTGTGTCCTGGGTCCCTCTGGCAAGGCAGCCTGGGAAAGCCCATGGGACTTTCAGCAGAATCACATTTGTAAGTGCAGAAATACTTGAAGGAAATGCCCAAACTTGTTTGGAGATAAGTGAAAATAAAGGGGCAACTTTGTTCCCATCCAGATTCGTGGTCTGCCCTACCCCCCCCCCCCAGCCCATCTATCCACACCCCTTGACCCAGGCCAACAAGTCATTTTATAGATGAACCACCTGAGATCAGGGAGCCAGGAAGGGCCTGGTAGAAGTCATGTGGCAGGGAGGGTAATTGCAGAGCCAGGTGTGGGGTGCCTGTGCTGGTGCCACTGCTGCTCTGGTACCACTGCTGCCCCTTGGCTGCCCTGGGTGAAGGCCCTGCCTTTCCTGCTGTGGTTTTCTTGAATGCAGTTAATTGGGAGTGTTGGGTCTGGACCCTGGACTCCTCTGCTCTGGGGGCTTGGCCTTGTTCTTGACCTTTTCAAGGTCCTCCGCCTTGGGTCTTTCCCCAGGGAAGATGCTAGTCTTGGATTATATTCTGGCTGTGACACGGAGGACCAGCAGTGACAAGGTCGTCCTGGTGTCCAACTACACCCAGACCCTGGACCTGTTTGAAAAGCTCTGCCGGCTCAGGAGGTGCGTCTCGGACCCCGGCTGGGCCAGGCCTATCCTAGTGGGACCAGCCTTGTGTGAGGAAGCTTGGGATGGGCCCCTCTGACTACTTGGTTCCAGGGCTCAGGCCCTTCTCTTTGGCAGAGTTCACTATTGTTTGTCTCATAGGGCCCATGACTGCATCAAGTGATTTCCCCATGGGCCTGTTTGCCTAGAGCCAATCAGGTCACGGTCCTATGATGCCAGGGCTACATGGCCCTTCCTGTCAGTGATCAGGCAGGGTCTTGTGACTGGCATGGAGCCACGACTGGGGTCTCAGATCAGCAGCAGAGCCAAGAGTGACCTCAGCTCACCAGGTCACTTCCTTGTGGGGTGGGAGGCTCCCCAACCTTCTACTGACAGGCAGCACCCTCTATTGCAGACTTTTATTCAAAACCTGCCTCCCATTGGTTCTGGGGCCAATCCGAGCTAGGCCACTTGTTCTGTGACTGACCCAGATGCTTCAGAACAACTTTTATTTCTGGGAGAAACCTCCCTCACTCTTCAGTGGCTGGTTTTACGGTCCCTTTTATCCCACACTCCCCTCCTTAGATTTCTGCTTTCCTCTTGTCCTATCAGTGAAGAGATGGCCACCAGTGTCTGTTGCGACCTGGCAGAGCTAGGATTGTTTACACTGACCTCCCTCTGCCAACACTGTCCCCGGCTCACCCGTGATTGCTGCCAGGGTAGGCTTGCCAGCCCCAGGCCAGGGCTCTGACTTGGGCTCTGGGCACCTTCCCTTTATGAGCTGATCTTTGTCCTTTCCCCTGCCCTGGGCACAGGTATCTCTATGTCCGGCTGGATGGCACCATGTCCATCAAGAAACGAGCCAAGGTGGTGGAGAGATTCAACAACCCCTCAGTGAGTGGGCAGGCCCCTTGCCAGAGACTGGGGGAAGGGGGCAGCGAGCCTCACCACCAGAGTCCTGGAAGGGAGAGCAGAACTGTGGTCACCAGAGGCTCTGGCCACAGGGATGGAGACAGACTTGAGAGAGTCTGGGTGGGAGTGAGACTGAGAGGCCAGGCTGGGGCCACTCTGGGTGGGCTGGGTCTGGGGGTATCTTAAGGTTAACAAGGCTGCAGCCTAGCATGCTGTGGCAGGCCCCTCCCCTGCCTGTCTCCCCAGAGCCCGGACTTCATCTTCATGCTGAGTAGCAAGGCTGGTGGCTGTGGCCTCAACCTTATAGGGGCCAACCGGCTTGTCATGTTTGACCCCGACTGGAATCCCGCCAATGACGAGCAGGCCATGGCCCGTGTATGGCGTGATGGCCAGAAGAAGACATGCTACATATACCGCCTACTCTCGGTGAGCCCTGCCCGGCCTTCCAGGCCTTGGGATTCAGGTGGGTTGGTGCCATCACCTTCTCTTGCTGCCCAGGCTCCCACCATCTCTGATGGCCTGTCTCAGCAGATGAGACCCCACCACGGATGGGGATGGATGATGAGGCTGCGCCTAGACCAGAGTCTCCTGGCTAGAGCTGGCCCTCACTGCCCCTTCTGCTCCCAGGCTGGGACAATTGAGGAGAAGATCTTTCAGCGACAAACTCATAAGAAGGCTCTTAGCAGCTGTGTGGTGGATGAAGAACAGGATGTGGAGCGCCACTTCTCCCTGGGGGAGCTTCGGGAGCTGTTCACCCTCAACGAGGTTACACCCAGTGACACCCATGACAAGTAAGAAAGTGGGGAGGGAAGGGGAGCCTGCTGCCTCCTGGGAAGCAAGGTCTGAGCATGGTCGGGGTACGCTCCTCCTGGGCCCCGGGGGCTGCAGTCTGCCCCAGGCCTCAGTTCAGGTCCAGGGCATTGTGGGCTGGGGAGGCCAGAGCCCAGACAGCTGCATTGCATTGTGTCCACAGACTGCGCTGTCGCCGCTGCGTGAATGGGCATCAGGTCCGGCCTCCTGCTGAGGGCTCCGACTGCACCTCTGACTTGGCCCAGTGGCACCACAGTGCAGACAAGAAGGGGCTCCCAGATGCCGTGTTGCTGGCAGCTTGGGATGCTGCAGTGACCTTTGCCTTCTACCAGCGCTCACATGAGGAACAGCGTGGGGTCCTTTGAGCCCTGGGCCTAGTTCAGGGCTGGACAGGCCTGGGTTAGGGCTGGGGGGCTGGAGCTGGCACTGGATTGGGCATAGGTTGGGCTTGGACAGAGCTGAGGCCAGGAGCAGGCAGGTCCAGGCCACTGAATGGCTGCAGCCACCTGGGCTAGTCTTAGCAGAAAGCCCATGCTTATTGCACCAGGAGCCAGAGCTGCCCAAAAGCTGGGGGAAGAGTCAACCACACAGCTGGGAGTCAGAGATAGGCAGAATAGATTTTTTTATTTTTAAAAATGTAAAAAAGGCACAGAGGAATAATAAAGGCATTAAAAACTCTCTGGTGGCAGAGTCGAGATCGCAGTGTGGGCTCTGGGTGGATCCAGGCCACAGCTGGTACTCCTGGGGAGGGAAGGTAGTTCTGGGGTTGCTTCTCCCTTTGATCCTTGAGCACAGCAGGGTCAGCTGCAGCCCCTTAGCCCAGGTGAGATGGGGAGCCAGGGCCTCCTGCTGAGGAAGAGGTCAATCTCCTGGGCCAGAACTGGGGCCTCTGGTACTATACCCTACCCTCCAAGCTGTGCTGTGAGCAGGGGATGGAGGGCAGTGTTGCTGGACCCTAGCCTGGGAGAGGGGTCTTTATATCCCAGGAAGGCCATAGTCACATCATACCAACATAGTCAGCAAAGGCCTGGGAGGAGTCCCATGTGTCACTAACCACACTGAATGTAGCCCGCAGCCGGCCAATGGCCTCCTGAGCCAGGCTGGGGTCCTGGTCCAGCCAGTTCTGAAAGAGGCAGAGGTGGCCCAAGGTCCCATGGCTTGGGTGGCTCTGCTCCAGCTGCTTGGCAAACTCAAGGAGTCCCTCTGGCTTGATGCAGTTGGAGCTGGAATGGGGAGGAGGGTCAGAGTCAGGGAGGAAGCCCTGCAGGAAGGGGAGGGGTCCTGCTCATCCTGCTCCAACTACATACCTGATGTCCAGCTGGCAGAGGGAGGAGGAGGAGTCACTAGAGAAGATCTCAGCCAGGGCCACCAGGCCTGAGCTCCCTGGAGAAGAGAGACCGGATGTCCCAGGAGGCCGAGCTGCCCAGCCCTTTCCTGGGTCAGTCCTGCCGGTCCTGCTCACTCACCAAGGCGATTGCCTGGCAGCCGGAAGCTCTTGAGAGTGGAGTTGTTCTTTATGGCTGTGACCAGCTTGGGCAGAAAGTGGGTTCGGCGCTTCTCCAACAAACGGCAGAAGGACAGGCTGAGCTCTGTGAGAGAGCCAGAGGGACACCTGGGCCAGCCTGCTCTCAGCCCACAGCTTCTGGCCCCCATTTTACAGAGATTAAATTTAGAGCTAGAAAGGGCATCGGAGGCCACTGAGCCAGCCTGTTCATTTAGCAGATAGGTAAACTGAGGAATAGAAAGGGGGACCTGCCCAACGTCACACAGCTAGTAAGCATGTGAGGTCTGTAGGTCTTGTGCTTTATCCCCTCCTACCCTATTCCCGGCTCTCCAGCTCACCTCGGAGGGTAGGGTCCTGGAGCAGCAAGAGCACCTCCTTCTGGCAGTCAGCAAGGTTCATGTCATGGAAGCTCAGCTTCTGCAGGGCTGGGTTGCATTCTGGGGAGTGCAGGGAGAGGGCAGGCAGCCTGTGGGGTGAGTGGGGCAGCCCGGCTAGGCCCCTGAGTCCTCAGCACCCTGTCTGTCCCCTCCCCCATGCAGGGCCATACCTCGCAGTGTCTGGAGCACCAGCCCCAGTTCCTTAGGAGTGGTGAAGGTGGCACTGTCCAGGGCCAGCTGCTGCAAGGCGGGCGATGCTTCCAGGACCTGGCACAGGCACCTGCTGGTCTGTGGACTGCGGGGAAAGCCCAGCTCTAGCTGCTCCAGGCAGTTCTCTGTCAAAAGGAGGGGAAGGGTGGAAAGCTGCAGCACCAGCCTCTGCCCCTAGGATAGGTGGCCTCCGGCCTGGGCCCTCCTTCCTCACTGGGGGGTGGGCCCTACCAGGACAGTCCTGAAGCTTGGACCCTGCAGAGGCCTAACTCCTCCAGAGGAGGGGCTCAACTGGCAGAAATGATCATTGAATTATAGTCCTCCACACAAGCCCAGGTGGCCACCCTGCCTTAGAGGCCCAAGTAGGGCAGAACCCTGCCCCTTCCCCACTCCCAGCTTGTTTCCCTACCTGCCAGGGCTCTCGAGGGCCCCTCGCATCCCTGGTTGTGAGCCCAGTAGTTTGACAACACCTTTCCAGCCATATCCAGCACTTGATACTAGAGGGGTCTCGAGGGCAGAGGTCACCGTGACTCACCTGTCCTACCACCCCCTCACCTGGAATGTCCTCAGGCCCCATCCCAGGACTGGAGTCCCCAGGGGCTCTGGGGCTATCTTCTGGGCTCAGATGGTCAATGCGGATGGCTAGGGTGCGCAGCCTGGGCAGGACCCTGAGAGTGGCGTGGGCCAGCTCCAGCACAGACAGAGGAGAGAAGAGGTCAGTGAAGTGCAGGGAGCGGAGGCAGCAGCTGGCCTGGGCTGAGAGGGCTTGCAGGCCCTCCAAGAGGTGGAAGATGTTGGAGCCTAGTCCTGCAAGGCAAGGAAGCAAACACTGATTAAGCACCTACTATGTGCATGCCTGGCACTGAGCGAAGCACCTGACAAGTATCTCTTCTGATGCTCATAACCCTGGGAGGTAGGTCCTCTTATCTCTGTTTCACAGTTGAAGAAACTGAGGTAGGAAAGTGACTTGGCTAGGGTCACAGAGCTTATAAATGGCCAAGGCCAGATCTGAACTCAGGCCTTCCTCACTCCAGGCTGTGATCTATCTGCTGCCTCCCTAAGTCGCCCTGTTAACTGCAGGTCTCCCCAGAGGCAGGGGTCCCAGCAGGGATGCCTGTTCTCCAGGCCCCAGGGCCGCACTGCCAGATCAATGCCCCCACCCTGCCTCAGCTTGTCTGAGACACTGAGAGGGAGCACAAATCAGTCACTTTTTATCCAGTACTCTGAGGTTTACAAAGTACTTTCCGCCAAACAGCTCTGGGAGATAGGTAGTGTAGGTGTCCCCATCTTACAGAGGAGAAATCTTGAGGCTCAGAGCTGTGCTTTTCCCAATGTCCACAGCCAGGAAATGCTGGAGGCAGGATCTGATCTCGGGGCCTCACTCCAGGCCCACAGCTTCTCAGCCCTGCTTGGGCACTCTGGTCCCCCAGGATGGCAGGCACACCCTCCCCTCCCTCCCCCCCACCTCTACTTTCTCTCTGTATGATGGGCTTAACCACACATGCTTTCCCTCCCCCTCTCTCTCCCGGGGTGGGGTAGAATGCTATAGACATGGGAGGGTCAGGCCCACTCAGGGCCTGGAGGGAAGTGAGCCGGGAGTAGGGAAGCCAGTAGGCCCCAGACAAAGCAGTCTGGCAGAAACACAGTCCAGACCAGCATCTGGCAGCGCATACTGAGACACATCCACAGGGATGCATGAGATTTAGACAGTGGAGGAAGTGGCCTCCATGTTTGTGGAAGGGGAGCCTCAGGGCCAAAGGGGATGGGCTGACCCTAACCTAGACTGAGCGCCATCCCGATGATCACTGGGCCGGGGTCAGGAGCCAGGTGCTGGCTCTGCCACTCCTTCAGCTCTTCCTGACCTGAGTGTGGGCAAGTGAAGACAGGGAGGGGTGTCCCGGGGACGGCCCTAGAGTGTGGGTGTCCTCACTCTGCTGTTTGCCGACACTCTGCAGAGCATCAATCAGCCTTACCGTTATAGGAGAGCGTGAGCTTCTCCAAGGATACCCAGGAGCGCAGCAGGTGGCACAGGACCCGCATTGCCTCCGTGGACAGCGGGATGGTGAAGAGCTCCAGAACCGCGATGCTGCGGAAGCGTGAGGCACTGTCTGGAGAAGGAAGGTCCCACAGACTGCGCTGCCCCTCCCCCTTCCCCTCCTCATTGGCAATGAGGAAGACAAAGTCATAGAGGTCGTCTGGCTCGGCACTAGGCACTTGCCAGGGATGGGGGCAGGCACTTTTCCTCCTGGGAGCCGCCTGGGACTGCGGGGCTGAGCCAGCGCTAGTCCGGGGGCCTGGTAATGGGGTAGCAGGACTGCCTGGGCCCACTCCACCCAGCGTCTGGCTCTCCTGCACAAGCATGGCCTGTTCTTGAGCCTCCCTGGCCTCGCTCTCCCACCGAGTGGCCATCAGAGCAGCCGCTGACTGCTCTGCAGTATCCCGGTGTGGCCAGCCAGGCCCCAGGAGGAAAGCAGGCTCCTGGAGAGCTGGGGCTTGGGCCAGGGGGGCCTCCCTGCACAGACTGCAAGGCATATCACAGGGGCCTGGCTGCCAGTACCCTGCACTCATGGTGAGGATGAGGAGGAACAGTGCAGTCTCAGGCACAGGCCAAGAGTACATGGACACGTGCTGGATGCCCCCATGGTGAATGAGCTGGTGCAGCAGCCTCCGCAGGGCCAGGTGAGCAGCTCCATCACAGAAGAGCAGGTGCCGGAACTTGAGGGTATGCAGGGTGCGGGCCAGGGTCTGTAGCACCTCATGCTGGGCCTCAGCTACCAGCTCCCCCACTCCCTGTAGTGCATTGCAGATGGTAAGCTGGGTGACATAGGGCGCGCTGTGCCCAAGGGCCGAGAAGCGGCCATCCTGGAGGCGCCGGTCACATGCTGGGTCCAGGGTCCCTCGGAGCACCTGGCAGAAGAAGGTCTCTAGGAACTTGGTCCGCCAGCAGGGCACACTCTGTGGCCAGAGAGGGGAGGAGATAGACAGGTGAGGTTAAGCCATTGCAGGCCAGGCTATGCTGTTTACCTCCTGGCGGCTCTAACATCTGCTGGCTGGGTGACCTGAGCCAGGGACCTCAGTCCTAGAGCCTCAGTCTCTTTATCTATGAAATGGGGAAACACTACTTAACACTCCCAAGGCATGGGTTGCTAGAAGGAAGAGACTTTTTGAATTTTTTAATATATTGCCTTGTCCCTGGGCTCTGCTGGCTTGGACAGTGGCCCTCATTTAAAGGCCTTCCTCTGCCCAGATCAGCCCCATCCCAGGTGTTCATGCCAGGTATGGCAGCATCTGAAGCTGTGCCACAGGGCAATGTCAACCTAAAGCTCTAACCAGCTCTCCTTCCCTAAAGCAGCTTCTGGCCTAAACCACAATCTCAGAGCCTCTCTGGTTATTCTCGACCCCACCATGTCCCCAGCCCACTGAGCAGATGGTTTGCATAGGGGTGCGTGAAGCTGGCATGCCTTTGGACATGGCCCCAACAGTGTTGCCTTGCTCCCTCAGGGATGGAGCCATTGCATGTGGATGAAGGTGTCTGTGTTGCCCAGAAGCTGCCTGCTGGGTGCATCCCTGCCCTGCCATGAGCTCGGCTGTCTCCACCACTGAGTGAGCAGAGGGGCCTCATCAGCTGGGCTCCCTCAGAGTGGCTCTGCCCCACATCAGTGCCGGCGGGGTGGGGTGGCAGAAGAGCCTCCCCTCACCTCAGAACGGGGTGGTCTTGTCCTCATCACATCATCCCAGAGCTGATGCCAGATGGCCTGTGTAGAGAGGCCTGTGGAGAGCAGAAAAGCCATGCATCCTGTCACTGCCGGGGCCCCTTAGACTTGAACAGGTGGCTAGCCATGGCATCCAGTGCTACTCTCTACCCACCCCAAGCCCTTGCTGGTGTATCCTGGGATAGCCAGGTTTGCCCTATCCATTCCAACAACCCTGTGTACCCCCCAGAGGAAGGGTATGGCTGTTCCCTGCCAGGGGACAAACCCAACCTCTCGGTGTGGGGTGACAGGGACAGCTCACCTTTCTTCTGGGCTGCATGCTCAGCCCTCTCCAGGTAATAGATATTGAGAAGCGGTAAGATGCCTTGAAGTATGGGACCTGGAAGAGCTGGGAAAATCAAGACAAAGTGCTGGGCTCAGAGGCAGGGAGAAGGGCCCCTCTCCATGCATCTTGCTTCTACACTTGCCTGCTTCCAGGAGAGGGGCATTAGAGGGGAAAGAGCCCTGACCCTTTGCACTCATGAAGCACCTTCAGAAGTGTCCAAAGAGGAGGCTTGGCCAGAGGCCCCAGGCCCCATCCCCTCTGAGGTTCTGCCCTCATCTTTCTCCTGGACAGACTGCTGAGTGCAGGAGGAAGTGCATCTGCACCAGCCCTCTGAGCACCTACTAAGTGCTGACATTGGGGACAGAGGCCAAAACAAAAAGCTGCCTTGGCCACTTCTCTCAAGGCACTGCTATTACAATAAACATAAGCCAAAGTGGCCTTTCTGTTCTTCCTGTCTCCTGTGCCTGGTGTTTGGAATGCCCTTCTCCCTCACCTCCAACTCTCAGAATTTCTAGTTTTATTTAAAGCTCAGCTCCTGCACCACCTCTACATGAGGCCTTCCCTATACTTCCAGCTCTGGACGGCCCCCAGCACACCCCCTCCCAGCCATGACTGTCACAAAAAGCAGAAGAGCACATCCAGGAGGTGACCACCAAGGCCAAAGGCTGCAGGCCTCAAGGGGATCCTCCACTTGATTAACAATGAGTAACCTCATCAGTGACTTTGGGGAGAGCAGTCTGGGTTGAAGGATAAGACCAGAAGCCAAGAGAATGAAAGGAAATTGAGGAGTTTAGCCCTAAAAGGATGGAGAGATAAAGGGAGGGGGTTTCAAGGAAAAGGGAGACCCAGCAGGTTTGTGTGCAGTAGGGAAGTAGCCAGTAGACAGGGAGAGACCAAAGATAAGTGAAAGTGGGGATGACAGGGGAGAGCTTCTGGAAGAGATGGGATGGAGCAGGGGCCCTGACGGCTGAAGAGGAGTCTGCTTTAGTGGGAGTGAGATCCTCTTCTCTGAGATGGGGGTGAAGGAGAGAGTGGCAGGTGCATCTTTGTGCCGCCAGATGAGCAGGTGGGGGGGGAGATGAGGCTCTTGGGGAAAGACCTCCATTTTTCAGTAAAATAGGAACCAACAAGGTTCTCAGCTGAGATGAGGGGAAGGGGGGCCAAGGGAAGTTTGAGGAGGGATGAGAAGAGCCGCTGTGGAGAGCAGGAGAGGCAGTGAGCAGGCAGGCGTAGCAGGACTGCTGTACAGTAGGGAGAGCTTGCCTAAGCTGAGGTAACATAAATCTGTAGGGGACCCACTCTGCTTTCATGATTTTCTCCAGCTTTGTTCAGCAGTGGATGGTGGGAAGAATCCCAATGGTTAGAACAGCATCTTCAAAAGAATAAAGGGGCAAGGGACTCAAGAGAAAAGGTCAGTGAACTGGAGCACCAAGGGGTCAAGATAGGAATAGGAGGAGAGCAAGCCAGTGCAAGAATTGGGAGGTTGAGGGACTGGAGGTTTGGTATTGGGAAGCAGAGAGAGAGATGGAATCACAACAGAATACCATCAGATATGGGAGTTCACAAGCATGGTGAGATCAAGGGTGTGATAGTCTGTGTATGGCTGAGGTGGGGTAGAGGAGGAGGAGGGCATGGGAAGTGAGTAAGATGAGGAAAAGTGAGGTTAGGGTATTTGAGAGAGTATATAGAGACACATACAGCGCATATGTTAAACTCTCCTAGTTTGAGAGCAGGAGCTGGGGAGGAGAGAGACCGTGAGGCTAGCACTGAGCTTACTGAAGGGGAATGGGAGTATAGTGGGGGTCCGTAGATAACAAATAGCAGGACTGGGTGACAGAAATTGACTAAATGAATCGAAAAGGAGGAGATGTTACTGAGTGATGATGGGAAAGGAAGAGTCAGAAGTGAAATCGGAGAGCGGGGAACATTCAGAGTCCCCTACCAAGACCAGCGTTGAGAAGGGATGCCAGGGAGGCTGTATTAGCAGGAGGGACCCAGATTCTCGGGGAGTGCACTACAAGATAGAGGAAAACACTTAAGATGAAAGTCAATCTCTTATGTAGGGAGCAGGCATTCATTCCAGAGAGCACAGAGAGGCTGGGGAGATTTAGAGGAGGGAGTTTGGGTTGAGGTGAGTGCATATTCAGCAGAGAATAGAGTAAATTTAAGTAATGGCATCTGGAGGTGTGGCCAGGTGGAAGTTCCTGTAAATGTCCCAGTCGCACTGGCCTGGCGCTGGGCAGGCTCTAGGCTCCTGGCTAGCCCGTGCGCACACGTGTGTGCCTGCATGCGGCTGTATGAAGCCGCCCTGGAGACCCGCTTCGCTCCTGCCTTTGTGACGGGCTGCGCCCCTAGGCTGGAGGCTCAGCCCCTCCCCGGGAAGCATCTTTCAGGGAGGGGGCTCCCCGAGCTTCCCCAGAAGAGTCTGCCCCAGCTCGAACTCCACGCCCTTCACCTGCCCGCCCCCCAGCGCATCAATGTCCTCCTCTAAGGGGGGGGGCCTTCCGCTGGCGAGGCCTGTCTGGGTCTTTTCCAGGCCCCATAGTCAGCACTCAGTCTCCATGGCAACGGTGGCCGCACTCTGCGCTGGCTCTAACTGGGCCGCCTCAGGTTTCCGCGGGGACGCTGCTTCCAGCCCCTCGTGGGTCCCCGGTTTCCATAGTAACGGGCCGTCTGCTGCCCTTCCCCCTCACCAAGTCCTCACTCACCCCACACCCCGCTCTCCAGGACACCCATGTTGGAGCTCACGGCCCAGCCGCATAGTACGAACAGCGCTGGGGGAGCGCTGGGCTCTAACTCTGCCGTGGGGAGCCTCTCTCCGGAAGAGGCCTCCATGGTGGCGGCCGCTATGGACCCACGCAGGTGCAGGCTTACGCTGACGTCGCGAGACCTGGGGGCCGCCATATTGGGCAGTAGCTCGCGCTTGCGCAAGCGTGGGGCTGCCGACCGCCATCTTTGAAAAGATTGGGATGTACCACGGGACACGATCTGCGGGGACGGAAAGAAAAGGCCAGTCCCACTGTTCGGGTGGCCACGAACCTGCGAGTTCGTGTCTAGCTAGCAAGATCACTTACGCTCTCCTTTATACGTGAAAGCCATCTACCTGCGCAGGGGGGCCCAGAAGCAGCGTCTGGCACGCCTCCCACCCCCTTGAGCGGTGCCGTTGGAAAAGGCCACCCTACTTCCGGTGGTGGACTGGACTTCCGGTCCGTGACCCTGGCGAGTCCTTCTCGGCCAGCAGGGAGGAGTTGCGCTTGCTGAAGCTTGAGCGGACGCCAGACATGGTGTTGGGGAGCGATAAGAAGGCTCTGGACGGCGGGGACCCCAAGAAGGTGAGGGAACACGGCAGACCATGGAACCTTGGGGTTGCGGCTTCAGAATCCCCATCATTGAAAGGCCTGGAATTGCACTTTTCCAGCACTCTGAGATAGATGCCTCAGGCTTTCAGCCTTCCTAACGAGAGGGGCAGCCAAGGGAAGGATCCGAGGTTCTGAGTGGCTCCCAGGCGTGAAGGAGCCGTTCCAATACCCCGGTCATCCCAGAGGAGGGTTTAAGGCTCCATCTGCCCGTAGGCTGGGGGACGGGAGAGGGCGGGGTTCGGGGCCCACACGTTCTTTGGGGATCTCCCGGCCCGCCTCTTTTTGCTGAGAGGCCACACAAAGAAGGCGCAGGTGGCAGAGGCGGGATGTGGACCCAGGGCCCTATAGCGGGGCAGGACGGTGAACACGGGGACGCATGATTCGAGGCCGATTGTTGGAAGAAGATTCAGGGGTCCTAGCAGACTGCAAGCTCAGCAGCGGGAGTGTGAGTGATCACCTTTCCCTCCCCCTCTGCAGCTTTTGACCCTGCTGACCCCGCTCTCCTCTGGGGCTCCCCGCGTGACCTTCTCCAAAGGATCTTCATCTAGGCCCTGGGTCCCTGGGGGCCTGCCCGCCTGCTGCTGCTGCCCCGGCTCCCCTCCCCCTGCCGCCCACCCTTGGTGTGACCTTGTGCTTCCGTCTGGGGAGCTGGGAGGTCTGCGGGGGCCGCCCCTTGTCCTGCACCCCCCCCCCCCGCTTCTCTCGCCCGCCCTCCCTGGGTCCTCCCTTCCTGTTCCCCCCCCCCCCCCAATCTCATGCCGCCATCTGCACGGCTTTGAGTCACTGTTCACTATCCATCTCTTTTGTTCTGAATAGGTTAAAAAAAAGTCATCTCCAGACTCCCAAGGGTTCATGCCACAGATTTATCCTGTGCAGCCCCCGCCGGGCCCCCTGCAGGGCAGGAGGGGGGTCCTCTTCCTGCACCCCAGCAGTCCCCCCTCCGATCTCTTTGTCGCCATTCCTCCCCTCCGCCATCACCCTTCACTCGAGGAGCCCCTTCATCTCACAGCCCCTCCAGGCCTCTCCCATTCATTCCTCCCTATTGCTGGTTGAAAGGGTGGCCTTCTTGGTGGAGCCCCCCGCTCGTCCCCCTCCCTTCCCCTGCCTTCAGTTTCTCCTCCATTAAGTCATTCTCTGCTGCCTAAGGCCCCCCATGCTTCACCCGTTTTAGACTCCGTTGTAGAGCTCTCGGCTGTTCCCCTGTGTCTCCTCCCTTGTTCAGTCAACTCCTAGAAAAAGCTGTCTGGGCTTGCTGCCTCTGACCTCGTCACCCAACTGCTCTCTCCAAGATTCGTGTCTTTTAAGCCCTATGCCTTTAAGGGTGTTCTCCTTTGATTCTGTGTGTCACAGTGCAGGGGTGGGAGGAGCCATTGATTTAGGCCCCCCCTCCTTGTGCTGAATGCCAGAGATAGAAATAACTGCTAGGAAAAGGAAGAGCCCTTGCCTTCAAGGAGCCTACATTCTAATGGGAAGACATGTAAAAGAATGCTGCTGGGCAGGTTGGGGAACATACATGAGCAGCGTGGGGCAAAAGCTAGAGAGAGGAAACAAAGCGGGGCTGCAAAGAGCTCCCTTTTGGTGGAGTGGACCTGGGTGGGGCAGGGAGGGGTTAGAAGGCTTTGGGCCCTGAGGGAGGTTATAGAGCTGGAGGGAGAGATTAGCTGCCCTGAGGCAAGGAATGAAAGTCAGGACTGAGTTCAGATGCTAGCACTGTCCTTGCAATGTCTGGGCAGTGCTGTTTCCTCCTCTGGGCTAGTGGGTTTTTCTGTAAAATGGGAGATAGACCTCAAATGGTCTGAGTCTACCTCTGTAAGTCCACGCCAAAATCTGGGAACTTCTTTAGTCTGAACCTGAGTGCAAGGAGCTCTGCTGGATTGGTGCTGAGGTGCTTTGGGGAAGCCTGGGAAATAGGCCTGAGAGGGGTTGGGGGTGTCCCAAGGTCACACATTGAAATAGAGGGCTTCTGGCCACTGCAGGCACTGTTTGCAGTGCCACTGAGGCTGTTCTCATGTTGGAAATGCTGGGAGGCATTGGTGCTGCTTCCAGTGTCTCCTCAGCATCTCCATGTCACATGGGTGCCAGCATCATCTTGAGGCCACGCCTGGCCTTTTGGCTTGTTTTAAATCAGTGTCTTGTTCTGCTTCACGTTGGTTTCCAAATATATCTTCCCTTCCCATAAGTCTTACCTCATTGGAGAGGGAGGAAGGGGCAGCAATTCAGCAGAAACAGTTGTCAGCCCATTTGTGCAATATTTAATACTCTTATTCCCTCCTGCAGTGAAGGGGGAGGGAGGATCGAATTCCCAGTTCTCCAGAGCCAGATGGCCATGAAAGTGACTCAGTGTTTAGGCAGTTTTAAATGTTTATTGACACCTTTTGTTTTGCTATCACTTTACTATTTTTCCCCTCTTTCTTCCCTGAGCCATCCTTTGTAACAAAGAATTGAAAAGAAAACAAAAAAGCAATTCTTTCCAGCTTTAGGCCAGTAAACATGTGTGTCATTCCCAGTTTGGAGAGTTAGAAGGGAAGACAGTGGTCATCTGGTCTGTCCCTTACTGGGCCTCCAGCTTCTCCTTGAAAATCTCCAAGGAGAATGCAGCCTGGTTTGGGACACCTCAGGCTGAATAAGTCTCTGGAATTTCCCATGTTTGCTGGGTCTGCTCTCTGGAGCCAAAGATTTTCTCTGACAGCCCTGCCAGTACTTGAGGACAGTGGTCACGTTTCCAGTTTATTCATTTGTCCTCATGTGTCATAGACCATCACCATTCCTTGTCCATAGCTGGACCCAGGGCTCTAGATGAGATCTGATCAGGATAGGACAGAGGGATTCTTCGACCTTCCTCTCCTTGGGAGCTCAATCCCTCTCCATGCAGCCCAACACTGAACTCGTGCTTTTGGTTTCCTCATCCCACATTCATTGAGCTTGCAGGACCTTAAACTCCTAGTTTTCGGAATTATCTAAACATGCCTCCCCATCTTAATGATTAAAATTTATTTTTGTGCCTAAGTGCAAAAATTTACATTTATCCCTATGAAATTCCATCTTACTAGATTTAAATCGGTTCTGTGGCTTGTTGACCAGTTCTGTTAACTCTCCCAACTTTGGGACATCTGTAAGTTTGAGGGACATGGCCCCAAAGGTCTCAATCACTGATTAAAAACAAGAACCTGCAACCCAGCTGAGATTCCTTTAAGAACTTCCCTGACTTGGATTGTTGTATAATCCTTAGCACTTCATCTACTTTATAAGAATAGTCTGAGATACTTCATGGAAGTCTTTGTTAGAATGTGGGCAAAGGGGCAGCTAGGTGGCACAGCAAATAGAGCACTGGCCCTGGAGTCAGGACCTGAGTTCAAATGTGGCCTCAAACAATTGACACAAAAACTAGCCTTGTGACCTTAGGCAAGTCACTTAACCCTAATTGCCCCTCCAAAAAGCAAAAAGAAATAGAATGTGGGTAAAGTTTCCCTCTCGTATCCTAGTTCAGTAATACTGTCTAGAGAAGGACTGAGGTTGTCTGGCAGCCCCTGCCCCCGTTGCTTGTGTGCGATTCACTCTGCCTTAGTTTGATTTTCTTACTGTCTCCCATGCATTAACATTCCATGTTTATATAAGGGTTAAAAGTTGCAGAGCACAGCCCTAGAAGGTAAGTGCTGTTATTTCTGTTGTACAGATGCAGTGACTTGCCCAGGGTCACACAGTGAGTGAGGCCAGATTTGAACTTGGGAAGATAAGTCTTCCTGAGTCCAGGCCTGGCCTTCTGTCGGCTTCACCCCCACTTTGTTCAGCCATTTATTTACCCAGTGAATGGGTACCGTCTTTGGCTTATAGTTCTTTGCTACCATACAATGGTAGCAGGCTCTCCAGACTGGCTGCTTCATCCTCCCTTTCTTGTATTGCTAAGCTCCTGCCACACTAGACCCTTTGATGTTCTGGCATTCAGTGCCAAAGTTAACTGTCTAGGGATAAAGTTCCCTCATCATCCCTGCCTTTCAGAAGCCTTCCTTTGAGGCTGACTTTGGTGCTGTGTTTCTTCCTTCTCCCACTTGTCCTTTGGCCTGCCCTGCCCCCAGGAGAGACGGCAGCGATGGTTCTGTTCTTGTCTAGCACCTTGTCTGTGGTAGACCCTCTTGGATTGAGTTTGACAAGTGTTCTAGACTTGGGTCACTTTGTGTTAATTCTGTCACTGCTCAGCCCATCCATTGACTTATCTAGCATTCCAGACACCCAGTATGGATGTTTGTCCAACCATTAGCCATCCTTTTTCTTACATTACCTGTCTGGTTTCTCTTTGCCCGACAGACTTCTGGGCCTGGAATCAGGAAGATCTGAGTTCAAATTTGACCTTGGACATTTACCAGCTATGTGACCCTGGGCAAGTCACTTAACCCCTGCTTGCCTAAGTGGCATCTTCTATAAAATGTGGATAATGATAGCACATACCTCCCCGACTTGTGGGGGGGATCAGATTTGGTGATTGTTGTAAAGCACTTAGCACCCTGCCTGGCACATAGGGAGGAAGTGCCCAGAAATGTTAGCTATTGGCATGGTCCCTCCTTGTCCTTCAGCCTCACCCATTTCTCACAGAGCCTTGAGAGTCAGGCTGCTTGTTGCCCTGTGTGCTGGGTAGCCACGTGCTTCTGTTCTGGAGTTTGGTGGTGACCTGGTGGCTTTTGCAAATTAGCTGGATACACAGCTGCTCACCAGATTCTCCCGTAAACTCACGTTTCTGGCCCCTGGGCCTTAGTTTCTGCCTTTTGGAACACCTGCTAATGTGTGACACGCAAGCCGTTGTGGTGTGATGTCTGTTGCAGCAGGGGGAAGAGCATTGAGTGTCCTGTAGGCAAGTGCACAGGGTTGGGAGTTGGCCCGGGGCCTCCTTTTTGGCTCCAGTTTGGTGACCAAGGACGGTGACATGTGGTCGAGAGGAGAGGGATCCGTGGACCTTGAGGCACCGTGGCACTAGGAGCCACGGGCCTTGCTGAACTCTGCCACTGATGGCTCTCCTTTTTTGTAGGAAGAGGAAGAGGAGGAGGAGCAAGAACTGGTGGTAAGAGCCCTTTTACAATGGAAACCATCCCTGTGAGGGCTAAGGGCTCAGGCTGCAGTAATGCGTTTTGGGGAGGGGTCATCGGTGCTGCAGGGGAGAATCCTGGGAAGTGTAGCAGAACAGCAGATGTGGTGCTTGGTAGGGGAGGGCCATATGGAGCTGGAGAATGGTTGGCTGTCAGGGCCAGGCCTACGGGCATTATCCCATGCTGACTGTTGCTGGTGCAGTGGCTGAGCCCCCAGAGCCCACCATAGTCAAAGGGAGCCCAGAATCCCAGAGGTAGCAGTAATTCCAACCCTTCTTGACAGTCCCAGCTCTGTACCACAGACCTTGTAAGTTCCCACAGACAGGAACTGCCCTGCTCTTGTAGGCTCTACCACCTCTGAGTAGCTAGGAGGGGAGTCCAGTTGTCCCTAGTGAGGTCTCCCAGCCCTGTTCTCTAGGTGAGACCTGGAATTTTGGGGGCCAGGCCAAGGTAACTGAGGGCAAAGGGCAATGAAGGACCTGAGACCAAGGGAGGGTCTGTGGGCAGTGAGGGAAGGCCTCCTGGGCCCCTGACTCTGCCTTTTGTATCTCTTGAGGACCCCTTGACCACTGTGAGGGAGTACTGTGAGCAGATAGAGAAATGTGTGAAGGCCCGGGAGCGGCTAGAGACCTGCACAGAACGTGTGTCTTCACACCCCCACACTGAGGAGGACTGCACTGAGGAGCTCTTTGACTTCCTGCATGCCCGAGACCACTGTGTGAGTCACGGCTCCTTGCCAGAGGACTAGCCCGAGCAGGCCCCTTCTCTGAGGCTCAGTTTCTCCCTCTGTAAAATGAAGTTTGACTCAGTGGCCTCTGAGGTCCCTAGAACTAAGGGCTTCCCTGGAATTCTGGGGAACCAGAAGCAGCTGGGGCAAATAGGAGCACAAGAGATGCTGGTCTGGGATTGGCCTGGCCTGGTGGGGTGCTAGGTGCTGGGTCTCAGGCCTTTGCTGTCATCAGCTTGAGGGCCAATGCACTTACTTGGGTTTTTGCCTGTGTCCCTGGTCCTGGTGCTGCTTAGTGCTGCTGTGTGGTTCAGTAGTTAGAGCACTGGACTTTGAGCCAGGGAGACCTGCCTGAGTTCACATGTGGCCTCAAGACTCTTCTGCCTGTGTGACCCTGGCTGGGCAAGTCCTTTGCCCTGTCTGAGCTTCAGTGTGTTTACTGTAAAAGGGGTGGCACACATCTCAGGCCCATTAGCTGTCATTGTGGGGGGTTATTCCCACCACGTGTCTGACGCCTCCTCTGAGGCACTAACTACCCAACCTTTTCTTTGGTATTAGACGAACCCTCAGGAGAGAGCTTTGTTCACCTTGGCCCTTTCCTTCCCCAGGTGGCTCACACACTCTTTGAAAGTGTGAAATAAGTGTCTGTGGCTGTGCCAGCTGCTCCAGGCTCTGCCCTGTTGGGGGGCGTCAGCAGGAATCATTTCCCATCACATCGCTTGGGATGAAAAACACTGCTGTACCGTGATGTCATTCTGCATGAGGCTGTGTGGCTTAGGCTTGGGCCTGGAGCCCGTGTGACCCACAGCAGCTCCATTGGAATAAAGCTGTCATCTGTGAAGATGTCTCCTGTTGTCTCTGAAAACATACTCAAACGCTGGGCAGTGGCTGCCCTTCCGAGAAAAGGGCCCCCGGGGCCAGCAGAGGGGCAGTTTCCCATAGAAATAGAGGCCATAGGAGTTTGTGGTGGGTGAGGGGAGTGGCCACCCCAGATCACTGGGCCCAACATGCAGGCAGCTGAGGCTTGTCTTACATCCTCTTCCCCAGCTTTTCCTGCCCGAGGTCGGCCCTGTCCTGGCTCCTCCTTCCCTGGGCCCTCTTCCTAACTCTTTTCCCCTGCCTCTGGGTCCTGTTTCCCAGACTTCCCTGGGCCTGTCTGGCATCATCCCATGATCTGCTTACTAAGCTGGGGGTCCTCCTTGACCTGGCCCCTGGGCCAGTCACTTCACCCTGTCTGCCTCCAGGGTCCTGCTGCGGATCCAGCAGAAACTCCACAGCATCGCTTGGTGCGCACTCCTTGTAAAGGGAAGCCCGAGCCAGGGCAGCAGCGCTTACTCTGGTGCCTTGCCTCAGTTTCCTCGTCTGTAAAACAAGAGGTTGTAGTGAGCCGGCATCAGAGAGGGAGGGGGGAATTAGAAACTTACGAGAAGTGAAAGTTTAAAACTAAAAATAATTTAAAAAGAAAGGGGGTTAACTTTGTAGAGTTGGGAGTTGCCCGGCTGCTGTCTCGGGGGCATCTGGGGTGGCGGCCCGAACCCCAGGCCCCCCTGCCTGCCAGGCTCGGTCCCAATGCGGCAGAACAGCGGGGGGCCTGGCGCTCTGCTGGCCGCTCCCAGCCGGCATTTCGGCCGCCTTCACCGTGGGGGTCGGGGTCGGGGCTTAAGGCCCTCGCTCTGAGCCTCAGTTTGCTCAGCTGTGAAAGTGGATCGCACCGGCCCCGGCCTGCCGGGGCTGGGAGCGCGGAGGACAAAGAAGCCCGCCACCGGTCGCGCCTTTGTCATCTCCCAAGACGCCCCTCGCGCCACTAAGCGTCAGGTGGGGCACGGCGCTGCTCCTTGGCGCCCTGACTTCCGGCGTGGCGGGCGCCATCTTGATGAAAGCCCTAGCTCTCCGGCCCGGGCTCCAACCAGGCCGGAACAACTACACCAACGCGCCTCGCCGGAAGCGGACGTCAAAGGGACGCGCAGACCGCGCACGCGTGGCCAACATGGAGGCGTCCTGGCGCGTTCTAGCACGGACACACCGGCTGCTGAGGCCCCTTGGGCCTGGGCTGATTCCGCGGAGGCTGAGGCACAAGAAAAAATGGGTTTGTGACGGGCGCCACCGGAAGCGTCCCCTGCCCGGGAGGGGGGGGGTCGAGGTAGGGGTTCGGGGGGCGGGGCCTGCGCCTTGTCCGGGATGGGCTGCGCATGCGCCCAGAACCACGCGCGAAGCGGTTCGGGCCTTTGTTCCTGTTTCTGGGATGAGCGCGCCAATTATTCGCGGCCTCCTTGGAGCTCGCACCGGAAGGAGGGTTGGGGTGCGGGCTCGAGTGGCCTGGACGAGGCCGGGGCTGGCTGCTGACCAGTAGCCACTCGAACGGCCCCCTAGTGGGCTTCCCACCCGGGGAAGGAGCGAGCTGCCAGTCCCGCGGTCACGGGCAGTCTCATCACGTGACCCGTAGCCCGGTCCTCTGAGCTTCCTAGAGCGTTCTTCCCACTGCGGGCCGTCCTGGCTGCCCCAAGGCCTGGAAGGCGCCCCCTTCGACACCCCCTTAATGCTGGAACCTTCCCTTCCTTGTCTGCGGTTTATCAGGATTTATTTGCCCTGTTTCTGCAGAGCTCTCGGCGTGCGGTTCCCCGCTAGACTGAGCTCCTATATAGCGCATCGCATGGTCAGGCATACACTAGGCCTCCATCAGCGATTATCAAATGCTGATAAGTCCTTTGATGTTGGGTCCGGCCCTTTTGTGACCCCATTTGGGGGTTCCTTGGCAGAAACACTGGAGTGGCCCTTTAGTTCTCCAGCTCATTCGTCCAATGAGGAAACTGAGGCAAAAGGGGTTAAGCCCAGGGTCACACAGCTAGCACGGGTTTGAGGTTTCAGATTTGAGCTCAGGGCTCCAGGCCTGGTGTGCTATCCACTGCAATACCTAGTTGTCAGAAAACAAATGCAGGGCTGTGTAAATAAAGAACCCCCCCCCAAGGGTCTGTGCTTGTTTGGAGTCGGGAGTTTTCACCCCTGACCATCGTCCATCCTTACCCAGGCTCCATACAATGTGAATACAATGCAGTTGGGGGGAGGGCGTCCAACAGTTTGTTTTCCTCATCTGTGAGCTCCTAGAGGTGGACTGGTCAAATCTTCAAGCTCTTCCTGTGTGCTAGGCACTGTGCTAAATACCAAAGATAAAATTAGAAGTGAACCAACTAGTGTTTGCTGTCAAGGAGAAGAATGGGGAGAAGGAATAGGAGCCCAGCAGCATGGTCGGAGCTGGGCCCATGGCAGAGGAGGGCAGAAAGACCCAGGGAGAGGAGCTGGGCTTGCTTTCTTTGACATAGGGAGCTACTAAGGAAACTGCAGCACAATCTTCCTGTCTCAGGGCATTAAGGTCACAAAGCTAGACAAAAATGCTTGTTGAGTTGAATTTAAATTTCTCAGATTGCTTTGCTTATTTGACTGGGATTTAGCACAAAATGAAGAATTCAGCAGCTGTGACTGAGGTGTATGGAAATTGTAAAGTAAGCATGGGGGGAGGGGGGCGGTGTCCAGGATAGATCCAGGAGACCTTCAGGGAAAGCCTGAGGACCCTTTCTCACCTTTGCAGGCCTCCACAGAGCCAAAGTTCTCCCCCACCCGGATGGCCCTACAGAATTTTGACATGAACTACAAGGTCCAGTTTGGAGACCTGTGGCCCTCCATCCGGGTCAGCCTTCTCTCGGAGCAGAAGTATGGGGCCCTGGTCAACAACTGCTCCACTTGGGACAAAACCATCTCTGAGTTAGAAGAGCTCAAGGCCAAAGATTTTGTGATGGAAGCACAGAGAAGGGTGCAGCAGAAGGCCTTCCCTGAAGAACCCAGTGCCCCTGTCCTTCCTCCACAGCTGGAGACACACAGCCCCCCAGTAACCTCCTGGCCCTGCAGCCCTAACCTGCACTGTTACACATTTAGCAGAGGGGACATCAGCCTCTTCCATCCATCCAGGTAGGTCATATATCAAGTGCCCTTTGCCCTGCTTGGGGGGAAGGTAGGGGTGAGGGTTTTAGTGCTGGGGCCTTGCCCCCATTTTCCAGTTCAGGAAACAGGCTGGGAGAGGGAAGGTGCCTTGCAGCCTCTAAAGCTCATCCCCCATGTGCTGTCATGGAGGGGAAATGGCGCCACACCAATGTGGTTTTATGGGAGTGCCACTGGGGCTCAAAGGAGGGCATCTGGCTGGGGAACTGACAGGTTAATTCCTAAGGTTTCTGAAAGAGGGAAAACTGCTGAGAACAAGAATGTGGCCAGTGTTACTGCCAAAAAGGACAATTGGGGGCGTAGGACTCAGGGCTGGAAGAGTCGCCCTTTGTTGAGTTCAGGCCCTCTTGTTTTGTTTGGTTAGAAACCTAAGTTTCAGCTGGGGAATGACTTGCTTAAGGCCCCACAGGTATTAAGATGCAGAGCTGGCAGTCAGTCCCAGGGCCCCTGATGCCCAGTAATCCCTTGTTCTCACCCTTGTCTTGAGCTCCTTTGGAGGCCGGGGCTCCACCTCCCCAGCTTCCTGAGGTTCCTGCATCTCGAGCACTGGTCCTGTTTGTGGTGGACCTGAAGCTACACATCTGGGGACCCACTGGGACTCCTGAAGATGTTTGACCCATCATAGCTGAGCTGCCAGGCCTCTGGGTACCATTTTCATCTCTCAGCTTGCAAGTGTAATGGGTTCGGGCAAGCTTTACAGACCATCAGCCTGGCTGAAGCAGCAGGGCCCCTGGGCAAGAGACAGGAAGCAGCCTGAGCCAGGCAGGGAATATGCCACTGACCCCTTGATCACCGTTCTCCCTCAGACTGTGATGGGGCCAGCTCAGGACACTGAAAACAGGAGCCTTGGCAATAGCAGTGCCCCCCCAGACTACCTCAGACCACCAGAGCTGTGTCCAGCCCAGGCCACCCCTTCTTCCCCCCCCACTTTGGAGGAAAGAACTCATTCTAGAGAAAGAAGGGCCCCACCTTCTCATCACCACCAGCAGCTGCTGCTGACCAGCTGCCACCAACAGTCAAATGGGAAGAGGAGCCAGGGGTTTAGCAGCAGGGGATGTCAGTCCTAAGAAGAAGGGGTCAGCCATCCCCACTGAATGCTACCCACACAAGACAGCCTGGCTGAAACAGCAGCATCCTCAGGGAGAGACACGGGGTAGCATAGGGATGGGGCAGGTCAGTCTGCTGCCACCATCACCACCTTGACCCAGGTGGGAACAGCTCCAGACCCAAGAACCTGGGGAGGAGCCAGGCTTCCAGCTCCCTCTGCCGGCCTCTTGGGGAGATGCCACCTGGGATCTGTTCCTGCAGGGACTGCAGCCACAGCTACAGAAGGCCCAGAACAGACCAAAGTCTGGGCTCTGAGGAAAGGATCTGGAAGAAGAGGCCTGGCCCTCTGCTTGGCTGTTGCATCCTCAGGATCAGGGGATATTTCCATTTGATGTACAGCTGAAACCTTCTCCAGGGGGCATCTCCCCATTAGACTGCTCCTAGGGCAGAAAGTACTTTCTCTATTTGTATCTCCAGTATTTTTCACCAGGAGGAATTAAAAAACACCATTCACTCACGATCAGCAGACTGGGCATTCCTCACACGTCCCATAGCACAGAACAGCTGGAGCCCACTGTGATGGGTGTTGAATATGGAAAAGCCCTTGGAATAAAACACTGCTGCGCTCTTGATTGTGGACCACCATCACACAATTAGAATTATACATGACCAGAAGGACCATGGAGGTTGGCCTGAGCATGCTGCCCTGGAAAGTTGGTCTATCATTTAAGGAGGGGGAGAGGCAAAACTGCCTCAGTCTTTTCCTGGGAAAGGGAAGGAAGGACATAAGGACACAGCTGTTCTTTGGGTGTTTCCTCCACTAAGGATATATGGGAGGGTGTGGAAAGAAGTCTTCCAGGGTGAGAAGGCACCTGCTCCCTGATCCATTGAAGCTGTGACCTTCATTCTTTTTGTAGAAGCCATAGCCAAGGACCAGCTGAGCCCCTGTAGCTTTATCTCTATGTCAATTTAAGGTAATTTAAGGTTGAGACATTTGTGGCCCACCTCAAGGTCCCCTGAGCCTCTTGGCAGTGTTCTGGGGCCCAGGTCTGGTGGTCCTTGCTCCTGAGAGCAGCATGTAGATATGGAGGCCTCTCCTTAGTCCTGTTACTTATTAAGGGACCTCAGAAAGAAAACATGGGCTTTCTGCCCCCCAAAGCAGGAAGGAGGCCTGCAGTCCTTAAGTGTCTACCTCCAGAAGCCAAGCATGCCACTAGTGTCAAATAACCCCAGGGTGTGACCACACTGCCCCTCAATGAAAATCCTTCTGCAACAGTGGCCATCTGGTCTCTGCTGGAAGACCTGCAGAGAGATGGAATTTTCTGCCCCTCACCCATCTGCCTCTGGGTCCTCTGGGGTGGGGAGGCCCTGCTGTCTCAGGGCACTACCCCCCTTTGCGGAACAGACCTGGTGGCTATGGGTCTCGGCCTCCTCAGGCTCCCATTCCTACTTCTGAAGCCTCTGGCCCTGTCTTCCAGGATCAGCAGCCTGGGTGTTCTTGACTACTACCTCATGGATGCCTCCTCCTTGCTGCCTGTGTTGGCCCTGGGTGTCCAGCCAGGTGATGCTGTCCTTGACCTGTGTGCTGGACCTGGTGGGAAGACGCTGGCACTGCTCCTGACTGGCTGCTGCTGTAAGTAGAGTCGCAGAGCAGTTGGGCACTCTTTGTTCCCTACCTGCTTTGGGAGCATCAGGGTCACCTTGGGGAGGGTGGCGAGCAGGTGGCTTCCCTCCTTGCCCCAGCACTGATGCCCCACAATTCCCTCTTCCCGTGACACCTTTTCTCTTTCTGGGCCAGATGAGATGGGAAAGATTGTGATTAACAGCCCTCAGACTTCAGATTGGTGGGACTGTCTCCCAAAGCAAGGAGCAGTTCTTCCTGGGGAACAGAGGAGACTCAGACTTTGTGGGCAGTGGGTCAGAGGATCTTCTTAGAGCTGCCTGGGGCCTCAGAGATGACTGAGGCAGCCTGAGGTGGGGGAGAGAGCTCTGAGGGGAGTCTCAAAGACCAGGGGCAGATCCTTCCCCACCATTTGTCGCTGGCACCCCAGAACCTTAGTTTCCTCCTTGTGTGGTGAGGCTTACTTTACTGCACGGTGGTGGTCAGGAAGATCCTCGGAGAGGGGTGTGTGTGTGTGTGTCTGTCTGTCTGTCTCTGTGTGTGTCTGTGAAAAGATAAGACCCCCTCCCCCAAGATCAGGAAGCCCCTCCAAGACAAGGGCTGCCCTTCCCTTATATTTCTGAGAGCCTAGGACTGTACTGACTAACAGATGAGAATACAGATTCAGAGAGTTTATCTGCTCAACATCATGTGGCTTATAAGGGGCTGAGCCAGGCTATGAATGGTCACCTTCTCACCCCGAGTCTGTGCTCACTGAGCCAGTAGATGGAACCCAGACCTTCTGCTTCCCCTGAGGGGTCTTTGACTTGGCCTCAGTATCTGTATCTGGGGACTGGGCCCAGCACACTGCTCCTTGGTGAGGCCCTACCTGGCCAGCTTCTTCTCAGCAAACTTTCTTCACTCCACTCTCCTTCCCTTAGACCACCTGGCAGCTAATGACATCTCTGGCTCCCGAACGCAGAGGCTGAAGCAGATTCTACACAGCTATGTACCCCAGGACAAGAACCAGGTGCGAGTCACATCCCAGGATGGTAGGAAGTGGGGAGACCTGGAGAGGAACACCTACGATCGGGTGAGTGACTGGTTCCCCAAGACCCTGGAGTCCCAGGATGCCTAGATCTAGTGAGTGCAGGAGCCCACACCTGAGCTGGGTACAACTGGGCGCCCCCTTGTGGGGACTCTCGGGCAGTAGCGGTTCAGAGCCCTAGACCTGTGTGTTACAGGGCGGCGGGCCCACTCTGCAGGTTTTCCCTTTCCCTGTTGTCCTTTGCTTTATAGTCATATTGTGTGTGTCTGTGTATGTGGTCTCATCACTCACTATACTGCCTAGTGCCCATGAGGAGGAGGGAGGGAAGGAGAGAAATCCTCAGGGGCCTTGCTGTTATTGTCCCCATTTTATAAGTGAGTGAAGTGACTTGCCCAGGGTCGCTATCATTGCATCCCTGAGCTGCCTCTCTTCTTTGTGGCTGTCCCTGTCCTTTGTCTGGGGTTGGGGGTTGGGACGACCAGGCTGGAGTGGGCAGATAGTCCAATGTTCTCTAAGGCCTTTCCTCCTTGGAGCAGGTGCTGGTGGACGTGCCCTGCACCACTGACCGGCACTCTGTCATGGAGGAGGACAACAACATCTTTAAGCGCTCCAGGAAGACTGAGCGGCAGATGCTGCCCATGCTGCAGGTGCAGCTCCTGGTGTAAGTGGGGCAGGGCCTGAGGCCGCTCTGGAGGGCAAGGAAAGAGAACCCCAAGTGGTAGCTGGAAGCGCTGCACGTATCAGCTGTCGTTCTGTTCAGCGTGGCCATTGGTTCCAGTCCAAAGACTTAGGCAGTACAAATTGGAATGATGCAACCACATGTGGGTCTTGGGTTATTCTCACACCTCAGGCCCTGGCTGTGTTTTCAGGGGCTCCCTGGGCAGCAGACAGGCGGCCTGCACAGAGCTGAAACAAACCACTTTCGGCCCTGTGTGAACCCCCCAGTGAGAACAGGGTCCCCAGCAATGGGGAAGAGACCATTAGGATTGGGGCCCAGAATTGGCAGCCACTGCTCCTTCCTTTTCCTGGGGCGAGATGTTTCCCTGATTGTCCCTTTGGGTACAAGAGTGTAAGGTCTTCTGAGCCCTGCCCTGAGTGGGTAGAATGTGACTTGGAAAGGTGGGCTGGAGCCAGACTGCAGAGGCCTTGATTGCTGGGCCCGATATTTTATCCAGTGATCACTGAACATTCTGAGGAGGGGGTGATGTGGTCATTTTGGCAGCAGTGTAGAAAGTAAGGGGCAATGAGGTGGCTCAGTGGATAGCCCACTAGGCTTACAGCTTACTTGGGCAAGTCACTTTACTCTGCCTCAGTTTCCTTATCTGTCAAATAAATGAGCCACAGAAGGAAATGGCAAACACTTCAGTATCTTTGCCACCAAGACCTTAAAAGGGGTCACGAAGAGTCAGACATGACTGAACAACAACAGAGTATAGGAGGAAATGGGGTTAGGGAGGCTGATTAGGTCATACAGTAGAGTCCAGGGAAGAGGTGAGAAGGACCCAAGCCAGACAAGAACTGTGTGGGAATGGCCTAGGGTGAGCCTATTGGATGGGAGGGGTGAACAGGCTTCAGCTATGGATGGGCCCCACTCCCAACAAGCCCTGCCCCTAAAGAATTGAGCCAAAGTCTGGAGACGGAACAGAGACTTTTGGCAGCTTAGAGCTCTCTTTACGCTGGCTGGGGTCTGGGCAAAACTGGGGATGCCACAGTGAGGGGAAGCTGGCACTGATCTGAATCAACCTAGGAGATACTTCCTGGGGGAGGAGGACCGTCCAGAGACCTGAGTAGTGCACTCCCTGCCAGGACGGGCCTTCAACCCTCTTTCCTTCCTTTCTTTGCTTCCAGGGCTGGCCTCCTTGCCACCAGGCCTGGAGGAGTGGCGGTCTATTCCACCTGTACCCTCTCCCATCTGCAGAATGAGTATGTGGTAGGCGGGGCCATTGACATTCTGGCCAATCAGTACGAGATAAATGTCCAGGTGGAAGACCTGAGCTACTTCCGCCATCTCTTCCAGGATACCTTCTCTTTCTTCCCGTCATGTCGCATGGGCGAGCTGGTTCTCCCCATCCTTTGGGCCAACTTTGGACCCATGTACTTCTGCAGGCTACGCAGGCTAACTTAGCAACTTGACTTTCTGAGACCCTTTTCCTGCAGACCTCCTGTGGATTTCTAGCACAGAGTCCCCAGAAGAGCTGGGAAGGATGCGTGTGCTTTGTCCAAGTGGGTGGGAGATGACAGGACCCCAGTGTGATTCTCTTTGGTGCCTCCTGTAGGTGTTAGAGCAGCGGAGGGGCAAGGCCTCTGCCCAGGCAGAAGGAGCGGCATCAGGAGGCTTTGACAGAGTAATTCCATCTGCAGAGGAAGCTTTTCAGTATGGGATGAAAGGTGGCCCTAGGGCTCCTTAACCTGTCCTGACCCACTGAAAAGTGGGGTGGAGGCGCCTTCAGGGTGGGGCAGCTGTATTCACCTTTGTTTCCCTAAAGTCCATCACAGTGCCTGGTTCGAAGTAGGCACTTAGTAAAAGTATATCCATTGACTGGTTTGGGCTTCAGTTTTTTATGTTTTTCATCATCTATTTTATTTTTTTTGCTTTTTGGAGGACAGTTGGGGTTAAGTGACTTGGCCAAAGTCACACTGGTAGTAAGTGTGTCAAGCATCTGAGGCCAGATTTGAACTCAGGTCCTCCTGACTCCAGAGCCGGTGCTCTATTCACTGCACCACCTCGACGTCCCTCATCATCTGTAGGTGCTAAGAGTCTACTCCTTGGGCAAACACCGTGGGGTGCAGGAACCCACTCTACGAGACTTGGGGAGTGGGGAGACTTTGCTCCACCCAGAAAGCCAAGCCCTGTTATGAAGTAGCTAGGTGGAACTTGGCTTCTAGCTGCTCCTCCGTCCCTCATAGCCTAGCCTGGATCCTTGTGGCAGCTCCTCAGGTAAGGATAGAGGATTCCAAGCTCCAACCCTCCCTAAATAAGAGTGTCCCACCAGCATCTGGGGCAGGTGCTGTACCCTTGGGCAGATCCAGGAAAGGAAGGCTTCAGCTCAAGGTTTTGGGAAAGGTTTCCTTCTGCCCTCTGGGACCAGACCAAACAAGTTCATCCCTCTTTCCTCCAGACTTTGGCTCACACACCCCATGAGAAACATTTTTTGAACATGTTCCCTGTAGGAAAATATTTTGTTCTCACCAAAATATTATTAACAGTCATATTTTTAGAAAGTCACTTTTAAATTTCAATTTACTACTTTTTGATGTAGCAATTCATAGGTGTGGTTCTTTTATTTTTCACAAACGGGTTCCAAATGCACTGGAACTTTTTTGGGGGGAAGATTTTAGAATGGGTTAGAGAGCTGTTTCCAAATTTTCAAGTATATTTTATATATATATATATACACACACACACACACACACACACACACACACACACACACACACACACACACACACACACACACACACACACACACACACACACACACATATAATACAAGTGAGAGTTTTCACTGGTGACACACAAAGACCATTTTCAGGCCCTGGGCTGAGTGGGTAATAGTGTCAGAGGCCAAAGAATGGTCAAGGAGAATGAGGCCTAAAAGAAAGGTAGCAATTCAGCTACTTCAGAAAAGGATTCAGCAATCAGAGGTCACTGGTAGTTGAACAGAGCTGATGCTGAGGAAGTGGTGAACCTAGGAGACTAGAAGGATGATGCTGCCCTCGACAGAGAGAAAGAAGTTTGGAAAAGCGAGGGTGGGCTTGAGTGGAAAGATCACATGATCTCCAGTGCAGACCACAGTCCGTGCATGCCTGCACATTACATGCTATTCCTACTGAGAGAAAAAAAGGGTGGCAGTGGGGCGTCTGAGTCTCCCCCTCTCCACCTCCCCATTGCCTTGGGATTGCACAGAGTCCACTGAATGAAGGACTCCCTGACCTTTTCAACATAGTGCCTCTTCCTGGGTGTTCCTTACCTGGCTTCACTCAGGTTTAGGGGGGACATGTTTGGTTGTGACTTTGCTTACTATACCATTTCATCAAATAACTATTTTGTACTAATTATGTCCTCTGGATAATTATTAAATATAAATACATCCAATAAATCAATGAACATTAAGGCTACTCTGTGCTAGGCCCTGAGCATACAATTACAAAGAATGAAAAATCCTTGTTTGTAAGGAGCTTACCATCTAATAGGGGAGACTGACCAGGATATATATATAATATATACAGAATAAATATAAAGAGTGGCTTGAGTCTGGGACAGCCAGGTAGCCAACCTGTCCTGAGAGTGGGAAGGAACTCTGGTGCTATAATGCCAATCAACCAAGTTCTAGAATGGGGAATTTGCTGTTGTCAATTTTGCCTATTTAAAGGGAGACAGAGACCTCTGGCAAAGATGGCAACCTGAGAGATTCCAAACAAAATGAGCTTTCCTGAAAACCACCTCAAAGATTAGCATTAGTGAGAACCTTTTTTCATTCAGGACTGCACTAGGAGACTTCTAATAGAATAGATAACTTTCAAGCATTTCTATTGTGAAAAACTAGAATTGGGTAGAATCTTTGAAATACAAACACTGGAGGGAATTAATGAAAAGAAATGCAAGGAAAGGTGGCATAGTCATACTAGATCTAAAACTATTATAAAGCAGCAATTATCAAAACTACTTGGTACTGGCTAAAAAATAGAGTGATGGATCAGTGGAATAGGTTAGGTACACAAGATACAGTAGACAATGACTATAGTAATTTACTGTTTTATAAACTCAAAAGAATCCAGCTTTGGGGATAATCACTATTTGACAAAAAGTGGAAAACAGTGTGGCAGAAACTGGCATAGACTAACATCTTACACTGTATACCAAGATTATTGAAACTATAAGCAAATTAGGAAAACAAGAAATAGTTTACCTATCAGATCTATGAAAAAAGGAAGAATTTAGGACCAAACAAGAAACAGAACATTATGAAATGCAAAATGGATAATTTAAATTACATCAAAAAGTTTTTGCACAAAGCCAGTGGAACAAAGATTAGAAAGGAAGCAAAAAGCTGGGAAATAATTTTTATAGCCAGTGTCTCTGATAAAAGCCTCATTTCTAAAATATGTAGAGAACTGAGTCAAATCTGTAAGAATACAAGTCATTCTACAATTGATAACCGATCAAAGGATATGAACAGTCAGTTTGAAGAGGGAAGGGTGATGAGGGGGGGAGGGTAAGTGGTTCTGCCAGGGAAACCTCTCCTAGCATCCAGTCTGGAAGGAATTCACCAGGCTCAAGCAAACTTTGAAGCCGAAATTGTAAAGTTTATTGTTACGCTGTAGAGAACAGCGGGCTAGATTCTTATGGAACCTGCAAACTCGCAGAGGCAGCAGGCATAGTTTTAAGGGGTCAATTATGCTAACTAGGTGAGTAAGGGTGGGATCAGGGAGGAGTTAAGGAGTGGTCAGTGCTCAAAGGACCATACACTTTTAATATCAACTGCGCAGGTGTATTGCCCATGATTTTCTGGGAAATAGCTCAAGAGGGTGTCTAGCTGGAGGTGTGGTTCTAGGCCTGATACATCACTAAAGAGTGCCCAGTCTGCCACCCACCAAGGTCATCAGAGACAGTGTGGGTATATAATTGACTAAGGAGTTAGTATTGAAGAATTTCTGGTGGGGCTGGCCACTCTAAGGGAGATAACATTTACATAACTTACTGTTTCAAGCAGAGATAAACAGGTCATGAGTTGTTGCTGGGCAGAGTGCTGGAAGGGGGAAGGGGAAGAGTCAATGCTCTGAGGCTGGGGGGTGGAAATGTGATCTTACAGACTGCTTTTACAAATTGATTTTACAGACATAAATCCCAAAGCACCCCATTTACAAACTGATGTTACAGGTTTATACTACAGACATATATACATCACAAGGACCCCATCAAGTTTTCAGATGAAATGTAAAGCTATCAATAGGCATATGAAAAAATATTCTAAATAACTATTGATTAGAAAGATGCAAATCAAAATAACTGAGGTACCACATCACACCTATCTGATTGGCTAATATGACAAAACAGGGAAATGATAAATGCTGGAGAAGATGTGGGATGCATTGTTGGTGGAGTTGCAAACTGATCTAATCATTCTGGATACCCTTTGATCCAGCAATACCACTACTAGGTCAGTATCCCAAAGAGATCATAAATAAAGGAAAAGGGCCCACATGTACAAAAATATGTTTAGCAGCTCTTTCTGTGGTGGCAAAGAACTGGAATTTGAAGGGGTGCCCATCAGTCGAAAGGCTGGTTAAGTTGTGCTATATGAATGTAATGGAATACTGTTGTTCCAGAAGAAATGGTGAGCAGGCAGACTTCAGAAAAACCTTGAAAGACTCACATGAACTGATGCTGAGTGAAGTGAGCAGAAGCAGGAGAACATTGTACACAGTAACAACAGCATTGTGCTATGACTGACTTTGATAGACTTGGCTCTTCTCAGCAATGCAAGGATCTAAGACAACCCCAAAGTCTCATGATGGAAGAAGCCATCCACATCCAGAGAAAGAACTACTCGGTCTGAATGCAGATCAAAGCAGAGACTATTTTCTCTTCTTTGTTGCTTTTTCTTTCTCATGGTTTTCCCCTTTTGTTCTGATTCTTCTTTCACAACATGACAAATGCTTAATGTGATCATACGTGTATAACATCAGATTGCTTGCCATCTTGTGAGGAGTGGGGAAATTTAGCAAATGTTGAAAACTAAGAATAAATTTTAAAAAGGAGTATGAATAAAAGGGGAAAAGTACAAACACAGGAAATGAGAAAGCTAAATAAGTGCATTTGAGTTATCTGAAGGGACTAAATAATGAATTGCTTACTTCCTAACAGAGAAAGAAAAGACCATTGTCCCTTCAGAATGCAAGTGTTTCCAAGGGGGAAGGGAACAGAAGGGAAAGGGAATACTCATTTATAGGGCATCAACTGTGTGCCAGAGCCTTTTGACATTCAGGTTAGGGGTGGGGGTGGGGTATGAGAGAACAAGACCTCAATCCAATGTGATTGGCCCTCGAGGCTGTACCAGACAAAGACCAAGGCCATTGTGATCTATAATGCTGGTGCTATGCCCAGAGAAAAGCCTTGGCAAGCATGATTTCCACATTAGGAGTTGCCAGATGAGACTGAAGCTAAAAACTTCAGTAGGGGAGACAGGACCAGTACATAGTCCTTCTAGAGCTACAACAAGGAAGTGGCATCCAGACTGAAGGGGAGTGGGGCCATATCTAGTATTGCAGCAGAATATCACTCTGGGACTTCAGAAATGGATAGGGTCTTGGCTTAGCCACCTTATCTTAGGTTGTAAGAGGGAGCAGAGTTTGGTCCTGTCACATGGTATCATGTGACATATGTTACAAGGCTGCATACATGAGTAAACAGAAGAAAACTCACATAGTGGAGAAATAAAATGAGCTAAGGGAATCACAAGATGAAATTCCAGAAGACAATTCTACAATAATAACAAGTAGAACCCGGGGGGAAAGGACTGAACTAGTTATTGAACTGAAGAAATGAAGAAAAGTTTAAGTGAGAGAAAGAATGACATATGAGCACTGGGAAGGAGAAGAAACAGAAGGTGGAAAACCTTAGACACCTTGAAAACTAAAATGTAGAAAATAGAAGTTCATTAATACAACAAGAAATGTTAGAACAAAATCAAAACTCTCAACAATTAGAATACATGAGCTATCTGCTATCTACTCTGATAACTAATCTGGGAAAGGGAACTAGAGGAAATAATTCAATGATCACTGGACTCCCTGAAAATCACCACACCAAAACCTAGATATCACATTTCAAGAAAATCATAAGAGGAAACTACCCAGAAGTATTAGAACCAGAGGGTAAAGCGAAAATAGAAAGAATTCATACATCATCGCTTGAAGGAAATTCCAAATTCAACAGCCCTGGAAATACTATGGTCAAAATTGAGAACTTCCAAGTTCCCCCCCCAAAAAACAAAACAAAACTGCAAGCCACCAGAAAGAAAGAAGAGACCAAGGAACCACCATCAGGATTACACAAGATTATATGATAATTAGGAGAAAAGAAAGCCTGGAATAATCACAAAGCCAAATGAAAAAAGATTGTTGTGGTTCAGTTGTTTTGATCATGTCTGACTTTTTATGATCCTGTTTGAGTTTTTTTTGGGCAAAGATCCTGGAATGGTTTGCCATTTCCTTCTTTGGCTCATTTTACAGATGAGGGAACAGTCAAACAGGGTGAAGTGACTTGCCCAGGGTCACACAGCTAGGAAGTGTCTGAGGCTGGATTTGAACTCAGGAGGATGAGTCTTCCTGACTCCAGGCCTGGCACTCTATGTACTCTATGTGCCACCTAGCTGCCCCAATAACTAAGATTAACATCCAGCAAAATTGAGTATGATCCTATGAAAAAATAGATCTATAATTAACTTCCAAGCATTTCTGTTGTGAAAACTAGTATTGGGTAGACTATTTGAAATACAAACGTAGGAGACATGAAACCAAGAAGGCTAAATAAATGCATTTGAGCTATTTGAAGGGGTTAAATAATGAATTGCTTACTTTCTAATGGAAAGAAGAAACCATTTCCCCTTCAGAACCCAGCTGTTTCCAAGGGGGAAGGAAAGGGAATAAGCATGTATATATCATTCACTGTGTGCCAGACACAGCACTAAATGCTGCACACATTTTCTCATCTAGCCTTTACAGCCAATAGTTAGGGTGGGTATTGTTATTATCCCCATTTTCCAGTTGAGGAAACCGAGGCAAAAAGATGTTTAGTGACTTACTCAGGGCCACACAGTGAGTAAGGTTCTGAGCCCTTCCTGACTCCTGGTCCATGTCTTTGTCCACTGCCACACGAACTGTGCAGAGGTCAATGAAAGAACAAAGAAGAGCACACTTAAGGCCTGCAAAAGATTTTGTTCTTTTTTTTTCCTAAAAGAATAAGAAATGAGAGGAGGAACAGAATGCAAATAGGGAATAAACATTTCTCACTATTGAGGCACAAGAAGAATATACAAACAGGGATATGGTGGGGTCATGGGGAGCAGCATCTCATGAGCCTTACTTGTATCCAAACTTGGAAAAGGAAGGCTGAACAAACATACTAAATTAGAGGTTAGTGTCGAAATACATTAAATAGGGAGAGGGAGAGACAGAGACAGAGGAAACAGGGAGAGAGATGAAGAGAGAGACAGACACACAGAAAGAAACAGACACAGAGAGGAGAGACACACAGAGAGGAAGGTTTTAGAACTGATAGAGCTGGAAAGGGAAAGGAAACATTTCAACTACAGAAGACTGATTATATTGTTTCATCATCATTTTCTTTTAAATAGTTATTCATTGTTTCTGATTTGTTCTTTGGTCCACTCATTATTTAAGATGTAGAAGACAGATTATAAAGCCATTAGCATTAAAAGGAGAGAAAGGGCAATAATAGCCTTTGGTGTGTGTGTGTGTGTGTGTGTGTGTGTGTGTGTGTGTGTGTGTGTGTGTGTGTGTGTGTGTGTGTGTGTGTTTGGTGAAATGGGGAAGAGCAGAATAGTATTAGATCACTCCAATTATAGATCACCAATATTGATCTCGTTTCTATTCTTCCCCTTTGTTTTTACCTCATAAAGAGGGGAGAGGAAGGACAAAGAAAGGAAACATAATATGTTATGATGGGGGGAAACACTTAATCATAACCGTGAATGTGGACGGTATGAATTCACCCATAAAACATACACCTATGGCTCAATGTGTTAGAAGGCAGGATTCAGCCTCAATGTCCCACTCCAATCCATCTTCCACTCAGTATCAAAGAAGTGATTATCCTAAAGTGTAGATCTTATTGTGTCTCACAAGCATGGGCGTGCACACACACACACACACACACACACACACACACACACACACACACTCAAAGTCAAGCTTATCTCCAGGATCAATTGTAAAGTCTTCTGATGTACGTTTCAAGCTCTTAACCTGGTCCCTTCTGACCTTTCCAGACTTCTTATCCCTTCTCCCAGTTACTCTCTGATCCAGCTACGTTGACCTCCTTCTGTTTCATACAACACATAATCTCTTTGTCCTAGCTGTCCTCCTTCCTCCTGGCTCCCCCTCCTCACCTCCAACTACTGACTTCTCCACTTTCAAACTCAGCTCAAGTCTCAGCTTCTGCGGGAGGCCTTTCCTGTCCCCCCCCCCCTTAGATTCTAGTTTCTTCCTTGAGATCACCTTCTACATGTTCTATAGGGTTTCTCATAGGTACCTATCTATTTACCTGTTGTCTCCCTGTTAGACTGCAAGCTTCTTGGGGACAGAGATCTGCTTTCACTTCCAAGCCTGGAATTTAGTAAGTGCTTAAAGATGTTTGCTGAATGATTGAGATACAAACTACAAGCAACCATATGAAAGAATGGTCCAAATCACTAACAATAAGAGAAATGAAAAAAAAGAAATGAACATTAAAATAAATTTAAGGTTCCCCCTTTTGCCAATCAGATTTTCAAAGGTGGCAAAGGATGACAGTGACCATTGCTGGAAAAACCACGGGAAGACAGGTACTAAGTGCTGTGCTATTAATACAAATACAAGCAAAGAGAAAGACAGTTTCATCTCTTAAAAAGCTTCCATACTACACACTTCCATACTAGGGGAAGTCAACACACAAAAGGAAGATGAAAAATTGGGATGGGATCTGTGAAGGTACTTGGCACAGGGGACACTGTGCTGAAATACAGATAACTGGCTGGCTTAGGACCCTCCCCCAAATGGAAGCTCCTGAAGGGACTCACCAATGGGAGAAAGGGGCCAGCATAGCAGAGGGATGTTCCAGAGTAACAATGCTATAGTTGGGTGATTAATGAGAGGAGGGGGAGGGTGAAAAGGCCCCCATGCTGAGGGAGGTCTTAGGGTGAGGCATGGTGTTAAAATCCAAAGAGAAGCCTAGCCATGAGGAGACTGAAGGTTGTTGGCTGGCGTGGGCCTCTCCCTAAAGTTGAGAGCCCAGCACAGGCATGCTGACAGACTGGTGTAGCAGCCATTCAGGAGGGGAATTTGGAACTACTCCCCCAAACTCACTAAACTGTATCCTTTAATTCTGTGATGCCACTCCTGGGCGTTAACCTCAGCAATAGAGGGAAACTACCTATAGGTGAAAATATAACAACGTTTTTTCTTAGAGCAAAGAGCTAGAAACTAAGGGATCAGTGGGGGAATGGATAAGCAAATTGTGATATATGTTTGTTTGTTTTTAGCTTTTTGGAGGGGGGAAGGCAGGGCAATTGGGGTAAGTGACTTGCCCGAGGTCACATGGCTAATAAGTGTTCTATTCATTGTGCTCTATTCATTGGGCCACCTAGCTGCCCCTGCAAATTGTGATATATAAATGTAATGGAATATTATTAAGGCATCAAAGTGACAAATATGAAGGATTCAGAGAAATTTGGGAATATCTAGATGAACTGATACTCATGGAAATGAGGAAAATTAGGAGAAGTTTATTTATACAATAGCCACCACAATGCAAAAGATCTTTGAAAGTCGAACTCTGGTTTAGCCAGTCTGCCGAGATGCTTTACTGGGGGTGTGGCTGCTACACATGCTACAGGTTCTTGGAGCCACAGGTGAGAGTGGGGTGACAGGTGGACCCCAAAGGTAGATGAACACCCCCTTCCTCACCGCTTAGAGACCACTGGAAGGAACTGGACATGTTTAGCCAGGAGAAGAGGACACAGCTGAGCCTGTCTTTGAGTGTCTGAAGGACGTTATGTGGCTTCGGGAATAGTCTTGATTTATCTGGCCCCATAGAGGCCAGGCTAAATAGGGGGACGCTTTGGAGGGGCTAAATAAGGCCAGATGGTCACCTCCCTCCCTCTCATTGTCCTCACGGCCTTCCCTTTCATGATTAAGAATGCTGAAATTTCTCTTTGGTCCCAAGGTCCACTGGCCTCTCCTGTTTCAGCCACCCCTCCATGCTTAGGCCATCACATACTTCTGCTCTGACCTCACCTTCCTCCTTGCTCATCTTAATTCTCCACTTAGTGCAGCATTACACCGTCTCCTTGGCTTAGGTCTCTTGTCCTGCCTTGAGTCAATCACAACTTGTCACATTCCAACTTCAGTTTACTTTCCCACCCCCATCCCAGATGCCTTTTTGGCCCTCAGTATTCGGCTGAATGGGCAAGGCAATCCTTTTACTCATCCCTAATTCATTCTCTACCCCCACCCCCCACCCCAGCAGCTGTTCCAAATCTTCTGTCTTCCACCCTCCCACCCCATCCCCTCCCATCCTCTCAGCAGAGGACTCCATCTTCCACTTTAATGAGAAAACACAGGCCATTGCCCACTTCCTCTTCTATTTTACATCTTAGAACCCCCTTCTAAGCCCCCCATCTTCTCTTCTGTTCCAATCACCTCAACACGACCGTCAAAATGCCATTCTAAGGCCCAGGTCTCCCCAACTCAGTAAGTGCCACTGTCAGGGAATTCCTCAGCCCAAGTTCCAAGATCTGTCTACCCCAAAGGACTGCTTCTGCTGGACCTCATAGCCAGCCTCCTCAGGTAAGGCCACCCTCGGGCCTTTCATCTGTCCCCTGAGGAACAGCCTTTAGGGCCTGGGCCAAGTGTCTTCCATCTGTCCCCAGACCACTTTCATCTGTGCCAGCCTGAGACAATTTCTACCTCCTGCTACCAGCTCATTGTTCTTAGTGGGATGTGGAGAGCTTCCTGTGCCCCTCTCTGACTGCAGGCCTTTCCTTTCCTGCTGCTCCTATCCTTTGAGGGTAGAGCATGGTGCCCTCTGCTCAGTGATGAACACTCTCATACCTACTCATACCTTTCATATTGCAGCATCCCACAGCTCCTATATATTATCATTCAAACCCTATTCCAAACCCCCTACCACCCAAGTCCTCATTCTTCTCTGCTTTAATCCTCCTACCAGTTTCGGCCTACCATTCACTCCTTCCATTGTGTCCTCTGGAATGCCTTTTCCATAGGCAACAAACTTCCCTTCATCCTAAATCTTTTCCTCTTCCATTCCTTCCATCTACCTGAAACCTAGCTTCCCTCTGGCAACACAGACTCCGTGGCCACCCTTTCCAGTACTGGCTGAACCTTCACTCAATCTCTTCATCTCATTCCTTCTTCTCCACATCCTCCCCCTTCCTCTATCACTCAGTAACCTCTCTTCCTTTGAAGCCCATACTATTCATATTTATTATCCAATCAAAATCCTGGTAGCTGTCATCTACAGATGCCCAGGTTGCTCCCTCCTCTCCTTTGGTACCTAGCTCACAATTTTTCTTTCCCAATTATAAAATACTCTTTACATAAATAAAGGCATATCTAAATAATTGGAGAAATATTAATTGTTCATGGGTAGACTGAGCCAATATTTTTAAAATGGCAATACTATGTATATTAATTTACTTTTTCAGTACCACACCAGTCAAAAAACCCAAAGGACTGCTTTTTTAAAAGCTAGAAACAATAGTAACAAAATTCATCTGGAGAAAAAAAAGGTCAAGAATTTCAAGGGAAACAATTTTTTTAAAAATAGGAACAGAAGGAAACCTATAGGACCTGATTGTAAACTATACTATAAAATTGTAATAACCAAAACAATTTGGTACTGGGTGAGAAATAGAGAAGTTGACCAATGGAACATATTAGATACATAATATACAGAGGCAAAGGAGTGCAGTAACTTAGTGTTTGAAAAACCCAAAGATCTCAGCTACTGAGGCAAGAACTATCTATTCAACAAAAACTTGAGAGAACTGGAACGTTTGGCAGAAACTAGGTATAGATTAGGGCAGCTAGGTAGCTGGGTAGTCAGAGTACTGGGCTTGGTATCAGGAAGACTCATCTTCATGAGCTAAAATCTGAATAGGTAATGGCTGTGTGACCCTGGGCAAGTTACCTAATACCATTTCCTCATCTATAAAATGAGCAGGAGAAGGAAATGGCAGACCGCTCCAGTATCTCTGCCAAGAAATGACTTAACAAAGGCATAGACCAGCATCTCAAACTGTGTATCCACATGAGCTCCAAATGGGCAACTGATTTAGACATAAAGGGTGACATCATAAATGAATTAGAGGAACATGGAAGAAATTACCTGTCAGATTTACGGATAAGGAAAAGTTCATGATTAAGAGATAGAGAGGTTCATATGAGGGGAAAAAGGATAATTTTGATTTATAAAATCAAAAAGTTTCTGTATAAACCAATGCAGCTAAAATTATAAGAGAAGAAGGAAATGAGAGAAATGTGTGTGTGTGTGTGTGTGTATATATAAATATATGTGTGTATATATTCATATATATGTAGACATGCACACGCTCGCACACACACACATTTCTAAGAACAGGAGCCACTGGGTGGCACAGGGGACAGAGCACTGGGCCCGGAGTCAAGAAGACCTGAGTGTAAATTCAGTTTCAGACCCTTATGACACCAGCCAAGTTACTTAACCCCTGTTTGCCTCAGTTTCCACATCTATAAAATGGGGATAACAATAGCACCCTTCTTGAAGAGTTGTTGGGAAACCTTGAGCCCTGTCTCTGCTGCCTGGGGCTCTGGCACCCACATTCCCCAAGTGCCCAGTATCTGGCAGATTTCCCAGCACTCAAAGACCCCACCTCTTCCTCCCCCCTCCCCAGCCCAGCCTCAAAGTGTCTCAGGAAAAATGTTCAGTACTTTAGGTCAGACTTCAAACCAGGAGCCTCCTCCTGCCTGCTGGAAGGGACTTTTTTCCTTCTCCTCTGTCCCCCACACCTAGACTGCTTCCTTTGTAGCCTCCGTGGGTGCCTCCCTGTCTCAAATCTCATTTTCTAGGAGACAAAACAGAAATTGTTTAAATAAAGTCGCCTGGCATGTTACAGAAAGCCTTCCTCAAGCACAGGCCTCAAGTGGTGACTAGAACCCAAGCTCCCAGAGCTGGCTGGTGCTTGTCACATTACTCTAGCTATACAATGAGGGGCTTGGTCTAGGGGTCCTTCTCAGCTCTAACTTTTGGATCTGGTTCTCCGAGGATGAATTTTGGGCACTTCACTCTGTCTCCTCACTGGCTTTCTCCCCACTGGCTGAATGACCACCACTCTACAGCCTGCTACCCCTTGGCACTTCCCAGGTTTCTATGGAGTCAAATTTTATCCATAAGACCAATTACTTCATTTGTTTTTTGATGGGCTACAAGCCACCCCAGACACAAACTCATTTGTTCCTTTGCTAGTTGAGAGTTCTCACAGCAGGGAAAGGGGAGAGAGAACTGAGGTCTGAGACCTGCCTCCACTTCAGAGCTGTCAGTAATGGGATAGGACCATGGGTACAGTGAATACAGCCAAGGTCCTGAGAGCTGAGTTCAAGTCTTGAGTCTTGCTAATAAGCAACCCCAAGCCTGCCCCACTTTCCTCCTGGGTCTCTGTACACTGCTATGTCAAATGACAGAGACCTCAATCCTGAGGTCTGTATCTGCCCCAACATTTCAGGATGCCCCTAATCCTCCAAGGCCCCAACAATTATGTCTCTCCTTTGCCTTCACTCTCTATCTACTATATTTATCTGTGGACATACTGTACCAAGAAGGCAGGGTCAGCTTCCTTTTTCCTCCATATCCCAAATGCTCTTCACCATGCCTGGGGCTACCCAGCAGGTGCTCAATAATTGTGTGTGGGTGGAGCACCCCCAATTCTCAGCTTCTCTCTGAATCCCTCCAGGAGAGGCATCTTCCCATCTGTACAGTTGCTCCAGCTTGGAGGCCCTGGCAGCATCACTGGCTAAAAATAACCCAGCCCCCAAATCAGTTTTGCTTCCAACGGTGGGAGGATGGAGGCCAGGAGAAGGGGACGTGGATGCTTGTGAGAACGAGAGCTGCAAAGCTTTATGGGAGCCTGGGGATTCAGAGAACCTGAGTCATGGAGTAGGCCTTAGAGATGTCGGGAATACAAAAAAAATCAGTTAATGAGCATTTATTATGTACCCAATGTGTGTCAAATGCTCCGAAGAGAGAGAGGATACAGAGAAAGGCAAGGACACTGTGCCTGCCCTCAAGAAATTCTGATTCTAAGACAGAAAATGAAAGTCTCTGCCCTGCAGCATCATGGCCAAGTGGGGAGACCGAGGCTGTACCCCTCCCTCTTCCCTTCTCATTCCCCTTCATCCTCCTCCTGCTGGAGGCAAAGCTGCTTAGCCGGCTGGGCTGGGCTATTTTTAGTTAGAGGTAAGCTGAGAAGTTCTTGAGATAGAAAGAGGGTTATGTGTAAGACAAATAAGTTAAACATACATGTATGTTATAGATAAGATACATATGAAATGTATGTCATATGTAAGATGTAGGTTATATATTATATATAAATTTATGTTATATGTAAGTTATATAACAGAAAAAATTTATATACAAGATATATGAATTCTATATGAAGTATATGCCATATTTATATATATATGATGATATATATATGATTTATATATATGATGTATAAATTTGTGTAGGTTATATATAAGCATTTATAAACATAAGATATGTATGTATAATGTATCTATATTTATATATAAAATAAATACAAGGTGGTTGGGGGTGGGGAATCACAAAAGCCCTTACATAGAAAGTGATGCTGGAGCTGAGCTTTGAAGGAAACAAGGCGGGGAGAGGTGAGAAAGAATCGTATTCCAAGGGTGGGCACAGCTTGTGGAGAGGGTTATGGCAAGGAAACAGGAAAGCCTAATAAGGAGAGCAAGAAGGTCAGACTGGAGTCTGGCATGCAAAAAGGACTACGGGACTGAGGAGTACATAAGGAAGCTGGGAAAGTAGGTCAGAGCCAGGCTGTGAAGGGATTTAATGCTGCAGGCAATAATCAGGGTGCTGGCATTTATATAGGGTTTTAAGGTTTGCAGAGTGCTTTGTAATTGTTATCTTATTTGATCCTCACAGCACCCCTGGGAGGTAGGAAGGAAGGAAGGAAAGAGGGAGGGAGAAAGGGAGGGAGGGAGGGAGGAAGGAGGGAGGGAGAGAAGAGAGGAAGGGAAAAAGAGGAAGGAAAGAAGGAAGGAAGGGAGGGAGGAAGGAGGGAGGGAGGAAGGAAGGAAAGAGGGAGTGAGGAAGGAAGGAAGGAAAGAGGGAGGGAGGGAAGGGAGGAAGGGGAAAAAAGGAAGGAAAGAAGGGAGGAAGGAGGGAGGGAGGAAGGAAGGAAAGAGGGAGGGAGGGAAGGGAGGAAGGAAGGAAGGAAAGAGGGAAGGAGAGAAGGGAGGAAGGGAAGAGAGGGAGGGAGGAAGGAAGGAAGGAGGGAGGGAGGGAGGGAAGGAAGGAAGGAAGGAAGGAAGGAAGGAAGGAAGGAAGGAAGGAAGGAAGGAGAGTGGGAGAAACAGAAAAGAAAGAAGGGAGGGAGGAAGGAAGGAAGGAAGGAGAAAGAAAAGAATATTCTTCAGGCTGCATACTGCATCCATAAGCTCTCATCTAGAGGTAGATAAAAATGCTTTGGGATTGTGGTTAGACATTTATGTTGATAAGAGTGACCAAATCTTTCAATCTTTGGCTATCTTTATAATATTGTTGTTACTATATAAATTGTTCTCCTGGTTCTGTTACTTCCTCTGCATCAGTCCATATAAGTCTTCCCAGGTTTTTCTGAAATCTACCTGCTCATTATGCCTTATAGTACAATAATATTCTGTTACATGCATATACCACAACCTGTTCAATCATTCCCCAATTGATGGGCACCCCCTCAGTTTCCAATTCTTTGCTACCACAAATAAACCTGCTATAAATATTTTTGTTCAAATAAGTCCTTTTCCTCTGTGTTTGATCTCATCGAGGGTATAGCCCTACTCATGATATCTCTGGGTCAGAGTGTGCACAGTTTAATAGCTTTGGAGGCGTAGTTCCCAAGTACTTTTCCAAATGACTGGATCAGTGCACAACAAGGCATTAATGTGCCCGTTTGCTCATACCCTCTCCAGCATTTGTCTTTTTACTTTTTTGTCAACGTGATCAATCTGCTGGGGACTGAGGGGTGGTACCTCAGAACAGTTTTAACTTGCATTTTGTTAATTAGCAATTTAGAGAATTTTTTCACACTGCTGTTGATAGCTTGGCTTTCTTTCTCCGAAAACAACATATTCATATTTTTTGGTCATTTAGTCATTGGGGAATAATAACAATAATAATAACTTAAGATTTATATAGCGCTTACTATGTGCCAAACATTGTGCTAAATGCTTTACAATGATCTCATCTGTAGTAAGTTTCTGTAGTGGGGGAAATGGGGAGAGGTGGGCCCTTGGAATGCTGGGAAGCCTGCCGGATGTTGGATGCTTAGGGATTGTGGGCGCCAGAGCCCCAGGCAGCAGAGACAGAGCTCAAGTCCCTATCCAAGGTCAGCCTCCAATTTGCTAGGGCAAGCACAGTCCAAGGAGGGCCCAGAAGTTCTTCCTGGCCAGGTCCTTCCACCATTGTCTGCTGAGCCAGTTGTCGGTCCTTGGCCCCAGCTCTGCCAATAACAGTAAGCTGTGTGGCCTCAGTTTCCTTCTTGGTAAGATGAGGTTGAACCAGATATGGTGCCTGTGGACTCTGACAAGCTTTGACTCTGCCCCTCCCCATAGCCAAGACATTTCCTTCCTCACTAGCAAAATCTTGCCCAACTCCCCTTTTCAGCAAGTTTTCTCTGATTCCTCAACCCCCTTCCATTCACTTCAGAAATAATAAATTCCATTCCTTTTTTAAAAATAGGATTTTGCAGATATTTTACATCGCCTAGACTTCTCCCTGTATCCCTTCCTCTCTCCCTCCCAGAGTACCATCCCTTATCAGCATCATCTCAAGTCCCTCCCCATCTTTCCTTCAACTGTTTGCTTACTCTGAGGCCACTTCCTCCTCTTTATAAGAGGGAGTTGTATTAGGGGGCCTTGGAGACTCCTGCTAGCTCTGAAACCTCTGACTTTTTTTTTTGAGGCAAACAGAAAGTGTGACTTTCCCAGGGTCACACAGCTAGTAAGTGTCTAAAGCTTTAAACAGGGCCAGTTGCTTTATCCACTGAACCATCCTCTGACTCAGAGGTTCCCAAATTTATTTAACCTGCCTCCTCTTAAAAAAAAAATTACTCAGTGCCCTCCTGGAAATCTACTTTCTTTAACCCTTTAACTTGTTTAAAAATTTGCATCATTTAAAAAAAAGAAAATAATTTTAAAAATAACACACCTCAAGTTTAATAATTTATTGTAAATTTGCAGGTTTTTTTCCCTGCACTGAAATTTTGATGATGTAATATTGAATCATGTGATGTATAGTATCATATTGTAAACAAATCATTACACACACATATTCCTGCCATTGCATGCTGGACTTCCTGACGATCTTCGTACTCACCTGCCAACACTTGCTTATTAAGATCTATCAGTGGACTTGACTAGTGATCTGTTATAACTTTCGTTTTATGTGTTTATTGGGAAAATGATGTAATCAGTATGACTTTAACTCTGTTACACAACAAATAAGACACATACAAACAGTTTTACAAATTTTTCTTCTCTCCTTGTTTCCACTGCCTCCTTATTTTTATCCAACAACCCCCCAATTGCATCTGAGCCTATCACCCCCTCCCTGGAACAGTCCAACCCCCAGGGGTGGCATCGACCACTCTGAGAACCTATGCCTGACTTTTAATTTCTAGGAGCCTTCCTGATCCAAAAAAAATTTGGGCATAAGGTACCGTGCCATTTGCCCAGTGTAGGCAGACCTCCAAGCCACTTCTAGTCACTCCATATCATGCCCTGTTTGGCATACCATCCCCACTCCCCCTTTCTAAAATTACTTTACTGTGGTCTTCCCCCACTAGAATGTAAATTCCTTGAGGGTAGGGGACTATCACCTTTGGATTGGTATCTCGTCTAAGTCCTTAGTAAATGCTCTATCTACCTACATTTCATTCTCTTCCTTCCTTCCTTCCTTCCTTCCTTCCTTCCTTCCTTCCTTCCTTCCTTCTTTCCTCTTTCATCTATCTCTGTCATCTCTCTATCATCTTTTTTCTATCATCTGCCTGCCTGTCTGTCCATCTGTCATCTATCTGTCTGTCTATCCATCTCTGTCTTTTTCCTCTCTCTGTCTCTCTCCTCTGTCTCTGTCTCTGTCTCTGTCTCTGTCTCTGTCTCTGTCTCTGTCTCTCTCCCTCCCTCCCTCCCTCCTCTCTCATTTACTTAAGGTCTCCTGTGGAATTTAAGTCCCATGAGGACAGGGCCTGTCTGGTTGTCAAATGCACAGTAGGGGCTTAATAAATGTTTGCTTCCAGTCCCTGTCAGGGATTGATAATGGGGCCTTTGCCTGAAGCAGGCACTTGGTAAGTGTCTAGTGAATTGAACCTTAGATTATACATTTAGTGGCAGGAGCCTGTGTGAGGCTTCCTGAGCTCCTGTCCCTCTGGCAAGGCCTGGTTTGGTGGGTCCTTTCACTTGGCACAGGGTTTCCCTGAGACCCGCCAAAGCTAATCTTTCCAATAGCAGATCAGACCTCCAGGCTGGGCTCAGCCCTTCATGGCCAGCACAGACACACTCCTCTCCTCCCCAGAAACCTGTGGCCCTGGGAGCTTTGTTTTCAAAACCTCTGGAGGGCAGGCCTTTGTTTAGAGGGGCTACAAGTGTTTACTTTCATTTTCTCCATCCTGTATAGCCCAGGAAATTCTCTGGGATCCTGGCTTCTTTCTCCATTCAGTCAGCCCAGTGTTGTGGAAAGGATGTGCCCTGGGCTGGAAATCAGAGGACCTGAGTGTGAATCTCATCTCTGCTCTGACTTGCTGTGTGACCTTGGGTGGGTCACTTCCTTGTTCTGAACCTGTTTTCTCTGTCAAATGTCACTAAGGTCCCTTAGGTCTGTGATTCTACTGCTCCTCTGACCCTCCTCCTCTCATTGCCCATGATCTCCTGGGCACCCCTGTGAGGGAACCAGAGTAGCTATTTGCGAACCCGTCTTACAGAGGAAGAAACTGGGGTCTACAGAGGGGAAAGGACTTACCCAAGGTCACATAGACAAGAGCCAGGGCTCTTAGTTCATACAACTGCCAATGTGAGCCTGAGGGGAAACCAAAGAGGGGAGTTCTAATGTTCCTCCCATCTCCATTATTTGTTGGGGGGAGTGGCCTTTTGCCCCTTTCCCTCTCCAAGTCTTAGTTTCCCTGCCTGTAAAATGGGGGCATTGGTGTGGTCTGGACTCTGGATGGTCTCATTCTGTAAATGTCTTATTCCCTTCCCTTCCTTTTCTCTCCCTGCTCCTAGGAGGCAGCTGCACCTCCCCCACCCCAGGCCCCCAGCCAGGCTCCATTTTGCCTCTAGGCATCCCTCCCTTCCTTCCACCTCACCACCCAGACTGGTTACTCCACTGGACTCTGGACTTGGGGAACCTGAGGTTTCGCTGTCTGGGGCTTCACGGTGTAGCCATCTCAGCAGCGTCCCCCCTCTTCTTCTGGGGTCTGGCCTGGCTCCGATTCTCCCTTCGAAACCTGACGCTCCCTGACAGGAGACAAGGTGAGTTGACCATTGGTGCCTGGGTCACTGTCTTTTTCCTTCTAGGGGCTGACATGTCTCAGAATCATAGGATACAAAGCTAGAAGGGCCCTTAGAATTCCTCTAGGCCTTCATTTTACAGGAAAGTGAGGCACAGAGAAGGACGTGTCTTGCCTTGCCTAAGGTCTCATGGTCAGTGTCAGGATTTGTGGCTTTCCTGGCTGCTGGAGATTGCCACCGTCCTGCTGCCTCTGGGGGTTAGTCCCAGCCTGTGACATCCTGCTCTCCCCCTCCACTCTGGGCAGAGCCCTCACCTAGGAACTTTGTGTGGGGAAAGGGGAAGAGGAAGGCTTAGCCTCTGCTTCCAGGAAAGCCTGGGTGGGAAGGAGAGGCATGGAGGGGAAGCTATGGCCCTTGCCTAGTTCTTCAGGTGGAGGGGAGCCGGGGCTCAGGCAGCTGACAAACATCCACATTTGGCCTGGAAATGTAATGCGGGTAGAACTCATTGCAAGCAAGCCCCTTATATGGATTTCTGTGTTTGCAAAAAGAACCCCCCACAGGGTTGCCTTTACTGCTGAGCTGGCCAAGGGCATTTACACTTATTTCCCCATTACAAAAACTCCACTTTCTAAGTAGCACAACCCAGGCCTCAAATCAAGCCCACAGTATTCTATTTGCAGTGGAAAGAATCCTGGACTTGGACATAAGAGCTCTAGGTTCCAATCCTGGCTTTGTCACTGTGTGACCCAGGGCAAGTCTCTTCCCCTGGTGCAGTCTCAGTGAAAATTGGGATCATAATCCTTGCATTTCTGGCAATCACTTCTATTCAATTCAAGAAACATTCATGAGTTTTTTTTATTAAATCAGGAAGTTGGGCCATGTGGAGGGCTGACTTCAAAGTTCTCTGCCACATGCTGTCTTGGGACAAGGTGATTCAGTGCCCTGAACTACTCAGGGGATCCTTGGTCTAGAACCAGAAGGGACCTCCAAGATCCTCAGTCCCAAGCCCCTCATTTTATAGAAGAGGAAACTGAGGCCAGAGAGTTAAATGGCTTGCCCATGGTCACACAGCTGGTAGGAGTCAGAGACAGAATTTGAACTTAGAATCACATTCAGTCCTTTTCCTCCCATGCCTCACTAAGACTCTAAGCTTCAGGGCATGTGCCTATTGCTGTGTTAAGAGAGGGAATTTCATTTCCAAGGAGTCCTTTATGCCAATGAGATCTTCATCTGGTTCAAAGTGTGCTAGGGCACTGTTCTGGGGGAAATCAGAAGATCATAGGGTTGAAGAATCAAAGTTAGAAAGGGTCTTAGAACCCCTCAATTCTGCCCATTCCCCAGCTTCTTTATTTTGCAGATGAGGAAACTGAGATACAAGTGACTAAGTGGGTAGGGGGTCTGGAGTTCTAGCTGTCCGGAGTCAGGTCTGAGGCAGAGCAAGCTTCCTCCAGGCACAAAGCTCCACCTGGAAGGAGGCAGTTCTATGGCTGCCTCAGTGTCCAGCCTCAGCTTGCAGACCTCCAGGGACAGGAAGCTCACTATTCAAGTCAGACCCCCACTGGTTACAGATGAGGAAGCTGAGGCCTAAAGAAGGGAAGAGAATGACTAGTGAATAATACCAGAGCTGGGATCTGGACCTCCTCTTACACCCCAATGCCTTATTCTAAGGCTGCTCACAACAGACCTTGCCCTTTGCCAGAAATATGGCTGAATTACAGCGATTTCTTCTGAGTTGCTGTAGGGTCTTTGCCCTTGGCCTCAGGGTACAAAGCCTTTCTTGGTCTGTGCCACACAGATGGGGCTCTGAGCACTTGGACCTTCTTGCCCCTTGTAGCAGCAAGCACCCCAGCATCCCCAGGGTGGCTGCCCACACAGGTTCTTAGATCTGCTTTTCTAAAGGAAAGCAACTCAAAATGGGTTAACAATCTTGCTTTAATCAAACATGTCATTTACCTAGTTCAGGGCAAAAAGGTCAGCACCCTGAACTTCAGAGAATACAGAGGTTATAAGCAGACAACAAATACAGACAGAGAAACATCAGCAGACAGGCTTCCAGCTGCGTGACCATTACATCCATACCTAGTCAGTTACCAGAGAGGGAAGCACCAACATCTGGGTTTTCAAAGCCTGGGGGAGTGGTGGTGGGGGGGGGCTCAATGGCTGCCCAGAGTCTCATCTGGTCAAATCATACAACTCTTCTCAAAGTGAGCCCCAAAGCAAAGCTATGTGGGGTGCCCATGGAAACTTAGCCATCACCAGGAAAGAGCCCAGCAAAGGAGTCAGGACCAGTTAGGATCAGTGTAAGGGCTGGAAATGTTCTAGGATGTAACCAAGCATGGTAGTGGTTTTAATACGTTTGATTTGTTCCTCTTACTGTGGCTACAAGTGAAGGATGTATACAGTCTGTGCTTGGGTAAATAGCCCAAGTCTAGGGAAATATTTGACAGTAGGAAATGTCTTGTTCTCTTGTAATTGTAACCCCACTGCTTAGAATAGTGCCTGGGTATACAGTGCTTAATGAATGCTTTCCTACCTACTGGCCTACTTAGCTTCTTTCCTTCCTTCCTTCCTTCCTTCCTTCCTTCCTTCCTTCCTTCCTTCCTTCCTTCCTTCCTTCCTTCCTCCTTCCCTTCCTCCCTTCCTCCCTCCCTCCCTCCCTCCCTTCCTTCCTTCCTTCCTTCCTTCCTTCCTTCCTTCCTTCCTTCCTTCCTTCCTTCCTTCCTTCTCCCTCCCCCTGCCTTCCTTTCTCTTCTCTTCCTCTTCCTCTCCTCTCCTCTTTTCTCTCTCCCCTCCGGGTAACCTGATACAAGATACAATGCCATGAGTGCTGGGAAACACGAGAGTGCGAGTACACATACACACCTACACACACCCCTATAAAGAGGCAGAGCTAGAGATAGAGGTGACCAGCTCTCAGAGACACAGGGAGAACTTGATGGTTCCCTGCAGTGACCTCTGGTGTCAAGTGGAGCACAGAGCTTCCAGTATAAGCGTGAGGTTATAAGCAAGTCACAGATAGCACCCCCTCATGGTAAAAATATTCAAACTTTTGGACTCAACCTTAGAGCTGCAGTTCTTCAGGTCAAGTTTGGAGGAGGAGCAGAGGGTGTCAGTGGCAAAGATACTAAGGAAAAACTTCCTGATAGATTGAGTGCTGGAAAGGACCTCAGAGGCCATTGTGTCCAGTTCCTCATTTTACAGGTGAAGAAACTGAGGCTGAAAGTGATTTGAGGAAAGTCATTTCACTTTCTTGAGCCTCAGTTTCCCCATCTGTAAAATGAGGGTGTTGGACATGATGGCCTCTGAGACTCCTCCTAGATCGAGATCCAGGCTCCTAGGACTTGTCTAAAGTCTAAAGTCACATGTGTAGGAAATAACAGAGTCAGGATTCAAACCCAGAACTTCTGACCCCAAATATAGTATGCTTTCTCCACACACCATGCTATCTTTCTCTCTCTTTTTTATTTTGCTTTTTGGAGGGGGGACGGCAGGGCAGTGGGGTTAAGTGACTTGCCCAAGGTTGCATGGCTAGTAAGTGTTAAGTGTCTGAGGCCAGATTTGAAGCCACCTAGTTGCCCCAACACCATGCTATCTCTTGTTCAAAATAGTTTCAAAATTTACAAATTGCAATTCATGGCTGGCTGCTGGCCAAGTGTGGAGTATCCTGGTTGGTGGTGGACTTTGGGTTTTTTACTTACCACTAGCCAGACTTTTCCTCCCTAGGAACAGCCTTTTTGCCCTGGGCATACCTCTTCCCTGTGGCCCTCTCTCCCAATTGGCAAGTCCTTATCTCTTCTCTCTCTGTCTCTCACTGTGTCTCTCCCTGTCTCTCCTCTCTCTGCCTCTCCTCTCTGTCTCTGTCTTTCTTTATATATGTGCCACTTTACAGGTGCCCAGGCCATACTCACTTCATTCCTTGCTCTAGTCTTCACTCTTTGGTCTTCTCTCCATCTTTGGCCCCTTCTCAGCTCCCATCTATGTGTACTCTTCCTCCATTAGAATGTAAGCCTCCTGAGGGTAGAGAATGTCTTTCCTTTTGCTTCTAATTGTATCCTCAACACTTAATTCCGACTTCTGGTATGTTTGCCCCAACTCAACCCAGTCATTGTTTCCTTTGTTCCTGACTTCCTTCTGCAGAGATTAGGCCTTCCAGCAGCCTGATCACACTTGGACCAAGAAAAAATGGGCATCAGACAGAGCTGGCCACTGGACCTGGAGCTCATGCCTGCCTGACAGTGACTATGACTGGCATTTATGAAGTACAAAGAAGAGGATGAGGAATTCCAAATGGCAGCCTCTGGCCCCAGGGACCTGATTTTAGAGAAGGGAGAGGAAGGAGCTCAGGCTGGAGTGGAGCAGGTGGGGCTTGAAGGATGTGGGACATCTGAGTCCTCATTCTGAGACCCAGGAGCTTTAGAGGTCCCCTTATCCCCTCTAGACCTCAGGGTCTCACTTCACAAGAGGAGGGGCTTGGATCTGATGGCCTCTCAGGTTTCTCCCAGCTCCTGCAGTTTATCCTCAGGTCCTCCTGTGCTTTGGACCCTGGCATCAAGGTTTGCAAAGCTCTTACAACCATTGTGGGAGGAACAGAGGGCAACTGGGATGGGCAGCCTTTGTTTCATGGAGGAGGAAGCCACGGTCCAGAGATGGGAAATGATCAGTCAAGTCACAAGCCAAGTCTAATGGTCTTCCCACTGTATCTCTCCTGTGAGTCCCTCTCCCAGGTGCTAGATGACTCTTTGAGAGGTAGGCTGCAGGGACAATCCCTGCTTGGGAAGCTACTGATGTCCATCTTGGACCCAAGGTACATACAATGGGGGTCACTAAGGCAGCCAGAGGGATGTCCTTATTCTCTTTTCCTTTCTTTTTCTCCCAGATGCCAGCTCCAGGAAGGTCTCTGGCCAGAAGACTAAGCCTGGAACTCAGCTCTAGGGCTTATCTTGGCATTTGGGGAACAAATTGGAAGCATCCATGTGTCCCTGTCTCAGGTAAGGGCTGGGGACTGGGAAAGGAGGGCAGAATCTGGGGACCATAGACAAAGGGTCTGTGGCTCTAGCCTTGGCCTTGGGAGCCAGTGTGAAATCCCGTAGTGGAAACTGGGGTTGAAGGCCTGGGGAGAAAGGAGGCCACAGAAGTCAGGGAGTACCTATCCACAGCTTTGATGGTGAGACAGCTGGAAGTACTGGGAATAAGCAGGTCTCTTATATAATAGGTGACAAGAAGACATTTAGTTAACTAGTTACCTAGCCAAGTGCAGGAGATAGATGGATGATAGATAAGGAGAGACAGAGAGAAATGGATAGATAGAGAAAGTTGCATAGACAGGTAGAGGATGCATTTATTAAGCACTTACTCTCTGCCGGGCACTGATCTAAGTGCTGGTTATACAAAGAAAGGCACAAACATGGCTCTTACCTCTAGGAGCTGGCACCTGTATGTGATGGACAGAGGAAATGGTCTACTTTAGGCTTTAGCATCAGATGATTCAATTCACTTAAGCAAAAAATTTATTAAGGGCCTACTATGTTATACTGGGCTGGGCCCTGAGGATACAAAGGAAACAAAACAATAGCTCCTATCCTTGGGGGTGCTATGTTACTCAGGAACTGAACCAAGAGAATGATTTTCTCTTTGCCTTTTTCCCCTGCCTAGGCTTCTGTAGCTACAGGTCAAAGAGATCCCAGTTCATGTATAAGCACTCAAGGTAATTCGTGCATGTTGAGTAGAGAGTGTCCTTTATTTCTTCTAAGAGAAAAGGTACAAAGGATTCTGGGAGCCTGTCAATGATTGAATAAAACACATAAGATATTCAAAGGGATTCACAGGACCCCCCAAACTAATACAAAAATACATAAAACACTCATAGTAGTAGGGACCCTCAGAACCCATACCAAGGGGAAACCTAATGAGCAGAGAACTACCAGAAATCAGGAATTGTAGATTATTCCTTTGCTACCTGTTTCTCTAAGCCTGAGGCCACTTTCCCCAGGACTCTGTATGTATTTGTGGGAGGGGATGACCCTGAGTTTAGGGGGGATTGTTTCTGCAACAACTGCTCTTGCAATCCCTGCTCAGTAAATGTCTCTTTCTAAAATTAACTAACTCTAGTTGGCTAATTAATAGTCAGTGAAATAAGGGGAGTACACTGGCTGGGAGGGCATGAGGGATATACTAGAAACCTCTCCCCTCCCACAATCCCACACAGAACCATGAGGGAAAAAGAAGACATTGTTTTATGGGAACCCAACGTGCTACTACAGTACGAGTTGAGAAAATGAGCTGAGTGGGTGCTACATAATTAATTCAGCATACTGCTTTCAAACCTGTCCTGCTTGTCTGTATTTTCTTTTGAACTTTCTTCTGTTCTCCTCAGAGCATTTAATAATATTTCACTGATCCAGAGGTTAAAGTGGGTAAAACCATCCCCTGGGGGGATTGGAACAATCCAGGGGGGTGGCATGAGCCTCTGATGCAACTGGGTTGACTAAAACTAAGGGGATGGTGGAAACATAAGGAAAGAGAACATAAGAAGAAAACCTTTGTACAAGTTTCATCTGTTGTGTAACAGAGTTGATGTTGTAGTGATTACATCATATTCCAAATAAACACACAAAATGCAAGCTGTAACCAATCACTGGTCAAGTCCACTGACAGGTCTTAAGAAACAAGCATTGGCCAGTAAGGGTGTCACACATTGTCAGGAAGTCCAGCTTGGATCAGCAGGAATATGTATGTGTAATGATTTGTTTACAGTATGATGCTACATGATTACATGATTCCATATTGCATCATCAAAATTTTAATGCAGGGAAAAACTCATAAAGTTACAATAAATTAGTACATTTAAGCTGCATCATTTAAAAAATTTTATTTTGGGGGGTGATTAGGTGGCGCAGTGAATAGAGCACTGGCCCTGGAGTCAGGAGGACCTGAGTTGAAATCCGGCCTCAGACACTTAACAAAAAAAAACTAGCCATGTGACTAGCCAATTGCCCTACCTTCCCCCCCTCCAAAAAAAGGCAAAAAAAAAGTATATATATGTGTATATATATATATACTTTTTAAACTTTTTATATAATTTTATATTTATATATATTATTTATTATATATTTATATATATTATATATATATATATATTTTAATGGCAATTAAAAAAAATTAAAGGGTTAAAGAAAGTAGATTTCCAGGGGGGTGCTGAGTAAACTTTTTTTAAAAGGGGGAGGTAAGCCAAATAAGTTTGGGAACCTCTGAGTAATTCTTTCTTTTTCTTTCTTTCTTTCTTTATCTCTCTCTCTCTCTCTCTCTCTCTCTCTTTCTTTCTTCCTTGTTCCTTCCCTTCTTCCTTTCTGCAACATCATTACTAATTCCCACTTTCTGGCAAATTTCCCTCCCCTCCCTGCATAGAAAAAAAAAAAGAAAAACAAAATGCTTGTAGCAAATATGCCTAATTAAGCAGAGCAAACCAAAGCACCCATAGCCCATGCCCCCAAATGCACATCTGCTTTACCCTGACTCCATCATCTCTCTATCAGGAGATGTGTAGCAGGATTCATCACTGGTCCTCTGGAATTGTGGTTGGTCATTACATTTATCAGAATTCTTAAGCCTTTCCAAGTTGTCTTTACAATATTGATGGCAGAATATACATTATTCTCCTGGCTCTGCTCTTCTGCCTCAAAGTATACAAGCTGTTTCATGGTCATTTCTTTTGGCACAATGCTATTCCATTGTATTCATCTGTCAGAATTTATTTAGCCATTCCCCAGTTGGTGAGCACCTCCTTAATTTCTGGATATTTGCTATAACTAAAACAAGCTGGGTATTATGGGTCCTTTTCTCTTTTCTTTATCTCTTTGAGGATATAGGTTTTGTAGTAATTATAATTATGTCCAAGGACATACAATTTGGTAAATTTGGGGGCTAAGTTCTAAACTATTTTCCAGAATGGCACTAGAGCAATTTCCAGCTCCCACTAAAAGGGCATTAGTGCACCTGCTTCCCCACAGTCTGTCCAACAATTTACTTAGCATTTTAAGGAAAGCTCTATTTATTCCTATAAATAGGAATTTCTAGAGTGTTTTTTAAAAATAGGAATGAATGTTGTATTTTGTTAAAAGCCTTTTCTGCATCTGAAGAAAGGGTGGACACAATATAATGAAGGCTTCTCAAAACCAGGGAGAGTTGGGCATAGATACAATCATATCATTTTTGTTGTTTTTTTTATTTATATGGTCAATTATGCTGATGATTTTCCTAATATTAAAGCAGCCCTACATTCCTGGTATAAATCCCACCCAGTCATAGTGTATGATCTTTGTGATATATTGTAGTAATGTCCTTGCAAGTATTTTATTTAAATTTTTTGCATCAATATTCATTAAGGAAACTGGTCTATAGTTTTCTTTCTCTGTTTTTGCTCTTCCTGGTTTAGGTATCAGCACCATATTTATGTCATAAAAGGAATTGAGTAGAACTCCTTCATTGCCTATTTTTCCAAATAGATTGAGTACATTTTAAATGCATGTAATCCAGCCCCAACTAGGCCCTCATTATAGCAAAGCTGTCCAATTTTATTTCTCCCTAATTGATTCCCTATCTCACTTTCCACAAAAGTTTTTTCAAACCTCCCAAGCCTTCCCTACTTCCCTCTTTCCCTTCTCAGCTGGTCTCCAGTGAGACTGAGAATATTAAGACCATTTAATGTGAGCTCTGTCTTTTCCCTTTCTTTTTGTTTGTGACCCCCTGATTAGTATCTCTCTCTCTTTTCCTTTCCCCAGGTCTCTCCCAAAGAGCTGACCCTTCTTGCCCTGATCCCATTTCCTCCCATTTTCTCCAGCAGATTGCCACCTCAATCATCACCCATCCCTCTCTTGAATCTTCAGCCTCTTCCCTCTGTACTTAGTGATGAGAAAATCAGCTATTATTTATTACTTGGATTTATTTTTAGTTTGATTATAGGATTAAATTCCTTTCTTTAAGAAGAGCTAAGCCAGCCTAACAGAGATAGCTCCTCAAGTTTAGGTTACCTGTAGGTTTAATGAATAGACAGATCAAGAAGATGTTACCATTTAGTAGCCGATAATGTAGAAGAATAAAATAATCATAAGGTTTTTCAAAAGTCTAAGTTTCTGGCAGAAAGGGGGATTGACCAGAGGCCAAGTTCTTTTCAGCAGCCAGAGAAAGCTCAGCCAAGGGCTGCTATTTTTCTCCAATCTTAGTCTATAAGCTCCCTTTTTTCTTGAGCTAAAATCTAAGTCAAGTTATAGACTGCTAAGGAAGATGGGAGGAAGGGGAGGGGGAGGGTGACTCTCCTGGAACACCTTCTGGTTACAAAAGGTGCCTCCTGGAGGAAAGGACTTTGGGAGAGGATTTAAAAAGTCTGGGAGAAGCTAACTAGTCAGGTGATCTGCCTTGTTCATCAGAACTATGTTCAAAACAAGTTTTTGTAATTTTCCCAATTTCTCTTTTTCTATTATAAAGTCCATCTCTGTAAAGCATTCCTTGTCTTTGACCTGGGAGGAGTCAGGCCAGCTGATTTGATATGCAAACACTAACTTTGCACATTAAATCATACATGGTTCAGTAACTTGGTTCTCAGTTTCCTTTTTATTTCAGATAATCAGTTTTAACAGCTGGTTCCCTCCCCTCGATCTCTCATCTATGCCCAACTCTCCCTGGTTTTGAGAAGCCTTCATTATATTGTGTCCACCCTTTCTTCAGGCTATGGCTTTCTCTTCTCTTTCTCAGCCAAATTCCTAGAGAAACCAAGTCTTCACTTTTCTCCTTTTTTCCTCTCATCTCACCCATTCTTCTCTCCAAAGTTATCAGTGATCTCATAACTGCAGAATTTGCTGGTCTTTTTTCAGCTCTCATCCTTTGTAGTCAATCAACAAGCATGTCTAAAGTGCCTACTATATGTCAGGCAGTCTGGGGTTATGAAGACAGGAAAAAACATGGTCTCTGCTCTTATATTCTACTCAAATAAGCCAGCCATACAAAAATACACAGTGTAAACGGTAGGCCATCCCAGAGGGTAAGGACTAATGGAGGAGGGTCCTGAAGAATTCTCTAGAAGAAGGTGGGATCTGAGCTGAGTCTTAAAGGAAGCTAAAAGAGGCAGAGTTAAGGAGAGCATTCCAGGCATGGAGGACAGGCAGGGCAAATACATGGTATTGGGAGATGGAGGGTCTTGTTAGAGGAACCCAACCTGTGGCTGGGTCGTAGAGTAGAGCATACTGTGGGGAGCAGAATGAAAAAAGCCTGGAAAGGTAGGAGGGGACCAGGTTGAATCCTAGAGGTCCCCATCCCCTCTCACCTAGATTATTGCAGTGGCCTATTCCAAGCTTCATGTCCCTCCTCATTCTAATCCCTCCTCCATAGAACTGAGGAGGGAATTTTTCTAAAGCCCAAGCCTGACCACTCCCTTACACTTCTGGGCCTTCCTCTTACCTCTATGGTCCTAAGAAGCTTCCCTGTTTGGCCCCACCCTACCTTTCCGGCCTCTTTGGATGAGGTTCTCCCTCCCACATTCTTCTATCCAGCCAAACTGGCTTTCTTTCTGTTCCAGGAATGATACTATCTCTGTGGGGAATTTCTTTTCCTGGTGCCTGGAATTCACTCCATCAGAGACTCCCTCTCCTCCTCCTCCAAGATCCAGTTTAAACACCACCTTCGGCATGAAATCTTTCCTGACCTTCCACGCCTCAGCACTCTGCTTTCCTATCCACCTTGTACATCTTCCCTTCATATTTGTCTTATAGTTTTTGATACTCTTGGTTTCTCTCCCATTAGAATATCAGCTCCTTGCGAATAGGCAGGGTTTCCTTCTTTGTCCTTGAATCCCCAGAGCCTGACACAGGGTTAGTCCTTCATCTATGCTATTGGGCTGATGGATTGATAATGATGCTGGCCCTACTGACATCCCTTAGGGGCCTTCAAAGGAATCATTTAATAGAGAAGTGAGTGGCCTTGATATTTAAATGCTCACAGGCTGGCAAGAATCCTGCTGTCCCAGGGCCTGAGGGGCTGCCCCCCTCCTCTCTAGGCCGGCCCAGGGGGATGAGTTTTCAGTTATTTGGCCCCACTGATGGGCATCTTCTAAAGGTCTCTCCCATTAGGTATAAGCTGTCAGACCTTTGGTCAATCCCTAATTGGCCCACCTGTAGCTCCTTTAGTGGGGGAAGGATGCTAGCAGTGATCCTAGCTGCTGAAGCTTTAGAAATGGCAGCCTTCAGAGGCTGTCTGCTCCAGAGGAGGAAACTGAGGCCCAAGGAGATAAAGGGAATGACCCAGAGTTACACAGCTCATAAACAGCCAAAGCAGGATTGGAACCCAGGACTTCTGACTCTAGTCCCTCTGCTTTCCCTACTGTACAAGACTGTTGTATACAGTCCAAGGCTTTTGTTGGGTGCCCAGTCCTGACTGGTGAGCAAAGGCTTCCTGCATGAGGTGGCATGAGAGTTGGGAGAAATCGGCAGGTGGAGAAGAGGAAGGGGACCATTCGAGGCCAAGGCAGAGGTGGAAAGGTCCAACACAGCAGGAGGACAGTGCAGGGAGAGATGTACTTCCCTCCCAGTGGGGTAGACTTAGCCCCTTGGGGAAGAAATCCAGAAATGCTTGCTGGGACTTGTCTAAGAAGGCTGTTTGGAGCCTTAGCATGAGAGGGGCAAGGTCCAGAGGAGGCTTTAGCGAATGCCCTAGGATAGTGTCACAGGGGAGACCTGGGAATGGAATAATAAGGGACTATGGAAATCAATCAACCAACATCATTTGTTAAGTGCCTACGGCAGGGGCCGGCAGAAACAAAGGACATACATCTTTATTTTTATTTATTTATTTATTTTTGGAAGGGCAATTGGGATTAAGTTGACTTGCCCAAGGTCACACAGCTAGTTTTTTTTTTTTTCTGTGTGTTAAGTCTCTGAGGCCTGGCCAGTGGGTGCTCTATTCTCTGTCACCTAGCCTGCCCCAGGTCATACATTTTTAAAAATCCACCTGCACATAAAGTACACAAATTCTAATACTTGCAAAATAAATTCCAGACAGTTTGAGAAGCCGCCCAGGGCTCAGTTCTGTGCTTGGCACATAGCAGATAACTGACAAATGCCTGCTGACTTTGAAGCCTTGGCAGCGGTTATGGGGCATTGGGTAAGGCTTCTCCTAGGATGTGGTGTAGGAGGCAGAGGTTAGGGAGGAGTGTGGGCCGCCCCCGGAGGAACAGTGAAGATGCTGGGGCCGTCGGGGCTGGAAAGGCGGCCGTTCCTGGTCAGCACCCGCCAGACCCAGCAAGAGCCTCCCACTCCCTCCCTGGTCATCCACAGCCTCCGCCAGGCAAACCGCCGCGGTCACTAACGCTAGCCCTTCTCAGCAGCGCTGCCAGGCCCCCCGGAAAGCCTAGGGCCCGGCTGGCCCACGTGCCCCGAGGTCTGGGCCACCTCTCTGGGCCCCAGGGGCCATCAATTGGTCTCCTGCTGTGCTGGAGGCTTTGCCGGGGACGTTGGGCATCTGGTGGGGGCATGGTGACCCCGCCGGCGGCTCCTGGCCCTTTGGACCTCGGGGCGGGCCGTGATCGAGCTGTGAGGGGGGAGCAGGGAGGCTCTGCCCCGGGAGGGTATCTCCCCACGGCCCTTCTCCGGGCCTTCCCCAGGGGCCGTTTGATCCGCTCCAGGGGTCGGCACCGCGGGTCACGGGCTCGGGGAGCCAGAGGCTCGAGGCCGGCGCCACCTTCATGGGGTCAGCGCTCCCGCCCCAGCGCTCTGAGCAAGGCCGTGCCAAAGCCGGCAAGCGGCCAGGCCGGACCAGAGGATCCCGGGGCAGCCCCTGCCGAGGCGGGCGGGGTGGGGCCCTGCGGGATGCCGCTCTGGGCGCCCTTCAGCGGGTGGCCCCGGGGAAAGACAGCCACCGGGCCCAGGGCGGTTCGATGCCAGACCCTCCGCCTCCCCGGGCCTTGAGGCCGGTGTCCCTGCCAGCCCCAGGACCGACCAGTCCCTGGTCGCTTCGCTGCTGCTTTGCAGGCAGATTGGAAGCCCGCTGCAGACAGGGCTAGGCCCCGTCAGGCTTTTACAGAGGCGGAGAGGAGGGCGCCGCCCCTCCCCCACGGGAACCCCCTCCCCGGCCAGGCCGCAGGCGCTTACCGGTGCCTCGAGCGCCACATGGGGGGAAGCGACAGGGGCCCGGAGCAGGGCGTGGCCCGGAAGTGGGCTCCTGCCCCTGGCTGGCAGCCTGGGAAACCCCAGCAGGCAGCCTCATCGAAGGCAGTCGCGCGGGGCAGCTTCGAGGGCGAGCCCCAGAACCACAGTCCTGGAGGCTCTCGGGGACCTCGGGGGGCGGAATGGTGAGGGGGGAGGGGGCGTGGAACGGCGAGTGGGTGGGGACCCTTGGGAGTGGGGGGGGGAGCGAGGGGGGAATTCGAATCCTGAGGTGTGGGGGAAGCGAGTGTGAGGGGGGAGGGGGAGTGTGGACTGTGGGGGAGGGGTGGGTAGAGTGAGTGTGAATTCTGGCTACTCTGTGTGTGAGAGAAAGCGAGAGTGAAGAGAAGGGAGTGTGAACCCCAAGGAGTGTGGGGGGAGGGGAAGCTCTGGGGGGGGGAAGGTGAGTGGGGGGAGGGGTAGTGTGAGCCCCAGGGGGTGTGGGGGGAGGGGGAGTGATTTCTGGCTACTCTGTGTGGGAGAAAGCAAGTGTGAGGAGGAGGGAGTGTGACCCCTGGGGGTGGGAGGGGAAGCTCTGGGGGGAGGGATAGTGTGAGCCCCAAGGAGTGTGTGGGGCTCGGGAGGGGTGGGTGGAGTGAGTGTGAATTTTGGCTACTCAGTGTGTGTGTGTGTGTGTGTGTGTGTGTGTGTGTGTGTGTGTGTGTGTGTGTGTGAGAGAAAGCAAGAGTGAGGAGGAGGGAGGGGGAGCCCTGGGGGATGAGGGGAAGGGGGGAGGGGTAGTGTGAGCTGTGGGTGGAGGGGTGGGTGGAGGGAGTGTGAGCCCTGGGGGTGGGGGGGGTGAGTGAGTGGAGGGAGAGGGGCGGGTGGAGTAAGTGAATTCTGGCTGCTCTGTGTGTGAGTGTGAGAGAAAGCAAGAGTGAGGAGGAGCCCTGGGGGATGAGGGGGAGGAGGAGTATGAGCCATGGGGGGTGAGGTGGGTGGAGTGAGTGTGAATTCTGACTACTCTGTGTGCGAGAGAAAGTGAGAGTGAAGAGGAGGGAGTGTGAGCCTTGGGGGTGGGGGGAGGGGAAGGGGAAGGGGAGCCCTGGGCGTGTGGGGGAAGCGTGTGTGAATTTGGCTCCAGGGTTGGGGGGGGAGGAGGGGAAGTGTGAACTTGTGTGTGTGAGGGAAGGGGGAGTGTGACTGGGCACCAGCACGTGGCGCGCGCCTGAGTGCGCGTGCGCGCTCGTGTGTGAGAGTCTGTGCGCGTGTGTGGCCCACGCAGGTGCTCCCTCCAGACCTGGGCGAGAATGCAGCCCCTTCTCCCGCCTCCGCGCTGTTGTCTGGGCAACCCCAGCCGCCTCCTAGCGGCCGCTGGCCCTGGGAAGGGGCGGGGCCCGGGGCTGGGGGCGGGGCCTGCATTAACCATTGCCTTCTCTCCTCCTCTCCCTCGGGGCTCCTGCTGCTGTCCGTCGGTCCGTGGTCTCGCTCGTCCGTCCCTTCCTCCGCCCGCCCAGAACGAGCTTATGGCCCGGGAGCAGCTGCTCGGGGGCTCCGGGCTGGGGTGGGCAGCCCTGGCGTGCTGCCTGGTGGCGGCGGTCGTGGCGCTCCGCTGCTGGGCCGTGCGGGGCCGCCGGCAGGTGCTCAGCAGGGGCTCCCGCCAGCAGGAGGCGGCCCTGGAGGCTATGGGCCGGCTGGCTTACTTCCATGGGGAAGGTGGGGGTCTGAGGAAGGGGTGGAGGAGCCCAGGCTCCGGGACTGGGGAGCTCCGGGCTTTTCCAGCTCCGTCTTTGATCGTGGCACCTTTCCTGGGGCTGCTCAGCATGGCTTAGGTTTCTGGAGGGCCTGGGGGGTGATTAGAAAAACTCTGCTGGGCCCTGGAGGGCAGAACTGGGCAGGGTAGGGGCAAGAAGAGGGTAAAGTTGAGCAACATTGAGCAACCAGAGCTGTTTCCCAGTAGAATTGGCCTGCCATCGTGAGCCCCCCCTCCCCCACCTGAAGTATCCAAATCAGATGTCACTTTCTCAGGGATGGCATAGAGAGAGAATCTCAAGGGTAGAGGTGGGATGATAAAGTCTCGGTCAGCCTCAGTGACTTGTCCAGGGTCACCTAGCTAGTGAGTGTTGGTGTCAGTATTCAAACCCAGGTCTTCTGCCTCTTCTTGAGAAACAACACGGACTAGTGTGGGCAGAGCAGGGTCCTGGCTTCGAGTCCTGCCCTGTGACTGGCAAGCTGAGTTTCTCATTTGTAAAATGAGAACAGTGGACTCCGTGATCTCTGAGATTCACCCCAGCTCTAAATATGGGGTTCGTCTTATCATCCATAACACAGGGCCCTCCAGTCCTCTTTGCCAGTCTGATCTGAGGGGCTCTCTGCTTGGCCCTCTCCCACCTAAGTCAGGGGCCTGTGGGGTCTTCCAGGGAGGCAGAAGCATGCCCCCCACCTGCCCACAGGGAGCCTTGGCACCAGTGGTCCCATGTGGGTACATGGGCCTGCCAGGCTGCACAGCTGGGCTGAGCCTCTTCCCTCTCTTGGTTCCCTCAGAACCCAGGGCTAGACGAAGAGACGGTGTTGGTCCTGCCCCTGGCCCAGCTGGTCCAGAAGCTCAAGAACCAAGAGCTGTCCCCAGAAGCCGCCCTGTACAGCTACTTGGGCAAGGTAAGGGGGCTGAGTGCCATGGGACTGGCAGAACCTGGCATGGCCCCTTAAGTGTCTGCCAGACAGAAGCACTCCTGGCCCCTAAGGACAAAGTCAGATGGGTGGCAGAGCCAGAGGGTGGTAATGCCCATTCCTGGGCTCCCAAGGACAAGATCAGGTGGGTGACAGAGCCAGAGGGAGGTGGATACACTGACTGCTGCATTTTGTATGTGTGTGTGTGGGCTCCCTCTAGTCCACAACACTTACTGTGTTCTGGGAGACCCCAGGCTGGTCCTTGCCTGAACTTCAGCACTGCCCAGGACATGGCAGGGTGAGGATGGGGTACTCCGTGCATCTGTGTAGGACTTGGGTGGCTGTGAACTGAATGTGATGGGAGTGGAATCACACCCCAAGTGCTCAGGGCTGGACCTTCTCTCTCTCAACCTTAAAAGATTTCTTCTTTCCTCCAGCTTGGGGGATCCCATCTCCCCAGCCAGACTGGATACTCTTCAATGGCTGGTCACAGCTGGACCAGAGCAAGAACTTTGGGGGTGGAACTTCAGTTTCCCCTTTTCTATCATGACAGGGCTAGCTTATATCTTGGGTTCTTCCTCTCTGTTCTGGGTTTTCAGGACTGACTATATGGGGTCAGGGTGGTTTGGACCAGGTCATGGTTGGGAATTGATTTGGTGCTTGTGCCCTGGCCAGGCCTTGGAGGTAACCAAAGAGATCAACTGCGTGACCAACTACCTGGGCGACTGCAAGGCCCAGCTGGCAGAGGTGGCCCGGCAGCCCGAGGTGGGCGGCCTCCTCTATGGGGTCCCCATCAGCCTCAAGGAATGTTTCCAGTGCAAGGTATGTCCCCTGCCCCAGGGACCTCCCTGTTCCCATGTTACATTGAAGCAGTGAATGTGTGCCATCCTGGCACAGATGTTTTCTGGGGGATCCAGGGGATCTTAGTGCACTCTGTGATGAGTATCGGGCTGGATGGCAGTGATCCCTGGTATTCCCCCCTCCCCACCTCTCTCTGATCCCAGGACCTGGATTCTACTCTGGGCCTGTGCCAGAACATTGGCTTCCCGGCCACGGAGGATTCCGTGGTGGTGCAGGTGTTGAAGAAGCAGGGGGCTATTCCTTTTGTGCACACCAATGTGCCCCAGTCCATGTTCAGGTCAGTGGCCAGGAGCTGGACCAGGGCTGTGGGCAGGGGGCTGGAAGCTGGGCCAGGGGTGTGGGCAGGGGGTTGGGAGCTGTGCCAAGGGTGTACACTGGGGCTGGGGGCTGGGCGAGGAGGGTTAGTAGTGGTAAGGGCCCAAGCCATGGGTTCCCACAGGACTTGGTGACCCATTGGGTCTGCAGGGAGGGTTCTCGGGGCAGTGTTGTCTTTTGAGTCCCAGCTGTGGATTTCTTCCTACAGCTTCGATTGCAGCAACCCTATATTTGGCCGTACGCTGAACCCCCTGAATTCTTCCAAGAGCCCTGGTGGGTCTTCAGGTGGGGAGGGTGCCCTCATAGCGGGCGGCGGATCTATCTTGGGCTTGGGCAGCGACATCGGGGGCAGCATCCGCTTCCCTGCGGCCTTCTGTGGCATCTGTGGCCTCAAGCCTACTTCAGGCAGGATCAGGTAATTGGACTGGGGAACCCTAGGGGGAGGGGGATTCCACTGAGGCTCCCTCAGCAAAGAATGGAGGGCATAGGGCTAAAGTCTCTGTTCTTCTGGAACCTCCAATTGGCCCTGCAAGGAAGGGGCTCTCCTCCGGCTCCCTTCTCCCTCCATCCTTCCATCTCTCTTCCTCTCTTCTCTTTTACTCTCCCTTCTTCCCCATCCTTTTCTGGCTTTCTCTCCCTCTTTCGTTTTCTGTTTCTCTGTCCACTCTGCTTCTCTCTCCTCTGTTCCATTTCTCCCTCTCTCCTCTCTCCCCTCCTGTCTTGAGGTTGTCTGCAGCCATTATACCAGGAGAAGGGCTTTGAGGCTGGGGACCCACTATACCCATGCTGCCCCATTTTGATGCCCTGCTCTGTAAGAGGGTCCCCCCAGCCTTCCTCCCTCCCTCAGAGGGCTCAGAAGGAGCTGGCATTCTGTGCAAATGTTGTTCCTTGTCTCCCTTCTAGCAAGCGTGGGATGAAGAGCCCTGTCAGGGGGCAGTTGGCAGGTGAGGCATGCAGTGGGGAGTGCCCCTCCTTTGGGAGAATGAAGCCCAGTGGGTGGTCATAGGGCATGGGGGCAGGGTCTGGACCAGAGCTCTCCCATTTCAGACAGAACTGCTCTTTTTGCCCCTCCCCACTTCCAGGTGGGGATAGCTTTGTCTAGCAGGCAGGCCCACCGAGTGAGCCCAGAGGCATTGAGGTGCTTGGTAACTCAGTTTCCTCATCTGTGGACCATGGCTAAAGGATGGAAAGAGGAAGGGCAGAGCTCACTCATCCTGCTGCAACTTGGGATGGATGCCTTAGGCTCCACAGTGGGTAGAGGTGCCAGAGCTGCACCCAGGGCCCTCTGCTAGTCACTAGGGACACACAGGCCACAAGGGATAGCTCCCTAATTTGTGAGAGCACCCCCAGCTTTGCCCCTTCCCCAGACCATGCTCAGCCTGACCAGAGACTTTGATCATGGGGGTGGGCTGGGCGGTCACACGAGCTGCCAAGTGATGTGGAGCCTTCTCTCCCCAGTTGTCCCATCTGTGGGGCCCATGGCCAAGGACGTCGACAGCCTTGCTTTGTGCTTGCGGGCATTGCTATCTGAGGACATGTTCCTCCTGGATCCCATGGTGCCCCCGGTGCCTTTTAGGGAGGCGGTGAGTGAGGGCCTGGCCTCAGCCACTGGGGAATTGGCTGCCAGAGAGGGCCGGGGTGAAGGTAGGGGATTGGGGAGGGCCCCCTCAGGCCTGGGAACAGGAGACCAATCCCTAGACTAGATGCTTCCAGATCACATCTTTGCAGCATCAACATAGGGAAGCATTGGGTCTCTGGGTGTTGGTCCAGTGTCTGATTTCTGTGGAGCTTTGGCAAAGGGAGGTGGGAGAGCTCAGGGAGGGCATGGGGGCCCACTGCTCCTCCTTCCAGATCTATGCCAGCACGAAGCCTCTGCGGATCGGCTACCATGAGTCTGATGGGTATACCATGCCCAGCCCCTCCATGAAGCGGGCAGTGCTAGAAACCAAGGAACTCCTGGAGGCTGCTGGCCACACGGTATGTTGCCTTCACTGGCCCATCTCTGGGGAGATGCCTGGCCGACCGAGTGCCAGCTCCAGCCCATTGCAGACCCATCTCATTTCTGTTGGGCATTGGCTAGAAAGGATGGGAGGTTTGGAGTACTGAGGTTATTATTCCAGTTTTTGAGAAGAAGGCACTGAGCCTCCTAGCCATGAAGGGACTTGTCCAGGGTCACACAGCTTTAAGGGGAGGACATGTTTGCTGCTGTGCCCAGGCCATTCTCAGAATCCTGCCAGTACCAACCTGAGGGCCCTGGCCTCTCTTCAGCTCTCAGATGCCATTATCCTTAGGAGATAGGTTAAGGAGGTGGAAGGAAGAAATTCCTTTCTCTGTACCATGAGGACAGCCTCCCTCATGTTTCCTGGGTAGATGGAGCTGACTCCTGGGCTTCTGGGCCTAGAACTTGCTCGTGGAGCTTCTGGCCTCTCTTAGGAGAAGGTGCTGCCCACAGGAGGCTGGACTGGCCAGCAGGGCCAGCAGGGAGGCTGCTAGCTGTTGGCAGGCAGCTCCTGGAAATCCACTGACTGGTTTTCATATGTGGTAGCAGTCTCACTAGGCCTGCCCCTCACTCCCCCCTCCCCCTGAGGCTCAAATGAGTTAATATTTATAAAGCCCTTAGTCCAGAGCCTGACACACAGTAGGTGTTTAATAAGTGCTGGTTTCCTTCCCTTTCCCTCTGTGCTTTGTTTTCTACCCCTATAAATGAGGGGTTGAAGTTGTTGATTTTTAAGGGCGTATTCAGCACTAACGAGCTGTTGTTTTTAAGTTTATGCCTTCTGTTTTTTATACCACCTTTATTTATGAATAGATCACTCCCCTCCTCAGCCTTCCCTTGTAACAAAGGTTTTTTAAAAACTAACCGAGGCTGTATGGACTGGCCCATACCCATAGCCCCCCACCTGTGCAGTGATGAGAGGATGTACATTTCCTCAAGTCTTCTCCATAGCCAGGCTAGGTGGTACCTTGGCTTCTCAGGAACTTTCTAGAGACAGTGCCTGGCCTGTTTTTGTTTGTGGCTTGGGGGCAGCTGGGCTCCCAGGTTGGGGAGGGCTGGGCAGGGCCTGATGGTGGCTCTCAGGGTCCTGGCTATGGTTGGCTCAGTGACCACTTGCCTCAAGTGACCTCTTCTGTGTGCTTCAGCTCGTCCCATTCACGCCCCCCAACATTGATTATGCAGTGGAGATGCTGATGGGCAGTGGACTCTTCAGTGATGGAGGCAAAGCCTTCATGGAGAATTTGTGAGTATGGGCTTAGGCTTCTCCCCTCCTGCCAGGGGTTTGGCTGCCCTTGGAGAGAGGAAGGATGACACTAGGGGCAGCCTGGAGTTCTGCCTATACTGTTCAAAGCCACCCCACTCACGACCTGTGTGAGAGGGCAGATGGAATTAATTGTTCCATTTACTGGAAACAGAGGGACCGAGACTTTTCCTGGGTCATATAGCAAAGGAAATATCAGAGTTGAGCCCAGGCCTTCTCCCTCCTGCAGGCTGGGGGGGCAGATAAACTGAGGGAGTGGGCCCCAGGGCATTCTGGTAGAGAGAGCTCTGGGCCAAGGGACTGAAGGCAAATCCTTCCCCTCCTTTGGGCCTGGGCTTCTCCTCTCAAGGGAGAATCCTGGAATTAGTGGGTAGAGTTAGGAACACCTGGATTCGAATTTTGCTTCTGATGCTTTGAACTGTGTGATTTTGGATGAGTCATTCATTAACCCTACTCTATCATCATTGTCACAACAGCTCAGATTTTAATAAAGTGTTTTAAGGTTAGTGGAACCCTTTAGATATATCACCTTAGTTCCTTACTGTAGTCTGACCAGGTAGGTGCTGTTATGATGCCCATTTTACAGATAGGAAAACTGAGGGTGGGGGCTACTTGAACCCCCCACCCCAGACTGTTGTGAGCCTCCTTTAAGAAGATTTCTGTAAAGTGCTTTGCCAGTTTTAAAATCACTCCAGAACTTCTAGCTCCCTCCCCCACTTCTGCTCAGCAGCTGGAACACAAAGGTCCTGTGTGCCGAGCCCTGTGCCTGGTACTGGCTTGACTCCCTATCTCCCCCAGGGCTGCCTGAACAGTCCCCCTTTGAATTCCCAATCCCTGGCCTCGGAGAGCCTCTGGTCCAACACTTCCAGGAAGCCTGACTCCAGAGGAGCTCCCATGTCTCCCCCACCATACTCGTCCCTTGCCACCTGTGTTCTGTAGAGGCTGGTGTCCTTGACCTAGGGAGACTCATTCCCTGCCCTGTTACCTCTCCCCACCTTAGCAAAGGTGACTCTGTGGATTCATGCTTGGGGGAGCTGTCCATCGTCCTCAGGATGCCTAATTGGATCAAAGGACTGTTGTCTCTTCTTCTCTGGCCTTTGGTAAGCTGGGGCTGAGGGTGGTCCCCAAGGCTTGCTCCTATTCTCTTGTGGGCCCCTGCTTCTCCCCTGCCTTTTGTTTCCCAATTCTGGGCCCCTACTGTATTCTGGGCATTGGACCAGCCTGTGGGCGGAGCCCCTGCTCTTGGGGAGAGGAATGGGAAGGGCTTCTCTCTCCTCTCTTGTGACAGGAGTCTGGCCTGGGCCTATAAGCAAGGCATGTTTTTCCTTCTGTAGCTCCGAAGACAGGCCACCTTCCTCAGCAGCTTGAAGTCCCGGTAAGGAGGATGTCCAGGCCCCAGCTTCATTCCTACCTGGGAGCTCCCCATCGGGGAAGTAGGCCCAGAAAGGTAGTGAGCTGCCTGTCACTGCGGATATCCAAGCAGAGGCTGGTGGACCACTTGTCTGAGAAGTCCAAGAGGGAATTCTTGTTCTGGTTAAGGCTGAACTAGTGCTTTCTGAAGGTCTGTGAGTTCAAGTCAGGCCCAGAAAAGGGCCTCAAGGGCAGTCTCTTTACCCTAAAGAAGTAGGGGAAAGCTTTGAACCCTCAGCCGTCCTTGTGCCAGGCTCAGCACCTGGCCTTGTTTTTGTACCTCCTGGGTGACCACATGTCCACGTATGCCATAGAGGGGGTGTGACTTGACTAGATGCCCAGGAGGCTCAGATTGAGCCACTGGACTTCTGAGACTTTGGCAAACTGGAAAGTGACCAGAGTCTGGACAACTCCTTAGAAACCCCTGGAGGGAAGGGACCCCAACCTGTGTGGGGCCAGCAGTCAAGGGTGGGCGTTGTGGCTTCTAAGCATCCTGTTACTCCTTCTAGGGCTGAGGTGTCTGCCTTAGGTCCCCATTGGTTTGAGCCAGTCTGCCTGGGCAGGCTGGACCTAGCTTTGGCTGCCCCCTGGTGGCCTGAGTCAGTTGAGTCAAGCTGGGAAATTCCAGACTGGACTTTTTGGAGAACAGGGCTTATGTATGCCAGGCTGAGAGGCTGTTGGGGGATCCTCCGGTGTGGGTGGTGGGCATGGCAGCAGTGGGACCCCAAAGACCCCGATTGAGTAGGGGGTGGTGGGAGGAAAGGGGGAGTCAGGAGCCTCCCTGAGGTCCTCTAGCTGCCTTTCAGCTCCCCAAGGACATTAGGCCAGCCAGGCCCTGGTAGCTGAGCTCTGGGTCTTGGCTCTGCCCAGACCTGGGCTTCAGATGACCAGTACTTCTCCGTCCCTGGTTTGTCTTTTGTTCCCAACCCATGTCCTGAGTCCAAGGACAGAGCAGCAAAAAGCACTCTGCATTGGAATGCAAAGAATAGGGGGTCCAGGTCTCCAGACTCCAGGTTCCTCAGGGGCCACACATCAGAAATGGCAGCCTGGAAGAACTCCTTTGGGAGGGCAGAGTCACAGAATTTCACAGTTGGAGGCCAGCAGCTCTCCTAATGCTCTAAAGGAACTTCATCATAATGTAACCAGACTCCACTTGTGAGGGGGCCCCCACTTCCTCCAGGGGCAGCCTGCTTCTCTATGAGACAGCTCTCCTGGTTGGGACACAGCTTGAATCTGCTTTGCTGCAACTTGGGGGTCAAAAGAAGGGTTTCCTTGTGTCTTTTAAGTCTTAGTGTTTTATCCCTGGAGACCTAAATGGAGGGGCTCATCCCTTCAAGGACCCTGAAGTAAACTGAGGCAGATGGAGGCCTGAGAGTTGGAGGGGACTAATTCAAACCTAACTTACTCTTGCCAGAGGAGGTACCAGGCCCAAATAGAGTGGGGGGGAGGGGGTGTCATTTCTCTGGGTGGGGTTTCTTCTCTTTCTTGTAGGTCGGCTGGGGAGCTTTGGACCTTACACCATGAGATTGAGGTAAGAGAAGGTCAGGTGCCCAAGCATTGGCTGGCTGACCTCTGGGGCACAAGGTGGCAGGGCTTGGCACAGTCCAAAGATGGCAGGCTGGCCATGCCAGAGCCACATGCAGCAGGGTCAGACATGCCAGGCTGGAGAGACCTAAGTCCCAAAGCTCTGCCCTAACTTAGGGTTGACTCAGGTGATTGAGACTGAGCAAGACTGGCAAGTCTTCTTCTCAGCTAAGCCCACCTACCCCCTCCCTGGGATGCTCTGACTGGGATTCTTTACTTCTACTCCCCCAGCACCCCAAGCCCAGGCTGTGCCCCCCTGAGTAGTGGGACCCTCCATGTCTGTCTTAGCCCCAGAAGAATCTGTCCCTGGGTCCTCCCTCCTGGCCCAACTTCTCTGGTTTAATCGTGCCCAGCCCTCAGTATAGGTCAGCTGTGAGAGAAATGGGCTGCCCCTGGGAACTCCTGATCTGATTTAGGAGGCATGCCTCCAGTGATGAGATGTGGGTCAGGGCTGCAGAGTTCTGTGTGGGCTGGGACCCTCAGGAAGGAGGCTTCTGAGGGAGGTGAGGGGCAGGCTGGGAGGCAGCAGCAGACCCCTCTCCACTCTGGCTAGTCTGGTCTGACTTCTGACTCATTCATGAGCTTCCTCTTCCCATTCCTGCCTCCACCCCGTAGCCTCTCCAGTCCTACCTTCTGTCCTCCATCCAGATCCTACCCCGCCCCGCCAGTTTATTGTTTCCAAAATGACCTGGGATGGGATGCTGATGCCTTGGGTCATCTGGCTTCTTTGCCTCCTGCTTTTAACATATACTGTGTGACCTTGGCCAAGTCCTTTTCTCTCCAGACCTTAGTTTCTTTCTGTAATGGGGATCCATGGAATACTCATCTTGCAGAGTCATGGACAAAGTGCTTTGGAAACCTGAAAGCCCCTTGGTCTACCTGCTTGTCTTTCTGCCCCTCAATCCCTATTTCTCCTTCTAGGAATACCGTCAAAGTGTCATCACCCAGTGGAAAATGCTGAATTTGGATGTACTTCTGACCCCCATGCTGAGCCCTGCCCTGACCGTCAACTACCCAGGCAAAGTCCCAGGTGGGACTTCCATGGTCCGGCCTGCCCCAAGCACCCTCCCCCCATCACTTGTACTGGGTCCACTATTCATCCAGGCTTCCTCCGACCTGGATCCAAATCCAGGCCTTCACCCTTAGGGTAGGAGGGGAGGGCTGAGACTACTCAGGCTCTGAGCTCTGGACTTTAGACTGGGCAGGAAGGTCCCTGGGGATTAGGTCTGGAGAGGCTGGCATTGGGAACCCCAGCCCTCCAGCTCTCTGTTACCTAAGGTCATCTGGTCATCAGGGCCAGAGGGTCAGATCTGTACACCAAGCATCTGCAATTACAGTTTTCAAAGGGTCCCCAAGACCCTTTCAGGGGGGCCATGAGGTCATAATATTACTTTGTTGTTTTCAGTGATGTCTAACTCTGTGTCCCCACGGACCACATTGTTTGTGGGGTTTTCTTGGCAAAAATGTTGGAGTGATTTGCCACTTCCTTCTCTAGTGGATTAAGGGAAACAGAGTGTAAGTGACTTGCCCAGGGTGACACAGCTAGTAAGTGTCTGAAGCTGAATTTGAAGTCTTCCTGACTCTAGGTCCACTGCTCTATGGTGCCACCTAGCTGCCCCATAATAATACTAAGATGTTTTGATTTCTGGAACCGTAAATATTGATAGCTATAACCCACATCAACAAAAAGTCTTGGATAGGGGATCCTTAGTTTTTGTAAGGGGATCCTGAGATGAACTACTAATCCAGGGCTTGAGAGTCCAGGGCTTGGTGAAGTGGAGAAAGTGGGAGCCCAGAGAGGGGCTGGGCCCAGCCAGGTCGCACAGCAATCAGGAAAGTGGTTTCCCTTGGGCTAGGGCCTGGCCCTTCTTCCAGGGCCAAGTACAGGGTCCAAGGGCTTGTCCCTCTAACTTCATTTTATCTGGCCCCAACTCAAGGTGTTAGTTTCTGTCCTCTGCCTGTATGAAAGTCTGTCCCACCCATACCAGGCTTCAGGTGACTCCCCCCCTCCCCCCCCCCAAACAAAACAAAACAAAACAAAACAACAAAAACCCAAACCAGAAGGCTTGGAGGGCCTGATTGTTTTCAGCAGGAATCTGATGACAAGAGGGTAAACTTCCTGCACCTGGGCCAGAGTGGAATCTCCACCTTTCTTCTTCTCTGGGGCTCAGGCCCTGGGGCTGACCTGGCTATCTGGGTTGCAGTGGCATCCCCACCTTTCTCCTCTGTGACGTGGCCACCCCCTCCCCCTTCTGATTTAGCCATCTGGGCCAGAGTGGAATCCCCACCTTTCTCCTCTGGGGCTCAGGCCCTGGGGCTGACTTGGCCACCTGGGTTACAGTGGAATCCTCGCTTTGTGGCACAGGCCCCTGGCTGACCTGGCTACCTGGCTGTTTCAGGGGCTGTCAGTTACACCATGCTATATAATTATCTGGATTTCCCTGCCGGGGTGGTCCCTGTCTCCACGGTGACCTCGGAGGATGAGAAGTTGCTGCAGAAGTATAGAGGCTGCTTTGGGGACATTTGGGACCTGCGGCTCCGCAAGGTGAGTCTCTGCAGGTCCCCAGGTTATGCCCATTGGAGCAGGAGGGGCCCTGGGATATCACACAGTCTAGCTCCCTTATCTTATTGGTATAGTGGGGAGGGGCCAGTGAGGGTTCTGGCCCAGCATCACAGGGCAAGTTAGGGGCACAGCCAAAACCCTGGCCAGACCCTTCTAAGTAGCTGCTCTTTAATGATTTTTTGATACTTTCCCTCCCTTCAGGGCATCTAACAAGAGAGTGGAAGTATGGTCCAGTGGGTGGGGCACTCACCAGCCTTGTGGCCCTGGGCAGGTTACCTGATTCTCTAGGGCTCAGTCTGTCTCTTCTAGCTCCCAGTCTAAGGGTGGGGGATGAGTCCTTGGAAGCAGTGGCATCATGGCCCTGGACTTGGAGAGAGCTCTGCCATGCTCAGGTCTTGGGGAGTGGGGTATGTTGTGAGTGGTCCCCCTTTTTCTTTGGGGTACTAGGTGCCACCCCTTTTCTTCATTCGCAGGGCCTGAAGAATAGCGTGGGGATGCCCGTGGCGGTTCAGTGTGTGGCCTTGCCATGGCAAGATGAGCTTTGCCTCCGATTCATGCACGAGGTAGAGAGGGTGACCCAAGAGGCCAGAAAGAAGATATAGAGGCCTTCTGGGCTGAACAGCCCCCAAGTTAAGCCCTGGCCCTCCCTTCTCAGGAGCTGCCTTCAGTCTTCAGTCGGGGCATCAATAGTCCCGGCCCTTCTAAAGCCATGAGTTTAGACATCCCCACCCCCCAGAAATTCCAGTCCAGTTCTCAGGGACAAACCCTTTTCCCTCCCCATCTTCCCCCAGTCCACCCATGAATGTTAGAGACCAGAAATGGTCCCAAGCGGGAGTGACTGGAAGATACTGTGCCTAAGTTTTGGAATAATTAATTGCAGAGAATCAAGCTGAGAGTCTTTGTTTTCATTGGCCACTTGGGTCAGCGCTGATGGGGCTGAAGGGTGGGGTTGTGGGAGCTGTGGTGACAGAGGCACAAGGGGCATGAGCCCATGTGGCATTGGGCAGTGTCTACAGGAAGCTGGGCCTGCTTGCCTAGAGAACCTAGAGGGAAGTCACCCAGCCTGAACCAGCCAGCACTGATTAGGCACCTAAGGTATGCTAGGTATGGCAGCCGGCACTCCAGCTACCAAGATAATGTAAGAAATTATCACTTCCCCACTACAGAGGAAATCCCCAGTGCTTATGAAAGTATCCCCGGAATAACCCAGAAAGTAAATACAAGGGAGGGAGGGTAGGCCCTTGACATGGGTGGTGGTGGGGAACATCCTGGAGAAGGTGAGGTCTAAAGGATGGCCATAAGGAATCCAAGCATTCAGCATGGCCACTGCAAAAGTATGGAGGGAGGAGAGGGGGTCAGTTTGGCTAGATGGGGTGGAGGGGAGTCTGATGAGGCTGGAGAGACAGGAGGGGCCCTTAACCTTGCTCCTCACCTGGATTAGATTGTTGGAAGTCAAAGGCTGACTGACCAGCAACTTCCCCGCCTGTCCCTTCCACTGCCCCACCACCCTATTCAACAACAGCTTCCCTGGGATGCAGGGTCCTAAGGAAGAGACACCCTGTTTGAGAGCCCTGTTTGGCTAAGATCAAGCCCCTGCCCTTGAGCAGTGCACCTTCTAGTAGAGAGTGTAGAACCATGGCACCTAGATGTGGCCGGGGCTCCACCAGCTGGGGGTGGGGGGCAGCAAGGGGGGTTTTAGTATAATCTAACATCTCTGGCTGCATTCCCCTTCTTCCCACATTTCTCCCTTTTTCATGTGTCTGCTTTATAGGCCTAAGCCCGCCTGGTTCTCTGGGCCCAGGTTGGTTTCTCGGGGTGAACTCTTCATTTCCTTCCTCCTCCTGTGTTCTTGGCTCAACTCCTTTCACATAAGTGCATATTCTAAGGTTTATTTGAAAGGGGGAGGGGGCTATGGGACTAAGAGGAAACCTGGGCAAGGCTCATGGCCTCCCAGCTCCATCACCAAGTGTGGTTCATAGACCCATAGACTGGTGGTATGGGAGGGACATTGGAAGTCATCCAGGCCAACCCCTTAATTTTGTTTTATAAATTTCATTTTTAAGTTCTAAAACACTAAGTTAGACAAACGCTTTCATTTACAAAATAGAACAGAAATAGGTTTGTCCATGAGATTGACTCTACTAAGTAAAGCTTGCTTTTCCTTTTAAATTCAGTTTGTAACTATCAAAGCTGGCTTGTTTCCTTCTGTCCCCTTCTGGTATGAAAAAATACATCAATTGCCTTTTTTTTTTTTTTAGTAACTGTATCATTGTCTCCCTTTCCCTTTCTATCTGCTCACTGGAAAAAATAATACCATTTATATACTGCTTTGAGGCTTGCAAAAAACTTTTACTGATATCTTATTTATCCTCACAATAACTCTGGGAAATTGATGTTATTATCCCCTTTATGGATGAGAAAAATGTGGCAGAGATGAAATGACTTGTTCAGGGTCACATAGCTAGTAAGTGTTAGACGCTGGATTTGAACTCAAGACTTCCTGACTAAAGGTCCACACCTCTATCCATTGTACCACCAGCTGTCTGGTACCAGATATGCATAGTTAAGTAAAAAAAATTCTACATGGACCAATTCCCCGTCCCCCAATACCTCTTCCCCACCCTATGTCTTATTCTCTATCTTGAGTCCATTGCCTCACTGTTGTCATTATCATTACTGGGCCTCCAGAATCATGGTTGGTCATTTCATTTCATCAGAAATCTTAAGTCTTTCAGTGTGGTTGTATAAATTGTTCTCCTGCCTGTATTCACTTATTCTGCATTAGTTCACGCACATCTTCCCAGTTTTTTCTGAAATTACCCCTTTTGTCATTTTCCTTCCTTTTCTTTTTAATTTAAACTCAAACTTTTTTTTGGAGTGGAGAATCTCCTCCCTACCCCCCTTAAATAAAAATGAAGCCCTTGCAGCAAATATGCATAGTCAAACAAAATATATTCCCATATTGGCCAAGATGATGTGTCTAATTCAGCATCTTGAGTCTATGACTTTGCTCATATGAGGAGGTGGGGAAGGTGTGCTTAACCATGGTTCTTCTGAAATTGTTTGTCTTTATCCCATTATTGTTGTATAAGCTGTTCTAGTTCTCACTTCACTCTGCATCAGTTCATGTCTTCCCAGGTTTCTCTGAAACCATTCCCTTCATCACTTCTTATAGCCCAATAATAATACCATCCTTTAGATACCATAACTTATTTACCCCAATTGACGGGCATCCCATCAATATCCAGTTCTTTGTGATCACAAAAAGAACTGCTATACATTTTTATACATGTTTTGATCTCTTTGGCATATAGACCTAGTAGTGGTAATGCTTGGTCAAAGGGTACACACCATTTAATAGCTTTGGAGACATGCCAATATGACTAGACCAACACACAGTTCCACCAATAGGGCATTAATGTACTTGTTTTAACACTGTCCCACCAGCATTTCCTCCTCTTATTTTGATCAGCTCTGCCAATCTGATGGGTGTGAGGTGATACCTCAGAGTTGTTTAAAATATGCATTTCTCTATTAGTAATTCCAAGCACTTTTTAAATATACATTTTGATAAGCTGGATTTCTTTCTTCATTCATATCTTTTGACCACTCATCTGTAGGGGAATGGTTTTTGTGATGAAAGTGAATCAGTTCGCTATGTTAAATGAGACATTTAACACAGAAATTTGCCACGCCACCCCCCATTTTCCTGATTTTCTAATTTTAGCTGCATTGTTTTTGTTTGTGCAAAATCTTAAACTTTGTGTAATCAAAATTGGCCATTTTGCCTTCTCCATTTCTGAAACTATACTGTTTATAATTTCTAATTGAGTGATAATCCATTCCATTCATATACCATAATTTGTTTGGCCGTTTCCCCATTGGTGGGACATCCCTTGGTTTTGAATTCTTTGAAAGTCTCTTCATTTTATAGGAATGGGAGCTGAGGCCCAGAGAGGTTGTGACATGGCCAAGGTCTCAGTGATTAGCACACTTGGGATACCAGGCCAGGTCCTTTGGCTTCACTAAATGTGGGTAGCTGTGGGCTGTGACCAGAGAACACGGAGAAGTCAAGTTTGGCTGAAATGCCAAGTAAGGGAGAGGGCATAGCAGGGAGTAAGGCTGGAATGGGAACATGGGGCCATCCATGGAGTAGATGCCAGACCAAAGTGCACAGGAGGTAATATGTTTCCAATGCTATCGTGCTGGCATTTATCTCTTTGGAATGTTGGAGTCTGGTTTGCACACAGTTATCCACATATGTGAAAATACATAGGTTGACAAGTTCCCTGAGGACCTCTTGGACTTAAGGAAACTTCATCATCCTCTATAAGTCACTGGGCAGTGATGAGGTAGGAGGAAGCAGTGATAGAGTCCTGTGTATGGATCGGTGGGACCAGACCTCCTCTGAGGATTTATGGATGCTATGGTTTGCCCAGGCAGACGGGAAATGGCATGGGGATATTCCAAGATAGGAACTGCCCAAAATAGGCATTGTTTAGCAAAGGAAGATACAGAATCATCTTAAAGAGCATCAAAACTTCTGTTGGGAGGAACTGTAGAGGGTTACACATGGCATGCTATGATTTACAGAGACCTTAACATCTTTCAATCCATCCCCTTCTCTCCACTTCCGGATCCTGTGCTAGACGCAATATACTGATTCTTCCCCTGTCCCCCACGAGAGTTAGACTAGTTTTTTCTTTCTTTTAAAAAAGCTTTTATTTTGTTAAATATTTTTCAGTTGTGTGTAAATATTTTTTTAAATACTCATTTAAAAAAATTTTGAGGGACGGCTAGGTGGCGCAGTGAGTAAGAGCGTTGGCCTTGGAGTTGGGATGACCCGAGATCGAAACTGACCTCAGAAAATGAGCACCCACACATAAATAATGACTGGCCGTGTGACCTCGAGCAAGTTACTTAACCCCAATTGCTTAAAAAAAATTTTTTTTTGAGTTTCAGCTTCTCTTGCCATCTTGCCCCTTCCTATTCCCTGAGAAGGCAAGTAATTGATATTGATCATACCATGTGAAGTCATGCAAAACGTCGTACTACATAGTATAATGAATGCGCTCACACCAGATTAGAATTAGTATAACATTTTGCACACAAGAACAATATGAAGCAGGATTAAAGGAATAAAGAACTATACATATAAAGATAAAGTCTAACAGAATAATAGAAATATTTACATACATCACCAAATCAGGGTTACACCTACATCTGGGTCATGTGGCTGGGGTGTCCTGGTTCAGCATCCAGAGTCCTGACTGGGAAAATATCCCAGGCAGAGCATCCTCCCCACAGGTGAACTCCAAAGAGTAGGCAAACTTCTCCAGGTTATATCTAGTTTTAAACAAAGAAGGCATTGAGCCAATTAATTGGCTTATCAGCAGGACCCTATGTGATTTAGAGTAACTAACCACACTGAATGTGTTGCAGCTCTGGATCATGCCAGAGTCCAAAGGAGCAAAACATTCATGATAGATATGGTAAAATGTCTGTGTTCAAAAGGACACAGAATGGATTTCGTTTGTTCCTAGAAGAGCAACCAGCACTTCTAGGAAGAGGAATTGGCCAAGGGTAGGTTGAACTTTTAATCCTGGCAAGGTGACTTTTTAGTCCTGGGAATGTGGCCTCTGTTCCTTGGAGAAATAACAGCATGTGTATTCACATAGGCCTATAAATGTACAGGGAAGATCTTTGATATTTCATTAACCCTTCACTTGGTCAAGGAAGTGTCTCAGTTGGACCAACTTCAGGCGTCCACCAATGTCTATCCTTGTTGAATATCTTTCTGCCATGGTCAAATACATTTCCTTTTATTCATTGTTGAACATTTCCTTTTGTTTCAATATTGGACTAAACTACCAGGTGATTGGCCCACATCAGGCGCAACCCAGAACAAAGGGGAGTCATGCAGAAAGGGTGGAGCCCCCAAGGGAATTTGTTTTGCTGCCCCACATATGTCTTTATCTAATATCTTGTTTGTGTTTTGTTCAATGGGAGAGGGAAGTGGGAGGAACAGATTACAAATGCATCTAAAAGAAATACATTTAAAACTAGGGTGCTAGTTTATTGATTATTAAGAGACTTTGAAATTTTAGTAATTAATAAAGAAAAATCCAAACATACCTTTGTGTCACCACAGAAAATGGGATGGCGGGAGCTAGAATGGTAAGAGGTCAACATGGTTGGCTGTTGGGTAAGCTACAAATGAGTCTGGCTAGCCTAACCCTAAACCCCTACTTGAGATGAGAACCCTGGTTCTCTCTCTCTCTCTCTCTTTCTCACACACACACACACACACACATTCTCTAGCCTGATGTTTCAGGTCTTTCACAGTTTTACTACCCAACCCTAGTCACAAACTTTCTGGCTGCCAACATGTCTGCTAGCTGTTTTTTTGACATTACTCATCTAAGTAAGGCATTTATCAGGTCTACACCTTCTGTTAGAATAGGACAAGTCCTCCCATACCCTGCACTACTCCCTCCCCTTCCCCCACCATCCTCAGCTGTATGGATTAGGATGTTCTGGGTTTTCCCATCTCTGCAGGTGCCTGGCATGCTATGGTTTGGCGGTCAAGTCAACCAGCATTTATTAAGGGTTTACTTTGTGTTGATAATATTTATGAAGTGTTTTTCAAACCTGAAAGTAGAATATAAAAGTGCAACCTATACTTGTTACTATTGATTGTTTCATTCCTTGTACTCGTATCCTTGGCACCTAGCAATACCTGGCAGGTAGAAGGCACTTAATAAATGCTCATTGATGAATTGATTTAGGCAATGAGGAAGGAACTACTAGATGTAAAATGAAAGAGAGACAGAGTGAGACAGAGGAAGAGAGAGATGGCAGGAGGGAGAAAGAGAGGGAGAGACAGGGGGAGGAGTAAGGGGGAGAGAGAGGCGGAGAGAGAGTGGAGAGGGGTGGGGTGGGGTAGGATCAAAGGAATCAGTAGAAATACCAGCCTTATCTTTAGAAACTAGAACAAAGGAGAAGACAGGCAGAAATAGAGAGGGAGCAGGGGAGATAAGGATTGTGCTGAAGGGCCTCTGCTGGCTCAGATGAAGAGAAGACAGGGTTGTTCACAGAGAGAGTGAGATGGGGTGGGGTGCTTGAAGAGGGGGGGGTATCTCCTGTGGGGAGAGCATGATGCAATGTCAATCGAGAAAGAATAAAAGAATTACCATGCAGTGGTGAGGGTCAGCAGAAATGAGATGACAGCGTTTTGTACGGTGTGTTTAGTGCCATGGGCATAGTAGCAGAGAGGGTGGGGGTGGGAAACTGGTAGAACCAAGAAGCTATGAATTCAAACTGGAGCTGCCTGTATTCGCTTTGCTTCCCAGGGAGCCCTGTATCAGTCCTGACCCGGGTCCCCTAACCTTCTTCAGTGCTCTGGAGATAAGACTCACCTTGGATTGCCAGATCCAGCCTCTCCTGCTCCTGCCTGCTGCGAGTCTTGTCCCCTGGACCTCATAGGACTCAACATGTCCACCTGATGGGAGGGCTTGAACAGTTTGATCATCTGCCTCTGTCCTCTGACCTCCCTGTCACCACTGATAACTCTGCCTGGACTTACTGCTCAGTGTTAGCAAACTCCTATCCCCTCATACTTACCCTCCCCTCTCCCTGTCTCTGGGTTCATTCCCTGTTACCTATAAACACACCCATGCCTCTCACAGCCTTCAAAAGCTCTCACCTGAGCTGCCCATCTCCATTAGCCATCAGCTGCGGTCTCTCTTCTGTTTTGTGGCCAAACTTCCTGCAAGAGAGTGGTTTTCAGTCACTGTCTTCAATTCTGTCACTTTTCTCCAGCCCCTGTGCACTCAGTCTTCCTACCTCATCATTGACCTGAAACCACTCTTTCCAAATTACCAATAGTTTTTAAATTGCCCCTCCCCCTTCCCCCTCCATGTTATCTCACTTAGTGGTCACGTTCTCTACACATGAGCCCCCAGATCTATTTATCCAGCCCGACTCACATCTCCAGCTGCCTTTTAGACATCACAGCTAGTTGGCCCAGATGTGTCAAACTCAACACATCCAAAACCAGAACTCACAATCCTTCCCTACTCCAAGTCTCCCCTTTTCTAAACTTCCTTATTACTAGCTAGCATTAAAACAGGGTTTGCAAAGTGCTTTACAATGATCTCGTTTTATTCTCTTGTGAGGTAGGCACTATGATTATCCCCATTTCACAGATGAAGACGCTGAAGCTGAAGGAGATTATATGAATTGCTCAGGGCCATTCAGCTAATGGGCAGCTAGGCAGAGCAGTGGATAGCATACTAGGCCTGGAGTCAGGAAAACTGGAGTTCAGATCTGGCCTCAGACACTTGACACTTACAAGCTGTGTGACCCTGGCCAGCTTCCTCACCTGTAAAATGAACTGAAGGAGGAAATGGTAAACCATTTCAGGATCTTTGCCAAGAAAATCCCAAATGTGGTCACAAAGATTCAAATATGACTAAAACAACTGAACAACTACAACAGCAACAACACAACTAGTGTCTGAACTCCCCTCTGCACCACCCAGTGGCCTATTACAGTCTAGAGCACAGGTTCCAACACTTATTTGGCCTACTGCCTCCTTTTCAAAGAAAAAAAATTACTCAGAGCTCCTCCCCCTCTGAAATCTACCTTCTTTAACCCTTTAATGTTTTTTAAAAAATTTGTCATTTAAAAAAATATTTTTAAATGATGCATCTTAAATTTAATAATTTATTGTAAATTTGTGGGATTTTTCCTGTTTTAGCCAGAAAAGGTATACTAAATGAATCTGATCACAGTACTTTAAAAGCTATTGATATTAGAATCTTTTTGAGGTGAGCCTTAAGTAATTAAAAAAAATTTCTTTCATCAAATCATGGCTCATAGCCAATTACAATTAAAAATTTTTTATTCTCATGGCGCTGTAATAAACAATAAAGATTTCTAGGTTTCTCCTATGTAAAGAATTTTATTTAACATTTTTCTTTCTCAAATTTAACTTTTCCTGGTGTAAAAGCCAAGTCATTAGAAATCTTTTTAATATTTTGCAACTTTCTTAGCAAGTTACAATTAAAACAAGTTCCTTTCTCAGGCCAAATGACCTTGCCTCTACAGATAGTTTCCATGGGCTTTTGGCAGTTTTATAACATAAGTAAAATTGATATGGATTCTAAGCAGGAGAGACTGGAGGGTTAATGCTTATTCCCTTGTGTCACTAATTCTCACACATGGAGAAGGAATGTTCTGAATGGGCAGAATTAATCCAAAATGAAGTTTTCACCCAGTCTCCTCCTTTTTACATACATTAATCAACAATTTAAAGTTTTTAGCATTAAAACAATAAAATAACTCAATAATCTTACAAGTTCCAAATAACTGATAATCAAATTGTTTTAGTTGAAACCTCCTCTCTAACTTCAGGTAGATTTGTAAATATCTGATTTTCTATATGTCATATATAAACATTATAAGATGTAAGTGACACAACTGTTTTTAAACCAGTTCTTTATCTTTTAGTTCCAACAAAATTCAGATTAAAAATTTGCTTATCTAACAAACACTATTTCTGGCTTACAATGATCTGCACATGACATTATGACATCAATTTTATTTCCAAATCATCACTTGCAAAAATTAATGATAAAAATTGGGTTTATCGAGTGCAGAGGTTTTTCTCCTCTCCTCATGGCTGCAGAGCCTGATAGTGGATGCAGAGGTTTGAATTGGAGAAGTCTATCTGCTTGTTTAAAGATATGGGCTTCCTGAGAAGGTAATCAGGGAAATGAAACCAAAAGGAACTTATCAAAGTTGAACTATTTACATTCCTACATGGAAAAACAATAACTGTGACTGATGAAACCTTTCTCAGTATGAAAATAATTGAAGAAGGGTATATGGGCATATGAATACATATGCGATTGTGTGTATATATGTTTACAGTTATACATGGATAGAGGGTACAGGTTGAATTTGGTGGGAAGGGATGATACTTAAGGGGTGAAGTTAAGAGGTGAGAGAGGAAAGTGGCAAGAGGAGATGGAGAGAGACAGGGTAGGGTAAACTATCTCATGTAGAAGAAGCAAGGGGAAGTGGCTACAGGGGAGGGAAAGAACAGGAAGGCAAAAAGGCAAAACCATATTCTCATTGAATCTGGCTCAGGGAGAGAATGACACACATACTAAATGGGGTATCTCACCCTGCTGGAGAGTAGGGGGATGAGAGGGGGGATGATGGAGGGGAGGGCATTCTGGGGGGAGGGGAGGTTGGAAGTACCCGCTATCAAAGAGGGACAGGATCAAAGTAGGGAATGGACCAGGTGGGGGGGTGGGAGGGAATTATAAGCAGCCTTTTACAATATATCTACTATGATAATGTTTTGCATAGCTATACATGTACAACACATACTGAATTGCTTATCTTCCCAGAGGGAATAGGTGACAAGGGAGGAAGGGAATGGATCTGAAATTCGAGGTTTTAAAATTAAATGTTTCAAATATATATAAATACTATTATGAATACTACTTTGCATGTAATTGGGAGATAAGATGTTCAGGCATTGGGGCACAGAGACTCACCTCGCCCTAATGGTAAAGTTGAAGGGGGTATGGGAGAAGATATGGGAGAGAGCAGATTGGATGAGGGGATATCTTGTGGGACTGCTATTCTGGGGTGGTGGGTAGGGGGAAAATGGGGGAAAATTGTAACTCAAAATCTGGCGGAAATGAATGATGTAAACCAGAAGTTAATAAAGCATTTGTTAAAATAAAAAAATAAAAAAAATAAAGATATGGGCTTCAGAGTGCCTCAGGGTTGTTGCTACTGGGGTCCTTGATAACTTTAGTTTGTTTCCTCCCTTTTGCCAGATTGGGGAGGGCAACTTAAATTCCCTATTAATCTTCAGCACTCTCTTTTAGCCTAATATAGGATGAGAGGCTCTAATGAATTTTTGTAAAAATGTTTTTGCTGACAAAACTTTTACTCCGATTAACTGTATTTATGTGTCCACTCCTTAAACAATTCTTTGAAAGTGAGAGCTTTGACCCTTCCAGTAAAGAGGAAGTCAGAAATGGTGCTGTATTCTTTCTCCCCCATACTAGAGCTCAAAACTTCACATTTTTAATTTGCCTAAATGTTGAATAGTATAATATCTTCTGGCTTATCTTTACCATCAAATTAGGAGTGACATTTTTTTACTTTTCATGTGAATTTAATTGACCTACAGTTGTATTCCCAAATGTTCATTTGTTTGCCTCTTAGATCTGAGGGAAAACATTCCCTTATTTATTTTTTTAAGCAATTGGGGTTAACTTGCTCAAGGTTACACGGCCAGTCATTATGTGTGGGTGCTCATTTTCTGAGGCTGGGACTGATCCCAGGTCCCAGGGCCGGAGCTCTTACTCACTTCGACACCTAGCCCCCCCCCCGCCCCTTATTATTTCTTATCACCTTCTCTTCACTCTACTTGGCCAGAGTGGAATGAAGGGGAGGAGATTTTAAAACTTTTAAAAATCTTAAAACTTCAGTTTACATCTTTCATGCAAATTATTTATACCTATCTTAAGCTTTCTACCCATGCTCCTCTCATTGCTACATCATATTTTTTTGCTGGACTTTGAGTAAAGCCCCTTTTAAAATCACACATATTTTATTTCTTTCTAATTCTAACCTGACACTGCTCCTACACCCTTCAACTTACCATAACCATCTTATAAATTGTATAATAATACTTTAAAATAAAATATAAAATAAAATAAACTTTTTATTTTAATAAAATAAAATACTTTGTTCGTTTTCTGGTGAGAAAGAAGGGAGAGGGGGAGTGAAAGAGATAACATTTCATGGAAAGTTCTGCAGTCCAGCTGCATTTTAAATCTTACAGAATAACAAATTACTCTCACTCATTCTTACACAGACACACAGACACAGACACACACAAAAAAAGAGCAGATAGCCACAGAAAAATAGCAGAATGAATAAAAAAAAATTATAGAAATAATAGGAGATCTGAAAAAATTAAAAGTTACATGGCCCTCCAGGCCAGGAAATACTTACTTGATAACCTTTCTTTTTATCTGTTTGTAATAGAGACAGCTGCACTACACTGAATGTTTTGAGCATCCTTTGGCACTTTCCTTTCTGGTGTTAAACATATCATTAATATATTCCATAGAAAAAAGGCAGAAATGGGAAAATACTGGAGTCCCTCTTCCATTAGTCCCTCACTCTTCTCTCTCCACGGGGAAGCTACCAAGATTTTTTGTATAAAATGGTGAAGGTCTTTCAATGGCAGGGTAACTGCCTTCTATAACTGCTTTGCCCAAATCTCTGGCTCCTCTGGCTTGATCATGGAAACGTTACCCCACGTTGGGTGCCACTTCATCTGACCTTCAGGTTCAAGGGTGGCCGGTCTTGCCTGCCTCAGGCCTTCAGTGGACATCTGGTTGTGGCCAGCCACATTCCCCAAGAATGGAGTCACAAGCCAGGAGAGTCAAAGAGTAGCAAGACTTTATTCAGCAGCTTCTTTTCCAGTTATATCCTAATCTACATCCTAATCCCCAACCCTTTGAGCTTCCCTCCTATTATCCCCCTTCAGCCCCTTTTACTCCTGAGGCAGAAGTTGCCAGGTCACCAAGTCTGAGCTAAACCCAAGGCAACAAGTCAGGGTCATGGAGCTCTCATCCTGGAACAGAGCTTATCTCACAGAACATCTGATTCTCCTCCACAGTGCTTGCAACATAAAGCACAGCAAGGTCATCACGTACTTTATGCAAAGCATGGTTCACTGCAGAATCAGCATGTTCCAGGTCTCATGCCTCCAGGGGAACTGCATGTACACCTCCAAAATGGGTGCTATACCACAATGATGATTCATGTTGAATTGGTTGTTCACAGAAACTCCCATAACTTTTTCACAACATGCACATCAGGCCTTCCCTGTCATGTATTTGGAAGACAAATATTGTATGACAGCTTAATAGTGGTCTCAAGCAGAAAGCCTCATATTTGTGAAAGCCATAAAGTTAATCTCCTGTCTGAGTGCTCTAATGGGAAGCAAGAGATGATCTGGGATTGACTGAAAGTCTTTCTACATTCATTATACCTATAAGGATTTTCCCTCTGGATTTTCAATAATTTCTGAATTTTCCCTAATGAGTTTTCTACCTTTGGAATACTTAGACATTTTCTTCTTTGAAAATACCCAAGAACACATAGTGGGGTCTGAATATGCTCTGACCCTCTTTCTTTGAGTATCACAGTTAGGGAGATTCTTTCCTAAACATATTTGGTGCTGAATAGTGAAAGGCTTGCTATCTTGATTATATTCCTGTTCTTGGAAGTTTTGGTCTGGGTGACTCTTACTTGGAGGGCATGTTTATTATTATTAGAATCACATTGTCCCCGTAGAGTGCCACCATCACCACATCTTAGTCTTTTCCTGGGATGACTCTTTCATGGAAATGCCCAACTTTGGGTTGGGGTCCTTTCTTTCAGGCCTGGTCTCTGAATGGGATTGAGCTGTGGGGGTGGGAAGAGGGTCTCTCTTGGCATCCAAGGTGCTCTTGATCCAGTTAGTCATTAAGTCCGGTCTGAAAACTGCAAGCCCTGGTCAGACCAATTTCCTGTAATTCTCCAGCATTGCCTCCCTATACATCTCCTTGTGTCCAAATACCCTTATGCCTTGTGAGTGAAGTTTATGGCCATATTCTTGAAAGATGCAACTTCTAGTGGGGCTTGGTTGTTAGGAACAGTTTCTCCATGCTCCCTCCCTTGGAAGGCTGAGATGAATTGAGTCTTGAAAGAAGAGTAGATTTTTGATGTGCAGAGATGAGGCTATAGTTCATTCCAGTCTGGGAGACAGCTTGGACAAATGTTAGGAGGAAGGAGTAAAGACCAAACAAGAACTAGGGGTCCAGCTAGTAAGAGAATATGGGAAGGAGAATAATGTAATATAAAAAAGGAAGTAAGTTTGGAGTCAAAAGGGGCAGAGTCTTTTAAAAGATTGAAAGTCTGTATATATGCTAGAGACCAAGGGGTGGGGGGCAGTGAAGTTCTTTGAGCATGTCAATGTCTTTGGAAGGGAATTAGAGGAGGGCAAGGGATGGATGGGAGTGCTAGGTAAGGGAGAACTGAGAATGGGAGATCAGAGGAGAACAAAGGGATAGAGGAGCAAGGAGAAAAGATCAGAGCAAAGGACAGAAGGAAAAGGGAAAAGTGAGGGAAGGGGAAGGAAGGGGATAAATGAAGAAGGGGGAAGAGGAGGAGGGCAATGGAGAGGGTGGGAAGGACCTTTTATGATTGATTGTACCTATTTACCTTTCTCTTAATTTCCACATTTGTACTTCAAGTTTTCTAGGCAGTTCTGGTTGTTTTATCAGGAATGCTTGGAAGTCCTCTATTTCATTAAAAATCCATTTTTCCTTTGTAGGATTATGTTTAGTTTTGCTGGGAGATTTTCATGGCTGCAAGCCTATATTTATTGCTTTGTGGAATATTGTATTCCAAGTTCCCTGCTCCTTTATATTGATAGCTTCTAAGTTCAAAGTGATCCTGACTGTGGTATAGTTTTATTTTATGATTTTGTGAAATATAATATATAGGCTTTTTTCTTCCTTATAACTTTCAGATAGTCGGATGATTCTTTATTATTTTTTTTTTTTTAGCAATTGGGGTTAAGTAACTTGCCCAAGGTCACACGGCTAGGTTTTTGTTTGTGTGGGTTAAGTGTCTGAGGCCAGATCCGAACTCAGGTCCTTCTGACTCCAGGGCTGGCGCTCTACTCACTGTGCCACCTAGCCGCCCCTAGTCCAGTGATTCTTAATTTTGTTCTCCTTGATTTGTTTTCTAGGTCAGCTATTTTTGTTATGAAATATCTTATTTTTTTTCTATTTTTTCAGTCTTTCAACTTTTTTTTTTTTTTTTTTTGGCTTTTTGGAGGGGGGAGGCCAGGGCAATTGGGGTTAAGTGACTTGCCCAAGGTCATATGGCTAGTCTGATGTCAAATGTCTGATTTGAACTCAGGTCCTCCTGACTACAGGGCTGGTGCTATTCACTGCACCACCTAGCTGCCCCAGTCTTTTAACTTAAAAAAAAAAAATTCTTGGTAACTCATAGAGTCATTAGCTTCTATTTCATCCATTCTAATTTTCAGGGAGTTATTTTCTTTGGCAGGTTTTGTACCTCCTGTTCATTTCCTTTCCAATTCTTTCCCATTGTTTTCTTTTAGTTCTCCCACTTAATTTATAAAAACATTTCAAAACTTGTACATCATCTCCTCCAAGAATTCTAGCTGAACTTGTGTCTAAGTTGTGTTTTGCTCTGAGACATTGCTTCTAGATTTTTTGGAATCATTCTCTTCTTCTGGGTTTGTTTCTTGACCTTTCTCATTGCAATAATAGTGTGTTATGGTAGGATTATTTTTGTGTTTGCTCATTTTTCCAGCTTAGTTCTTGACTCTGGACTTTGTTAGGACTGGGCTCTGAAAACTTCTGGAGGATAGATCTGGACTTGCCCTGCTATTTCTATTTTTGGAGGTGTGGTGTATTGTGTTATTCTAGAATCTCAGGGAGAGCTCAGAACTCAGGACCTGTAAGCTTTCACTGCTCTCACAGTGGTCTGATCCAGGGTAAGGTATGATCACTGATCTCCTGGTTTGAGCCCTGCAGTTTCTGACATGGGTCTGGGTATGAACAATAGCAAATAGCTGCTGGATTCAATCACTCTCAGCCAGCTGGAAAAACTCTGCAGGTCTGGAGGGACATAATTGGAAGACCTACTTTGGTCTGGAATGCAGGCTTTAGACTGGGCTAGAAGCTAGAATTGAGACCTGGAGTCCAAGTTACACAACTGCCACCAGCTTCTGAATGTTCTTTCTCAGTATGCAGCCTTGGGGATGCATTTCATCTTACTCCAGAACAGAATGTCATTCCTCAAGCCAACCTGAATCTGTGACCCAGAACCAGGTAGTAGGTGACAGTATTTTCAGCTTATTCCAATTGTGGTGCCCCAGTATAGGGACAGGATCTCTTCTTGCCCTGGTGCATTGTGGGGCTCAGAGGTTTGCTCCTGGCTAGACCCCATCCTCAGCTTCTAAAGACCTCTCTGTCTCCTGTGTCAATTCGAGATGGGAAAACAATTCATTGTGAGATTTTTCTTGTATTTCCCAATCATGAGTCAGTCTGGTGTATTTTCTAGATCTGTTTGGAAGAATTGTGAGGGCAGAGCTCAGATGTACTGCTTCCTGCTACTCTGACATCTTGCTTCTGTCCCTCGTCAATGCGCTCTGAAGAGTTACTGAGAAGGCACAGTGAAGACCAAAGCACAAAACATCCCCCCAGCAAGTGAACTCTGTCTTCTACTCACTCCCTGGGGAGAATGTGGATGCAGCTCGGAACTTTCTGCATTTCAGAAATTCTGAAGGGCAGCCTACATTCCTTGTCTGTTGATGTCATAATCTCCAGAGGCCACTATTACTTCCAAACTCTTTGCGTGGCATTTGAAGCCCTTTATGGCCCTTTCCAGGTTTATTATTCATTGCTTGCCATTATACATACTGTGGTTCAGTCAGCCTGGTTTTCTTACTATGCCTTACACTGATACTCCATTTCCCATTGATATGCCTTGGTATTGATGGTCCCCTAAGGAGTGTTCTCCTTCATCACCTCTGTCTCTAGTTTCCTTCAAAGTTCAACTCAGAAGTGTTCTTCTATAAGATTTTCCTTATTTCCCCTACCCCATCTGTCTTTTCCTCCCTCCCTCCTATTATGGCGTATTTCCTTTGTATATATTTCAATATGTACATATTATCTCCTCTGACAGAATATAAGCTCCCTGAGGGCAGGGACTGTTTCATTTTTGTCTCTGTATCCTCAAAGATGAAGTATCTGTCATACTGTAGGTGCATAATAAGTGCTTATGGATTGCTTGATTTATGGAACCCCACCCTGGCCAGTACATGGGGAAAATTATAAGGTATAAGTAAAAAGTAAAAGGTATAAGAAAACTAAATAGGAAGTTGTCAGGTTATAAAGGGCTTTAAAAGTCAAACAGGGGAATTTATATTTGATCCTGGAGATGATAGTGGCCCATTGGAACTTACTGAGCAGGGAAGTAACATGAAAAAATGTTGTTTTAGGAAGATCATGAATGAACTGGAGGAGGGAGAGACCTGAGGCAGGAAAGCCCACTAGTGTGCTATAGCAAAAGTCCAAGTGTGAGGTGATAAGGGCCTGAACCAGGGTGATGGCCATGTCCAAAAGGCAGTGTATATGAGAAATATTGAAAAGGTAGAATCTATAGGGCTTAACAACAGATCTATGGGAAGGGGGATCGTGGTGAAGAAGAGTGAGTGGTCAAGATTAACACCTAGGTTGGGAACCTGGGTGACAGAGAAACTATATGATGGAGCTTTGGATAATAATGAGAATAATAGGAAGAGAGGGAGTACAGCCTACATACAAATGACACCCCTAGTTATTGTGGGAACCACCCACTAATTGCCCAACTCCGCCAACATTCTAATGTTCATGCCTGATTTAGGGTGAATTCTCTACCCATCCTACCTCTCCCTAACACCTGAGAAGGGTGTTTCCCACTCACTCACCCCTGGAGGGAGAAAGATAATGAATTCAGTTCTGGACATATTGAGTGTGAAATGGCTATGGGCCATCCAATTGGTGATGTCCAATGGGCAACTGGAGATACCAGACTGGAGACTGGGAGAAAGATTGAGGCTTGATAAATAGTTCTGAGAATCAGCCTAGAAATGATCATTGAACCCATATTTGCTGATGCATTCACCGTATAGAGGAAGAAGAGAAAAGTACCCAGAATAGATCCTTGGGGGACACCCATGGATAATAGGTGTGCCCTGGATGAAGATATCAAAAAGGAAAGTAAAAGCAATCAGACATATAGAAGAGAACCAGGAAAGAGTAAAGTCATGAAAACCTAGAGAGATGAGCCTCTCAAAGCATCATGGTTTAAGAGGCTTGATAAGCTGTTCAGAGGAAGCAAACAGAGTGGTGAAGGCTCTTTAGACCAGTGGGCTGCAAACTCTTTTGATTGCATACCCTTATCAGTAAGAAATTTTTGTTTAGGAACTTCCAATATAGCAGCATTTATCAGTTATTTACGTGTACTACTCTACTAATAATTATGTACAATGTAAAACTTATACGGAATAGAAATTTTTAAAAGGATGAGATAAATTTGAAACAATATTTGGTCCTAAAGGCAATGGAGAGCTGCTGGGCTTTATTAAGGTGGGGGTAAGGGAAGGTGGTAGGGAAACTACTTTGGAAGTTATGTGAAGGATGTATTGGAAAGGGGAGACATTGGAGGCAGGGGAGACAATGAGAAAGCTATTGAAGGTGAGGGATGATGAGGACCTGAACTAAGGAAGTACCTGGGTGAGTTAAGATAAAGGGACAGAAGGGAGAAAGGTTGTGGGGTTAGGAATGGCCAAATTTGGTAACTGATTATCAGTATGGGGTGAGGAAGACTGAGGTGTCCAAGAAGATATGGAGACTGTGAACCCAAGAGCCTGGAAGGAGGGTGGTGACTTCCACAGAAAGAGGAATGTTCCAAAATGGGATGGGTTTGGAAGGGTGGTGATTGTGAAATGCCTGCCCCACTTCAAGTTCAAAATGTCCTTTAGGCAGCTGATGAAATGATAGTGGAGCTCAGCAGAGAGATCAGTTCTGGAGATAGAATCTGGGAGTCAGGGGCAAAGGGACTATTAAACCCAAGGCACGTGAAAAGGTCACCAAATAGGAGAGTGCAGAGGCAGAGAAGAAAGCAGAGGACAGAACTTTGGGGCTATCTGTGGTTAGTGGGTGTGACCTGAAGGAAGATCCAGCAAGACAGTTGCACCATGAAATAATAATTAGCATTTATATGACCCTTAATTTGCAAATCATTTTATAAATATGACTTAATTTGATGCTCACAAGGTGGGTTCTATTACTATCTCCATCTTACAGACAAGGAAATGGAGTGACTTGCCTAGGGTTGGTACCAGAGCTGGTAAGTGTCTGAGACAGGATTTGAACTCTGGTCTTCCCGACTCCAGGCTCTGTGACATCTCGCTGCCTACATAGCCCCTGTGGTCTAGGCAGCTGGAGGGTCAGCACACTGTAAAATTTCAGGGAGGACCTCTCCCCAAAGCCCTTTGGTGGACCTGCTATCCCCTTAGTAGGCACTGCCTCCACGGTGCAGATCACATCCCATCCACCCTTCTCATCCTTCTCTCCCCCAGACTCAATAAACATTTACTGAGCAGGGACTGTGTATAAGCAATATCATCTCAGCAGCTGTGTGGAGGGGAGAATGGAGGGGAGGAATGGAGGCAGGGAGAGAGAAGAGGGGGCTGTTGTCATGTTCCAGGAGAGAGATCATAAAGACCTGAACAAGGGTGGTGGCTGAGTTCAACAGTTTAACACAAGTGCTCTGCACTGGGGATAGAAAGACCAAAAAATAAAAATAAAACTAAAACAGCTCCTGCCCTCAAGGAGCTTACAGTCTATTGATTGTGAACAACACAGACACAGATAAATAAATACAAATATATACAAAGTAATTCCCATGGAATAAGAACACCAGCCAATGGGGGTGAGGGGCTCAGTGTGGGCTTCTGGGAGGCGGTGGTACTTGAACTGATCTTTGAAGGAAACTGAGTGCTTTAGGAGATGGAAGCAAAGAAGTAATGCATTCCAGGTGAGGGGAACAGCTTGTGCAAAGACACAGAGGTGAGAGATTGGGAAATAGCCAGTAGGCCAGCTTGGTGGAGTGTGGAGGGGAGTATTGCTGGGGCCAGATTGTGAATGGCTTTAAAATCCAAATCAGGACTTTGTGTTTTATCCTAGGGGCTATAGGGAGTCACTGAAGTTTCTTTGAGCATGTTCAAATGTGTGCTTTGGTGAAGCAAAGAAAAAAGGGGGAGGATTCAAAAGATATTGTGAAAGTAAGAATTGACAAGCTTTGGCACATGATTAGATATATAGGGAAGTTGGATGATATAAAATAAATCCACACAAATCATCACATTTCTGTATATTAGCAAAAAAATTCCTGAAGGAAGAGATAGAAAGGGAAATTTCATTTAAAGTAACTATAGACAGCATTATGTCCTTGGGAATCTATCTGCCAAGATACACAAAGGGATTATATGAACTCAATTACAAAACACTCTTTACACAAATAAAGACAGATCCAAACAACTGGAGAAATAATATTTTCTGATGGGTAGGCCAACCCAATATAATAAAAATGAAAATCCTACCTAAATTAACTTAACTTAATCACTGACATATTAATTGAAGTACTGGAAGATTACTCCACAGAGCTCGAGGAAAAAGCCAATTACAAAATTGATCTGGAGAAGTAAAAATTTAAGATTATCAAGGGCACAACTGATAAAATGGTCAGAGGATATGAACAAGCAGCTTTCAGATGAAGAAATTAAAGCTATCTATAGTTATATGAAAAAATGCTCTAAACCATTATTGATCAGAGAATGCAAATTAAAACAACTCTGAAGTACCACCTCACACCTATCAGATTGGCTAATATAACAGAAAAGGAAAATGATAAATGTTGGAGAAGATGTGGGAAAATTGGAACACTAACACACTGTTGGTGGAATTGTGAACTGATTCAACCATTCTGATGAACAATTTGGAACTATGCCCAAAGGACTATAAAACTGTGCATGCTCTTTGATTCAGCAATACTGATACTAGGTCTATATCCCAAAGAGATCATACAAAAGGGAAAAGGACCCACATGTACAAAAATATTTATAGCAGCTCTTTCTTTGGTAGCAAAGAATTGGAAATTAAGGGTATGCCCGTCAATTGGGGAATGACTGAACAAGTTGTGGTATATGAATGTAATGGATACTATTGTGCTATAAGAAATGATGAGCAGGCAGACTTCAGAAAAACTTGGAAAGACTTACATGAACTGATGCTAAGTGAAGTGAGCAGCACCAGGAAAACACTATACACAGAAACAGCAACACTGTGTGACAACGGACTTTGTTAGACTCAGCTCTTTTTAGCAATGCAAGGATCTAAGACAACTCCAAAAGACTCATGATGGAAAATGCTATCCAGAGAAAGAACTATGGAGTCTGAATGCAGATCAAAGCAGACTATTTTCACTTTGTTTTTTTGTTTTTGTTTTTTTTCTTTTGTTCTTTTGTTCTGATTTTTCTTTCACAACATGACTAATGTGGAAATATACTTAACATGATTGTACATGTATAATTTATATCATATTGCTTGCCATCTTGGGGAGAAGGGATGGGAAGGAAAGAGAAAATTTTGGAACTCAAAATCTTACAAAAATGAATGTTGACAACAATCTTTACATGTAATTGGAAAAAAATAAGATATTATTGCTTTTTTTTTGAGGGGAGAAGCAGATGGACTCAGTGCAGATTGAGGATTATGTTTTTGCTTTTATTTGTTTGATTGATTTTTGGATGTGGCCAATGTGGGAATGTGACTTGCTTTATTAGGTGTATTATTATATATCACATATTTGCTTTATTATACATGTTATTTATTATCATGAGTTTTATTTTTCTTTCCTTCTCAATGGTGGAGGGGGGCGGTGGGGAAATGAGATGAAAAGAGTTTGGACCTGAAAATAAGATAAAATTGGAGAGAGAGAGAGAGAGAGAGAGAGAGAGAGAGAGAGAGAGACTGAGAGCAGTTCTAGGACTAAGGAGATGAGAACAGAGGTCTGACATCTGTTTAGATCTTGTCTAGAGTATTGTTTTTTGTTATAGACACCATAGTTTTAGAAGGATTGGTTGGAGTAAAGGGGCACATTGACTTTGGTGAAGAAAAAGTAGCTGTGGTCAAGTGTTTGAAGGGTTGTGACTTCCAGGAAGGGATTAGCCTTGTTCTCTTTGGCACCAAAGGACAGGATCAGGAGCCAAGAGACGTGCTTCCTAACTAGGGGAACTGTCCCAAGAGCAACAGTATTTGCTTCAGAAAGTAGTGAGCTTCCTTCCCCGTAGGTGTTCTAGAGAGGTTGGATGGCCCTTTGTCAAGTAGGGTATCCTAATTATTGTGTTCTAAGGCTCTTCCCAGCTCTGTCCTCTATTCTCAGGTCCCTCCTAGATCTTATGTTCTCTGTTCTCTTGGATTTTCTGAACTGTGATTCATACCTGGCCTAGGGGGCAAATGGGAGGAAATTGGTATCTGCAGTCCCATTGTGACCCAGGGGCAAACCAAGCCCCTTCACCTGTATTCACTTGAGTAGGACTCTATGAACAGTATGGTCCACAGGGCCACAAAGAGTCAGACAGGACTGAATGACTCAACAACAACAACAAAAAAAGGGTGAAAATTAAACAAGTCGGGATGCTTGAGGATGGATGGCAGACATTTTTAGAAGGACACCTTGTCCTAAAAAGGCAGGTAAGGATGTGCCTCTGCACTAGAACCCAGTGCCTCAGGTAAGGTAATTGTAGTCTGGGTCCTCTGAATAGAGTCAACTGATAATACCTCTTGTTTTTAGATCAGTCATTTTCAGATATAACCTTCCCTTCCGACTCACCAGCCTTATAATAAACAAAGAACAAAAATAATTTAATAAAACCAATCAGCATATTAATCATTGTGTCACAGGTCTCAAGTGTATACAACATTCCATATCCACAGTCCCTCATCTTTCCAGTAAAAAAAAGGGAAAGTACATTTTCTTTCTTTTTTTTTTGCTTTTTAGAGGGCAATTGGGGTCAAGTGACTTGCCTATGGTCACACAGCTAGTTTTTGTGTTAAGTGTCTGAGACCAGGTTTGAACTCAGGTCCTCCTGACTCCAGGGCCGGTGCTCTATTCACTTCATCACCTAGCCACTTCGGGGAAAGTACATTTTCTCATCTTTTGGAAAGAAGCTAGGAAAGAAAGAAACAGGTATTTATTAAGTGCCTACTATGTACCAGGTGTGATTCTTCCCAAGGAACCCACATGGAATGACATGGCTAATAGAGCCTGCCTCAGACAAGTAGCCTCAGTGTTACACAAAGGCTCCACTCCTGAACCAGTCACAGAAATGTACAGGCTATGTGGGAGCAGGTCCAGGAGAGGCCTCCTTCTTACTCAGGAAGAAACCAAGGAAGGGAGAGTCAGTTGAACTTCCTGCCGACTCCACTGCCATGTAGAAAGGGAATTCCTAGTGAAGATCCCTGGAGGGAGGGGGTGTAGCTGCCCAGACACTGGCAGGTGGATGACATGACACCAGGGCCTGTGCTGTGTCTTGACAGCAGTAGATATATATATATATATATATATAGGGTATAGAGTGGCCACAATTATCATCCACTCATTTTCTATCACCCAGACTTGACAATGGGTCTGAAATCAGGGCATAAGTTGGGTCTTCCCTACCTTGTACCAACCAGCAGTAGGTATTGTGGAAAGATGGAATGGACACTTGAAACAAGCTCTAGGTTCCAGTGACTATAGGTATTCACTTTTGACTGGACAGTCCACATGACACCAGCAGTCTACTCTTCAAACACTTCCATGCTTGTAAGGGATGTCTCTACTCTCTCAGATAGTTGACAATTCTTTATTGGGAAGAAAATGAAAGGAAGTCACTTGGTTACAACTGGGGGTGAGTACCCTGCTATTCACACACATTGTTCTTACCTAAGCTATATCCAGTAGGACAGTGGGCAATCTTCTCCAAAGACCCAACCAGTCACAGCAGAGTTGATGCCAACTTGTATCATTAGTTAATTGTTGTTAGTATTAATTAGTCCATTGGAACTAATTTGTGAAATTTATTGTGGTATATGGCATGAGATGGTGGTCCAAACCTATTTTTTGCCAAGTTCCTTTCCAGCTATTTTTCTTGAATTTTTATTCATGGATTTAGTTCCTTAATTAGAGCTTTTTGCCAGGGCCAGGCTCTGCCCCTTGATGTGCCTTTGAGAGGAGATTGTGTCAGGTGAAAAACCCCATTCAAAATTTAATCAAGAACACAGAGGTTTCTCAGGATAAAAACAGGAAATGTTTATTCTCTTCTCCCTCTGGGAAGAGGGTAGTCCTCTCCATGGTGGATCATCCTGAGGAGGAATGTTACAGAAGAGGGAACAAGAATTTATACCCTAATGCAGTCAATTGCCCTCCCCTCTGCTGTCCCTTCTCCCACTGGCTGGAAGGCAGGCTCAAGTCTTAGAGTGAAAATCTTCCCCAATGGCCGTCACTATTCCCTATTAGCTGGGAGGCTGGCAGGGAATCAGGTATTGTTCATGTCCTTATTTGGGAAACACCAGCAAGGGTGGAGGTCAAAAACCCCTAAAAGGCCTAATGCTGATAAAGGTGTGGAAAACAAGGGGGAGGTTGAAAGACTCCTGAAGAGGCCTAATGTGATGGAGCAGTAGTAAAGAAGGGGGAAATAAGGGGGAAGGGGAAGCTGAAACTCTGGCTTGCTCCCACAAGAAGACTTATGGGCTGAGAAGTTTTACCTTTCCCATTCAAGGTGCTCAATTCTGCTTTAGTTTCACCCTGGCCCCCCTAGATTTTTGTACTGAACTCCAGTTCTGAGTGTTTTCCTTTCTTACCCCACCTTTCACCCTCAGCAGATTTAGGATATACATAAAGGAAACTGTAGTTGTCCAGGGGAATGAACTATCCCTGAAACTGATAGAGTCCACTCACCTGGAGGTCTCCACAGAGAAGCTGAACAACCATTTTGGGGGAAGATATGGAGGGGAGTTTTGTTGAGGTCTACATAGTGCCCTCAGACCTCTAAGGCAGTAATTGTGGGAATGTCAGAGCTGGGGGGAGTTTTTCAGGCCATTCATGTCAGGGTCCCCTTTTAAGTCTTTTCCACTAAAGTTACCAAAAGGTATCTTTCTCAGTTCTTCCTCTTTCTTCAAAGGTAGGCTGACCCACTTCCTATAAGGTTTGATGTCCTTTCTTTCAAATCGTTAATAATGAAACATTACAGTCATGATGACAAACCCCCACCAAGCCATTTAGATTCTCCATGACTCCTAGTCACAGGGTCTTGATGTCCTTGTGGAAAATTCGATGGCAAAAGATGGGCTTTGTATGGAGAGTCCTGGGACTATGAAAAGGCAGCACAAAGAGTTGGTTCCCCCAATGCAATTCAGCCTGCTCTATAGCTTTGTGCATCTGGAGGACGGACAACCCTACATTAAAATGCAAATAACAGCAATGTTGAGGTGGGGAAAAGTGCTTGAGGCAGGTGGAGCAAGCAGGGCTTGAGAGAGGAGATTGTGACCAGCCAGAAGAGTGGTCAAGGACCTTTGGCCCTTTTCCAAAAGATTTTGCCTGTCTAGTGACTGAGTGGGGAAATGATTGGGATATAAACATTGCCTGAGTTAAAAATAATATTAAGGGTTGACTTTGTGAAGCCCCTAGTTTATTCTAAAGCCCTTTCCTCCCTTTTCTTGAACCTGTACCGAAAGAATTGCTTGTCTCCCTTATCATATGTTCCCCCTGCCCTTTAATGTTTAACCTGTGTCCTTAAATGCTTAAACGATAAAGAATTCCCTTTGTCAAAACTAAAAATAAATAAATAATTAAAAAAAAATAATTCCCTTTGTCTCCCTCATCCTGTCATTCTGTCCTGTCTTTAATCTTTAACCTCTGTTAAAACCTCTAAAACTACATTATCATTCTGAAATCTCTATATAAGTAAGTGTAGCTCCCCCAAATATCAGTCCCACTTCTCTTTCTTGCTAGGAGACCCGTACTGCTTTTGCATTAAAAAAGCTTCCAGTGGCTACTGAGAAGGTCTAAATGAATTCTTTCATGCCAGCTCTACCAACTCTAAGCCGCATCAGCCTCACAGGTGATCCAAGGCAGTGGGTGACTCTTCCCGAGGGCCCATATCCCCTTGGCTCAGTTCTCATGCTTATTCTTCCAGAAACACTGGCCACTGTCAATCACATCTTCTTTCAAAGGCTCCCAGAGCAGAACACTGCCCTGGTCTACATCTTCTTCAACCATTCTAGGAGACCTGTTTCCCTCTCCCTCTTTGGTTCTCTCCCCATTCTAGGAGACCTGTCTCCCTCCCCCCCTTTGGTTCTCTCCCCATTCTAGGAGACCTGTCTCCCTCTCCCACTTTGGTTCTCTCCCCACCCTCTCAAAGTTCATCTAGTCTTGGTTTTGCTGCCAGTTGTCTATGTGTTCTTGGGCAAGCCCTTTCCCTTCTCTTGTGTCTCAATTTTCCATCTGATTTTTTGAGGTCTTTGGAAGGGTGATAGTTTCCCAAATGTGAGCCATTTGACTCTACTCCCAGGGTGTTTAATTCAAAACACCTGTTGGGTCAAAATGCAACTTATAGCCCCACAGGTGTGCCAGGCAAGTCTCAGGCTTTTCCCTCAGGGGATAATTTGCAATTTAAAATAAGTATATAGGATTAATGGGGTCGAGTATGTGGGAAGAGATAGGAGATATATAGGGGACTGGATTTGGAGTCACAAAAATAGAGAAACTCTCTGGAAGGGACCTTAGGGGCCACCTTGTTCAAACCTTGCTTTCTGTTGGTGCTCAAAGAACCTTCAGTTAGGGGAAGCTAACACCTCCCCAAGGCAGCCTATTTGTTGCATTGTCAAATTAGGAGAGGTCTAGGTTCAGCTCTCATCTCTGACAGGTACTGCCACGTGACCCCTGGCACTGCCAACCCATGTGGAAATGACTTGGGAGCCTGCTTTGCAAAAAGATTTGATGAGATGAATTTGGAGGGCAGGAAGAAGAGGTCCAGGTAAGAGGGAACACAATCAGGATCATATAAGACTTGGTAGCAGCTACTAGTAATGAGAGGAGATTTTATAGTACAACATTCTAAAGAGGAAAAGATGCAGATTTATAACCAAGAATAACTTACACAGCAAATCTGAGTATAATCCTACATGGGAAAAATGAATTATTCATAGAAAAAAGAACTTTCAAGCATTCCTGATGAAAAGGTCAGAACCCAGTAGGAATTTTGATATATAAACACAAGAAAACAAAGAAATCTAGGAAAAATAAAATGAAGATGTCATGCTAACATTTTGAACAGGGAGAGAAGAAGCATACGTCCCTTCAGAATATTAGTGTCTTCAAAGGATATTGAGGGAATTTAATAAGGAAAAAAGTGGTCCTAGAGAGTGAATTGGTTCTTTTCTGAAAATTTGAGGAGGGTATGAGGGATAATTTACAGTGAAGTTTCCCCATTCTGAAAAATCAAATTTAGAGTGGCTTCAGCATTCAATAGGCCTAAGTTTAGAGGTCACAAGATGACCCTAAGTGACCAGATCCAGACAGCAATGTGAAAAGAGACTTTTGGACTTTGAAAGGACAATTGTTTGTTATTGTTTTCTTTTGGATCTCTGTATTTTCAGTCATAAAGGGGACTGCCCCCTTGTGTGTTGTCAATGTGATGAGGGTAATTAGAATTAAGAAAAGTGGGGAAACTTCAAAAAGTATAAAAGAACAGGGGGGATTTGTAAGGGATAATTTGCAGTGAAGTTTCCCCATTCTGAAAAATCAAATCTAGAGTGACTTAAGTATCCACTAGGCCTAAATTTAGAAGTCACCTGACGTTGCCCGAATCTGGGACTTAGAGCAATGGAGACCCTCCCCAGTGCCACCTCAGCACAAGATATGCCAAATAAGGATCAAACTGCCTTCCTGGCCTTGCATTGGACACTCACATGTTTCCATGTCCTTTGTCTCCAAGATAGATACCTGCACTTAAGGTGTGGGCTGGCCTCCCTACCAATGAGAGCGAAGGCCATTTGGGGTGTTGGGTTTCTGCATTAGAAGGTTATATAACCATGGGCTTGCTTCTACCTGTTGTTCTCTCCCTGGCAGACACCATTTGAGCAACAGGGGCAAAGGGCCCTTTCTCATGAGAAAGAATAAAGACCTTTTCTGATCTCAGATTCAGACTCTGAACTCTTTTATCCCACACAAGGGGAAAGAGACAGTAAAATAAAAATTTGAAAAATTGAGAAAAGAAAAAAGAAGTCTTGCCACTTCTCATAATGGGAGTATATAAGAATACATAAATGTGGGTCAAAGTATGGTACAGGAGTGAATATCAGATGCTCATTCTTATCTGAAATGGAAAAGGAAGGTTGACTGCAATACAGTTTGGTATAAAAATACATCAAACTCTACAATAAAATAATCAGGGATGAGGGTGGATAAAGAGGGAGGAGGAAGGAAAAACCACAAGCAAAATAAACTTTATAATTGCCTATGTTATGCTGGAGGTATCTTTCTTGATTTTCCCTCCTTCTTACAAGGTAGGCTGACCCACTTCCTATTAAGTCCTGATGTCCTATCTGCCTTTCTTTCAAATCATTGATAGACAAACTCCCACCAAGCTATTTAGTTGCTCAAAATTTTATTTCTCCATGACTCATGAGGATTTCAGAAAATCGTGGGTAGTATGAATTGTTATATAGTGAAAGGAAGAGACTGGAACCAGGAGAACAATTTATGCAAGGATAACGATGTTGTCAAGATAAACAACTTTGAAAGGCTTGAGAATTCTGATTAAAGCAGTGACCAACCACACAGCCCCACAGGACCTAAGATGAAGCATGTCCTCTATGTGTAAAGAAGGACATCATCACCTTGCGAGTTTGTCTTGTTTGACTGTACTTATGTTAAAAGTGTTTCCCTTTTTCCTTCTTTCTTCTTTCCCTCTCTCCCTCCTTCCTTCCTTCTTTGCTTCCTTCCTTCCTTCCTTCTTTCCTTCTTTCTTTCTTTTTCTTTCTTTCTTTCTTTCTTTCTTTCTTTTTAGAATTTTTTCTTTTTTTTTTTTGCACTTTTTAGAGGGCAATTGGGTGGGGTTAAGTAACTTGCCCAAGGTCACACGGCTAGGTTTTTTTTTTTTTTTTTTTGGTTTGTGCGTTAAGTGTATGAGGCCGGATCTGAACTCAGGTCCTTCTGACTCCTGGGCTGACGCTCTACTCACTGCGCCACCTAGCCGCCCCTCTTTCTTTCTTTCTTTCTTCCTTGCTTGCTTCCCTCCTTCCCTCCTTCCTTCTTTTCCTCTTTTCTTTCTTTCTTCCTTTCCTCCTTCCTTCCTCATTTCTTTCTTTCTTTCTTTCTTTCTTTCTTTCTTTCTTTCTTTCTTTCTTTCTTTCTTTCTTTCTTTCTTTCTTTCTTTCTTTCTTTCTTTTCTTTCTTTCTTTCCCAAGTTTAAACCCAGCCTCAGACACTTACTCGATGTGTGACTCTGGGCAAGTCATTTAAACACATTTGTTTGTCTCAGTTACTCATCTGTAAAGTGAAATGGAAAAGGAAATGGCAAGCAACTCCAATATCTTTGTCAAGAAAACCCCAAATGGGGCCTGGAAGAGTCAGAATAGAACTGAAATGACTCAACAACAATAATGACCTTGTGAGCTTCAAAAGGTCAGAATAAAAAACCACTAGCAGTCCAAGAGCCAGAGTCCATGCCAGCTGAGATGCCAAGGAGTGAAGTCCTGTTTGACCCAGTATAGACAGAAGGCAGTCAAGAGGGAGCAACAACAATTTACCCATTGGCTATGTTAAATTTGGAAGTGACATTGATTGGGTGAATGCTATTCAGGAGCTAATTCAAGTTTGAGCCTGCCCCCCTCAGGGACCTAGGCTGTAGGTATAGAAGAGAATGTGACATCAGGTGAGGGGAAGAAATGGTGGTTGCATTCCTGCTGTCTTCTTAAATATCTCTTTGCAAAAGCTAGATGTTGCTAACTGGTTAAATGATACCTGGGCTCTAATCACTGGCCACTAATATTGAGGAGAATGCATGGGAATCAGGGTTTGAGCCAATAGCATTAGAGAAAGATACTCCCAACCCCTTAAGGATACACTCTAGAACCCTGAAGGAGAGGTTTAGCTTGCTCAGCTTTGGGAACCACTCATCAGTCATTACCAATGGGAGCTAGGACAGGTGCTTCAGATTTTTGTTACACTCATATAACTTGGACTCCAGGCTCTTCCCCAACCTAATTGCCCTCCTCTAGAAACTCTCCAGTGAGTAGTGTTCTCCTCAAACTGTGGTGTCCAGAATGGTATGACCAAGGCAGAGACTACTAGATTGTGACTACCCTGTTCTTAGAAAATATGTCCTTTTAATGCAACATAATCCCAGTCCCAAAGCCCATTGGTATGAGACTTCCTGTTCATTGGTGGAGTTTAATGCCCTGTCCCTGCATGAATGGTTCCCTCAGACAAACAAACAGGTGCCAGATGGAGTTGGAGAAGTGGCAGGGAGGAGACTCTCTCACCCCAATAGGCTTTGGAACTGGGCTTTCAGTAACATTTGGGCTTTTTTATCTTTCTTGGCCATCATATCATACTGACTCAAAGTGATAATGCAGCCTAATTCTAAAAAATAGGGAGACATAATAGGATAGATGTTGTGAAGGTAGAAATGACAAGACTGGCAGGAGATCAGACATGTGGAATTGAATTTGTATCATTTTTCCCACAGTCACTGATAGTTTGCATCTCTTCTTTTCAGAACCATTTTGTCACTTATATATTGAGGGGTAGTTCTTAGTCTTAATAACAATAATATTATTATATTGTTGTTGGTCAGTTGTGATTAACTCTCTGTGACCCCATTTTGGCTTTCTTTGCAGAGGTACTGGAGTGGTTTGCCATTTCCTGCACCAGCTCATTTGACAGATGTGGAAACTGAGGCAAACAGGGTGAAGTGAGTTGCCCAGGGTCACACAGCTAGTAAGTGTTTAAGGCCAGATTTGAACTCCTGTCTTCCTGACTCCAGGTCCAAAGCTCTGTCCACTATACCACTCAGCTGTCTTTATTCTTGTATATTCTTTATTAATTTCATTCATATCTTGGATATCAGACTTTTAAAAAATCAGATACATTTAAGTGACAAGTAGTCAAAGGAAGGCTGGTCTTGGAGCCAGGAGGAAAAAAGTTTCAGTTCTACCTTTGATACACTTGTGAATGTGGCCAAATCACTGACCTTCTGGCTGTCCCAGCTCACTTCCTAAGAGTCTAGAAAGATTTGAAAATGAAGGACATTTTGAATTTTGTTTTTTTGTGATTTCCTTCATCATTTTATAAAGCTATGAATTCTCCCACTAAGAAAAGTTCTAGAAGATACTGACTTTTTTCTCTAACTTAAAAAAAAAATAATTTGGCCTTTTGCATTTAGGTTGTTTATCCATTTGGAGCATCTGATGTAGATGCTGTACTAACTCTACTTTTTAAATATTCATTGCTTTTTTTTAAAGTTTCAAGTTCCAAATTCTGTCCCTGCCCTCTTTCCCTCCTCCCTCTCTGAGACTGTAAACAATCTGATCTAGGTTATACATATACAATCATGCAAAACATTTCCATATGTGTTGTTTTATGTAAGAAAACTTAAAAAAGAAAAGAAAAGAAGAGAAAAGAAGAGAAAAGAAAAAGTGAAAACTAGTATGCTTTAATTTGTATTTAGGTGCCATGAGTTTTTCCTCTGGAGGCGGCTGTCATCTTTCAACGATGAATGTTAAAAAATTGTTTTTATGGAGATGGAGGGCAGAGCCAAGATGGCAGAGTAGAAGCACAAACTTGGTGTGAGCTCCTGCTCCAGTCAATTCCAATACGTGTAAAAAAATGACTCTAAACAAATTTTAGAGCTACAGAACCCACAAAGTGACAGAGAGAAACAAATCTCCCACTGAAGGCAGCCTGGCAAGCTGACAGGAAAAGTTTGCCAGATGGAAAAAGAATCTCAAAAGCTTGCTGAAGAGAATAATTTCTTCAGAATTAGATTGGAGCAAATGGACGCTAGTGACGTTATGCGAAATCAAGATACTACTAAACAGATCAAAACTAATAAAAAATAGAAGGCAATGTGAAATATCTCATTGGGAAAACCACTGACCTGGAAAATAGATCCAGGAAAGATAATTTAAAAATTATTGGACTACCTGAAAGTCATGATCAAAAAAAGAACCTGGGGCGGCTAGGTGGCGCAGTGAGTAGAGCGCTGACCCTGGAGTCAGAAGGACCTGAGTTCGGATCTGGCCTCAGACACTTAACACACACAAACAAAAACCTAGCAGTGTGACCTTGGGCAAGTTACTTAACCCCAATTGCCCTCCAAAGAGAAAAAAAAAGAACCTAGAAATCATCCTTCAAGAAATTCTTAAAGAAAATTGCCCTGATGTTTTAGAACCAGAGGGCAAAATTGAGGTCAAAAGAATCCACCATTCACCCCCTGGAAAAGATACCCCCCCAAAAAACTCCTAGGAATATTATATCAAGGTTCCAGAGTTCCCAAATCAAGGAGAAAATATTAAGAAACAATTTGAATATCGTGGGAACACAATCAGCATAACACAGGATCTGGCAGCTTCTACACTGAGGGATCAAAAGGTTTGGAATATGATATTCCAGAGGTCAAAGGAGTTAGGGCTAAAACCAAGAATCACTTATTCAGCAAAAATGAGTATAATGTTTCAGGGGAAAATATGGTTATTCAATGAAATAGAGGATTTTCAAGCATTCTTGATAAAAAACACCAGAGCTGAACAGAAAATTTGACTTTCAACTATAAGAAGCAAGAGAAGCATGAGAAAGTAAACAGGAAAAAGAAATCATAAAGGAACTTATTAAAGTTGAACTATTTACATCCCTGCATGGAAAATGATAATTGTAACTTATAAGACTTTTCTCAGTATGAGGATAGTTGAAGGAATATATGTATAGGAGGGTGTATGTGTATATAAACAAACAAACAAACAAACAAATAAATAAATACACGCGTATACATAGAGGGCACAGGATGAGATGAATATGAAGGGATGATATCTAAAAATAAAATTAAGAGGTGAGAGAGGAATTTATTGGGAGAAGGAGAAAGGGAGAGATAGATTAAGTTAAATTATCTCATATAAAAGAGGCAAGAGAAAACTGTTACAATTGAGGGGAAGAGCAGGAAGGTGAAAAGGAATTAGTCAACATTACTCTTATTGAATTTGGCTTAAGGAGGGAATAACATGCACACTCAATTGGGCATCTTACTCTACAGGAAAATAGGGGAGAAGGGGATAAGAGGAGGAATGATAGAAGGGAGGGCAGATTGGGGGAGAGGATAGTTAGAAGCAAACACTTTTGAAAAGAAATAGGGTCAAAGGAGAAAATAGAATAATTTGGGGGCAGGATAGGATGTACAGAAATATAGTTAGTCTTTTACAATATAAATACTATGGAAATGTTTTGTGTAACTACACATGTACAACCTATATTGAATTGCTTATCTTCCCAGTGGGGGTGGATGAGGAGGGAAGAAGGGAAAAAATTTGGAACTCAAAGTTTTAAAAATAAATGTTTTTTTTTTTATTGGTTTTTACAGGGAACTGGGAAATAAGATATACAGGCACTGGGGTATAGAAATCCATTTTGCCCCTACTAGAAAATTAGGGGGGTGATGAGGGAGGATATAAGAAAGAACAGATTGGGGTAAGGAGTATTCAGCAGGATCGCTCTTCTGGGGTAGGGGAAAGATGGGGAGAAAAATTTGTAACTCAAAATCTTGTGGAAATGAATATGGGAAATTAAAAATAAATAAATAAAGTGGAAAATAATTGTTTTTATGTGTAATTGGGGAACAATATAACATTATTTTTTTTAAAAGGAGGGCCATTCTCTTTAATAAAATTGTTGATTTGTTTCTGTAATTTGTTCTTTGACCCATTTATTCTTTAAGATTAAATTATTTAGTTTCCAATTAATTTTTAATCTATCTTTCCACTGCCCTTTATTGAATGTGATTTTTATTGTATTATAATCTGAAAAGGCACATATAATATTTCTGTATTTCTGAATCTGGTTGTGATGTTACTATGCTCTACTAGATTGTTAGGGTTCCTAGGTTCTCGAACCTACAAGAACATATTTACCTTTTCCCAGCTTCGGACGTCTCCGGCTTCTAGACTTTCTAGAAGAACTACCCACGCAGAACACCCTTCTGTTTTAGGAGAACTATCTTTATTTGTCTCAGGACATACATGTGAACTCAGCCAGATCTCTCCCTGAACTCCTCCCAGAACTCCCCGCCCCGTCAGGCAGCCTCCTTTTATCCAGCCTCCAGTTCCGGGTCTTTAGCACCGCCTTCCCCACCACTGCGAGCCAATCGAGTACTGCCCCGAGAGTGAGGGGTGGTAACCCGCTGCCCACATGGACACGTCAGCTCATCGGGCTAAGAGGTTTCCGGTGTAACAGACTAGGAAGTCTCCTAACCAGGAAGTCTCTCTACTGCCACGTCGACACTTATGATTGTTTTGCTGACGGTCCTTTTGGCCTTCCGGGTTCCTCCTGTAGCCTGTTATTGATAGGCCAGGGACCCTCCTGCCACTCCCAGGCTGTCGTGCTGCACCCCAGTTGGCTAAGGACTCTTCACTAGATGGCTATTTTTTTTTTTGTAGGTGTCATGTATAGATGAGAAAAAGGTATATTCTTTTCTATTTCCATTCAATTTTCTCCAGAGGTCTATCATATCTAACTAATTCTATTCACCTCCTTGACTTCTTTCTTATTTATTTTGTGGTTAGATTTATCTTAATTCTGAGAGAGGAAAGTTGAGGTCCCCCACTAGCATAGTCTTACTGTCTACTTCTTCCTGTAACTCATTTAACTTCTCCTTTAAAAATGCAGATGCTATACTATTTTATGCATATGTGTTTTGTATTGTTATTACATCATCATTTATTAGCAAAATATAGTTTCCTTCCTTATCTCTTTTAATCTATTTCATTTAATTAATCTATTTTTTTGTTTTTGCTTTGTCTGAGATCATAATTGCTACTTCTGCTATTTTAAAAATTTTAACTGAAACATAATAAAGTCTGCTCCAGCCCCTTACCTTTACTGTGCGTGTATCTCTGGGTTTCAAATGGTTTCTTTTAAATGGAGTATTATAGGATTCTGGTTTTTTATCCATTTTTCTATCTGCTTCCATTTTATGGGTGAGTTCATCCCATTCACATTTATAGTCATGATAACTATGTGTTTTCCTTCATCCAATTTCCTTTGTTAATTCTTCTCTCTCTCTTACCTTTTACCCTGTCTCTCCTCACAAGTATTTTTCTTCTGACCATCACCTCCCCCAATTCACCTTCCCTTCTATCAGTCCCCCCAACGCGCGCGCACACACACACACACACACACACACACACACACACACTTCTCTTGTCCAATTCCTTTTGACTTCCTCATAGGGTAAGATAGATTTCTACACCCAACTGAGTGTGTATGTCATTCCCTCATTGAGTCAATTCTGGTGAGAGTGAGGTTCAAACATTGCAACCCCAGCCCCCATCTTTCCCTCCCCTGTAATAGTTCTTTCTTGCCTCTTTTATGTGAGATAATTTACCCTATTCAGTGTCTCCATTCTTCTCCCAGTGCAATCTTCTTTCTCACCCTTTAATTTTTTTTTATATCATCCCATCATAGTTAATTCACACTCATACCCTCTGTCTATGTATACTCCTTTCAATTGACCTAATAAACCTACTTTTTTGACAAACTGCTTTCCAGTTTTCCTAGGAACTCTTGTCCAACAGAGAATCAGTTTACTGGACACTAGATTAACTGGTTCATTTGCTTCTAGGTATTGCTTATCCATTCTGTTCCTTTGAACCACTCTGATATTTTCAACCAGCACTAAGAAACTTTGATGATTACTATGTAAGAGTGGGTTTGTAAGAGTTTTATGTGTTCAACCCTATCCCACTTAAGTTTTTCCTAATGAGGAGCCTGACACAGCCATAACCATTTGATGATTATCCAAACTCTAAGGTACCTATGGATATGCCATCCTATTACTTGCTGGGTGTATGGGGTTTCAGGGAGGACTAGCAACTCTGGTGTGAAGGCCTGCTAAGCCCTTTTCAGACCTGCTTATTCACCTTTGATGTCCCCTGGATCCACCCAACTCCAAGTCTCCAAGAAACTGTAGTATGGGCAGCAGCCACACCTGGATAAAATCATCTCAGCAGATGTACTAAAGCAGTTTGAGAGGCTCAAACCTGTTGGTGATTTAGAATGTCTATCGCAAGCATGTGAAGACTCACCCCCCCCCCCCCATGTAACCATATGTTCCAATGGCCATGAAGGCAACTGAAGTAGGCACTGTGGAGTACTTAGAGCTTGGTCAGACATTGAAGAGATGCCAAGGTCATCATCCACCACATACCTGGCCATTGCCAATCATCCTGATTTTTGTCTTAAAGCTGAACTTCTATGACTTTGGAAGAGAGAGTAAGGCTGATGACTCTGTGTATCTCTGTTTCACTTAAATCCCATTCATGAACAAGTCAAGGTGTGATGTCACTGGTCCTCTTCAAAAAGTAAGGACAAACAATATCCAAATATTTCCAGTAAAAGAATTTAGCCTCCACCACAGAGAAGCCAGAGGTTAACTGGACACAGCGATAAATATAAAGTTAGGCAGGGAAACTAATCTCTGCCTAAATGTTAGGAATTTTCTGAATTGGGGGCTCAGAGGAATTGTGACTGAATTCATAATTTTTCATCCTTTATAAAGTCCTTAAGAATTACATGGGATAGGGGGCGGTTAGGTAGAGCATCCACCCTGGAGTCAGAAGGACCTGAGTTCGGATCTGACCTCAGACACTTAACACACACACACAGACAAAAACCTAGCTGTGTGACCTTGGGCAAGTTACTTAACCCCAATTGCCCTCCAAAAAAAAAAAAAAAAAAGCAAAAAAAAGAATTACATGGGACTTATAGACAATTATATTGCCTTCTAGGCTGAAAATGAATTACTTATTATAACAGGGTGATAATATCATGTGAAACCTGTAAGACTAGGCTCTTTTCAAGCCTACTTTTTGTCATTCTTTTTGTTTAAATTCCAGGCTTTTTGTTTATCCATATGAGTTTTGTTTTTGTTTTGTCTAGTTGTATCGAATGACTTTTTTGTAGTTTGGTTAGTATAATTATTTCTTATTTTATTAATTTGATCATTTTATTACCCATTTACTTTAAATTTTTTGTTTTTTGACATTTTATTGTGAAAAAATCCTGGTAATTCTCTTTATTTCATTTGTGATTTGGAATTAATTTTGTTCACTTTGATTTTAGTAATTTGATTTTTCTTTTTCTCTCCAAATCAAAATAGTAAATGTTTTATTAATTTTGTTAGTCTGAAAAACTGGTTCTTTGTTCTAATGATCAGGTCTATGCTCTTTATTTTCCATTTTAGATATTTCTTCTTTTGATTTCAAGACATTTTCTTGGTGTATGTGCTTGTTTTGGAGTTGTTAATTTGTTGCTTTTCCAAGTTTTAAAAAATGTTATTTAGGTCATTTACTTTTCATTCCTTCTATTTTGTTAACATGTTGCCTCAGGTAACTCTCTGAATTATAGATGGATTGTGATATATGTCAGTAGAGGGAGACCTCACATTGGAAGTTCCCACCCTGACAAAATCATAGGTCCTTGATATTTCGATGTATATTTTCAGAGATGTAATTTTTCCTTTGAAAATGTGTTAAACACATTTCATAAATTTTGATATGTTGTGTGTTATCATTTTCTTTAACATAGATAATTATTATTTCTGTGACTTGGTTTTTTTTTTATCTTGTCACTATTTAGAATGTCAATTTTCCACTTAATTCTTCATCATTTGCTTCTATTTCCTTTATTAATTACTCATTCCAGTCTGGTCTCTAAGGAATATATTTAATATTTCTGTCTTTTTATGATTTTACGATTTCTTTTTCCTAAAACATTATCAATTTTTGTAAAGATATCATATGACACTGAGAAATATTTATATTTTAGTCATTCTATTCAGAAACTGACATGCCTTTTGAGTTTATTTTTTTCAGAGATTAAGTTCTCTGTTTTCTCATTTATCTTTCTTTTATACTAACACAGCTTTGTAATATTAATTACAATTACTGGAATGACATGAAGCAAAGAAAAATTTCCATTTTGCTCCATATTGCCTTTATATTTCCACATATATCTTGTGTGTAGCAAACTCCTTGGTTTTATTTTCTTATTCATTTTTGTCTTTCTCTTTTATTTTATTGAGGAGTTTAATGCACTTGCATTTAGGGTTATTATTCTTAAGTCTGCAGTTTGGGAACTGCTAGTTGTATGACCCTAGGCCAGTCACTTAACCTCCTCAGTTTCCTCCTCTATAAAATGAAGATAATAGCACCTACTTCACAGGGTTGTTTTAAGGATCAGACAAGAAAACATGCAAAGTGCTTTGCAAATCCTAAATGCTATATGATGATGATAAACTACTGTCATTTGAATAAATGTTTTTGCTAAATCCTAATGAGTCTAAAGGTTTATTGTTAATGGAAAGCACATTGGTGGGGGCTTGTGAGTTACAGTTAGAAGTGCAGTTCAATAGGGTTATCTCCTAAAACTCACAGCAGTCGCCACCTTCTAGGGATGAATCTGAATATAAGTTGGGATGCTATATAAATTTTTCAAGGGAAGGCACTTATTTTTTCGTGAAAGATTTGTAAAATCTAAGTTAGCCAATGAATTCTCTATGCATCTACACTAGTATTTCCTTTTCCTTTATATCATAATTGCTACCCTTTATTCAGAATTTCATTCTTGAGAGTTTCCCTGGGCTCACTTCCTTTAGAGAATGGCACCCTACCTGTGATTTCTCTGAATTCTTTGAAATTTTATCTCCCCAAATCTAGGACATATGCCTAGATTATTTCTGACTTTCCTGTATTGCTACAGTCTCTTTTCTAAGCTCTTTTTTTCATCCATCAATATTAATTATTACTAACTTATATATCACCAGTATCATATCTTGCCTTTTGTGAGCTGCTTCTGAAACTACTTATCTATTTCTCTTTTCTTTCTGTGATAGAGTCCATGATATTATCATTTGTATTCTGCCTCCACCCCAGTGGTCTCCATCCACCATATTTCTCTTTTCTGGTTCCTGGTCTTCCTCACAGGAGTACATCTACTTACTATATAATACTACTCTACCATATACTCCACTCCTCTTTGTCTGATCCTGTTCTTTTTGAACAGGATATACTCATCAAGAGCCTTTGCCTAGTCATATGTCTCATCTCAGCAAGTCTCAATGATAACTATCAAATCAAATTTGCTTCTTTGCACTAGGATCTTTGAGCTCACCTTGCTTGTTACCTGCATATGGCATATGCATATACACTTAACTAACCCTAGCCATTTACATTCAATGCTTCCTTGCCACCTTGTCTCCTTCTCTTCTAAACCCTGGGTAGTTCAGCTTCCAATCTCTTCATTCAATTAAGACATCTTTCTTCAAAGTTGCCTATGATGTCTTAATTGCTAGAGCTAATGGCATTCTCAGTTCTCATCCTTCTTGGCTTCTCAGTAGCCTTTGACTCTATTAATCACCATCTTTCCTTGAGGTTTTTGTGATGCTGTTATTTTCTGTATTTTTTCTCTTTACATTTATCCCATGTATTCTCAAATGTTTCCTTGTTGTCTCCCCTGTTAGAATGTAAGCTTCTGGGGGGTGAAGCCAAGATGGCGGAGTAGAAACAGCACTTCTAAGGTGCTCTTCCCCACATCACTTCCAAACCATGTAAAAGGGGACTCTGAACAACTTTGGGAGCTCCAGCACCCACAGAACGACACAGAGACGCTAACCTCCTGCTGAGGACAGCCTGGCAGTCCTGCAGGGAGCGGCCAGAGCAGCGTTCTGGGAGTTGAGCAGAGACCTGCCTGAGCCTCGGTTTTAGCTCCAGAGTGGCAGGGCCAGCAGGCGGCTGGAGGGACCCCAGAACACCAGCAGCTGTGGCGATTCCAGAATTATCAACACAGATATGCCAAAGACAAAGTGAGAGGTTAGTGCCCTATGGACTTTGGGACTAGTATTTGGGGAATGTGTCGGTTTCTTCCCCTGGGGGCAAGAAGCAGCAGAGGAGACCCGGCACAGTCGCCATTTTGCAGCTCCAGTGGCAGCTTCAGCTCCTGGCCTGCAAACTGTAGGGAGATCCAGCGATCAGTCTTGGGGAGTAATTGCTCTTGCTTTAACCTCCCTGGATCTGGATTGTGGTCTGGGGGGAAGGTCTGTGGTGGGTATCCAGCTTGCCAGAGCATGTGGAGGCTCCACAGAGACCACCCAACTAATACCTCTGGAAGTTGTGAAGACCCCAATGTTTGGGATGGAAGCTCCCCTGTCTGGTGGCAGAGTCCTACTGTGGCAACAAGCCCAAAAATCAAGTAAAGTGGCAACATACCTAGGCAAAGGAAACAAAATAAAGAGAAAAATGCAACATTAGACTCCTATTTTGGGGGCAAAGAGGACCAAAGCATGGAACAGGAGGAGGATTGGGAGGTCAGAACTCCTGCACCAAAAGCCCCAAATGAAAATATGAGGCCATAGAGGACCTTAAGAAGGATTTTAAAAACCAAATAAGAGAAGTGGAGGAAAAATTGGGAAGAGAAATGAGAAAGACGCAAGAAAAGTATGAAATGAGAGTCAACAGCCTGATTGAGGAAAATAACACCTTAAAAAATAGACTAACTCAAATGGCAAAGGAGGCTCAAAAGGGCAATGAGGAGAAGAATGCCTTAAAAAGTCAAATTTGCCAGATGGAAAAAGAATCTCAAAAGTTCACTGAGGAGATTCATTCCTTCAGAGTTAGACTGGAGCAAATGGAAGCTAGTGACTTTATGAGAAATCAAAATGCTGTTAAGCAGATCCAAACAAACGAAAGATTAGAAGGCAATGTGAAATATATCATGGGAAAAACCACTGACCTGGAAAATAGATCCAGGAGAGACAATTTAAAAATTATTGGACTACCTGAAAGCCATGATCAAAGAAAGAACCTAGAAATCACCCTTCAAGAAATTCTCAAGGAAAATTGCTCTGATGTTTTAGATCCAGAGGGCAAAATAGAGGTTGAAAGAATCCAGAGATCACCTCCTGAAAAAGATCCCAAAAAGAAAACTCCCAGGAATATTATAGCCAGGTTCCAGAATCCCCAGATCAAGGAGAAAAATACTACAAGCAGCCAGGAAGAAACAATTTCAATATTGTGGAAACACAATCAGAATAGCACAGGACCTGGCAGCTTCTACACTGAGGGATTGAAGGGCATGGAATATGATATTCCAGAGGGCAAAAGAGCTGGGATTAAAACCAAGAATCACCTACCCAGCAAAACTGAGTATTTTGTTTCTGGTCATTCAGTGGAATAGAAGACTTTCAAGCATTCTTGAGGAAAAAATCAGAGCTGAATAGAAAATTTGACATCCAGACACAAGAAGCAAGAGATGCTTGAGAAGGTAATCAGGGAAAAGAAATCAAAAGGAACTTATCAAAGTGGAACTATTTACATTCCTACATGGAAAAACAATAACAGTGACTGAAGAAACCTTTCTCAGTATGAAAATAATTGAAGAAGGGTATATGGGCATATGAATACATATGTGAATGTGTGTATATATGTTTACAGGTATACATGGATAGAGGGCACAGGTTGAATTTGGTGGGAAGAGATGATACTTAAGGGGTGAAGTTAAGAGGTGAGAGAATAAAGTGGCAAGAGGAGATGGGGAGAGACAGGGTACGGTAAACTATCTCATGTAGAAGAAGCAAGGGGAAGTGGTTGCAGGGGAGGGGAAGAACAGGAAGACAAAAAGGCAAAACCATATTCTCATTGAATTTGGCTCAGGGAGAGAATGACATACATACTAAATGGGATATCTCACCCTGCAGGAGAGTAGGGGGAAGGGGGATGAGAGGGAGCATGATGGAGGGGAGGGCATTCTGGGAGGAGGGAAGGTTGGAAGTACCCACTATAGAAGAGGGACAGGATCAAAGTAGGGAATGGAACAGGTGGGGGGATGGGATGGGTGGGAGGGAAATATAAGCAGTCTTTTATTATATATCTACTATGGTAATGTTTTGCATAGCTACACATGTACAACACATACTGAATTGCTTATCTTCCCAGAGGGAATGGGTGACAAGGGAGGAAGGGAATGCATCTGAAATTCAAAGTTTTAAAATTAAATGTTTCAAATATATATAAATACTATTATTAATACTATTTTGCATGTATTTAGGAGATAAGATGTGTGGGCATTGGGACACAGAGATTTACCTTACCCTAATGGTAAAGTCGAAGGGGGTATGGGAGAAGATATGGGAGAAAGAAGAGTGGATGAGGGGATATCTTGTGGGACTGCTATTCTGGGGTGGTGGGTAGGGGAAAAATGGGGAAAAAATTGTAACTCAAAATCTGGCGGAAATGAATGATGTAAACCAAAAGTTAATAAAGCATTTGTTAAAAAAAAAAAAGAATGTAAGCTTCTCATGAGTGGGGATTGTTTTATTCATTGTTTTTGTATCCCTAGCACCTGGCACATTTGTTGTTGTCATTGTTGAGTTGAGTCTAACTCTGTGTGACCCTTTTTGGAGTTTGAAGCTTCTTCCTTTTGCTGGATTGTCTTTCCTTTGGTATACGCCCCATGATATTGGGGAAAAGGCAACAGAAGAGGGGCTTGAGCCAATAGCATTAAAATTAACAGTAGTAATAATAATTAGCATTTATTTGTTGTTATGTTCAGTTGTTCAGCTATGACCAACTTTTTATGACCCCATTACTAGGATATTCTTTCTCCTCATAGCTCCCTCTTAGAATCTCTAAATGTGAGACAGAATTATAACCATTAACTTGTGAGATGTTAGGCAAATGTATTTCTTTTCTCTGGGCCCTTAGTTGCCCCATCTGTAGAATGGGCCAATTGGACTCAATGCTTTCAAGTTTCCTTCTCGTGCCTTTGACCTTGTTGCCTTTGTGAGGCATGATTTCTCAAAAATGAAGCCTCCTCAAAAGGGTTAATAGTTTTTGTATTATTGAAATACAGTTTCTTGAAGAATAACATCTGTAGTTAGGTTGTAAAACCACACTTTGTAACGCAACCTAAACTCTTGCAAAAATTCCCACCTTTTCCTGTCTCCAGGCAAACTTGTGTAAGTGCTTTTGTTCTTTGTTGCTGGGGAAGATTCTCAGGAATAGATTGTGGCCCCTGAATACCAGTCAATGGGATAAGGAGAAGGGAGTTGGGGGGGGGGAGGGAAGTGTGTTGTGTTAGGGTATAAAGGGACCTTGCTTTCCAGAATCAATTTGTATTTCCCTGGCTGGCACCATTAGAGCCATGAGAGGCAGTACCCTTCCTCATGAGAAAGCAATAAACTCATATCTGCTTACAGGTATCTAAGTCTTTGTATTGATTTTTTTTTGGTAGTGGTCTCTGTCTCACACAGTTTTGGGGGATCCCCTTGTTTGGGGAAGGTCTCCCAGCCAGTCCAGGGAATGGTCTAGGAGTTTCCTTTCACTTTTAAGGAATGAACCCGAAGAAGGACAGCCAGCTGAAAGAAGAAATTTTGGGAAGGGCACGACAACCACCACCCACTGAAGAATTTGAGCTTGTCACGTAAGTCCTGTGCGCACAGACCCAGGTAAGACAAGATGAGAGAGCCCCTAAAACAAGGCAAGAACTAATGAGTATCTCTGGGTGACTAGGGAGGGGAAACAAGGCTGAGTTTAGTGGGGTGAGAAGGCAAGATGGGTGAGCTTTCCACAGAAAAAAGAACTAGTGAGCCCTCAACAAGATGTAGCCTGACTCCCCTCCCATAAGGGAGCAAGATTGGTGAGTTTTCAAAACAGAACAAGAATTAGTGAGCCTCCACCCCTTGGCTAGATATAGTGAACCTCAACAGGCAAGAACTGGTAAGCCATGGGGAAGTTCCAGTTAAAAGTGGATGGTCAGAAACAGCCCCTTTCCAGATGTTCCAAAAGATAGCCTGCCAGGGGTAAGGTTAAGCAATTGGAATGAATTACCAAAGTATAAAAAGAAAGGTACCTAGGAGCAGGGCTTGTTTTGTGTTTGGGTCTCTGTGCTGTGTCTCTTTGTGTGTGCTTTGAGAGAGCATGTCTATATGTTAAGTAAATGAGAAACCTAAAAATTTGAAAGTGTGATTTTCAAGATATATATTAATGTCTGAGAGTTTATGGACTATCACATTTATGTGGGGCTAAAAGTAATAATTTTCAAATGTTTCAAATATATATAAATACTATTATTAATACTATTTTACATGTAATTGGGAGATAAGATGTTCAGGCATTGGGGCACAGAGACTCACCTCGCCCTAATGGTAAAGTCGAAGGGGTATGGGAGAAGATATGGGAGAGAGCAGATTGGATGAGGGGATATTTTGTGGGACTGCTATTCTGGGGTGGAGGGTAGGGGAAAAAATGGGGAAAAATTGTAACTCAAAATCTGGCGGATATGAATGATGTAAACCAGAAATTATTAAAGCATTTGTTTAAAAAAAAGTAATAATTTTCTATCAAAGGATAAAAGAAGGAAGGAAAGACATTGGATAAATTGTTATGAAGGTTAATTTAAATCTGGGAACTTTAATATCTCCAAACTCTGTAGTAACCAAGAATTAAATTTGTTCTAATACTTTGAAAATTTATTTGTGTCATTATGTTTATCCATCTTTCAGGATGCATCTATAGGAGGGTTTTATTGAATATAAAGATATTGGCACAATTGATTTAAACTCCTAAGATTTCTGCTTGGAAGGGGAGTTGGCCACATCTTGTTAGGTCTTTTTGTTCTGGGCTAAACCCTTTAGTTAATCTGATTAAAACTTTTTGCAAATGTCTCAGAAGAATAGGAGTGAGGAATTAATGCCTGAGGAAGTTTTGATTGGGGGCTTGGAGAGGAGATGGGATTTTAGCTTTTTTTAAAGTTTTATACAGAACAGGTTTTCTTTCTTTTTTTTTTTAAAGACCAGAAGTATTGGACTTTAAAAAAAAGAGAGATATATAGATAAATATGATTTTAAAATGTAAAAATTAGTGTTAAAGCAATTTTCAAATTGAATTTTGTTGTATATGAGTTTGAAGAGGGAAGGGTGATAGGGAGGGGGTGAGGGTAAGAGGTTCTGCCAGGGACCCACCCTGGCATCCAGTCTGGAAGGAATTCACCAGGCTCTAGCAAACTTTGAAGCCGAAATTGTAAAGTTTATTGTTACGCTGTACAAGGACAGTGGGCTAGATTCTTATGGAACCTGCAAACTCGCAGAGGCCGCAGGCATAGTTTTAAGGTGTCAATTATGCTAACTAGGTGAGTAAGGGTGGGATCAGGGAGGAGTTAAGGAGTGGTCAGTGCTCAAAGGACCATGCACTTTTAATATCAACTGCGCAGGTGTATTGCCCATGATTCACTGGGAAATAGCTCAAGGGGGCGGCTAGCTGGAGGTGTGGTTTTAGGCCTGACACATCACTAAAGAGTGCCCAGTCTGTCACCCACCAAGGTCATCAGAGACAGTGTGGGTCTATAATTGACTAAGGAGTTACCCTATAGATAAGGTATTGAAGAATTTATGGTGGGGCTGGCCACTCTAACTAAGGGAGATAACATTTACATAACTTATTGTTTCAAGCAGAGATAAACAGGTCATGAGTTGTTGCTGGGCAGAGTGCTGGAAGGGGGAAGGGGAAGAGTCAATGCTCTGAGGCTGGGGGTGGGGGGGTGGAAATGTGATCTTACAGACTGCTTTTACAAATTGATTTTACAGACATAGATCCCAAAGCACCCCATTTACAAACTGATGTTACAGATTGATACTACAGACATATATACATCACAAGGACCCCATCAAGTTGACTTTTGAAGAATGAGATAAAAAATGTGAAACTATTATATTTGGGTATAAATGTAATAATGCTACTGATATTTACTATGATAGTTGATTGTCTGTTGGAAATCTGAGCTATTATGAAAATGTATACAGTGGATTAAAGTTAATAGTTTATTTTCTGTGCTAGGTGATTTGGAAATGCATTCACCTAAATAGATAATGGAGTGTTTTTTTTTTTTAAAGCAACTTCTCTTATCTAAATGTTATTAAGCTATTAAATAACCTAAAAGTTCTTATGAACTTGGTACAAAAGTTGCTGTGTTGCTGGACCCTTATTTCACAGATGAGAATCCTGGGGAAAAGATAAGAGTTGTGATTTTTCAAGTCTGTTTCATCTAAGGATATATTTACGTATGTTAATTTGGATATTTGTGAAATTTATAATGTTTTGGGAGTTAATATTAAGGAATTCCCATGTTTGAAGGGTTATTTTTGCTTTAAGAAGGGAGTTTTTGTTTTAAGTGGAAAGGCTGAAATTGGGCGGTTATTGAATTAGAATTTAAAGATGGGCATTGATTATGGTAAAGATATAGATGACTGTGATTTGTAATTATTCCTAGAACTAAAAGAAGCAGTTGGAATATTGTCCCAGCATATTTTAAACTGACCTGATTATAATTGGTAATTTCAAATTGCTTGTAAACCTTCCCAGGAAAATGTGAATGTAAATGGGGAACTGAAATATTAAGAAAATATATAAAAGTGTTAGAGGGCCAAGGGTATTAGAACTTAGAAATGTATAGTTATATGATCAAAAAGGCACATATTGTTATTTGGCATTAAGAAATTTATTCACTGTATGGCCCCAGGAAAGTTTTATTTACCTTAGTTTACTATTCAATAAAGGATGGTGATGGTGGAATCGACATCCTAGGGATTTTATGGGAATAACATAATTGTAAAGGTGCTTGGCATAATATATGAGATAAAATAAATGCCATTTGAGTATAAACGGTATAAGTTAAATTTACTTGTTTATGTGTAAAATGATTTGGAAAACAACTAAATTAAGGTCACCAGATTGGTAATTAATTGGTTTTGATTTTAAAGTTTAAATTTAGTTACATGATACTTGTTTATAGTCTCTTACTGTGCAACTGAGTAAACAGTTGTATAATCTGTGTTATGTGAGAAGTAGTTTACCATGTGTTGTAATATTTTGAAATATTAATTTAAGCTGTTTGTTCTTGTTTAAAAGGAAGTTTCAGTTAAAATTGTTTTGCTAAAAGAAAATTGCTAATTTTACTGAATGAATCTTCAATTCCGACCCACAGTGAATTTTATGAGTCTCTGGGTGGGACTCTGATAGGCATAAAGTAGACGAGCTTTAGAGAGTAAATAAGGAAGTTGAAGCAGTGTGCTCAGTCTCCTTCTTCTCCATCTTTTTTTGTCCAAGCCCTGCCCTTCAAGGACTTGTAAGATCTCAAGATTTGGGAGGAGAGGAATATGGTAAATAGTAAAGGAAAACAAGGAAATAGGAAAGGGAAAAGAATTGGCCCATGATGTCTTGTTAAAGCATGTACAGCTCCCTCAGATGGTGGCTGTGATACATGTGAATGGCTATCAAAAGGGAAATTCCTTTGAGGCTAGGGGAAACTGACTGGTGGATGAGGAGGCCAGGAGGGCTGGAGAATTAAAATTGAGAGAGGAACCTATATTGGGTCTCATCCCCTGCCTTGATCCAAGTCTGACTCCCCACTCCTGACTGGGGAGTAGTAGATCTAGGTGCTGAAAAAGACCCTGAAGGAAGGTGGTTCCTACCTGATGGGCTTGAGGTACTGAATAAGCCTAGTATGAGACAGGTTTTACAACACCTACACCAGGGCAGCCATTGGGATGTCCAGAACCTGTGTGATGCAGTCTTGACCCAGTATGTACGTCCTGGCACATGCACATGCACATTGGCACACCAAATGATCAATGGCCAATCAAATACAGCCAATGCCAGATTCCAATGGGAGGGTGGCCTCCAGGTATCAGGGCCTTGCAAAGTATACAGGTGGACTTCACTGAGGTACAACTCAGTGGGACAACTAAGACACCTGTTGGTCATTGTGGATCACCTCATATCATGAGTGGATGCCTTTCCTCTCGAACAGGCTACTGCTTCTATGATTACTAGAACCTTGTTGGAACAAATAAGACCTGGATATGGGCTGGTGGAGAGTATAGACTTGGATCAAGTGTCCCATTTCACAGCAAAAGTTTTATGCGAGCTTTAGAAATATCCTGGGAACTCCATACCCCCTGGCACCATCCTTCTTCTGGCAAGGTAGAAAGAATGAATCAGGAAATAAAGAAATAATTAACTAAACTAAAGAAATAATTAACTCAACTCAGTTGCCCTGAACAAAATGTTTAGCTCCTTAGGATCAGGATGATGCCTCAGAGGGACATTGGCTTATCCCCCAATGAACTTTTTTATGGTCACCCCTATGCCGCACGACCCTTTAATCTCTCCGCACTCCTTCTGACAGAAAGAGAGATTCCTTAGGGGATATATATAATCTTTAGCACATCAATTGTTAGTGCTACAAAAGAAGGGAATGATTGCTCAAACACCTCCCCTAGGATTTCTAGTTCATAGGTTCCAATCTGGTGACTGGGTGTTGATCCAAATCTGGAAGAAGGAAAAGCTGACTCCTTCCTGGAGTCAGATCCTCTTCACTGCTGACACTGCTGTTTGAACCAGAGAAGAAGGTTGGACTCATCTCACTCCAGTGAAGGGACCAGTGCTAGCCCCCACCTAGTGGACTGGGTGTCACCAGATCCTGGAACCTTAAAACTGACTTTGAAAAAGGGATAGACCAAGAGGAGCATGAGAAGGTAAATAGGGAAAAGAAATCAGAAGGAGCTTATTAAAGTTCAGCTATTTACATCCCCACATGGAAAAACGATAATTGTTAACTCATGAGACTTTTCTCGAAATGAGGATAGTTGAAGGAAATATGTATGTATATATATGTATGTATAGGAGGGTGCATGTGTGTGTATATGTGTGTACATGTATACATAGACAGAGGGCACAGGATGAGCTGAATATGAAGGGATGATATCTAAAAAATAAAATTAAGAGGTGAGAGAGGAATATATCGGGAGAAGGAGAAAGGGGGAGATAGATTAGGGTAAATTATCTCATATAAAAGAGGCCAGAGAACACTGTCACAATGGAGGGGAAGAGCAGGAAGGTGAAAGGGAATGGGTCAACCTTACTCTCATTGAATTTGGCTTAAGGAGGGAATAACATATGCACTCAATTGGGTATCTTGCCCTACAGGAAAAAAAGAAGGAAGGAGTTAAGAGGGGGGATGATAGAAGGGAGGTCAGATTGGGGGAGAGCATAGTTAGAAGCAAATATTTTTGAAGAGGAACAAATTCAAAGGGGAAAATAGAATAAGTGGGGGTCAGGATAGGATGGAGGGAAACACAGTTTTTTTTTTTTTTAAAGCAATTGGGGTTAAGTAACTTGCTCGGGGTTACATGGCCAGTCATTTTTATGTGTGGGTGCTCATTTTCTGAGGCCGGATCCTGATCCCAGGTTTTCCCACCTCGGGAGCGGGGGCTCTTACAGCACCACCTAGCTGCCCCTCTATAGTCTTTCACAAAATACCTACTGTAGAAATGTTTTGTGTAACTCCATGTGTACAACCTATATTGAATTTCTTATCTTCCCAGTGGGGTGGGTGAGGAGGGAAGAAGGGAAAAAATCTGGAACTCAAAGTTTTAAAAACAAATGTGTATAAAAAAAAAAAAGAAAAAGGGATCGACACATTCATGACTGAGGGAATTGTAGTTTTATTGTTTCTATTGGTTGCTATACTCCTGCTTTGCTTTGCTGCAGGTATTTTCTTTTGCCTCTGGCCCCTAGGCCTCAGTTCTGGGATTAGCATGTTGTCCTCCACCCTTTAGCCAAGCGAATTGGTATATTCAGTTAATGAAGAGTGAAGCAGAGAGTTTTAATTTAACCAATTGCTGGATTTGTGGTGGGCCTGAAGGAGCACTCAAGAGTTGGCCCTGGGTCCTGGTACCATTAAATCCTGCATGGGTTCTTAGCAGCCAGGATTTATTTACTAACAGAAGAAGGAGATGTCTGTGGGAAGCTGAACCTTTCCAGTTGTGTAAAAATCGATAATAATGGGGAAGTAGTTAAAAATATTACCAAAAAACATTAGGAAATTGGCACATGTCCCCATTTACATGGAATTCTCCCTCCAATACCTCTGGGATTTCCTGGTTTAATGGGTCCTGATGGAAGCATGCCCTTGGATTCCTTCTGATAGCTTTTAGTGGAATTATCCTAATCCCAATGTGTCTCCCCTGTATGATGCAACTGATAAGAAGAATGGTCAAAGACTCATTGTCCCAGTTGGTGAAAATAGAAGGGAAAGGAGATTTTAAACTGATGATTCTGAAAAGTCAGGGATGGGTGCCAGTGTGAGATCACCCTGATGGGGATTCTCAAGAAGAATTAATGGAAGAGGCCTTCCAGCAATGGTGTGAGAAGTCTTGAGTTGTAAGAAATAAGAGGCGGAGTTTGTGAGCGACGATTTCTCAGAAGTGAAGCCTCTTCAGAAGGGTTAATAGTTTTTGTATTACTGAAGCACAGTTTACTCCCTTACAGAATAACACCTGTAATTAGCCATGCTTTGCAACCCTTCTCATGAGGAAGCAATACACTCATTCCTGCTTTCAGGTATCTATGTCTTTGTATTGATTTCTTTTGGTAGTGGTCTCTGCCCCACACACTTTTCACACCTGGCACGATCGCTTTCCTTATCTCAGCCTATTTCCCTGGTTTCCTTTAAGACTCAAACCAATCAGTCAGTCAATAAACATTTATTAAGACCTACTATGTGCTGGGCACTTTGCTAAACTCAGGGGATGCAAATAGAAATAAATGTCCTGTTGCCCTTGAGGAGCTTACGATCTCATGGGTGAAGAGGACACACAAAAGGGACCTGGACAGGGAGGCCAGAGAAGGTGCCAAGCATGGGGACTGGACCATGTCCTAGGACCCCTCTTTAAGTGGTGGTCATGGCTTACTCTGTAGTAACATTTCTGGGTAGAGTCTTCCCCCTAATGGCTTCCCTCTGACATTGCCATCCATCTACTCTGGTAGGTACCTAGTTATTTACATGTGGTCTCCCCCAGTAGACTGGGAGTTCCTTGAGGGCAGGGACCCCACAGGGCCTGTCATGTGGTAAGCATTTAATCAATGCTTGTTGACTGACTGCATGATAACCCTTTGGTCCTGAGTCCCAGAAGAGGCCAAGTTGGGGAAAGATGTTGTCCTGCCCTACTCTATATCTGCCACCTGTTCAGTTTCCCATCAATTGAATAAGGCTGGAGGTGGAAGGACCAAGGCCAGCAACTCCGGACAGTCTCCTTCCTACCCCCAATTATCACTGGACTCTGGGGGCTGGGCTGGCTCCCCATGCCTAAATCTCTCCCTTCTCCTTGCTGCTACCAGCTGTTCTCCTCCCACTGTATCTGCCTCCCTTAGTGGGGGTGGGGGGCTTCCTGAACAACAGTACAAGTAGGTTGGCACCAGAAGGCCATGAGTCCTCTTAAATGCTAGCCTGGGACTAAATGTCACCAAATGTAACACTTGGTGACCTGCTTACAAAGAGACTAGATAGCAGAGGAGGGAGAAGAATTGAGGATGGCCAGCAGCTGCAGGGAGATTGTCACCTGCAGTCCCCGGGGCTAGCTTCTGGTGGGGTCCACCCTTGGTGCATAGCCCAGGTTGGGTCAGGCCTGATTGAGCCATTTGTTGGCAAGCATAAATGGGATGCTCAGAACCCTTCCCAGGACAGAAGTCTCACAGCCTGCCTCATCATCTTTTCCACCATGGTTCCAGAACTTGGCCCCAGAGAATCCAAAGCATCAGAGCTTGAGGTCACTGGGTCCAACACCTGACTTGGGGCAGCTTCACCAGGGAACCCAGGGTAGCAGTAAAGTGGTTGGATAATCCAGGCAGCCCAGCCCAGTCCAGCCCAGCCTAGCCCAGACTAACTCAGACCTCTCTCTGCTGACTGGTTGTAGGATGTTGTACCAGGAAGGAATATCCAAGGCGCTCCAGAAGTTAGGCCAGTTCCTGCTCTCCTTCTTTTTAGCCTTGCTGGTCATTGTTGTTGGCACTCTTCTGCTTTGGAAATGGGCGGCCAAAGCTCAGGCCCGGGCCAAGATCAGAGAGGCCCAGAAGAGGTGAGACGTGTCCCTGAAGAAGATGGAGGCTGCAATTGAAAGACTAAAGCAAGAGGTAATTCTCCTTGGAGGCCCCACCCAGACACCCACACTGCCTCCTCCCCTCCTCCCTCCTAGGCACTGGGAGGAGGGGAGGAGGCACCTGGAAGGCAGACTCTACTTAGAGCAATTCTGTCAAGGACCCTTCCATTTCCAGGGCAGCTTGGGGGGATGTGAGAAGCTTTGGTATACAGGTATCCTCCAAGGAGGTGGGGACCTTGTGCATGCCATAGGTATTGGTAATTCAATCAGAAATTGTTTCAGCTGGCAAAGACCTTGTAAACTACTTAGACCAAGGCTTTAATTTGACAGAGGGAGAAACCGAGGCCCACAGAGAGGAAAAGACACAAGGAAAATGCCCAGCTCCTATTTCTTTTATATTTTAACCACTGACAAAACATGATATTCACAATGGTCTCCTGAAGGATATAGTGCAGATATTGTGCCTCTCTTTTTTTTTTTTAAAGCAATTGGGGTTAAGTAACTTGCTCAAAGTTACACGGCTAATCATTATTTATGCGTGGGTGCTCATTTTCTGAGGCTGGATCTGATCTCGGGTCATCCCAACTCCGAGGCCGGCGCTCTTACTCACTGCGCCACCTAGCCGCCCCTTTAGGGCAATTGGGGTTAAGTAACTTGCCCAAGGTTACACGGCTAGGTTTTTGTTTGTGTGGATTAAGTGTCTGAGGCCGGCTCCGAACTCAGGTCCTTCTGACTCCAGGGCCGGCGCTCTATTCACTGCGCCACCTAGCCTCCCTATATTGTACCTCTCTTTGACTGAGGAGGAAACTGAGACTGAGGGGACAAGGGAGTGGTCCAAGGTTCCAGTCCCAGGTCTTCTGACTCCAAGCCAAGTTCTGAGCCCAGACCTTCTGACTTCCCACCCAAGTCTCTTTTTTCTCCCCTGAGCCATTCTTCACCCAAGGTCGAAGTGAACATTCAGCTGGGCCAGGTTATTGGGGTCACATTCACAGAGTTCCAGAAGCTCATAGCTAGAAGGAACCTGAAAAGCCTCTGGTTCTGAGTGAGAATCCCCTCTAAGAACTCCCCTGACAAGGTCCCATCTGGTCTTGGCTTCTGCTTGGAGACCTCCAAACAGGGGAAGCTCACCACTCCTTTGAGCTGCCAAATCTGATTCTGGATGTCTCTCATTGGTGGGAAGTTTCTCCTGACATCCAGCCTGAATTGGCTTCCTTCCCCCTACCCCCATCACTGCTCCTGGTTCTGCCCCATAGGACCAACCAAAGCAGCCTAAAAGCTGGTCCTTGGCGCCTGCTCCCTCTCAGCCTAGACTTCTTCTGTGCACATGTTATTTCTGACCCCTCATTTGGGGCAGTCAGACTGCCTTGCTATTGGGCTGGCCCTCACTAGGTCTAACTCGGATCTTTCCTGCTGTGGTGAAGGCCCCTGCTGGCAGCCCCATAGCCTGTGGCCATCATTTATAACCAGCTCTATGTCCCTGGGGTGGGGGTGGCAGGTGGGGGTCCCAGAGGGCCCTGGCCCAGACAGAATAGTGAGGGACCCAGTGTCTGAGCCAGGCCCACGGAGCCCCAGGCCAAGAAGGTCAGTCTATTTCCAGCCTCGTGCTGCTGTCCCAGCCGGTAGCGTCACCAGGATGCCGGTGATGGGGAGATTGATTATAGTCAGGCCCTTCTGTCAGGTTCTGACAGCCTGGGAGAAGAATGTGTATTAATATTAATTGGGGCTAATTAGTTGGATAAATCAATCTGCCCGGAGAGACTGGGCTGTTCCCACCAGGATTGGAGTGGGTCAGACAGGTCTAATGAGGTTGTTGTTGGGAGTATGTTTCTGTGTGCATGTGTGAGTGCGTGCGTGTGTGTGTGTGTGTGTGTGTGTGTGTGTGTGTGTGTATTATGAATGTACATAGAAGAGAAGGTCAGCCTTGCAGAGGGTCTGGAGCCTCTGTGTGGCGTTGGGGTGGGTGGAGAGCCTGGGTTTGCATTTTGCCTCTAACCCCTAATGGCTGTGACCTTGGCCTCTGAGCCTCAGTTATCCCAAGTGGAAATACAGGATGATAACAGCACTGATCTGCCAAGATAGTTGGGAGGCTCAGATGAGATGGTATAGGCAGCCACTGAGGTGCACGGTGTAGCTGGGCTTGCTGGGTGGCTGTGATCCTCATGGAGTCTGGAGAGCAGTAGGCTTTGAGTCTCAGGATTCTCATCTGTAAAGTGGGATGAACATGCTCACATGACCCACCTCACAGGTTTGTTGGAGGAGAGAGCACTTTGTTGGGTCCAGAGCCCCTGGCTCTGTCTCCCCTCCACCCCCAATCCTGTCCTGCAGAACCCCCACAACCAGACCCCCAGTGAAAAGTTGTACAGTGTCCCTTGGGGCTTACCCCACTGAGCTCTCCCCCCACCCCCCACCCTGGAGGCCTAGTCCTGTGCCAGAAGGAGATAGGAGGAGGGGAGGAGTGAGGCCTAGGTCTGGCCTGGAGGGCCTCCTAGTCTGTCTAGAGAGGTAGGACTTATCTCTAATGACCAGTGAGACAGCAAGGGTTATTGGATAGAGGGAACTCAAGATGCAAGGAAGGCCCCAACTCAGAGACTGGTTCCAGGAGCAGCCATGCAGAGGAGATAATATCCATGTAGAAAGTTTCCGGGTCTGGGTTCAGATCCCACCACTGAAACTACCTGTGTGACCTTGGGCAAATCACTTACCTTTCCTGGGCCTCAGCTTCCACCTCTGTAACATGAAGGAGGTAGGACTGGATAATTTCTGGAATCCATTCCAACTTTATGTTTTGTGACCCTGGGGAGGGAGATGGAGGTGAATGAAAATGAGAAAAGGGATTCCTTCTGCTAGTATGTCCTGGGTCAGCCTATCTGCTCCCTTCTCTAGGGACCAGAGGTCTCTCACTAATAGTTCAGTTCCTTCCTTACCTGGCTCCCATAGAATCATAGAGTATCAAAGTTAAGTTTTTTAGAGGTGGAAACCAGCTCAGAAAGGGGAGGGAACTTGACTATTATTTCACAGCCATTCAGAGGCAAAGCCAAGACTAGAATCCAGATCTTGTGACTTCCATCCATGATCTCTTTCCCTCCACCCCCTTATGCTTCCTCCTGCCATCTCTCTCTCTCTCTCTCTCTGTCTCTCTCTCTTTCTCTCCCTCTCCCCCTCTCTCCCCCCTCTCCCATCTCTCTCTCTCTCTCTCTCTCTCTCTCTCTCTCTCTCTCTCTCTCTCTCTCTCTCTCCCCCTCTCCCCTCCTCTCCTTTTCTCTCTCCCCCCCGCTTCTCCCATCTCTCTCTCTCTCAGTTCCTGCTATTTGGTGTACAGAGGGATTCCCAGATGTATTGGTCTATCTAGCTAAAGGCCCACAAAACTTTGCTCAGTCTTAGATCTTGGCAGATGATCCCTGTGATTTGGTTATGAGGGCAAATGCCTTTTTCTCTTTCTGTTTTGTCTGAGACATTGCTTAACAAGATAATACCTGGAACAGGGCCAGGATATCAGCTTTTCTTAAAAAAAAAAATAACATGTCCATATGGTACTTTCTTTTTTTTTTTTATGCTTTTTGGAGGGCAATTGGGGTTAAGTAACTTGCCCAAGGTCACACGGCTAGGTTTTTGTTTGTGTGTGCATTAAGTGTCTGAGGCCAGATCCGAACTCAGGTCCTTCTGACTCCAGGGCCGGCACTCTACGCACTGCACCACCTAGCCTCCCCATATAGTACTTTCTTAATAGGCAGCTGAAATCCATTGTTGGTAATACTCTCAGTGTGGGTAGTTAGGTAGCATGGTGGATAGAGTGCCATGCTTCGATTTGGGAAGACTCATCTTCCTGAGTTAGATTCTGACCTCAGACGCTTATCAGCTGTGTGACCACTTCACCCTCTTTGCCTTAGTTTTCTTATAAAATGAGCCTGAGAAGGAAATGGGAGACCACTCCAGTGTCTTTGATAAGGCCCCCCCAAATGGGGCCACAAAGAGTCAGATAGGACTGAAAAACAACTCAACCACAATACCCTCAGCAGCAGAAAGTAATGACTAGAAAGGCACTGTAGGATGAGGAGTGCTTGGGTTTTTAGACCTTTCTCTGACACAGTGCCAGCAAGGTGGTGCAGGGGATGGAGTGCTTCCCAACATAGAGTTAGGAAGATCTGGGTTTGAAACCAGCCTCCCAGCGCTAGCTGTGTGACTCCTGGTAAGTCACTTAGCCACTGTCTGCCTCAGTCTCCTCATGTGTAAAAATAATAATGATACATTTGCCTTCCAGGGTTACTGTGAAGATCAAATACAATAGTGTTTGGAAAGTATTGTGCAAACCTTCAAGTGCTCTGTCAATGCTGTCTATGATGGATCCATCATGGTGGCCCAGTGGATAGAACGCTGAACCTGGAGTCAGAAAGACCTTAATGGCCATGAGACCCTTGGCAAGTCATTGTTCTCTTGGCAAGTCAGTTTCATCTGACCTCCAAAGGGAGGCTGTGGAAATCAGATGAGATATATCTCTGGGCTTTACCAGCCTCCAGCGCTCTCCATGCTGTCTCTTATTGTTAAGCTGGCTCCCAGCCCTGGCTGTAACTCACTGAACCGAGACAAGTTTTGTCTGTCAATAGGGAATTCCCCATCAGAAGGAAATGTCACATCTGGGCCAGACAAAGCAGTAGGATCTCATTCTAGATTATCCTAGAGTGAAAGGTCTGAATTGTTGTAACAACTCCATTGACCCCTCAGTCAGTCAATGAGCACTTACTGAGCACCTACTGTATGTTAGGCACTGTTCGAAGGCTAGGGCTACAAAGAATGCAAAAGACAGTAGCCCTCTGGGAGCTCACAATCTAATGAGGAAAGACAACCAAACAAATACGTACAAAGAAGTTACAGACAAGATAAACAGGAAATAATTAAAAGAGGGAAGGGATGATAGAGGAAGGGTATGAAGTGGAAGATGAGAAAAAGAGTGAGATTAGGCTGTGAAGGCTTTGCACCTCAGAGGGTTTTATACTCCTATGGGAGTCACTGGCTTTGCCTGAATAGGGGTGGGGTGGGGTGACATGATCAGACCTGTGATTTAGGAAAATCACTCTGGTAGCTGAATGGAGGATGGCCCGGAGTGGGGAGAGGCTTGAGTAGGCAGAGCCACCAGTGGCTAGTGCAATGGTTCATGTGTGAGGGCACCAGGGTGATGCAGTGTCAGAGGAGAGGAGGGGGAATGTTGGAGAGATGTGGCAGAAGTGAAATGGATGGCCTTTTGCAACAGCTTAGATGTGGGGGCTGAGAGCTAATGAGGAGACCCAGATGATGCCTAGGTTGTGAGCCTGAGGGATTGACTGGGAGGAAGGAGGCAACACCTTGAGAGCAGTAGGGTAGTTGGGGAGGGGAGGGTTTAAGAGGAAAGATAATGAGTTCTGTTTTGAATATGTTGAGTTGAAAATGTCTACTGGACATCCATTGATTAAAAGGAAGTTGGAGATGTGAGACTCAGGTCAGCAGAGAGATTGGGGCAGGAAACATACATTTGAGAATTGTCAGCATAGAAATGGTAATTAAATCAATGGGAGCTAATGAGATCACCAAGTGAAAATAATGAGTTCCGTTTTAAACATGTCGAGTTTAAGATGTCCCCTCTACAGATACAGACAGAACCCTGTGGTACACTTACAGTTAGAGGTGTGATCTGGACGAGGATCCAGAAAAGGGGGAGTGGTCAGAGAGATAGGAGGAGACCCAAAACCAGAGAGAGAAAAGAGTATCAAGGAGGAGGGGGGTGATCAGCAGTGTCAGAGACTGCAGAGAGTCAAGGAGAGAGAGGGCTGAGAACGGCCGATTAGATTTGGCAGCTGAGACATCAGTAACTTTGGAGAGAGGGATTTGGGTGGTGTGATGAGGTCAAGAAGTTGAGATTTAGAAGAGAACGAGGACAGAGAAAGTGGAGACACCTGTTGTCGATGGGTTTTTAAGGAGTTTACCCACAAAGATAGGGATACAGGACAAAGTTAACTGAAATGGAAGGATCCAGTGAGGGCTTTTTGGTTTTTGTTTTTAGGATAGGGGAGAGGAAGTTGATAAAGGATTGTCTAGGAGCAGTGAAGACCTAGTTGAGGTTGTCTTACATAAATTTGCGGTCGGAAACAGTTGACCTTTGTGTATTTTGGGAGTAGAAAAGTCTCCCTCTGGAGTTATACATTTGTTCAATTAGGTTTTATCAGTTCTTAACATGTTCAAGCCTTATCATCATTTCCATTTTCTCTTCCCTTTCATTCACAAAGAATTTATTTATTCACTCATTTATTAATTTATAGGATCATATATTTAGAGCTGGAAGAACATTATGGATCACCAAGTCCAATGTCCTAATTTTATAGATTAGAAAATTGAGGCCCAGAGGGGTAGAGAAGTACAGTATTGGGTTTGTAGTCAAGAAGCAGGAGTTCAGATCCTGGCTCTGATACATACTAGCCATGTGTCCCTAACCAGTCATTTTTCCTCTAAGAGCATCAGTTCCCTCATATAAAACTGAGAAAACAATACCTATAGAAAGTATATAACTCATAGGTCACCTTTTTGTGAGGCTCAATACTTTGCAAACATCTTTTTTTTTGAGGGGGGAGGGCAGGGCAGTTGGAGTTAAGAGACTTGCCCAAGGTCACACGGCTAGTAAGTGTTAAGTGTCTAAGGTTGGATTTGAATTCAAGTCTTCCTGACTTCAGGGCTGGTGCTCTATTCACTGTGCCATCTAGCTGCCCCACTTTGCAAACTTTTTAAAGCACTACACAAACGTCTATCATTATTACCATTACTCAAGGGGCAGTAAGTAACAGAACTCAAATTTGAATCTAGTAACTGTTATTCCAAATTTGGTGGTCTTTCTACTTATTCCCTCATTTATTGATTTCCTTCTTTCCTTCCTTTTTTCCTTCCTTCCTTCCTTTTTTCCTTCCTTCCTTCCTTCCTTTCTTCCTTCTTCCTTCCTTTCTTCCTTCTTTCCTTCCTTCCTTCCTTCTTCCTTCCTTTCTTCCTTCCTTCTTTCCTTCCTTCCTTCTTTCCTTCTTTCCTTCCTTCCTTCCTTCCTTTTTTCCTTCTTTCCTTCCTTCCTTTTTTCCCTCCTTCCTTCCTTCTTTTTTTCCTTCCTTCCTTTCTTCCTTCTTTCCTTCTTTCTATTCCTCCACCTCTGTGCCTGTGCATAGCTATCCCCCAAGCTTGGAATGTCCTTTCTTCTCATCTCCACCCTTTGGAACTTCTAGTTCTCTTTAGTGTTCAGTTCAAGTGCTGCACCCTACAGGAACCCTTCCTTAATTCCCCTGGTTGTTGCTGTTTCCCTTCTACCTCCCCACTGAAATGACTTGTATATTTATTTTGCATTTACTTATATGGGTACATGTTATATGAATGAGTCTTCTAAGCAATGAGCCACTGGGGACTTCCTCAATGAGGGTATTAGTAGGGAACAGGCAGGCTCTCATTAGTGATATCCCAGAAAACATCTTTACCATCACTTAATTGACAGAAAGATCTAGCAAATACAAGCTCTCACTGTATTCTGCTGATTATGAAATAGAATTTAATTCAGTAGAAGAAAATGCATCCTTAAAGCCTCTCCTCCAAAAAAGTGTCTCCTATCCATACATGAATGTCATTCAAGATTCCTCAAAAGACATAACAACAAAATAATCTCATTCAACTACCCTTGGATAATAAATATCATGTGAGACATACAACAGGGAGAGATCTGCTCATGGAACGTGTTGGTCATTGTGGTGGAGGACACCCAGCACAGATTGTAAATCCCTATAGATTGTGAGATTCTTGAGCTGCTCATGTTTGGAGATAATGGTATGTTGCATCAAACCCCAGAACATAGCAGAATCTCCTGGAAGATATTTGTTACTACCCAAGAGTTTGGTTTAACCATCCACACAAGAAAAAACAAGTGGATGAATAATGTACAAATTATGACATACAGCTAGACGTTACATATATATGTATGTATGTGTATCTACATAGACACACATATATAATGGGCAAAATATGTTCTATACCTCTCTGCTCTCTCTTGCTAGCTCATTCACTCACTCTATCCTCTTCTCATTCTATCAGGTCTCAGAACAGGGGACAGCTACAACACATCTAGAGTTTATTTTCAGGGTCCTAAAGGTCCTAACCCTGGTGTGGGAGGAGCCATATACTCATCATACCTGTTGCTCCTAACCCCAGCCCCACCAGTGTGCTTCTCTTTTGTTTAAATGGGTCACAATGACACCATTAATTTTTCACCTGGGAATTTTATTCCACCCCCCCCCCCCCAGCCAATTTCTCACACTGGAAGCCCTCTCTGCCCCTGTTGCCCCTTCCTGTTATTGATTAGTTCCTTCCAGTATGGACATTTTAAGGAAAGTGTCCAAGCCAGCCATGCCTTCACTCCTCCTCAGGCTCCACTCTTGACTCTCTGGACTTTTTATACCATATCACAGAAGCTTCCTTATCCTGGATGTTCAGTCCAGCTCTGCATTTGTCTCACTGGAAGTAATCTCCCATACTCTTCCCTGAGGCCCTTTCCTCTAAATGGATGGTTCCTTCCAGAACCTTTACTTCAAGGAAATGCCCAACTTAGTCACATCTTCCTGCTTCTTCAGGTTCCACTCCTAACTTCCCAGAATTTCTCTACAATCCCCCCATTTAGATACCTTCCCCCTTGCCTCCACTTCCCCAGTATTCAGCTTCCTTTTACAAGTTGTTGTCCCCTATTAAAATGTAAATCCTTTGAGGGCAGGAACTGTAGTCAGTCCTCTTTCTTTCTGCTGGGTTAATCCTTTTCTGTGTCTCTTTGCTGTCCCACTGAATGAAATGGATTCTACTACTCTTGGATCACTGATCTTAAATTCTTTTAACCAATCGGCAGCCTAGCATCTTCAGGGTTACCTAGGGTGTTCTCTCTTGGCTAAGTGCTGAGGCAACATTGAAGTCAGTTTCTTTAATACTGGAATATGAAAAGCATACATTTTTTTTTTGCTTGAGGCTTTGAGGGGGCTTCTCACCTCCAGCCACAGAAGGAGGTTGTTATGTAGTGAGCTGATGTAACATGTACAAAGAAACAGCAACATTGTGAGATGATCAGCTGTGAATGACTTAGCTGTTCTCAGCAATACAATGATCCAAGACAACTCCGAAGGACGTAGGATGACAAATGTTATCCATCCCCAAAGCAAGAGCTGATGGTGTCTGAATACAGACTGAAGCATACTTTTTTTTAACTTTATTTTTCTTGAGGAATTTTTTTGGTCTATGTTTTCTTTTACAGACCATTAAGAAAATGTTTTCCATGACTACACATGTATAACCTATATCAAATTACTTGCCTTCTCAGTGAGAAAGTGAAACAATTTGGAACTCAAAGCTTTAAAAATGAATGTTAAAAATGGTTTTTATGGGGGAGCCAAGATGGCAGCAGGAAAACTTCATGTGCTTCCCCCATAACCACCTCAAATACCTATAAAATATGACTCTAAACAAATTTTAGAGCTACAGAAACCACAAAGTGAGAAAGAAAAACAAACCTCCTGCTTAAGGCAGCCCGGCAGGTGGACAAAAAGGGTTCACTGTAGTGGGCTGGGAACAGGGCCCAGCCCCTAGTGAGCCCACAGGTTTTAGCCTCAGTGCTGCCCTGATCAGCCCTAGCTGGAGGGACTTTGGGAAAGTGGATCACCAGCAGCTGTGGCAGTTTCCAGAATTATCAACCCATAAATGCCAAACATGAAGTAAAAGGTCAGTGTGGACTTTGGGCACAGGGGGTCTAGGAGTGTGGTACAGCCTCTGCCCCTTAGAGGGAGAAGAAGCTGAGCCGCAACGGCCACCACCTGTGGCTGCTTCAGAGCTCCTGGCCTGCAGATGATAGGGGAATGAAGCAACAACTCTGAGGGGTAACTACTGTTGCTTTAACCTGCTTGGATCTGGATTGCTGTCTTGGGTAGAGGTGCTGGGGTGTGTGACCAGGTGCCAGAGCCTGTGGAAGCTTCTGAGAGGGCACCCAACTAATAGCTCTGGCAGCTGAGAAAACCCCATCAATCTGGGACAAAGCTCCCCTCTCTGGTAGCAGAGTTCTACTGTGGAAAAAGCTCAAAAGTCAAGTAATTGAGTGGCAACATGAGCAAGCAAAGGAAGCAAAGCAAGAACATTAGTCAAACCTTAGATTCCTATTTTGGGGACAAAAAGGATCAAAGCATGGAATGGGAGGAAGACAACAAAGTCAAAACTCCTGCACCAAAAGCTTCCAAGAAAAATATGAACTGCTTACAGACCATAGAGGAGCTTAAGAAGGATTTTGAAAACCAAATAAGAGAAGTGGAGAAAAAATTGGAAAGAGAAATAAGACCGATGCAAGAAAATCATGAAGGGAGAGTCAACAACCTGACTGAAGAAAATAACACCTTAAAAAATAGACTAACTCAAATGGCAAAAGAGGCACAAAAAAGTCAATGAGGAGAAGAATGCCTTAAAAAGCCAAATTTGCCAGATGGAAAACAAATTTTGAGAGCTCACTGAAGAGAATAATTCCTTCAGAATTAAATTGGAGCAAATGGAAGCTAATGACTTTATTTTTTTTTGTCTTTATTAATTTGTTTGTTTACTTTTAGTTTACAAGATTCAATTGCACAATTCCTTGAGCTTCAAATTTTCTTTCCCTCCCTCCCCTTTCCCCCGATAACGGCATACAATCCAGTATAGGATTTGTAAATACTTTCCCATTAGACAGCTAATGACTTTATGAGAAATCAAGATACCATTAAAGAGATCCAAACAAATTAATAATTAGAAGGCAACGTGAAGTATCTCATTGGAAAAACCACTGACCTGGAAAATAGATCCAGGAGAGATAACTTAAAAATTATTGGACTACCTGAAAGCCATGATCAAAGAAAGATCCTGGAAATCATCCTTCAAGAAATTCTGAAGGAAAATTGCCCTGATGTTTTAGAACAAGAGGACAAAATAGAGGTTGAAAGAATCCACTGATCACCTTTTGAAAAAGATCCCCAAAAGAAGACTCCTAGGAATAATATAGCCAGGTTCCAGAGTTCCCAGATCAAGGAGAAAAATATTACAAGCAGCCAAGAAGAAATAATTTGAATATTGTGGAAACACAATTAGGATAACACAGCACCTGGCAGCTTCTACACTGAGGGATTGACAGGATTGGAATATGATATTCCAGAGGTCAAAGGAACTGGGATTAAAACCAAGAATCACCTACCCAGCAAAACTGAGTATCATATTTCAGGGTAAAATATGATAATTCAGTGGAATAGAGGACTTTCAAGTATTCTTGATGAAAAAAAAAACAGAGTTGAACAGAAAATATGACATTCAGATACAAGAAGCAAGAGGAGCATGAAAAGGTAAACAGGGAAAAGAAATCAAAGGAACTTACAAAGTTGAACTATTTACATTCCTACATGGAAAAATGATAATTGTAACTTATGAAACTTTTCTCAGTATGAGGATAGTTGAAGGAAATATAAATGTATATATATATATATATATATGTATACATACATAAATATGTCTATATAGGATGGTATATGGGCGAATGAATACATATGTGAGTGTATATATGTGTACAGGTATACATAGGCAGAGGGCACAGGACCAATTGAATAGGAAGGGATGATACTTAAAAGGTGAAATTGAGAGGTGAGAGAGGAATATAATGAGAGGAGATGGGGAGAGACAGAATGGGATAAATTATCTCATATAGAAGAGGCAAGGGAAACTGTTACAATGGAGGGGAAGAACAGGGAGGCAAAAGGAAATGAGTCAACCTTACTCTCATTGAATTTGGCTTAGGAAGGGAATAACATACACTTAGGGTATCTTGCTCTACAGGAGAGTAGTAGAGAAGGGGATGAGAAGGGGGATGCTGGAGGGAAGGGCAGGTTGGGGGGGAGGGCAGTTAGAAGTACATACTTTTGAAAAGGGATAAGGTCAAAGGAGAAAATAGAATAAGTAGGGGGCAGGATAGGATGGAGGGAAATATAGTCAGTCTTTCACAACATATCCACTATGGAAATGTTTTGCATAGCTACACATATACAACCTATATTGAATTGCTTATCTTCCCAGTAAAGGTGGGTGATGAGGGAGGAAGGGAAAGAATCTGGAATTCAAAGTTTTAAAATCAAATGTTTTATATATATATATAATTATTTTTTACATGCAACTGGGAAATAAGATATACAGGCACTGGGGTACAGAGATCCATCTTGCCCTACCGGAAAGTTGGAGGGAGATGGGGGAGGATATAGGAGAGAGCAGATTGGAGGAGGGGATTATACTGTTTTGGGATGGTGGATAGGGGAAAGACAGGGAGAAAATTTATAACTCAAAATCTTGTGGAAATGAATGATGTAAACTAAAAATAAACATAAAATTTAATTTAAATTTTGTTTTTACATGTAACTGGGGAAAAATAAAATACTAAACAAAAAATTTTAAATTGAAAAAAGAGCTGTGTAGGCAAGCCTTTGAGGGGTTTCTTCTCTCAGAAGCTAGAGAGCAAGGCAGCATTTTCCACAATGTGGTTCTTCACCCATAGTAGAAGATTATCTTTTCTTCCTGTTAACTTGTTCACACAACAGAAATTTCCTCCAATCAGATCATCTCCCCACATTAATGGCAGAACCTCTACTTAGCTGACCTCAATTTCTAGCAGTTTCTGTGTTCTGTTTTCTGAACTTCTGTAAACAGCTTCTCTCATGGGCTTCTCAGATCTCTTTCCAGCCCTCAGCTTTCTTGGTTACTGACTCTTGCTCTTCTGATCTTGATTCTCATCTGGCTGCTAATGCCTCAAGTCAGGTCCTCCTAATGTGTACTGACTCATCTCTGACTTAGGTTGAAAAATTCTATATATCTATAAATCTATATTTCTGTCAGATAGGGCACAAATTATTATTCTATAATAGTCCCAAAGCATTTCTTTGGCCCAGGTTCCCAGAAATAACTTGCAAAGTCCTGAAAATAGTCATATTAAAGTTAACTGCTGGGTATCAATGCATTCTAGACATTGCTACAATTGGTGTTTTTCTGTTTGAGTTATACTCTCATCCTAATTCTCTCAAAATTGTCTGTATTTAGGGGTAGAAATCAGGGTTAAAAGTTAGTTAGGTGATAAGGTTCTCTTCATGTGTTTCTCACATGAATGTCTTATTTCTGTCCCTTTCATTAATAAAACATTTATTTAAGCAATAGGAAGTGTTTATCTATCTATGTATCTATCTATCTATCTATCTATCTATCTACCTATCTATGAAAGAGATACTCTGGATTCAATCATAGCAAAGACAGCTTCATTCCTCCCTCATAGTTCTAGAGGTACTCCTAAAGGGTTAGGAGTGACTTTTTGTAGTGCTGGTAGCTCAAGCTTCCATTCCATTGTGTTCTTACCACTGTTATCATCAGTGATTAACACTCCAATTCTGTTTAACCTTGGAATTAACTCCAATTAATACCCCCATTCCCATAAACCAATTAGTATCAATTTACTTTTCTTTTTTAGAAAAATTATTTATTTTTAGTTTTCAGCATTTACTTCCATAAAATTTTGAGTTCTAAATTTTCTCTCCCTCCGTCCTCTCTCCCTCCCCAAGATGGTGTGCAATCTAATATACATATACATTCATACTAAACATATTTTCACATTAGTCATGTTGTAGAGAAAAATTAGGACCAATGGAAGAAGTCATGAGAAAAAAGGAACAACATAAAAGAGAGAAAAATAGTCTGCTTTGATCTGCATTCAGACTCCACAGTTCTGTGAGGGATGAAAGAGTTTGGAGTCTAAGTCTGAGATCAGAAAAGGTCTTTATTCTTATGAGAAAGCACCCTCTGCCCCTGTCACTCACATGGCATCTTCCAGGGAGAAAGCAACAAGTAGAAGCAAGCCCATGGTTATATAACCTTCTAATGCAGAAATCCAGCCCCCCAACTGGCCTTCACTCTCATTGGTAGGGAGGCCAGCCCACAACCTTAGCCCGGAAATCTGTCTTGGAGGCAAAGGACATGGAAACATGTGGGTGTCCAATGCAAGGCCAGCAAAGCAGTTTTATCCTTATTTGGCATATCTTATGCTGAGGTGGCCCTGGGGAGGGTCTCCATTGCTCTAATTCCCAGATTCCTGTAAGGTCAGGTGACTCCTAAACTTGGGCCTAGTGGATGCTGAAGCCACTCTAGATTTGGTTTTTTCAGAACGGGGAAGCTGAAAATTATCCCTCACAGTTCCTTCTCTGGATGTGGACAGCATTTTCCATCATGAGTCTTTTGGAACTGTCTTAGATTCTTGTATTGCTAAGAGACAAGAATATCAGAGTTAGTCATTGCACAGTGTGGCTGTTACTGTGTAAATGTTCTCCTGGTTCTGCTCCTTCATTCAGCATCAGTTCATGTAAATCTTTCTGAAGTCTTTCTGATCATCATTTCTTATGGAACAATAGTATTCCATCACATTCATATATCACAACATGTTCAGTCATTCCCCAAATGGTGGGCATCCCTTCAACTTCCAATTCTTGGACACCAAAAAAAGATCACTTAACTTTTCAAAAGTGATATTTACTTCAAAGATATAACAAGACCAGAAGTTACAAATATTTTCCGCCAACACCTTGTGGCACGCTCTCTCCTATACCACATCAGGTCCTGGGAAGAGTAGTCTCAGACAACAGTGTTCCTACATAGCATTTGTCCCACCAAACTTCTGTCCAAATGTGTCATGGCCAATGGATGGAGGAATCTGCATCTCTGCTACATGGGCTGAGTCAAACAGGTTGCTCTGGTCTTCTCTCTTCACCATCTGGCTTCTGGCAAATCCAGGCATGGACTTCCAGGCTTCTGGTGGCTTTCTCTCATGACCTTTTGATGTTCACAAGGGCATAACCATATCCACTCTCCTTCACCTTAAAGTAGGAAAAAATAGTCAAAAAACCCAGAAACAACAGAACCATGTGCACATGGGTTAAGTTGCCCTGGGAGGAGAGGAGGAGAGAGATAAAGACCTAGGGCTTAGTCCTTGCTTCCTCACTTGAGGGAACCAAATGGGAATGAAGACCCTTTTACCTCTTGACTTTGGTAAGTAAATGCCTTTAAATGCACCTCACCTCTGACACACAGCCAATCGGCCACCTGACTTTTTAATCACATAGTTAGTGGACCAGAAAAGAATTACAGAATGTCTTCACATATTTCAAAATGCAGATAGAAATTGCATCAGGGCCCATTGTATATGGCCTTAAGGACTAGAATCAATGGCTAATCAGTCGCTTGTTATATTTTTTATCTGCAGATTTTTATTGATATGATTATTGAGTTTAATTAATTTGACTTGATCTCCACCCAATCTCTACCTCCCTTTCCATATTTTTCTCTTTTCTCATCTCTCTCTCTCTCTCTCTCTTTCTGCAGGCACCTAAAGTGGACCCAGAGCAAGTCCTCTCACTGTCCCTTAGAGAGTTGGCCCACCAGTTACGCCATGACTCCCTGAGCCCAGAGAGTGTCCTCTGCATTTCTGTGGAAAAGGTGAGGGGCCTTCAGGGATGTGAGGTCAGGAGTGAATCACCTTACCCACCTCAGCAATCCCACCCTCCCACTGGATGACTGCATAGTCAGGTCCCAAATGTAGGGGGACAGGTCCACAAACTCAGTCTGCCTCTTGGGGCAATGCTGAGGAGTAGGGCATCCCCTCTGTCTTGGGTGAGGCCTCCTGAAGAAAAGCTGGGAAAGGCTCCTTGAGGGAAGGCTGCCTCTTAGCTGTCCCCCCTTAACTGATGCCTCTCCTCCCTCTGAACCAGGCCCTGGGGGTACACCGGGAGCTGAACTGCCTCACTGACTATCTGGAGGATTGTGAGATTCAGTTGCAGGAGTTGAAAAGACAGCCCAAGGGGAAGCGGGGCCTGCTCTATGGGGTCCCTGTGAGCATCAAAGACCCCTACGATTACAAGGTGAGGCCCTGCAGTCCAAGGAGAGGATAGGAGAGAGCATCATCCAGGGCTCTACACAGGGAGCAGCTTCCTAAGGGTTTGGTGAAAGAGGGGAGAGAGGAGGGGCCACATGGGTGTATGAATGTGTGATCCCAGAGAGCTGAAGCAGGAGTGTGAGAGTGTGAGTGTATGTGTGTGTGTGTGTGAGTGTGTGTGAGTGTGTGTGAATGTGTGAGTGTGTGCATGTGAGTGTGTGTATAAGTATGTGTGTGAGTATGTGAATGTGTGATCCCAGAGAGCTGAAGCAGGAGTGTGAGAGTGTGAGTGTGTGTGTGTGTGAGTGTGTGTGAGTGTGTGTATGTGTGAATGTGTATGTGAGTATATGAGTGTGTGTGTATGTGTGAGTGAGTTTGTATGAATTCCTTGTGTATATGTGTGAGTGTGTGTGTGTGTGTGAGTGATTATGTGAAGGGAAGGTCCTACTCTCTGAAGCCATCTGGAGGAAGAGGACCGAGGGCTGGAGGTGCATATTGTCATGAACATTTACATATCATTTACATGGGGGGGGTGTCTAGAAGAGTGGGGGAGGGGCAACAAGAAGCCCCTGGGTCTCCTGAAGGCCAAGTCAGCTATATCATTGATGTTTTCTCTCCTTCCCACTCTTTAGGGCCATGATTCCACCTGTGGCATGGCCTATTTCCTGGGGAAGCCTGCGGAGGAAGATGCCGCCATAGTGAAGGTCCTGAAGAGCCAAGGAGCAGTGCCCTTTGTCAAGACCAACATCCCCCAGACCCTGCTAAGGTCTGCAGTAGAGGGAGAGGAGCTGGTGGGGGTGGGGGTGGAGACAGGAGGGGGCAGGGCAGCTGCTGGTCTGGGAGGCAAAAGGCACAGGTCCCAGGCCTATGCTCTGGGCCTTCCCCTCCCCACTGGCCAAAGGAAGGGGCTGGACTCCACGGTTTCTGGTCACTTTCAGCTGATAGTCTCATCCAGCATTCCTTCATTGTGTGTGCTAGCAAGCTTTGTTGTGTGTTTGGGTGCCCTTCCTGCTCTATTCTAATCTATTTTAATGCTGTGTGTTACATCTGTAACTATGGTCTAATGATTTAGGTTCTAAGCTCAATACTGTTTTAATGTTCTCTTTTCTAAGTTGTTTTCTCCCCCTCAGTTCTCATAATCTGGGACCCATTATGTAATATGTTACATTTACTTAATGGAATTTTCTATTGTGGTTCCTACCTTTGAGGAGCTAAGTTGGTTCCCTTTATGTAGCCTAGCCTCCATCCCTGGAAGAGATGGAAAGTCCCAGGAGTAGCCCCAAAGAACTTTGAAGGCCAAAATAGAGCTGATTTTGCAATGATTCTCAGGTGTGGGGAGGGAAAGGCAAGTTTAGAGCAGATCTGTGATTCACTTTTGGCTCTCTCCTTCTTTCTGCAGCTATGGTTGCAGCAACCCTATCTTTGGTGAGACCCTGCACCCCCAGAACCCAAGAAAACCCCAGGAGTTTCCACTGGAGGAGAGGGTGCACTGCTGGCTTCTGGGGGGGTCTATCCTTGGTTTTGGCACTGACACTGGTGGGAGCATCCGTATCCCCTCTGCCTTCTGTGGCACTTATGGCATTAAACCCACTGGCTTTCGCCTCAGGTACAGTTCTAGCTGGGACATGAGTCTTTCTTCTTCCACTCAAAGCAGCACTGGGTCCTATCTGGGGTATTGTGGAGTAACAGAAAGAGGGTATGATTTAAAATCAAGAGAAGAGTTTATAGAATTCCCCAAATCCAGAATCCAAGAATCTCAGAGTTGAAAAGGGCCAGCATCTAGTCCAACCTAACCAGGAAATAAAAGAATCCCCTTGAGATCACATCTAATAGGGAGCCATTCAGCCCTCGAAGGAAGAGTTCCAGTGAGGTCCTTTTACTTTGGGACTGCTCAAATTGTTAAGAAGTTTCTCTTGACTTTTAGCCTCTTTGCACACTTCCCTCCCCACCGCAACCCTCCTTGCTTCTATCTCTGTCTACTGGGACCAAACAAAACAAATCTCATTCTTCTTCCATGTGACTATTCTGTGGGTCCATCCATTTAACAATTTGAATGAATCTAGCCCATGCTTCTCTATCTTTTCCACAAGAATGGCATGAATGTCTATAATAAGTCTTTGCTAGAATGCCTTTGCTAAGTCTACATAAACCATACCCACCACATCCCTTTGATCAGCAAAGATAGTAAAAACAGTTAAAGAGGAAGTGGGGTTAATCTGGCATGACTTGTTCTTGCTGAAGTCATGATGGCTTTTAGTGATCACTTCCTTTTCTAGGCCTTCTATAACCATCCCTTTAATTATATAGTCTATAGTTTTATCAGGAATTCAAACGAAATTCACTAGTTGCAGTTTGCAGACTCCTTCCCCTATCTTCTTTTTAACCTTGGGACAACATTGACTTTTTTCCAGTCTTGTGGTGCCTTTCCCAGTCTTTATAATGCTGCAAAGATCACTGAGTGACCAAGCAATCACAGACAATGATTGTTTCAGTATCCCCAATTCATTTGGAAGAGGTGACTTGAACTCATCTTGGGCAATCAAGTACTCTATTTAAATCAGTCAACCAACACATATTTATTAAACTTCTCCTCAGTTCCAAGCACCAGACCAGGTACTGGAGATAAAAGTACAATGTATGAAACAATTTCTTCTCAATTCCTTATTGCCCATTGTTGTTTGGTCCTTTTGAGTCCAAAGATAATTGTCTACAGTAAGGAAAACTTCTTTGTCAGGAGAAGGTTAATATGGTTTATTATTATTATTATTATTTTTTTTTTAAAAAGCAATTGGGGTTAAGTAACTTGCTCAAGGTTACACGGCTAGTCATTTGATTTATGCGTGGGTGCTCATTTTCTGAGGCCGGATCTGCTCTCGGGTCATCCAAACTCCGAGGCCGGCGCTCTTACTCACTGCGCCACCTAGCCGCCCCTTTAGGGCAATTGGGGTTAAGTAACTTGCCCAAGGTTACACGGCTAGGTTTTTTTTGTTTGTATGGATTAAGTGTCAGGGCCGGCGCTCTATTCACTGCGCCACCTAGCCGCCCCAATATGGTTTATTATTGGTCCTCTGAAATATTGGTCGATCACATCATTAATCAGGGTCTGTAAGTTGTTTTTATTTATGTCTTTGATATTATATACAATGTTCTCCTGGTCCTGCTTACCTCACTCTGTATCAGTTCATACAAATCTTCCCAGGTTTCTCTTGAAGTGTGTTAGGTTTCCATAGTGCTAGCTCCTATACAAGGCCCCTCAGGGGCCCCCAGGAACCTAGCATAAAGGTATGACCATTGTGAAACCTCGCCCTGCACCTGCCTTGTAATTAAGATGTAACCTAAACAAAGATCTGCTCCCTTAGCTTGCAAGCCCCCCCTTAGTTTACATCCCTATGTAGCAATAGTTGCCTTGCTGACCACTGTTTGTTTCAGGAAGTACTTTTTACTGTATAAAAGCTTGCTGGACAGACTGCTCACTGCTGCCTTCCCTTGGTTTTTACCTGGGAGACAGACCCCAGCTGGTGAATAAACACTCTGCAAATTCTAATTGGCTATGCCGTCCTATATTTGTCTCAATTGTCCATTACACTCTGAAATCATCTCTTTCATCATTTCTTTTGGTACAATAGTATTCCATTACTCTCATAGCTCATAGTTTATTCATCCATTCCCCAAATGCTAAGATTCCCTTAGTTTCTTTGCCATTACAAAAAGAACTGCTATAAATATACATTGAGATCCTTTTCTTCTCATTGGAGTATAGGTCTAATAAAGATTTTACTCATTTATTTTCAATTAACAAAATTCTACTTTCTCTCTCTACTGCCTTCTCCCTCTTTGGGGAAAAAATCTCCAAAACAAAACCCTTACAACAAAGATGTATATCAGACAAAACAAATCCTAATATTGACCATGTCCAAAAAAATTTCTCAATTTGCAATCTGAGTTTATTATCTCTCTATAAGGAGGTAGGCAGCATATTTCATTATGAATCATCCGGAATCATGGTTAGTTGTTTTATTTATTAGAGTTTTAAGTCTTTCAAAAATTTTTGTCTCTATGATGTTGTTGTGTAAATTGTTAACTTCTATTAACTTCACTGGGCTTCTGTTCATATAAGTCTTCCCATGTTTCTTTGAAAAAAAATCTTCATTGGGGCTGGCTAGGTGGCGCAGTGAATAGAACACCAGCTCTGGAGTTGGGAGGACCTGAGTTCAAATAAGGCCTCAGACACTTAACACTTAATAGCTGTGTGACCTTGGGCAAGTCACTTAACCCCAATTGCCCTGCCTTCCCCCCTCCAAAAAGCAAAAATAAATTTTTTTATTCTCCATCATTTCCATATATAAGTATTCCATCCCATTCATATAGTATATTTTTCAGCCATTCCCCAAACTATAGGTACCCCTTTAGTTTCCAACTCTTTGCCACCATGAAAAGAAAGATGCCATAAATGTTTTTGTACATATGGGTCCTTTTCCTTTGAGCTCTTTTGGACATAGAACTAGTAGTGGTATCAAATGATACACACAGTTGATTAAATTTTGGGGCATACAATTCTTTTCCACAATGGCTGGACCAATTCACAGTTCCACCAAATAGCACATTAATATGCCTGTTTCCTCACAGTTCCTCCAGCATTTGTCATTTTCTTTCTTTCCCCCTGACACATTTGCTAATCAGTTAGGAGAATGGTAGAACCTCAGAATTGCTTTAATTTGCATGCTTCTAATTGTTATAGATTTGGATCACTTTTTTTGGATCACTTTTTAAAAAAATGGTTGCTGGTAGCTTGAATATCTTCCTTTGAAAAACTCCTATTTAGAGCAATTTGGAACTATGCCCCAAAGGCTATAAAACTGTTCATGCCCTTTGATCCAGCAATACCAAAAAGATCATAAAAAATGGAAAAGGACTCACATGTACAAAAATATTTATAGCAGCTCTTTCTGTGGTGGCAAAGAATTGGAAATTGAGGGGATGTCCATCAATTGGAGAATGACTGAACAAGTTGTGGTATATGAATTTAATGGAATACTATTGTGCTATAAGAAATGATGAGCAGGTAGATTTCAGAAAAAAACCTGGAAAGATTTACATGAACTGACGCTGAGTGAAGTGAGCAGAACCAAGAGAACATTGTACACGGTAACAGCAGCACTGTGTAATGATCAACTATGATTGACTTAGTTCTCATCAATATAATGATTTAAGACAATTCGAAACGACTCATGATGGAAAATGCTATCCACAACCTGAGAAAGAAATATGGGGGCTGAATGCTGAGCAAAGTATACTATTCTTTCTTTTTCCTCATTTCTCATGGTTTTTCCCTTTTGTTTTAATTCTTCTTTCACAACATGATTAATGTAGAAATATGTTTAATCTGATTACACATGTATAGCTTACATCAGATTGCTTGCTGTCTTGGGTAGACGGGAGGAGAGAGAGGGAGAGAGAAAAAAATCTGCAACTCAATATCTTATAAAAGTGAATGTTGAAAATTTTACTTGTAATTACAAAAAAAAAGAAATACTATTAAGTGGAAAAAAGAAATTATTGCCCTTTAAAAAAGAAAGAAAATGTATATTTATATTCTTTGATTATATTTTGGCCAACGGGTCTTTTTCTTATAAATTTAAATCAACTCCTTATAGAACTTAGACATGAAATGTTTGTCAGAACAACTTTCTGCAAAGACATTTTTCCAGTTAACTGGAAATTAAGTAATTAGTAAAAGGTACTCATGCTATTTATTTTTAATAAGGCAAACTCTTCCAAAATAAAAATCCAATCATAGGTCATATCCCACCAACTCTCTGTGATACCTCTACGGTCAGATTTATTTCTTTGAACTAAGCTATCCAGTTCATCTTTCTGGTTACCTCTCTACAGATGTAGAGGTTATGAATTCATATATCCATATCCAAAGCAATGGGTTTTGCTGCTGACCCCTTTCTTGATTTTGTTCAGTCATTCCCCAAATTGATGCACACCCTCTTAGTTTCCAATTCTTTGATCTTATGAAAAACGAGTTGCTATAAATGTTTGCACATGTGGGTCCTTCTCTTTCTACATTATAGGTCTGCTTTATGGTATCTAACTTGGTGGCTAAATAGGTAATTTCCTCCACCACATCCCTTTCTTTTTAGTATAAAGTTCTTTGGATTAGACTTGTAAGGCCACAGGTGAATACATTCCTCTGGTCCTTGTTAGGTACCCTCTCTTCCTGGCCAGAAGCCAATCGTTCCTATGTTTTAAGCTGTGTTTCAGAAATCCAAATTTCATTTTCAGGCATCATCTTCTTAACCAGCTGTTCACTCCTCAAGTTTGTCTCTCTTCTACAATCCTTGTCTTCAAAGAAAGCAGTGATGGAAACAATTCCTATGCCCCTGAGATTTTCAGTTTCTTTCTTAAGACTTTGTAAACTTTAGTAATGCTTTCTAGATTCCTCCTGGAAGTGTCATTTTTGTCCACATAAATCCTTAGAGGTAGGTAATAGATATCTGTTCTGATGAGTCTTCAAGATTCTCTGCCACGACCTAAATACGTTCCCTAGGAAGATAGCAACAGACTTCTCTATCATTGCTACCGGGTTGACAATAGCTGCCTCATTACTTCTGAGAAGGGAAGTGCCCATTATCACTGTTTGCTTCTTCTTTTGACCTTTACTCAATTGCCTATCAGCTGACAGTACCCTTGGAGCCTTTCTCTTCCTCCTCTTCCTTTTCCTCTTTTTCTTCCTTACAGATCAGTCTGTTTGGGAAGTCTTCAAGTGGAGGCTGGTTAGCTATGTGTCAGAGACTATAGAATCATCCATTCTCAGAGCCAGAAGGGACCTCAGTGGCATCTGGTTCTGAGCCTGAACAAGAAACTTCTCTTTGTCATTTCTGACAAGTGGCTAGCCAGTCTCTGCTTGAAGACCTTCAAGGAGGAGGAACTCATTACCTTCTTTTGGATGAGTCCGCTGGCATCCTTACATCTCCTGTTCTCCTTGGGGACAATTCTAATTCTTGCAAAGATTGTCTAAGAGTCTAAACATCTTTCTCTGTCCCTCCCTCCCCCATCCCCCTTTGTTGCTCCTTTTATGGCCTCCTGGGGCCAAGCAGGACAGAGCTCATATCTCTTCTACAGGACAGCCCTTCAAAAACTTTGGTCACAAAGTCCCATCTCGGTTTCTATTCTATTCTTCACATTCTCTGTCCTTCAGCTGATCACCCACCTCTGATCCTCCACTCCTATTCTCGCCCTTTCTATATTTGGGGAATTCATTCCATTTTGAGGTCAGGCTGATTACCTTTATTGCTTTACTGAGCCTACCCTGAGCTGAGGATATGAAGATATTGGATGAATTCCAGTATAGCGGGACAACTGTTAGTCTAGGGGAGAGTGACTGGGGCGGAGGTTACTACTCCATGCTCCCACCACTAACCTTAAGTCTTCCAATTTATAGTTACAATGGCATCAACTCAGCTGTAAAGGGGAAGAAGTCGGGTAAGCCTTCCCTAGCTCTCTTCTCCCTTTCACTTCAGCATCCAAACTACCTTGTTGATTAATCAAATCTGACCTGTGCATTCATCATACCTCTCCACCCCCAGCCCTGGAGTCTGGTTCTGGCCTCCTGGGAAGTCCTTTTTGCTATTTGGACTCATTATCCCCTGTTGTATGTAGTGCTTCCTCTCCTGGTGGGAGTTAGGGAGCATTTACATTCTCTCTCCCCATCTCTCCCTTCCCCAATCCTAGTAATCACCATGGCTGGCCCCATGGCTCGAGATGTGGACAGCCTGGTTCTGGTCTTCCGACTGCTGCTATCTGAATACATGTTCCAACTGGACCCCATGGTGCCACCCATGCCCTTCAAGGAGGAGGTGAGCAGGAGTGGGGGATGGTGGGGAAAGAGCTGCCTATGAAGGATGATGCCAGGCTGGGGCAGGAGGCCAGGGTTTAATTCCTGGATCTACTGCTGATCTCTGTGAGCTCAGGCAGTGACTGAATCTACCTGGGTACAATTTCCCGAGTGGTCTAATGGACAGAGTTCCATAAGACCCACTCCCTTCTCCCCTGTCAAGCCTACTTGACAAGATTGGGCTGAGGAAGGAAGGAAGGAAGTTATGTAGGATTAGCTCTTTGAAAAAAAAAGTCTCCATACCTCCTGGTCATCATCATAAATGTCTACTTATTTTCTCTCCCTCCCTCCCTTCCTCCCTTCTTTCCTTCCTTCCTTCCTTCCTTCCTTCCTTCCTTCCTTCCTTCCTTCCTTCCTTCCTTCCTTCCTTCCTTCCCACCTTCCAAATTCACTCTCCCAGAGTGGGTAAAGACCTCAGAGGCATCTGGCTTGACCTAGACCATCTTTCACTGGGAGTTATTCAGCCTTCATCTGAAGACCTACTATGTATAGAGCCTTGAGCTAGGCTGGGGGAAGAAGTCAAGTTTAGATGAGATAAGTCCCTGCCCTCAAGGAGCCCTTGGGATAGAAGGTGATTATGACAAGTCCGAGTTACACTGAGAAGAGGCAATGTTCTGGGTAAAGTCTGAGGGCGATCTAGAAGTCTTGCTGGATAAATAAAAATAAAATTAAAAAAAAAAAAAGGAGGCTTGCTGGAGGAGGTACCATTCAAGTTGGGCCTTATAGACTACTAACGAATTCAAAAGCCAAAAAGGGGTAGGAATGGCATTATAGGCATTGCAAACAACCTAAGCAAATACCAGGAGGTGGGAAAATTCAGGATCTCTTTGAAGGACAGAACTGTGCAGCTTGGCTGAGGCATAGACTATATAGAGGGCAGTGAGATGTGACAAGACTGGAAAGGTCAGATCATAGAAGGCCTTGAATGCCAACTGCAGGGAACTAGACTTTCCTCAATAAGCATTAGGGAGACATTAAAGGTTTCTAAGCAGAGGAGGAGAGTGGCCAGATCTTCATGTACAAAAGATTATTTTGGGAGAAGCCAACGACTTGAAAAGTCTTACAGGTGCTATAGAGAAGATGTTGATTCCATGGAAAGACTGTATGTATTCTCTGGGTCTGGCTGCTCAGGCCCATGAAGAGTCTCCCCATTCCTACTCTTGGCCTTGACCCTGCCTACACTGGGCACCTGAGGCAGTGCCCTGGACTGACAGCCTCCATGGGATTTGGCTTGTAGCTACAAGCCAGGACCTTGTCCCAAATAGAGAAGGGCAGAGACCTGGGTTCCTGGTTTTGTTTCAGGACGTGTTCCTTTACCTCTTTGGCTCTCCACTTCATCCTCTGTAAAGTGGTGCTGGTCTGTAAAATGGGGGTGGTTTAAGGCCTCTTCCAACTCAAGCAGTTCACTTTCCGTGTTCTACGACCATCTCTTGTTCTCTGTCCCCAGTGGATCAATTGCCCGGCCTCGTCTCTAACCACCCGGATCAATCCATCACTTGTCACCACGTTTGCTGTCTCTTCTCATCTGTCCTTCCTTATCCATCACCATTGATTGCTCTGTCTTCTCTCATTAGTTACTCAGCCTATCAATACCTGTCTGTCTATCACCCTTGAAAGGGCCTGTAGGATCAATTGGGTTATGGGGGTGTTCCTGGGGAAAAACTAGGGAGACAGTAGACTGTGGAGGAGAGACTTGGGGGATTTGAGGGGGAAATCTGGGGAGCATTTGGGTAGGAGAGGAGAATGTGGGGAGCCCCTAGCTTCCTTCCTTCTACCAGGTATACTCCAGCACCCAGCCTCTCTGAATCAGTTATGTGGAGACAGATGGTTATACACAACCGTCTCCCAGCATGGTCCGGGCCATCTGAGATGTCTCAAAGAAGCTCCAGGCTGCTGGACATCAGGTAACCTTCAGTCTGGGCAAGAGAGGCGGTATGGTAGAGTGAGGCTGGCCCTGGGCAAATCACTGCATTTCTCTGAAACTCAGTCTCCTCATCTGTGAAATGGGGTAAATGAGACTTATCCTCTGCTCCTGGACTGTTGTGAGGCCCGAACAAGGAAGCACTTTACAAACCCGAAAGCCTTCAGAAGTATCAGTGGATAGGACTGCTGTTCATCCAGTCCTTGCCTGATGGACTGATTCCCAAAGTGGGTTGGGTGTGTCTGTCAGGAAGTGATGACCCTACCATCTCTCCAGTGACAAAGATGCTCAGAAAGCCTTGTCTGGCCTACCAGGCAGGGGGCAAGCAGCTTGGCAGCTCTTGTTTCCAGCTCCCTTCAAAACCATGGGCTGGGCCTGGCTCCCAGCCCTTTCCAGGCCTCCATTTCAGTTCTCTCCATCTGCTCTGAGCCTGCCAAGATCCCCTCCATGAGGAGGCTGCAGGAGGACCTAGAGGGAGAAGTGATCCAGCTCCTACCCTTGGGGAGCTCTCAGGGCTGGGACATGTTAGACTTGGCACATTCCTCCCCCCCCCCCCCCCCAACACACACACAGGAGACTGGAGGGCAATCCAGGTGAAGAGTCCAACTGGGAACAGCAGACCCTTGGGCAGCAGGGAGGAGTCTGCATAGTCAGGGAAGGTGAGGCTGTAACCAAACTGGGAATGACTTGCAGGGTTATGGAGGTGGACAGAGGGAGGTAGTAGTTGTTGAAGGGATATTGGGCTGTCTGGTTTGGCCTGAGTGCTATATTTGGGGTGTGGATCAGGAACAGAAGAGGCTAGACACAAAGATGGAAGAGGGCCTTGAAGGCCAGGTTGGGAAACTTGGGCACTGCAAGGCAAGACTGAGGCCCTGGGGGAAGGTGGGTTCTTACGGGGAAGAACCTTCTGGCCTGTGTCTAACTCATCCTTCTTCTCTCTTATCAATGAGATCATTCCCTTCTCTATCTTTCGATCTGATTATATGATGACAAAATTATTTATGGGAGGACTCTATGCCGATGGGGGTGAAATGCTTCTGGAAAAACTCTGAGTTGAATTTCAAGGATGATGGGGACATGTGGGAGGGAGAATTAGTGCTCCAGGGAAGCCCAGGCTCTTTGCACTAAGCCAGAAGGCAAAATCAAAGCTAGAGATTGGAAGGGGTGGGGTGCCCAGGAAACCAGACAGAACCACTGCTCGGCCTTGGTCAAGTAGCTGGGCCCCACCCCACCCTCAAACATGCAGATAGATGCCATGGCTTCCACCTCAGGGCACATCTTCCTGTACCTCTGAGGATCCTCATGAGTGGGGAGACCTTCCTGGGGTCTAAGTGCCAACCTTTCTGCTTCCTCGGATCCCTTTCCAGGCTGTTAGGGGAGCTAGGAGGTCCTGGAGCAGTTACTGGGCTGGGGGTGGGAGGATGGGCACTGGAGAAATCCTGATGACCCCTTCTCTCTGTTGGCTAGCCGAGGTGACATCATAGATCCTATCATTTCGTCTACAATCTCTGCTCTCCGACTCCCAGATTTCATAAAGTGGTTCTTCTCCTGGGTCCTGAGGCCTGTGGTAAGTCTTTTTTTTTTTACTTTTTAGAGGGGGGAGGTAGGGCAGTTGGGGTCAAGTGACTTGCCTAAGGTCACTCGGCTATTTTTTTTTTTAAATGGTAAGTGTCTGAGGTTGGATTTGAATTCAAGTCCTCCTGACTTCAGGGCCTATGCTCTATTCACTGTGCTACCTAACTACCCCTATGGTAAGTCTTGAGAATAGAAGACAGAGGCTCAGTCAGAGGGATGGGGTCTCAGAAAGGAAGACAGGGCTTAGCATGAGGATGAGGTTCAGAGAGAAGGTGGCAGCATAGTGAGAGGTCAGCAGCTTAGTGAGGGGGGTGAAAGTTCAGTGAATGAAATGGGACTCACTGAAGAGATGGAGAGTCAGTGAGAGAACAGGACCTCAGAGAGGGAACTAGGATCTCAGAATGAGGGCATATCGATCGATTCTTCTCCTCCATAGGATATATGGAAAGCAGAGTTTTGCTGCTTTACGAGGGGTGGGGTAAGTGTGCAGCCCTCCCCACCCTCCACCAAGTATTCCCTGGAGCACTGGGTAGAGGTGACAATAACTGGGGACAGTATTGGGGTTAGGACTAGGATTCTGATCAGTGTGTGAATTGAGGTGAATACTGGGTTATGAATGGGATTAGGGTAGAAGGTCCATGGTGAACTTGTATTTAGGGTTTATTCAATAGACATTTATTAACAAAGAGACTGTGAATGGAGCCTTGGGCAAAGTTTGGGGGCCATACAAGTAACTCTAGTATGTGGGCTCACATTCTAGGAGGGGGATTGGTGCAGATAGCTGTGCTGCCAAGAATCACATGGTCACATTATTCATGGTGGGAACTCAACTCTCTTTAAGGTTGTCATAGACAGTGGTTAGATAGGATCCAAAGGGACTCTGGCAGGCATCCTGGGGGTAGGGAAGGCACCCAAGGTTGGCCCAGATATTTCAGAGGGGACAGGAAATCCGTGACATCTAGATCATTTTCACCTTTTAAGAGGGAATGAAGCCTGAATTTGGGAAGACCCAACCCTGGGGAACTGGCAGGTCTTCCCCAAAGGACCAGGGAATGCCTCTGTCCTTGGTAAGGCAGGGGAAAAATGTGAGAGGTTCTATGGGATCTCAGACCCTGGATCTTATTCGTTCCTAGGACACCGAAGAATTTCTGGGAGCAACATGTGGCTGTGGAGGAAGCTGAACCAGGGCAAAGCCCAGGGAAGCTTCAAGGGAGTGTTAGGAGAGGAAGACCCAGCCCCCACAACAAACACACTCACCTCTGGGTCACAAGAGAGTCATATCCCCAGTCCTTGAGAAGCCCCTGGTTTGAGGGGATCCCTCAAGGCCCATTTGGGATATTCTGGTCCAAGAAGGGAGGGAGCCTGGAGGGCCAATCTTGGCTTGGACCCCACCACTGGGCTACAGACTTCCCATGCCAGAGGCACTTGACCTTTTCATCCTCTGAGAGACCCTATTCCCTCCCTGGTGGTCCAAGATCTCCATGCTGGGAAGTTCCTTCTAGGGCCTGACTTGAATCAGCAAGCAGTGCTTTCCTGAGATGCTCTCTTCCCCAGGACTATCAGAAGGAGATTATGTCTAATTGGAAAGCTCAGAATCTGGATGTGCTGCTGTATCCAGCTTTCTGCCCTGCCTTTAACAGAGGGACAACCAGCAAAATACCAGGTAGGAAGGCTGAGAGTTTGATCAGTCTGCTTGCATTTGGCCAAGATGCAAGGAAAGGAGACATGTCTGGGATTTGGCAGTGAATGGGAATTCTTAGGGGGAGGAGCAGAGGCAATATTAATCTGAACTGATAGGCTGAGACTTCTTGGACTTCTGTACCTGTGATGCTAACCTTCCCCCTTTGGCCAACCCTAACCCCAAAGGGAACCCAAAGCTAACCTCAGACCTAGACTATGGCCAAGCCCCAGCCCCAATCTTAATCCCAACTCTGCCTCCAATCAAACCCAATCCTAACCATAAACCTAATTCTAAACTACCCTCCCTAGTGTTAATTAGGAGACATTGAAGGAAGTTGCTAAGAGAAAAATTTAGGCTCCATGAAGGACTGTTCAAAGGGGAACTGTCCAAAGATAACCTTGGGAAGCAACATGTTAGCCCTCCCCAGAGGTCTATAAGCAAAGGTCTTATAAGCAAAGATCTTGTTGGGGAGTAAGTGGTAGAGTCTTGTTCACATGGTGATTGAGACAGCTGGGTTTTAAGTCTCTGCCTACATTCTGAAGTCTTTTGACACAATTACCACCTTTGCTCATTCTCATCAGAGGAACCTTTTAAAACCCAAACCAAATGATACTCTCCCTCTCCTCACCCTGAATATAAGCCGAAAAGGCAGGAAACTTAGAGAAATAGAGGTGGGAGCACCATTCTACTTGGACTGTTTTCCTAAATGATGTTATCACTTTCCTAGCATCATAGACCATGAGATGACTTATTTCTTCCAAGTCAGATCTTTACCAAGCACATTTATTTGGAGTAAAATCCATTCCAGAACATCTAGAGATCTGTCCAGTCCAAGATACACAGTCCTGTAGAAATGACTTTGAGATGATTTTATTGTTTGGGATTATTTGTGCCAGAACTCCATCTTCTGCCTTCCCGAGGCAGAGGTAGAAGCTTCTGCTCCTTCTGCTCAGAGAGGTGGGAGAGACCTGGCCAGAGGAGGGTTCGGGGCGGAATAGTGGAGATCTGGGCTCCTCCCTGATTCTTTCGCATCTTCTCGATCCAGATATTGTCTCCTACATGGTTCTGTTCAATTGCTTGAACTTCCCAGTTGGTGTTGTGCCCGTGGGGACAGTGACAGCTCAGGATGAAGAAGTGGCTTCATACCATGACTACTATGGAGACTCCATAGACAAAAACTTCCAAAAGGTTAATTGCCATTCTGAGCCCTTGCTATCTGGTCAGCTTGCACCTCCTCCCCTCTCCCCAGCTGGTGGACCCTCCCTTGGAGACCAGCCCACGTGACTCAAGGAGCTTGCAACCTAATGGGGCTCTTGTAGGCACTGGGATCCAAGTACAAAAAATGAATCCCTTCCAAAAATGGAAGTTGCTTACATATGAGTTTCTGGCTTCACCCCAGAAGCTGTTGTCCAGATCAGGAAGAGTAGGGCTTGAAGATGACCCTAGTTCCTAGGGAGACCTCCTGTATCCACAGGAAAAAAGAAGCTCTGAAAGTCTGACTGTAGCATGTTACCTTTCCTGGGGGTGAGCTGAGAATTCTTAGGGAGGAAATCTGTTAAGCACATTGGATCTGGGAAGGACCTTGGAGACAGTCTAACCCCCTCATTTTGCATAAGAGGAAATGAAGGAAGGGGCTCACCCAGGGTCATATACCCAGCATGTTAATGACTGCTTCTTTGAATTATTTTCCTTAAGGATGTTGGAAAAATGAGACAAAAATGTACTGTTGGTGGAGTTGTGAAGTGATCCAACCATTCTGAAGAGCAATTTGGAACTCTGCCCAAAGGCCTATAAAATCGTGTAACCTTTGACCCAGTAGTACCACTATTAGGTCTATATCCCAAAAGAGATGAAAAAAAGGAAAAAGGCCTATATGTACAAAAATGCCTGTAGCAGCTCTTTTCTGGTGGAAAGAATTAGAAATTGAGAGGATTCTCATCCTTTGGGAAATGGCTGAACAAGTTGTGGTATATGATTTTAGTGAAATACTATTGTGCTATAAGAAATGATGAGCAAGATGCTCTCAGAAAAACCTAGAAACACTTATATGAACTGATGCAAAGTGAAGTGAGCAGAACCAGGAGAATGTTGTACACAGTAGCAACAATATTGTACAATGATCAACTGTGAATGATTTGGCTGTTCCCAGCAATCCAAGATCACTCTGAAGGCTTTATGGTGGAAAAATGCTATCCATCCCCAAAGAAAGAGCTGAATTACTCCCCTCAAGTAGAGATTCATATATAAAGGGCAGGTTAAAAGGCAGATATTATTATGACCAAAAGTTAGCATGAATATGAGTCTCCACAGTGGGTCTGGGGTTTCACAGTCATGAGCTGAGTCTCAACCACCACTTTGCTAAGCTAATTATATATCTACATATACATATATACATACATATACGTATATACATGTATATATACATATAATTCTCTCAATATATAGTCTCTATATATAGTCTATATGTAGTCTCTTTATATATAGTCTATACACACACCCACATATATTCTATAATACTCTGAAGTCCAATTATGAAATTCATAGGCTTGCTAGTTTTTTTGGGGGCGGGCTGGTGATATTTAATATTTCTAATAACAACTCCCACTTTTATAACCATATAGGGTTTACAACAACTCTGTGAATTAGTTAGGCACATGTTACCAGCCCCATTTTAGAGATGAGTAAACCAAGGCTCAGAGTCAAAATGACTGGCCCAAGGTCAGTCACCTAGTTCCTGAGTCAGGACTTACTCTATGCCGACCCACCAGCAGACAGATGACAGACCTTTAATTATACAAAAATCAGCTTCTGGATAAAGGAGAGATCTGTCCCTTCTTCACCTTCTAGAGGAGATTATGGATTTGAGAAGGAAGAGAGGGAAGGAGGACAATTTTAATTATCTCATTTAATTACCCCATTTGATTATAATTACTACCTCTTTTAATCTTTAAAAGAATCCTGGGAAGTGGGTAGTGCTATTATCGTCACCCTCATTTTATAGTTGAGGAAACTGAGGCAAACAAAAGTTAAGTGATTTGCCCAGGGTCATACAGTTAGTAAGTGTGTGAGGCAGGATTCAAACTCAGGTCCTCCTGACCCCAATTTAAGTGGTCTCTACATCTACCTACCTGTGATAAATTTGGTGATGGAAACTTGGCTTTAGTTAGATAAAAAGAAGAAAAACCTAGAGACCTAATTAGCTGGATGGATGCTAAGGAAATGTCTTGAGAGGCCTCTGAGGGCCCTTCCAGGGCTGAGAGTCTGTGAGGTGCAGGGATTGGGACAGGGCTGCTGAGGGCGCCTGGGAGTGCAGAGCCAATTTGAGGTCATTAGGAAGATTTCTGTTCTGCAGGCAATCTCTGGATCACTGGGTCTTCCCAGTGATCCAGAGCGGTGCAGTGTGTGGCTCTGCCCTGGCAAGAAGAGCTATGTCTTCGCTTTATGAAGGAGGTGGAGACCTTGGTCCATGGCAAGACACAAAGCAAGTGAATCTGCCTCTTCTTGGACCCCAATCTGCCAGGGCCCATGAGAGCTCATTGGGGGCAGGGGGATTGATTGGTCAATAAAAGTTTCCTGATCAGCTGCCTAAAGACCTTGTTCTCTCAGGGGAGGGGCTTGGTTCCTATCAGCTCTAGCTGGTGCAGGAATCTGAGAAGATGATGACAGTTTGCCTTCATCCTCTCTTACCTAGATGATGATGCCTATGGCAGCTTCCTTATCTCATTCATTCATTCATTCATTCATTCATTCATTCATTCATTCATTCATTCAACAAATAGGTACTAAGATTCAATTGCATTTTTGAGCCCTGCCCTCCTGGAGCTTATGCCTAGCAGGGAGATGAGATAAAAAGGACAGAGTGATAAGACATGATTTTTCATACTAAGTTTAAAACAGTGGCCCCTTTGTAAGGGACAAAGGGGATGGTTTCTATCCAAAACCCAGGAGTAGCTTCCTGGAAATTGACTTTAAGACATGAGTAGGAAATCAACAGGTGAAGAAGGGGAGGGAGAACATCAGAGCTGGGGAGAATCTGAGAAAAGAAAATGTCAGAGCTGGGGAGAACTTTGGGACATAGAATAGAAACTTCAGAATTGAGAGACACCTCAGTACATAGAGCACAATGAGTTAGAGCTGAGAAGGACCTTAGAACATGGAAAATGTAACACTGGGGCTAGATGGAACCTTAGAACATTGAGAGATGGTAAAAAAAAAAAGAACATTGATTAAGATAGATAATTATTGTTGGGTCATTTCGGTCATGACTCCAACTCTTCCTGACCCCATTTGGGGTTTTCTTTAGAAAGATTCTGGAGTGGTTTGCCATTTCCTTTTCCAGCTCATTTTACAGATGAGGAAACTGAGGCAAACAGAGTGAAGTGATTTGCCCAGGGTCACACAGTTAATTTAAGGCCAAATTTGAACTCATGAAGACGAGTCTTTCTGACTCCAGTCCTGGCACCTCAATGTCCCTAAGATAGATAAAGCACTCCTTAAGTACCCTATGCTTCTGGCATTGTACTTACTAAGGAATGGGAATACAAGTACAAAAACAAAGACAGGACTTAAAGAGCTCACGTTCTTATGAGGAAAGACAAAACACAAAAGCTGAGAAGTTGGAGTGTTAGGAACATCAGCATGGGGTAAAGTCCAAGGGGTCAGGTTAGAGGTGAGCATGGCCGGCTTAGGCATTTCCTTGATGGAGGTTCTGGGCAGAAACTTGATCACCAATGGAGGGGGGGAGCCACTGTAGTGGAGGCATCACCAGGGTGCCAGGACAGAGTAGGGATGTCTGGGAAAACAGGAGCATAGCTGGGGTAGAAGGAAGTACTGCTTGGAATGCCTCAGGGCCCTGGCCTCCGTTTTATAGTTAGCTGACAGCTGGTTCTGATAGCTGTTTGCTGGGTTGTCATAAGCTGGTCCCATCAGTTTGCACATACTCTGTGTTCTCTATGGATAAGAGAGATCTAGTGACCCTTTATTCCTTAAATCCATAGCACTACTCCCTGTCTAGGACTTTATTGGTTTCTGTATCTACCCAATCAAAAATAGCTCTGAGCCCCCACTCACTGCGTTAACCCTGACTCATTCTGAACTTTACTATTCCAATTAGCTCCCTTCCTTTGACTTTAGTACAAAAAGAGGGTTCCGCTCCTTGCCTCTCACCCTAGCAGAATACATTTAGGAATGTTACATCCAGTAGTATAGAACCAAAAAGTCAATATACCATTCTTAATAATGAGTGAAAAGCTAGGTATCATGCTAGATGTTGAGAATACCATATAAACCCTACACAAGGAGGTCTCTGCTTTCAAGGAGACAATATGTAATAATAAACAGTAATATCTACTGAGGCAGGGGCTGTCCTAGACCTTGGGAGTCTTCACAGACATAGTGTTGATTTGGACCTAACTGATACCTTGGGCAGGTAAAGAAATTCAACCATAGTTTCCTCAGGTTGTTCAACATACATTTCCTAGAGGTCTGGTCATCTGGTAAAGAGACAGGATGTGATTTTGGAGTCAGTCTCAGCTCACCCTTGCCAGGGTTTCTAGAAGGTGGGCTCCAGGAGAAAGTAGAACTCAAAAGGGTTGGTGGTTTGCTGACATCATCTGGTTTCAGCCAAGAGCACACCCAGCAGAATCAGTGGCCAGCCTGGGCCTTCCTCTCTCTCCCTGACCCTGTTTTCTACTTCGCTGCCATGGCATCTCATCATTCTCTCACCCTCTGGTCCCTCTTAGCAAAGCGAAGGAGGTGAATTCGCTACAGATGAAACCCAGTCTCTGCCCCGTCCCATACAAACAGAATTTTACACAGATATGAAAACTGAGGCCTGGAGAAGGGAAGACATTCTTCCAAGCTTACAACAAGTAAGAAACTAAGTCCAGATTCCTCAGCCTGGCATTTGAGCTCTCCCCCAATTTCCTGCTGGTATCTTCTCACCAAATGCTGAGGCCACATGTTCTGCTCGGGGTGGGGCTCTAGGTTCTGGGGATAGAGCAGCTGTGGCTGCTGAACCTTTCTGAGACCCATGTGCTGTGTCTTGGCCTTTCAGTCACACAGCCCTTCCCTTGTCTTGTTTTTCCTTAACCTTGCTTTCACCACCCCTGCGGAGGCGAGGCCTGGTTTGGGCCACTAAGGGGCAGCATTGAGTTGTCTACCTGCCTTGGAACAGAGCCTGTGAAATGGGACAAGGTGACCTACCCTCTCTTCCCACAGTTGTGCTAGACTAGGATGCTATTCTGCTCCAAAAAGGCTGAGCCTGGAAGTCCATATGGCTAATAAGGGAGTGGGGGCTTGGGGAGGGATTAGGCTCTGGGACTGAGAGCATTGGTAGGGGGGTTGGGAAGGGACATTGAAAGTCATGTAGTGAACCCTGCCCCAACCCTCCTGCCCCAACATAATTTTTCAGAAGATGACGAGAGAGGCTGTGACTTGCCCAGAGTCACACTGCTAGCAACTTTCAGAGTAATTTGACTCAGGTGCAGAACTTCATCCAATGTGGCAAAGAAGGAATGGGAGTGAGAACATGAGAGCCTTAGTGATGGGGATTCAGTGAGAATGAATGTGTCAGTGAGACAATAGTGATTCAGTATGGGGAGGGAAGTTATGAGAAATGGGGGGCCAGGGATGAGATGATGGGGTCTCAGGGAGAGAATAGGGGCTCAATGAAAAGATGAGGGATTACTGGGGAGGTAGGGGATCAGTAAGAGGATAGGCACCCAAGAAAGAGATGGCAGCTCAGTGAGAGATTGGGGGTTCAGTAAAGAATGGGGGATCAATAAGAAGATGGGGGCTCAGGGTAGGGATGGAGGAATCAGTGATGGGATGGAAATTCAGGGAGTGGATTGGTGCTTAGGGAGGGGATTTAGGGAGTCAGGGAACAGATGTGGCTCAGCAAGAAATGAAGACTCAGTGATGAGATGGGGTTCAGGGAAGGGAATTTGGGGACCTTAGGTATTACATGGGAACTCGAGGGGTAGGGGCTTTGTGAGGAATTGGCTTAGGGAGGGTAAGAGAGCACCTAGAAGGAATGGGGCTCAATGAGATGTGAGGAGCTGAAGGGCAGATAGAAAACACACTTCCCTTCTCAGAGGACTTTAATGCCTGGATTTAATGCCCGGGAAGTCACAGAACCTCTGTGTCCTTCATTCCCCACATTTATATAAGGAAAAACGCACTACATGTGGATCCTTCTGCCATTTGGAGGTGAGGTTGTCTGGTCATCTCTCTCCCTGGAGGTATGATCTCTGGAGGCCTGTGAGAATTCTCTTTGATATAAAGACAAAAGGATCTGTTAAAGGAATCGATTCACTGGGAGGAGAAAAGGGTCAGGGTGGCCCATGATCCCTCTCTGGTCTACACCTTCATTTTCTGGAGAAGGGAGAGGACAGAAAAGAGGAGGTCATCCAGTGTGAAAGTAGCCAGGATTCCAGCTCAGAGACTGACTCCAGATTAGCTTTGCCCTCCCACTGCACCGAACCCCGGCTGACCTCTGAGCAAGTCCATTTCTTTTCCGGTCTGAGCCTCAGCCACCTCTATAAAATAGAGACAATGTCTGCACTGCGCACCTGGAAAGGCTTCTGGGAAGTGGGGTGGTGGCACTTTGTAAACCTGAAGGTGATAAAGAAACGGAAAATCATTTATTCATATCGATAATAGTAATAATAATAAACTCAGGGGGCCTGAGGTCAGAAACGCCATTCGAGGCAGACTCTCCGTCCAGAGAGCATTCTAGGTGCTTGGGCGCTTTCGCCTTCACTGGGATCTGCCTCCAGTTGGTCAGAGGATGTTTTCTAGCCCAGGAAGGGGAAAAGAGACTGAGCCTCAGGTCACTGGGGCAGGAGGAATGTAGGAAGAACTTCACAGGGCGAGCCTGAAGGTAGGTTCAAGTGTTAAGGCCGCTTCTCCAGGGTCTTTTGAAGCCTAACGTCCTCCAGAGCTGGGTCAGGATCTGGAGGCTCCAAAGGTCCCGCCTACAAGGAGGGTCTCCCGGAGCCTCTGAGGGACTCCTGGTTGCCCGCCGCCACCGCAGGCCGTGCGCTGCAGAGAGGGAGAGCCAGATCCTGGCCCCTCCATACCCTGGGCTGATGTTTTCAGCTTGGACTTGCGGCTCAGAACATCTTCCTTGCCTGCCGGCAACGGCCCATCCCGCGGGTGCCGGGTTGGGCACAGGGCAGCCATACTCCCGGTGAAGGGAAAGTGCACTGAGGCCCTTCAAGCCGAGCTTGTTTCCAAATGCTGTCGCCCCCCCCCTCCCCCGACCCTCCCCGGGCTCTCTCCCTCCTCCCCAAGAGGATGGGAGGATGTGGCACCGCCCGATGCAGAGGCACTGGGCCGAGGCTCCCAAACCTAGACGGCCTGCCTTAGAGTTTCAGGATTTGGGGGCAGTTTCAAGGGGTCCCCTCGTTCGAAGCCCTAGGCCATAAGGAAGCCAAGGATCTGAGGGGCGGGGCGCAGAGCAAAGACCCAGGGAGAGGTTAGTGGCTTGGTTGGTGCTCACACTTGGCTCGGCTCTGGAAGAGGCAAAGGACAGGGACTATGAAGGCGCAGAGGAGAGGACGGGGCATAGAGTGAAGGAGCAGGCCCTCTAAGCGGGGTGCGGGGCGTTGAGAGGAGAATTTACTGGACTTCAGGTCATACTGGGACAGGTCACGGGGGTTCTTGGAGAGGAGAAAGTGCTGGACGTCAGGGACGCAAAGGGACAGTCAGCCCTTGCGGGACGGGTGGCCACCGGCTCAAGGAAACGACAGCGGCCCAAAAAACACTAGCAATGACCCCAGGGGCGAAGGCCTTCCCAAAGAGGCCTTGGCTGGGGGCCGCAGGAAGCGCCCCAAGTCTGGCCTGCCCCACTCCTTTCCCCCCCAACTCCAGCACCGCATGTCTCCCCCTCCCAGTCTCAGTCTCCCGCTTCCCCGCCTCCCTGCCCGCGGCCTCGGCAGCGGCGCGATCTCATTCCCAAAGCCCTAATGCGGCCCATCCATCATGGGCGTCGCCCACCTTCCCCCCCCCTCGCCCCCGCCCGCTCCGGCCCCCGCCCCTCCCCCCCCCCTCGCCGGCATTAGAGCGGCATATGCAACCTATGAATTATCAACTGAAAGGAGTCAATTACCGGCTCTGCCCCGCGCGTCTGGGCGCGATCGCCCCGAGCGAGGGAGCGAGCGGACTGCGGGGCTGCTGCGGCTGCCTCCTGTCTTTGTTGGGGAGCCAGGGGGGCCCCAGCAGCAGGGGCATAAGACTGGGCCGGGCAGGGGCCAGTTAAGGGACTGGGGCCGGGGCGGCCCCTCAGCGGTCCAATTCCCCTTCTGGCCCCAGCAGGCTTCGGGCTTCTATCTCGGCCTCTCTGTGTGTCTGTCTACGTGTATGTCTCCGTGTCTTTCCCGAGTTTCTACGTCTCAGTCTCTTATTTTCTCTATCTCTGTCTGCCAGGGTGTTCTCCCCATCTCTCTCTGTTCTGGATCTCGGGCTGCGTCTCTCTGTACAGCTGTCTCCACCTTTACCTATGTGTTTCTAGTTCTGTCTCCCCCACCCCGCCTCACACATACACATCAACACACACTCAGGCAGCCTTCTAAATGCACACACTCACGTGGACACACGCGCGCGATCTCACACCCACTCTTCCTGGGAGTGCCAGTGATAAGAAGAATTCAGATTGGGCCCTGGAGTCAGCGGCTCCCAGGCCCCTTGCCTGGCCCGTGCCCTCTCCAACAGACTTTCTCCCAGCCCTGGCCCCCTCCCCTTAATCGACCCCCCTCCCCAGCCCCCTCTCTTCCCATCTTCTCTCCTTTCCCCTCCCGGGGGCAGCGAGGGGCGCTTAGGGAAATGAGGCGGCGGTAATAGGTTTACTGATGAAGTTGACCGCGGCGCCCCGGGGGAGGACGACAGAGAGCGCTCCCTCCCGCAGCCTAGCCGGCCCCTCCCCAAGCTCGAAGCCCCGGGAAGGGGGGTGGCGAGGGCGGAGTTTGGCCTTACCTACTTTCGTCGGGACTGGCGGGGAGGGAGGAATATTTCACCTTAGGTAGAGGAGGACACCCCCGCCCCACCTCCACCGCTTACTGACTGGGAGCTGGCGAGCGTCAGGGGGATGTGGACAATGGGGAGACATGGAAGGAGTTGGGAAGGGATAGAGGAGATAGGGAGAGATAAAGGGAAGCAAAGATATGGGAAGTCATGGAAGGAGTTAGAAGAAATCGGAGAAATGGAAGGACGCAGGGAAGACTGCGGGAAAAGGGGAGAAAAGGAGGGAGAAAGGAGGGGGTGTGATCGTGGCTCTCCTTCTTTGAGGGGTGGGACTGGAAGGCCTTTGAGCTCCCAAGACCCTTCTGAAAGAAGCTGGGAAGGGGGTAGCGCCTCCCCAGACTGGACTGGAACCTGTCAGGCAGGTTTTTAAACGAAACATTGAAGTAGGTTGGAGAATTCTTCCTTTGGCTGAAAATACTTCTCTGGGTTGTTTAGAGCTCAGAGGCCCAGGGAATGATTAAGACTGTTTAGGGCCTCTGGGATGCTGGGACCCACGACCCTGACCCACATTCTGTGCCTGTGTATGACTCTGATTGTAACAGATCCAGGAATCCCAGGGGATATGATTTTACGTCTCTGTCGCCCTTCCTGGCCCTGGAATTCTACGACTGACTGTGTCTCTGGGATTCTGGGTCTTACTGGGGCAGATCTGAACTCCACAATCATTCAGGGATCTGTTGAAGTCCCTTTGACGCCATTCTGTCCCAGTATCTGGGGTTTCCCCTTCAGGTAAAGCGATTCTCTTTGTCTCCAAGGAAAGCAGCAGTATCTGCGGATGGAGTGGGAGGATGCTGACTCCTTCATGGGAGAGTGGGAAGAGCACTGGACCTGGGCTCAGGGCCTCAGAGGCTAAAACTATCCAGTAGCTCCTACTTCCTGCCTACATGACTTTGGGCAAGTCTCTTCTCCTTTCTGACTGACACCATCTGTCATCTGTCTTTTAACTCTGACTATAAGATCCTAACTGGCTCCTTCTCAAAAGTTCTACGGAGACCCCAGGGCCCAAGGATTAGTGAGGAAGGGAGGGTGCTGACTTTTGTAGAGTGCTTTAAGGCTTACAAGGACTTGATCTCTTTCTCTCATTTCTCGGAGCCAAGAGGGCCATTGTTGTTGCAGAGTGACTCATGGCTTCAGGTCCAGATTTGGCAGGGTGAGCTCTGCCAGCCATCCCCACTAGGAGATTCTGGACTTTGCAGCTCTTCCCTGGAAAGAGTGGGTGCACTGCTGGTCTAGATCCAATCTTTCACACACCTTTTTTGGGGGTGTGGGGGGAGGCAAAAGTATTAAGTAATTTAACAGTTACTTAAACTGTTCCACGAGCCCCCCCCCCCCCCCCCCCCAGGTCTTAAGGAAGAAGCTTCATGAGTGGCTGCTCTCTGCTAGTGGTCCAACTATTGGTGACAGGTCTGTGCCCATTCAGCTAATCAGCTCCATGGTTCCTTTCCCAGAGACCCAAGGTATCAGAGTGGATATCTCAATGTCTGACTCCCGAATAAAACCCTAGAAATCACACTTAAGAATGGACTCAGAAAAAAAAAAAGAAGAGAAATCTTGGGTTTGGAAGAAAGAGACCTCAGGGACATGTAGGCCAACCTGTGCCTACCCAAGAATGCCTTTGAATCAAAGGCAATATCCCCGGAAGTGGCCAAGGAAGGGAACCTGTCATATCCAGAACCTGCCGGCTCCACTTTGGCTCCACCCAACCCTACCTTCTTGAACTTCCCTACCATTTTCCCTGTGTTTTTAACCTCTGAGGCCAAGCAGAGCAAATTTACACTCTCTTCCACTTGACAGGCAAACCTGAGACGAAACTTTCATGGCCTCCCTAAATCTCCTGTCCAGGTTCAATATCTCTTCAAGCACTTCACAGGGCATGCATTCAAATCCCTCCACAATTCGGGCTGCCATCTTCTAAATACCCTTCGGCTTATGTTCAATATTCAGACCTGAGCCCAAAACTCAGATTGCGCCCTGACTAAGGCCAGGCTGTCTCTGTCTCTGTCTCTGTCTCTGTCTCTACCTTATGCCTGTACCCTCTGCCTCTTTCAATGAAGCCCCACATCACCTAATTCTCTTAGCAGCCTTAACACACTAGTGATTTATTTCGATAATGAAATCCTCAAAAAGACCCCAAGGTCTTTTTTTCTCTCTGAAGAGATACCTGTCTATACCTCCCTCATCTTCTAGTCAAACTTATGAATGGAAGTGTTGGTGGGCTGAAATGTAGTCATGCTTTTAAGTTCCTCTGTAAACCCCAAGGCAGGTTGACAGTAGGGAAAACTCTGGATGCACATTAGATGCTGTGGGTGCAATGTTGGCTCTGTTCCTTTTTATGGATGTGACTGAGGCTGGAGGCTTGACTTCCTCTAGGAAATGAGGGGGCTGGACCTGCTGACCCCTAAGGGCTCTCCTGACTAAATGGAGAATCACCTCCTCATTACTCTTTCTGCTCTTTTGGGGGATCCTCCCTTTGCTCCAGGGTCCAGCTGTGGTACCACAGGGAAGGAGTCTCCCAGAGTGCCACCCCCTCCCCCAGTGCTTGCTGTGAATGTCCCTTTCATTTTGCTCTGGTAATTCTTAGACCCCTGCCTTCTGGCTTGGACTGGATTTCTGGCCTCCTTGTCTTAGGTCACAGACTCCCAGAGCCCCCCCCCCCAAAAAAAAAGCAGAACCTTCTTACCTTATGTCTTCAGATACTAATTCAGCACTAATTCCGTGGAAAGAGCTCTGGATTTGGAGGTAGAAGGTCTGGATTCTAATCTTGCTCCAACACTTAACTGGTTGTGTGATCCTGTGTGAGTGCCTTAGAGTTAATCTAAGGCTTGGGTTCTTCATTTGCAAAACAGAGACAATGATATTACTCTCCTTCAAGTCCTGGAGTTTGAATCTCAGTTCTACTACTTGCTATCTTGAGCAAATTCCTTGCCCCATCTATAAAGTGTGAGTATGTGAGTGTCTGTGTGTGTGAATTAGATGATCTTATTGTTCCTGCAAGACCTAAATCCTGTGATATTAAGGTAAGTGATGGGAGAATTATGTTATTTTTACAGATAAGGAAACTGAGGCCAAGAGGGGTGAGTGGCTTGAACCAGGATTCAAACTGAGGAAGTCCTTGAGGTCAGATTCTAAAGCTCTTCTCCCTAAAGCTATCTCTGATCTTATCTTCCATTGCAACCTTTGAGACTGTAAGGGTTATAGAAAAGTCCTCCCCCCCCCCAGACAGCCACCCTATGATGTAATTCCTGGATCTGTATCTTAGGGGTACCAAGCCCCGATTTTCTGGATTGCTGGGCAGAAGCCCCTCAGTAGGCTCATCCATCCCTCTGTCTTGGACCAGAGAAGGAGGGGGTGATGGGAGCCAGAAGAAGGAAGAGAGTAAGGGAAGGGGGGGGGGGAACTAGGCCCTGGGCTGGGGGCAGGGGCCAGATCCCTGAGGCCTTGTTCAGGACCATGTCAGGCAGTCTGCCTGATTCCCATTAGCAGGGCCTGGCTGGCCTTCCTTCCCATTATCAGGCAGCCAGAGGGGGTGTTGGGGCCGGGTGGGCAGGCAGGCGAGGGGGAGGGCACCCTCCATGTGAAAATGTTGGTGGTTCCACCGGTCACTCCTACCATTAGCGTCCTGGTAGATATGCCATGATTTATCAGTGACTTCATTTCCCCCGTCTGGTGTAAATATATTTATACCCCCGGAGTGGCCGATAAATTTCCCTTATGAATCCTGTTATCTCCCCCATTAACCATTTGTCACCTTTTATGCTGCTGAGGCAGGAGGGGTGATGGGGGGTGAGTCTGAGACAGACCCTGGCAGGCAGCCACCCCAAGTCCCAAAGAGCTCTGCTCCATGGGCCAGCTGAACTCTTCACCCCTGCTCAGCCCCATACAGAGGAGCCTTTAGGATATTAGGGCCAGCTAGCAGAGAGTCCCACACACGGGCTGGTCGAGATCTCAGAGGGCACCCAGGCCAGTCCTTCCCCAGGAATCCTCTCTGTGATATCATGGACCATATAGTCATATATCCTCTGCTTCTGAGCTAACAGGGAACTCAGTACCCTCCATGGCACCCATCTATGTGTGAGGGAGTTATCTCATAGACCTTGTCAAAGTGAAGGGGCTGGATAATGGGGTGTTAAACTAACTGGAAATATGTGACTTCCCCATCTGTGGAGGTCTTAATTAAAAAGTGTTTAGATGGCATCACATGATTACAGAATCTCAGGGTTGGAAGACCCTCAGAGCTTATCACCAACCCATACTAGGCCAGGATCTAGGAGATGAAAAGAGGCCAACAAGTTTCTCCTAGAATTCTCTCCAGTGATGGGAAGCTCATTACATCTCGAGGTGACCATTCTACTTTTGGACAGCTCTAATTGTTAGGAAATCTTCTTACACTGGATGTAGAGTTGACCCTTTCCAGCTCATGGTCCCAGGGCCAACCTGAACCAGGCTGATTTAGATCAAGCACTAAGGCCCCCAGATCCTATTCCATTGAATAGTTAGGTAGCCATGCCTTTCCTCTCTTGTGTGTCCTTGTTAAGTAGGGCTGTCTTCTTATGATCTGTCTGCCTTGGGATGTGGCTGTGCCTAACCCAGGCAAAGACTGGGAAGACCTTGGTGGCAGTGAAATGTGTTGGGCTCCCTCAACCTTGCCACCTTGTATGTTGACTTCAACTAGATTGTAAGCCCCTTGAAAGAAGGCACATTTCCACTTCCGACCCTGTATCTTCAGTACCTAGGACAGCACCCGCCGTGTGTCAGGGGCTTAATAAGTGCTTAATGGCCCATTGATTATTCTTGGCTTTTGTTTGTCTGAAGTTTCTCCAAATCTCTATGCTCCTTTCTTCCCAATGCAGCTCTATTCTCTTTCTTGTGTTAGATCATACCAGAATCCCTCTCATTATAAGAGCAGATCTTTGTCCTCTGAGTATGGCCAACTTGGGAGGGTGGGGAGGAAGGGATCTTTACTAATTTCAGCTCTAGGAAAATGCAGATCCCTCCCAAGCAGGGCTGAGACCCAGGTGGCCAGGATGCAGGAACAAGAGAGCCCAGGGGCTAGTCAATCTGGGTCAAACCCTATATCCTCAGGCATAGAGGGGCTAGAGATGAGGGTCAATCCAGAAAGGCATCTTGGAGGAAGAGGAGGCTAGCGCTAAGGATGAGAAAGAAGGGAAGGAGAAGTATGGGAATGAGGGCTATCTAGGGCTGGGGCAAGCTTGGAAAGGTCAAAGACCTCAGTGTGTGTTTGGACATGTCTTACTCATGCTTTTGTAGGTGGAGAAACTCAGGAGCAGAGAGGTCCAGGTACTTCTGGAAAGTCACATGGCAAGTGAAGGGCAAAGCAGAATGAGATCTCTCCCCTGATTCCTCCCCTTGCCCAACTACATTCCTCCACACACATCCTGTTGATGATGAGGAATGATCATAACTCACATCCCTATAAACTTTATTTTTTATTTTGCTTTTTTTGGAGGGCAGAGCAATTGGGGTTAAGTAACTTGCCCAAGGTCATACAGCTAGTAAGTGTGAAGTGTCTGAGGTCGGATTTGAACTCCTATCTTCCTGACTCCAGGGTAAGTGCTATATTCACTTCCCCACCTAGCTGCCCCCCCTATAAACTTTAAAGTTTACAAAGAGCTTTTCTCACAATGCTGAAAGTGTAAACTGTCCAACAGTCAGTCGACAAGCATTTAATTAAATATTTACTAAGTGGCAGGCCCTATGTTAGAGGCTGAGGATACAAAAGAAAAAGGCAAAACCAAAGACTCTGCCCTCCAATGGGGAAGATCTCCTGTAAATAATTAGGGGAAAGAGAGCAATTGGAAAGTAGTCTATAAGGAGAAGGAGTTGGCAGCTGGGAGTATGAAGAAAGGGCTGTAGAAGGTGGCACTTGAACTGAGTCTAGAAGAAAGCCAGGGAAGTTTAAAGTAAGTGATTGGGAGGGAGGGAATTCCAGGCATGAGGCACTGCCAGTGCAAAGGTGTGGAGGTGGGAGATGACTCATTCTTCTTCAGGAATTAGAAGCAGGACCATCTTGCAGGAACATAGAATGGAGTGCCTGAGGGGGAATAAAGTGTGAAAAGACTGGAAAGGGTCAGAATATGAAGAGTTAAATGTCCAAAAGAGGACTTTCTATTTAATCATGGGGAAAATAGTGAATAGTAGGGGCTAGAGTGCGGTGACATGGTCAGACCTGCCCTTTAGGAAGATCACTTTGACCACTGACTGAAGGATGGACTGAAGTGGGGAGAGTCTGGAGGCAGTTAGATTCCCCTTCCTCCCCAGCAGTCTCTTGCAATAGTGTAGGCCTGAGGTGAAGGGGGCCCACTGAGGGTAGCAATGTTGGGAAGCCAGAAAGGACAACGCTTGGCAACAGAGTGGATGTGGGGGTGTGTGTGTGAGAGTTCCAGGGGTCAAGAATGGCAGCCCCTGGGTGGCTACGTGGCGAAGTGAGTAGGGCGCTGGCCCTGGAGTCAGAAGGACCTGAGTTCGGATCAGGCCTCAGACACTTAATGCACACACAAAGAAAAACCTAGCCATGTGACCTTGGGCAAGTTACTTAACCCCAATTGCCCTCTAAAAAGAAAAAAAAAAAGAATGGCAGCCCTGGGAAGTTAGGAAAAGGGAAAGGTTTTGGGGAAAACGTATGGAGTGCCCCAGGTGGCTGCCCATAGGCCTGGTGCCGTGATGCCACATTCAGAGAAGGGGGGCTACAATTTCTCCTAGGCACTGCCCCCTATCTTCCTCACTGAGAAATTGTAGCCCCCATTCTCTGAAGGGCTCCTGTGTGAGGCCAAACTGATGAGAGGACACTTGGGACAATGTGGGGTGGGGGACTGAATGAGTACAGGAATTGAGGGTAATCAGCTTGGAGTCAAATCCAATCTATGAAATATATTAACTGTGTCATCCCGGGTGAGAGATTCCTGCCTCTCCCGCCCATCTACCCGATATGAGTCTCAGTTTCCTTCTCCATAAAATGGGGTAATAACTCTTGTCCTGTCAACTGCACAGGGTTGTTATATGGGAGATGTTTTATATAACTCAGAACCCTAGGCCCATAGACTGAGAGCTGGGAGAGACATCAGAGGCCATAGAGTCCAGCTGCCTCAATTTTTATTTTTATTTATTTATTTTTGCTTTTTGGAGGGGGGAAGGCAGGGCAATTGGGGTTAAGTGACTTGCCCAAGGTCACACAGCTAGTAAGTGCTAAGTGTCTGAGACTGGATTCGAACTCAGGTCTTCCTGACTCCAGGGCTGATGCTATATTCACTGCACCACCTAAGCACCCCTGCCTCAATTTTTAGATGAGGAAACAGAGGCTTGAAGAATTTAAGTGACTTGCCCAGGGTCATGCAGATAGTAAGAGATGGAGATGAATCTCTACCCATGTCAGTCCTCTGAATCCAAAGCCTTGGAAGGTCAGAGAAGCTCTTATTATGTCAGGAACTCCCTTTAATCCCCCATGAGGGATAACAATTTCAGCCTATCAGAGCTGGAAGATCAGTTGATCAACAAACATTTTTAAGTGCTTACTGTGTGTCAAGCACTGTACCAAGTAAATGCTGGGGATGTAAAGAAGTCATGAGATACTCTTACTACCTAGGCGACCTTGAACAGAACTGCACCTCTCCCAGCCTTAGTTTTTAACTCTGTAAAATGGGGAACAAGTATGCTTGCATTACCTAGAGAGGCCACAAGGTGGCGCAGTTGTTGGAACATAGGACCAACTAAGGGTCAGAACAACTTCTCAGACACTACCTGGGTGACCCTGGACAAGTCATCTATTTTCTCTTGTCCTCAGTTTCCTTATTTGTAAAATGGGGATAATAATAACATCTATTTCATAGGGTTATTATGAGACTCAAATGAGATACGTGTATTGTGCCTTACAAACCTTAAACTGATATTTAAATGTGAGCCATTATCATCTATTTCATAGGATTTCAAGGGAAAGCCATGGTAGCAGGGGACAGAGGTCTTTGGGTTGGGAGAGATGCAGAGACAGGTCCTTCAAATCACAGGAAAGGTGGATTCTTTCTCCTAGGCCAGGGAAGAGAGCCCTTGGGGGCAGGACAAACCTGGACCTAGGCTGTATTTGGGATTGGTGCTCTTTGGCCCCAGAGCCCCTGCCCAGAATGTCTGTCCCGAGACCATCCTCTTTGTTCAGAGCCTAATTAGAAACAAGAAGAAAGAGGAGCCCAGAGTCCTAAGCTGGCTGGGTGGTCCTGGAGGGTGAGATGGGGCATTGACTATTTGCTATTTCATATATGGTGGGAAATGGTCTCTTCTAGAAGCTCCAGACATTTTCTGTGGCAGCCTCCCAGCCCATTCTAGCCCAGCCCAGTCTGGCCCAGCCCAACCTGTTCCAGCCCAGCCCAGCTCCTGGGGCTCTCCAACCATCCCTATGGAGAAGGGAGGGTGAGAGGTAGGACTCAGAAATCAGTCAGTCAGTACCATTATGCTAAAACTTTGTTCTGTGCCCAATCTGAGGGGCTGTGGGCTCAATGTGGGGCAGTAATGGAATGTGGCTGTGCCAAGAAACTATGCAGTCTGATTCTGCAGGACAGGTTCCAAGGCAGCCTCCATGAAGAAGACAGAGACCATCCCCATCACCTGTCCCGGTCACATCTTTATCTCAAGTCTTGTATTTGCTTCTCTCAAGGCCGGGGATGGAGGCGAGACTTGGGGTGGGGTGGGGTGGGGTGGGCATGCTGGCTGTGCTCAAGCCTTTCAGAGAAAGGCTGTCATGGGATCTGACAGGCTGGCCTCAGGGGCAGGACACCAGGAAGCTGGGCTGGGGTTACCCAGAGGCCAATTGGTGCTGAACTTCTGGACGAGCTTCCTCACAATCCATTCTGAGATGGGCACGGGCTTCTAAAGGCAGCTGGCCCTCTGGAGCTCTCTGAGCCCTCGTTGGCAGATTCTGCAGTGGCGCCCCCCCCAGCTCCGTGGCCCCCGTGTCTGAGGTCCCCCCACTTCTGATACTTTGTCCTTTTCTTTCTTTCACTATCCCTTTTTTTTCTTTTTGGAGAGGGGAAGGTAGGGCAATTGGGGTTAAGTGACTTGCCCAAGGTCACACAGCTAGTAAGTGTTAAGTGTTTGAGGTCAAATTTGAACTCAGGTCCTCCTGACTCCAGGGCCAGTGCTGTATTCACTGTGCCACCGAACCACCCCTACTATTCCCTTTTAGAGATGAGGAAGCTGAGGCCTAGAAAATGGCTTGCCCAAGATCACTTGGCCAGAGGCAAGACTAGAACTCAGTCCCAACCTTCTCTTTCAGATCTGGAGCTGTAAGATTCAGGTCATTCACTGGCCTCCCTTGGCTGTGAGGAGAGGATTCTGGGCTAAGTGGTGGGAAATCTGAACAATGCTTTCTCTGTTCTAGGCCTCAGCATCCCCACCTGTAAAACAAAGAATCGGTAAGACATTTCCTTAGATCAACTCCTACTATATGAACTTTCTTGAATGTGTGAATTCTCTGGACTCCCTAAGGGCACAGAAAGCACTGGGTGATGTCTCTATACCCATACAAATATAAACGAAGTGACTCATACTCATAAAAGGAGAAAGGGCAAGAGACAGAACCACGAGCAGTCCAGTCCCAGAAATAGGAGGCTACCTACAACAGACTTTATTTCTATTTATCCAGGCCTCACCACCATCACGATGGGCTGAAGCAGAACCTTCCCCCCCTACCCTTTTCAGGGTCAATCTGTCCCCCCAGTCAGGTCCTGGCTTCCACTCTGCCACTCTGTTCAGTCATCTCCCTGTGAAAAACTCCCTCTGGGTCTTTCTCCATCTTCCTATCTGTCTGTCTCTCATGGGGAGAAGCTCAGCCCCCATGCCCTTTCCTTTTGTGCAAGGTTGGTCTCCTTGGGCAGGAGTGTGTGTGTGTGTGTGTGTGTGTGTAATGCTTGCCTGGCCATCCCCCCCCCCATCCCCCTCAGTCATTCTCAATGTCATAAATTTCCCAGTCTCTCTCTCCTCCACTCGGCTACATTACCTGGGCCTCCGTCACTGCAGCCTGGCTCCCTCCCTCGATCCCAGATGGGCAAGGCCATCTCTGAGCTCCTGAAAACGAAAGAGAGACGGATGGGGGTAGAGGGCCGGGGGAGGGGCAAGGAGGGCTGGAAAGACAGAGAAGGGCCCCGTTCGGCCATCTGCTCCTTCTCCTTCTCCTCTTTCTTTTTGCCTTTTCCATCTTATTCTTTTCTCTTCTGCTTCCTCCTTCCCCCCCTTCCCTTGGCTCCTCCCTACTCTCCTCCTCTTCTCCCTTCTGTCTACAATCCTCCTTTTTTCTCCTTCTCCTCCCCTCTTCCAGGCCTCTCTTTTGCCTTCTCTTCTCTTTCAAAAGCCAAGTTCACTTACTCCAAGACGCCTTCATGAACAACCCCACCTTGCTTCAATCATGGACACAGGACTGGGAATTGGGGCACCTGGGTTCTGGGTTCTGGTTTTGCCCCTGGTTCACTGTGTGACCTTGGGAAAGTCTTTCTCCCCCTGGGCCATGGTTTCCCCAACTGTGAAATAAGGAGTTTGGCCTGCATGACCAGCACTGACAGTCGTGTTTTTTGATGAGTTCAGTTCTGGAAAGGTAGCAAATGTTTCCAGCTCCTCTCACCCCACTTAGGTCTTTCCTAAGACCTAGAGGCTCAGGGAAGGGAGCTCAGCACAGAGGGGTGTAATGGAAATGCAGATTTAAAGATCTTCCCTGCCCCTAGCTTAAGTGCACCTGGAGCCTGTGGTGGGAGGCTTGTTTTTCAGGAAAGCCCACACCTTGATACTTTGTGATTGGGCAGTGGGTCCAGAAGGTTGTTACATTCTCTGAGCCAAGAGGCTATATAAGCCCTGAGGAGAGGCTTTGCTTTGGGGCTCACTTTGAGAAGTGTTGTGTGATTTGACCAGATGAGACTCTGGGAAGCCGTTGTTGAGAGCCCCCCGGCTTTGAAAACCCAGATGTTGATGCTTCCCTCTCTGGTAACTGTGATTTGGTATTGATATAATGGTAGGACAGTTTGGAAGCCTGTCTGTTTGATCTGTAAGTTCTGTAACTCTGAAGTTTGGGGTGCTGACCTTTTTCCCCTGAACTAGGCAATGTATGTTTGTTTGATTAAAGTAAGCTTGTTAACTGATTTTGAGTTGCTTTCCTTTTGAAAAGCAGATCTAAGAACCTGTGTTGGCAGTCACCCTGGGGATATTGGGGTGCTTGCCGCTACAAGGGGTAGAGGAAGGGCCCAGGGAGTCTATCCCAATACCTTACCTTGGGCCTCTTTCCTGAGGACCACCAGAGAGGGGAGCTTGGACGAGGACTCCCAGAACTAAACGGACTCAGTCTGTCACTCAGCAGTTATGAGGAAGGGCTTTTAACAGTCAGAGCTACCCCAAAGGTTGCCTTTGGATGGAGTGAGCTTCCTGTCACTGGAGGTCTTCAAGCACAAGCTGGATGGCCACTTGTCAGATGCGTTCAGGACTCGAAGCCTCTTGGGTCTCTTCTAACTCAGGCTTTCTGTGCTTTTGTGAGTCCTCAGAGCTGAAGGGAAGACCCAAATCGGGGAGGGGCCTTAGAGACTGTCTAGTCTAGCCTGCTTCACTTTACATTTGGGGAAGCTGAGGCAGACAGAGGGGAAGTGACTTGCCCAAAGTCATCCTAGCGGATTCTGGCAGAGCCAGTGCTTTTGGACGCCCTGGGATGCAGAGGCAGCTGGGTGCAAAGTGGGGGCAAACCTCAGTTTCTTCAAATGTAAAATGAATATAATGATTGTACCCACCTCTCAGGATTTTTGTGAGGATAAAATGAGACCATATTTTAAACCCTTTGCACACTGGTATACAGCAGGTGGCTAGTAAATGTTTATTCTTTCTCCCTTCCCTGGGAATCTGATGCCAGTCCCAGCCCTCACTGCCTCCTGGTGCCAGACAGAGGAGGATAGGGCATGGTTTCTACCCAAGTTAGGGCTCTGGGCTCTGTGAGCAAGGTGGAGGTAGGGTGGGTTTTGAGGTAATTTGAGGTGGGGTTTGCATAGTACTGTCTGATTGGCTGGGGAGAGTCCAATGAGGCAAGGTTATGTCCAGGCTCTGGATACATTCCTCCATCTTTAAAGGGATTTATTGAATCATAGAATTCTGGGTGTGGGAACTATAGAGACATTTTGCTCTAATCCCATTTCACAGAGGAAAATACTGAGGCTCAGAGAGAGGAAGGGCCTTGCCCAAGATCACACAGTCACCTAGGTTTCCGTTACCAGACTCAGTCTCTGTCCATTTCTCACCAGCCCCTTTCAAGCCAGTCAAAGCAGGAATGAAGGGATGCATTGGGTGTAGGGGGAGGAAGAGATTGGCAGTGCCCTCAGGGGCTTCTTTCCACACTGCCAGGACAGTCTTTGTGATCTCCACAGGCAAAAGAACCCAAGCATGGCCCACATTAAGAGAAGAAAAGGGGAATCCTCTTTCAGGGGACTTTGAGAGCTTTCTACAAGTATGTATTCAAGAGGCCATTGGCCCAAAGAGGGACCAGCCTTGCATTGCTTGGCCTAGGGAGCCAGAAATCAGAAGCAATTGTAGGGGAGGGGGTTGCAGCTAGAGCAATTAAAATTCTGTGGAAGGAAAAACTGCCCAAGCATTCAGGCTACCTGGCAGGTGGAAGGGGCTGCCTGAGAAATAACGAATGGGTCTCCCTCCCTTGCTCCCCAGACACTTGTGGCCATGCCGTGTTTAGTCATGGCCTAGAGGAAAGACCTTTGGGGCTCTGGCCAGCTCTGGGATTCTTTAATAATGGAAATCAGTTCCTGACCTCCAGCCCCTTAACAAGAATAGTTAACAGTTATATATGGTTTGCAAAGCACATTATGTGTGTTATTTCATTAGATCCACATAACAGCCCTTCCAGGTAGGTGCTAACTTTGTCCCCAGCTAGGTAGTGTTTGAGGCAGGAAGGGATCCTCTCCCCACTGCGCTGCCTAGAGGGTAAGGGGAGGGGAATGACGTGTCTGTCCCCTTTGACCTGAGCTTCCTTAAGGACGGGGTCATCAGAATGGCCTCTCCTGAGACCCTTTAGCCCACTCTTGGAGCAAGTGTCTCTCCTCAGGTCCCTTAACAGAGTCACTAGTAGTCAGTAAACAATTATTAAGTGCCTACTGTGTGCCAGGGATGGTGATAAGTGCTTAGTGTTAAGGAACTTAGAGAACAGTTGGAGGAGGTCCACTCCTGGTCTGATGGGCTGATTCCTCATCTCTAACAGGCCTCAGAAGGCATGATGCTCACCCAGAGTCAACACTCAGAAATAAACGCACCTACACAGTTACCAAAGTATGCACCCATACAGGGATCGAGGAGGATCTCACACCCAGATATTCTTTTTCCCTCACCCCAGTAGGGACACACACTCCTGCTCTCAGTGGCAAACCCGGACTTCTTCCCACAGTACACACAGCCCTGGGCAGTGTGTGTGTGTGTGTGTGTGTGTGTGTGTGTGTGTGTGTGTGTGTGTGTGTACGCTGCTACCTGGGGATGAACAGAAGTGGAGCTGAGCCTGGAGGGGATGAGGGGGTGGAAAGGCAGAGGAGAGAGCGGGAGGGAGGATGAGCGAGGGGAGACCGTGCCGGGTGTGGGGTGCACACAGCGGTGTGTGTGTGTGCTGTGAGTGTGGCAGGGCTCTGCCACCTGGGAAGGGACAGGAGCAAAGCTGAGCTGGGGTGGGGGGTGCTAGGATGGGAGTGGGGGCAGGGAGCCGAAAGAGGGAGGCTGCGCCGAGTGTGGGGCGCACACGGAGGTGCGTGTGTGTCTCAGGAATAGGGCGGAAGGGGAGGGGGGCGGGCTCGGGCAGATAGCTGTGAGGTACGTTTCAATCTCGCCGGTTCGGGGAAGCCATTTCCAATCTGCTCTCTATCATTTTCAATATCATTAATCCCAGCCACTCCATTTTCCATGCTTGCTAGGCCAGGCCCCCGAGTGCGCGGCGGCGTCGAAAGTGACACATATTCATCACGGCCCGGGCGGGCGGGCGGGCGGCGCTGGTACAATATTAGTGTTGCCCCCCCCCCCTCCCGCCCGGCCCCCGCCTCTCTCTCCCCCCACCCGGCGGCCGCGCAGCCCGAGATGGCCCGAATCCATCACCTGGAGACTGTCACCCTCCCCAGCCCGCCCATTTATTTGGGCACTTAGGAGGTAATTGGGCCCCATTAGCCGGGCGGCCGGGGGCCGCTTGGCTTTGAGGGGAGCGTACTAGGAGCCTGGGGCTGCGGAGGCTGTAGGAGGGGGGCGCTTCCTCCTGCCTCCTCCTTTCTCCTGCGCTTCCCCTCCCCGGCAGTGGCTCCAAGCGCCCTGACATGAAGTCCTGGGGGATGCGACTACCCTTACCTACCCCGGTAGGAGATTTCTCCCCAGCTTGGGACCCGGTCCTGGGAAGAGGGGAGCACCCTTTCTGCAGGAAACCTCTTCAGGTTGTGCTTCCGCTCCTGGGCACCCAATGGAGATGATATATGTGTAGGGGGCAGGGTCTAGGTCTGCACCAAACTGGAGGAAAGGGACCTGGTTTGAAGGGCAGACACACCTCTGCCTCCCGGGAGTCTTCGGGGGTGGGGGGTAGGGCGAGACAAAACAAGGCCACCCGTTTGGGAAGCTGACCAGCTCCGGATTTCTGGAGGGCGTGACTGCATTGGCCCTCTTAGGCCAGGTCTTCTAGAATTGCGAGTTCTCAGAGCTCTGGGGACGAAGGGGGGTGGCGGGGGTGGTGGCATCTGGCACGTATTAGGAGCTTAACAATTTACTCATTGATTGACAATCAGAGAAAGCTACGTAGAGGGAAGAGAGGTTAAGACTACGCGTCCTGGTCCTTCCTTTCTCTTGAGCAACAAGGACCGGGGTATCCGAGGCGGCGGGCCGGCTGAAGGGAGACGCAGGGAGGATGGGGGGCAGGAGGACCCGGGAGCATAAGGGCAGGGCAGGGGGTGCAGGAGGGCAAACGCTCAGCCCTCTCCCCTCTCCTCGCCCCAAGCAGGGGCTCCCAGGCCCGCGAACACACATTAACCCCGTCAGCAGATAAATTGGCCACCTTGTCAAACTCCCATTTAAAATGCAAACGAGATTTGACAGAGTCAACTGAGACGTGAGCCGCGAGAGGCGCTAATCCTAGGAAGCTAATTACGCCCTGGTGAGACCCTGAGGCCCTGCCTGCCTAGGGCCGAGCGAGGCTGTGTGGAGCTCCTGACCGCCCCGGCCCAGTCGATCCAACTGCCAGGTGACAGCCAGCTTCCCCTTGCCTCTCCTGTCCTGCCATGCCCTCTGCGTCCCTCCGATCAAGCTTACGCTGCTCCGAGGCTGCAGGGCCCCACCCGATCCCACCCGGCGTGCCTACTGCCAAAACTGCTCTTCCTCCTCCTCTTTCTCACCTCCGCATCCCCCTCTTTCTCCTTGGATAGCCCTCACCTTCCTCAGCTCCTTTCCCATACATGTTCCTTGTTTATCCCACCTGACTCCAATGACTCAGTCAAGTAACTTAGTCACTTATGAACTCAGATGCCCCAGGGTTGGGGGGGGCGTGTCAATGCCAGGCTAGGAGATCCTTCAGGACTGCTATCAGAGGGTTATGAGCCCCTAAAGTTCACAGGCTTTCTGCCCCTGTTTCACTGTGTGACTTTGGACCAGTCTTCCTCACAGAATTCTGGCAGGTCAGAGCCTGAAGTCCACAGGTCTAGCCCACTCTGTACTCAGGCAGACAGTCCTATCTGCAACACCCCCTTGTCCCCACTTGAAGACCTCCCATGAGAGAGGTGCTCATCACTTGTGAAAGCAAGCCCTTCTTTTGGGGAACAGCTTTGATTGACCTTGTTGCCCTCTGGGGTCTCAGTTTCTCCCCAATAGAATGGGGAATGTTTGTACATACATACGTGCCTATGTACCTACGTACAGAGAGAGAGAGAGAGAGAGAGAGAGAGAGAGAGAGAGAGAGAGAGAGAGAGAGAGAAACAGAGAGAGAGACAGAGAGAGAGAGACAGAGACAGAGAGACAGAGAAGCAGAGAAGACAGAGAGAGAGAGACAGAGAGAGAGAGAGACAGAGAGACAGAGACAGAGAGACAGAGACAGAGAGACAGAGAAGCAGAGAAGACAGAGACAGAGAGAGACAGAGACAGAGGAGAGAAGACAGACAGAGAGCTCAAGCGAGCTGGATTTGGAGTTATAAAACCTGGTCTCAAATCTCCGCTCTTGCATTGATTAGCTGTGAGTCTCAGTGGCCGTACTTGTGCCCTCCTCCTCATTCATACCTTGTGAGGAAAGTGCTCTTTGTAAAGCTTTAAGTGGAAATGGGAGTTGATAGCCATCGTTTTTGTATTTGCTGCTCCTCCCCTCTCCCTTCCCTGCTCCCCTCCCACAGTTTGGAGGATTAAAGGAGCGAGTAGACGGAAAGCTCTTTGGGAGAGGGATAAATTCCATCAAATCAAAGTATTATTGTCTCTAAGTAGTTAAAGAATTCAGGTTCTGTGCCGAGAGTAAAGGGTGGGGGGGGGGGCACCTCTTTCTATAAGACAAATGGTCCTTGAGGGATTTGAGGTAAGTTCTGGGCACCTCCCTAACCCTGACTCACACTCCTCCCTGTCACTCACCTGAGATTTCTCCAAACCTTCCTGGAGTCTGTTTGCCTAAGGCTGACCCTCCTACAATCATTCCCAGCCTTCTACCCCAGCGCTCATTCGAGACACAGAGTTGTTTGAGGTTGAGTTTTATCCTCCTACCTTCCAACTCAGAAGGGAATGAGTCTTGGGATGGTGAGATGGTAGGATAAGAACTAAAGACCACTGAGTCCAATCCCTTTCCTTTTCCAAAAAAGGAAACCGAGGCCCAGGGAGGAAAGGGGTGTACCCAAGAACACACAGGTAGTAAATAGTAGATTTGAGATTCAAATACAGGTTCTCTGACTTCAAATCTAGCAGCCTGTCAACCCCCTAATTGTACAAATAGGGAAGTTGAGTCCCTATGTTCTTTGATCTGTGATGATGTGGCCTCAATCTGCCCACCCCCACTCCTAGGTGGCATTGAGGCTTAGTACAAAGAGCCCTGAGCATGGAGTCAGGAGAACTGGGTTCAAGCCCTGTGGATCCTTCCTCTCTAACTCTTAGTGTCTAAGGCTTCCTCACTGAAATATCACAAGAGCAGCTCCTTACAAATCATTCTGAGAGAAATGGAAGCTGGGATCATTGCCGTCACTGTCCCTGGCTCTGGAAGATGCAGGTCCACCATGGGCACATCTGGGAGAGTTGCCCCCTTACCCCACCCAAGACTCTGAAAATTCCTGGGATTGAAGAGAACCTCCCCAGGAGTTGGAAAATTATCTCAGTCGGAGGTGGCCACCTCTGTTGCAGAGAGGGAAGCAGCTTTAGAGTTAATAGCTTGGAGCTGGATCTCCATCTGCCACCTGGGCCCCTGAATGGGTGGGGAAATCCTGTCTTTGGTGGATGGAGTGCTCTATGGGCCCAGAGGGCTTGGGTTTCAATTCAATTCAGTTAGTGTTTAGAAACTTTCACAGAACAGAGAATTCAGAACTGGGAAGGTCCTTAGAACAGTGTTAGAAAAAGTAATGAATGCTTGTTGACTGACTGACCTTAGAAGGTAGAACAGAGAATGTGAGAGATCAGCGAGGGACCTTGGATAGAGCAAACAATTTCAGAGCCAGGAAGAACTTTAGAACAGAGATGATAAGATGTCAGGGCTAGGAGATACCTAAAAACCCAGAATAAGGAATAGCCAAACTTGGAGGAAACCTGGGATTCAATCCACTTACACACCCATTATACAGAAGGTAAAATGGGGGCCTCTAAGGGGGGAAATTTTCCCCTAGATCATAAAGGAAGCACATAGCAGAGCCTGGATACAAACCTGGTCTTCTGTCTCCAAGACCCAAGCCTTTTCCCTTTCACCCTAGCTGATGTCTACAATAGCTGCTCCCTAGTATAGGCCCTCTCTAACCTTCTATTCAAGTTGAGTCCAGTCAACGTTTGTCAAGTGGTGAGGTGTGTGTGTGTGTGTGTGTGTGTGTGTGTGTGTGTGTGTTCGCGTGTGGGTTCAGAATTCCATGACAAGCTGCCAGACTAGAGGCAGTTTCCCCTCCTGTAGGAAGCCTCCTCAGAGTGCCCCCTTCACTGCTTCAGGTCTCTTGTAGCCTTCCCCCCGCCAGATTATATAGCTCTTCATTCTTACAGTTCTGTCTCCTATAGGTGAGACCTGTCTCTTCCTAGTCTGGGAGCTGTCCCCAAGAAGGCCTGAGCCTTCTCCTCTCCCCTCACCTGTCTCATCCTAGAAGGTCAAGCTCCTGAGAGACTCCACACATATAGGGGCTCTAGGAAGACGGTGTAATTGCCCACCGTCCTCTCACAAGGGGGGACTTGTTGAGGGAGACCTTTGATTTGCCTCCTTCTTCCCTGGGCCAGATGGACTAAGAACCATCTCAGATGTGGAGGGACCCAGTCCCCTCCCAAGGAGAAAGAGGAAAAAGAGGAGAGAAGAAAGAAAAAAGGAGGAGGGAGAAGAAGATGAGGATATGGCAGGGAGAGAAAGACAAGGGACAGGAGTAGGGGAAGGAAGAGATGGAGGAAGAATAATATGAGGGAAAGGAGGAGAGGGGAGGGGGACAGGACAGAAAGGAGGCTTCCAGGATGAGGGCCTGCCATCCTTTCGAAGCCTGGCCTAATTCCCTCCCGCTGCCAGCCTGCCTGCTTGCCTCGTTTCTTTCTTCAGGGCTGGTGCTTAGGGAGCTGAGATCCCAGGGCTAATTCCTAAGAAAGTGGTGGGGGATTAGGAAGCTAGGGAGATTAGGGGCAGAGCTGGGGGGTTCTGGCGGGGAGCAGGACCCTCCTCAAAAGAGGAGTCTAATTCCACTTAGCTCTGGAAGAAGGCAGCATTGCCAGCCACGGTTCCCTCAAAGTCTCCCCAATACCTACTGCCCCTGTCCAGCCCAGCAGGAGCTGCAGCCTCTATAGGAGGGAGTGTTCTAACCCCACCCCCACCACAGGAGACAGGACTCTGCCCTCATCTGCCCCTCCTCCCCAATATACACTACAGCATTCTTTTTGTTGTTAAATCCAAGGAACAAGAGAATAGAGGAAGATTAGAATGTGTTGAGAAGAGGCTGGATTCCAAGGTAGATCTTTGCTCCAGGTCCTTCTGCCCACGGAGAGATTGCTTTGCTCTCCAGGGCCCTGGTGCTGAGATTTGGGGACCATGCCAGGCAATCGTGGAAGAATCAGGAACTGTGAGTGTGTGGATGTGGGAATGAGTGAATGGGAGGATTGGTGGTCTGTTTTGGTAGGTATCCCCACTTAGGTAACCTGTGGTCTGGGGGGTAGAGTAGTGAGAGAAAAACCCACACCTGAAATCCCATGGAATAACCAGGAACCGACAGATACTGGGTATAGGGGTCCTGGACGGAGTCCCAGTTATGACAACATTTGGGGAGCTGGGTTCAGTGGAAGTTAACCTGGGAAGCATTCTGGTGGGAAGTAGCTATTACAGCAGAATTGCGAAGGCAGGGATGGGTCAGGGGGGTATCTTGGAGCAAGACTAGACAGCAGCATAAGACAGGGGGAAGCAGGCAGGGCAGGGAGAGCCCTACCCTGTGGCTACAGAGTAGTCAGAATCTGGGTCCTGGAGATGGCTCTGGACTGAGGAATAGGGAAGGAGGCTGCCAGACTTCAGAACCAGGACACGTGGTGCCTGGGGGGCAGTCAGGTGGTCTGCCTCTTAACCTTCCCATGGGACCAAGATCCTGAAAAAATGCGCCCTTTCAGGTCTCCTTCCCTCCACCAACTGCAGCAAAACTACAGCTTTTCCTGGGTTATTTTTTGGGGGAGGGAGGGGGATAGAGGGGGAGGGAAGGACATTTCTTCCTCTTTCTTATCTTTACTGTCCTCTCCTTTTCCTTCATTTTTTCTCATTTTCCTTTTCCCATTGACTCTCCTCTCCCTCCCTTTCCTTCACCTACACAAGACAGCAACAGCAATAATAGCAATGATGAAGACAATGTCAGCTCCTCTCTCTCTCATGCTTGAGGTGTTCAGAGCACTGGTTTTACAACAATCTCTTGAGGGAGGTAGTACAAGATTTTTTTTGTACCCATTTTACAGGTGAGGAAATGAAGGCTTAGCAGAGAAATGACTTTCCTAAAATTCTGCAGCAGGAAAGCAGGGGGCCCACAATGCTGGGCCAAGAGGGCTCTTTGCCTTCCATCACAGATGCCTTTTTACTCTGGGCAAACAGAATAAAGAAAATTCCATGGAGCAGCCCCACAACCATGGGCTAGCCTAGGCTCCTCTCTGATCTTCCTCTTGTCTTTGGAGTCAGAAAGACTTGGCACAAAAGACATGGAGGAGAACCTGGAGAAAATGTGTGAAGGACCTGGGGAGAATCTGAGGACAGCATGGCTAGAATGTGGGGAGAGATGTGGAAGGGGAATGGGGAGAGGACCTGGGGGGAATCTGAGGACAGCATGGATAGAATGTGGGGAGAGATGTGGAAGGGGAATGGTTAGAGGACCTGGGGAGAATCTGAGGACAGCATGGCTGGGATGTGGGGAGAGATGTGGAAGGGGAATGGGCAGAGGACCTGGGGGAATCTGAGAGGAACCTGAAAAGAATTCAGGGAGAACCTGAGGAGCCCCTGGGAAAGTCAGAGAAGAGAATCTGGAGAAGATTTGGGGGAAGACTCTAGAAAGATTCTGGAGAGCCCCTCAGAAGAATCTGGTCAGGCCTTAGGAGAGAATCTAGAACTTGGAGGGAACTGGGGGAGGGATTTTTGGTGTCATCCCCTTTTCTGGGGGAGTTGGAACCAAGAGTAGAACAGGGTCCTGAGAGCCTGGCCATCAGCAGGACCCAGCCCTCTTTCCACACCCCCAGTCCCTCCTGTTGGAAGGTGGGGGTAGGTCTGGGCTAGGAAGGCCCGAGGGGCAAGGCTGGGCCACAGGAGGCTGGAATGCCGAGGGGCATTTGTTTTTAGTGGAGGATGTGCCAATGGTCGATTCGAGGCTAGGGCTGGGGGCTAATGAAGCGGGACCTGGGCTTGTCAATAATCTATCTGAATTATTTATCCCTTTCTGGTCAATCCCCGTCATGTCATTAGCATTTGTCTGTCCAAAGGGAAGGTGAGGGGTCCTAGACCTGACTCTGAGGTGGGCTGGTTAGCCTCCACCCTCATCAGAGTGACCAGATAGGGACCTCTGGGGCCCCACAGTGGTGAATCTGGCAGCCCCCTGGCAACCAAGCACTCCTTGAGTCTCTTCTGAGCTTCAGATAAGAGGCAGGGACTTGATCTCATCCCTCAGGTATCAGGGAAGAAGAGTCCAGACCTCCTGACTACAGGGGCTCTTGCCAGCTCACCTCCCTGTTCTCACTTATCCAGGATGTCCCGGAGGGAAGAAGAGGGGGTGAGGTAAGAGCCTGGCTGGCAGTCAGGAGACCTGGACTCTGGTCCCAAGTCTGCCACTGTCTCACCATGTCTGTGACCTTGGGATTGTGAGTTCCCCTCACTACGTCCCAGTTTCTCCATTGGTAAAATGAGGCAATTGGACAAGGTGGTCTCTGAGTTTGTGATTTCCTGTGTGCAGGCCAGAGACCCCCGAAAGGCTATGCGGCAGCCTCCCTCTCCTCCACTCCACCCCCCTCTTCTCTCCAGTCCCGGTGAGATAATCACTCTAATCACGCTCACTGATCCCCCTTCTCAAGGACTTTAACGTGAACAAATCACTTTCCTTCATACGTCTCTGGGAGGGAGGGAGTGTGTGCATGCAGGGGCAGCCGTCCATGTTCTACTGAGGGGAAAACTGGGGGAAAGGAGCCAACAGACCTGCTCATAGTCACACAGTGGGGAGATGTCAGAGTAGGAAGCACATGCCTGCAGATGCCGGCTCTGCCCACTGCCCCAGCCTGTCCTCAGTCCTTCTCCTGGCTAACTGGCCTACTCTTCAGTGCCTTGGTCTCTCTTCTGCAGGGGCCGATGAGGCAGAGTGGTAAGGATGGGATCCCTTAGACAATAGGGAGCGCTCTGGAAAGAAAAAAAGAGCACTGAACCAGGCACAATGGGGGGAAACTACAAGGAAGACAGAGGCTAGATGTCAGGAAGCACTTCCTCACACTGAGCTGTCCCAAAGTGGACCAGGCTGCTTCCTAAGGTAGTAAGCTCTGCCTAGGGAGTCCTCAAGCAGAATCTGGAAGAACCCTTGGATCTAGGTTATGGTGGGGATTCCAGTCATCCACAAATTAGACTACTGGGTTCCCTCCCAACTCTCCCCACATCCTCCCCCTCCTCTTCCCCAGATTCTTTCTGGATTTCCCCCCAGGTCTTCTCCCCCAGGTTCTCTCCAGGTTTTCCTCAGCCTCTTCCCCAGGCCCTTCCCAGATTCTCCCCTAGGCATTTCTGAGGTTATCACCCAGATTCTTCTCCAGGGTGCCTAGTTCCTCCCCAGCCTTCCTTTGGGGGAGTGGGAATACTCAGATGCACGCTGTAGGCTATCTCTCTAGGAGGGGGAGGGTCCTGGCTGCTCTTCTTCGTCAGGCAGACACACTGGTGCACACTCATCCTCCAGGTGGATGCACGGAGGCCTGGGGTGCTGTCAGTCACGGGCCTCCAAGGGAAAACACACTCATTAACTGTTTGCCTTCATCTTGTCACATTGATGTCCAAGCAGAAGGAAGGAGAGAACTGAGGGGGGCAGGGGCTGGGGAACTGCCAAAAGGAGCTCCCCTCTTGCAGGGAGAGTGGGCATTGGATTATCTGCTGTGGTGGATTAGTCAGTGGGGCAAAGGCAGGGGCTCAACATTATGCAGAGGCTCAAAAATTCGGCTGCTCAGCTCTTTTGAGATATAATAACTACACTGCCCCTTTCCATAGGACCTGAAGATTTGCTAAACGCCTTCCTCCCACTATCTCTGGGAAGGAGGACAGGGTTTTTAATCTCCCTTTGGCAGAGGAGAAAGAAAGAGACTTGCCCAAGGTCACACAGCTATTAGTTGCAGGAGGTGAGATTTTTTGGAACCACAGAGTTGGACGCACAGACAGACTAAAGCCCTTTCTTTCTATCCACAGCTTGATCCAACTTTGTGTGAATCCTGGATCTGTCTAGTCCCTCCTGGGGAAGCCTTGGTTTCCCTTCTAAAGTCCATGGCCAGCAGTTTTGGACACTAAAATGACACAAAGAAATGCTTAGAGGCCTGAAGATCAGAGCTTGGAAGGACCTGAGAACACAGCACTAGATCAAGGCTGGGAGAGAGCTTAGAACAGGGAATAGAGAAAGGCAGAGAAGGGAGAAAATTTAGGGCTCGTTGAATCCAATCCGTTTACTTCACAGATGAATAAATGGAGGCCAAGAGGAATTGTGTGATTTCTTGTACCATGTATCATCTATCATAGCACATACCCTGGAGTTTCTGTTTAGCCAGTGGTTAGGAATTATTCAGCTCTTTTCAATTCCTTTCAGGCCACTCAGATCTCTCCCACTACCCTCCAAAGGGAACATTCCAATGGGGGAGGGTCTCCCTTACCCCCCTCCCCCACTGAGACCCTCACAGCTCCTCTCATGAGCCCCCAGAGTCTGACCTCTGGCTCTTCATGACATAATATCAGACCAAGTTCTGACAGCCCTGAAGGGTTACAGGACACTTTCTTCTCAGTCAAGTGATGCATATGGGTCACTTTTACAAGGGCTTGGATTTGAGCTGAGCTTTTCTCCCTAGAAGACCAGCACTTTCTCCCACCTCAATATTCCATAATACCTTTTCTATGCCTGCAGATGGTGCCAAGGGGCCAACAGAAGCACCCTCCCCACTTTATCTGTCCATCCATTTATCCATCCATCCATTCAACAAATATTTACTGAATGCTTGGTGAGAACAGATGCCTTGACAGACAGGTCCCATCAACTCCCCTCCCCTGCAGGTCCCTTAGGACCAGTCTATCTTCTTCTGACAGCTCAGGAGTCCAGAATGACAGGAGTCCAGAAACAGGACCTGGAACCCCAGGAACCTTAACTGTAGGCCAGGCCAAGGAAAACTGTAGGAAAGTATCTGCCCTACTTTGCCTGCAGTTTGGGGAAGTGGGGGAAAGCCTTGCCCACCCTGGCAAGCCCCTCTTCTCTCCATCTAGGGGTCTCTTCTTTCTTCCTTGTTTCTCCATGATTTTTGTGAAATTCCCTAGAACTGGCTATAGACCTGACTAAAAACATTCAACATTCATTTAATAGACCTTCCCCTACTCCCCCCACCCTACCCCACCACACTACCCATGCCAGGCTGTTCTAAGCTCTGGGGATACAGAGAAAAAAAATAAATGACAGAATGCCTGCCCTCAAGGAGCTTACACTCTACTGGGAGAACAGTGTATGTATATAAATAATTGAACACAAGGTAACTTGAAAGGATCAGACCATCACCAACTTGGGTTCGATGGGGGAGGGGGAGAACAGTCAAGGTTTCAACAAGGACAAATGATGGCCCCTGACCTGAGCCTTGAAGGAAGATGGAACTTCTGAGAGACTGGAGGGGCCAACAACAGTCACTGCTGCAACGCTTTCCATGTCTGTTCTCTGTGGGTCTATAGTTCTACTTCTTAGCATTTGGGAGCTATATATGATCTACTTTCTCCCCTTAAGGAAGGAAGCAGGTCAATATTGTTTGCTCTAGAATATATACATACATTTACATTCTGTTCTACTAATAATTCAAAATCCTCTTGCAAAAGTATGTGTGCATAGGAAAGCCATTCCCTCTTCCTTATGAACTCTGATCTAGCATTGCCCATGTAGAATTCCAAGGAGGAAAAAAAACAACCCCCAAACCATGAGCACCAGTAGAGAGTCTCCCAATCCCCAAGAAGGGCCCTGAGGTCATTTCCTAGACAAAGTGAGAAAACTTAGAAGGCATCTCATGAGCTTCCTCACCATCACCCTAATCGGAAGTCTGATATGGAGGTGGGGAGCACCCCACTCCCATCCTCAGTTGCTTGAAAGAATATCTTTTAACCAGTCATTCAAATTCACAAGTCCTAAGCATGGGTTGCTTTTTCCCCTCCTGAGCAGGGATATGTATTATTCCATAATCATTCATTTGGAAAGTCATTTGCCATCAAATAAAGGAATTGAATTGAGTAGCAGAAACTGAAAAAGTCTCCTCATTTCAAAATTCCTCAGATTTAGGGCTGCCTGGTTCCTATTGCTGTGGTAAGTGGCTCTAATTTAGAGGCCTTGATCAAGGGCATGTCAGGCGTGGGGACAGCTTCTATGAATACATAAAGAGAAGGAAGATTAGGTTCAGGAAATAATTAGTAGGTAGTTGGATAGGAATATATTGTTCATAAAGGAAAGGTGAATAATGTGAAGTTAGCTTTGGAAAGTAGACTGGGTCCAAATTTTGAACTGTCCTGAGTGACAGGACTTCAGCCTGGTATGGAGGTACATGCCTATAATCCCAGAGACTGGGGGAGGCTGCAGCTGGTGGACCTCTTAAACTCAGGAATTTGGAGCTGCACTGGACCATGTCAGTCTGGTGTCCTCACTACATCTGTCACCAATATGGAGAATCTTGTTGAATTGGGGGCTACCAGTCCTAAGGAGCGGCAAATTGGCCCATGAATTTGGAGCAGGTCCAAATTCCTATGCCAGTCTCTAATGGAATCAGGCCTGTGATTGGCCCCTTGCACTTCTAGTCTGGTTGAAATAGGGAGACCCAGGCTTAAAAAAAAAAAAAAAAAAAAAGAAATGAGGATGTTGTAGTTTATCCTACTGTCAAGGTGAAGGTTTTGAGTAAGGAAGTGGCAGACCCAAACTTTAGGAATATGATGATGATTTTTTTAAATTTTTTAAATTTTTAATATTTGAAACATTTAATTTTAAGACCTCGAATTTCAGATCCATTCCCTTCCTCCCTTGCCACCCATTCCCTCTGGGAAGATAAGTAATTCAGTATGTGTTGCACATGTATAGCTATGCAAAATATTACCATAGTAGATATATTGTACAAGGCTGCTTATAATTCCCTCCCACCCATCCCACCCCCCACCTGGTCCATTCCCTACTTGATCCTATCCCTCTTCTATAGTGGGTGCTTCCAACCTCCCCTCCCCCCAAGAATGCCGTCCCATCCATCAGCCCTCCTCTCATCCCCCCTTCCCCCTATTCTGCTGCATGTTGAGATATCCCATTTAGTATGTATGTCATTCTCTCCCTGAACCAAATTCAATGAGAACGTGGTTTTGCCTTTTTGCCTTCCTATTCTTACCCTCCTCTGCAGCCACTTCCCCTTGCTTCTTCTACATGAGATAGTTTACCCTACCCTGTCTCTCCCCGTCTCCTCTTGCCACTATTCTCTCTCACCTCATAATTTCACCCCTTAGGTATCATCCCTTCCCAACAAATTCAACCTATGCCCTTTATCCATGTATAACTGTAAACATATATACACACATTCACATATGTATTCATGTGACCATATACCCTTCTTCCATTATTTTCATACTGAGCAAAGTTCCATCAGTCACAGTTATTGTTTTTCCATATAGGAATGTAAATAGTTCCACTTTGATAAGTTCCTTTTGATTTCTTTTCCCTGATTACCTTCTCAGGTATCTCTTGCTTCTTGTGTCTGGATGTCAAATTTTCTATTCAACTCTGGTTTTTTCCTCAAGAATGCTTGAAAGTCCTCTATTCCACTCAATGACCATATTTTCCCCTGAAACAAAATACTCAGTTTTGCTGGGTAGGTGACCCTTGGGTTCAGTCCCAGCTCTTTTGCTCTCTGGAATATCATACTCCATGCCCTTCAATCCCTCAGTGTAGAAGCTGCTAGGTCCTGTGCTATTCTGATTGTGTTTCCACAATATTGAAATTGTTTCTTCCTGGCTGCTTGTAGTATTTTCTCCTTGATCTGGGAAATCTGGAACCTGGCTAAACATTCCTGGGAGTTTTCTTTTTGGGATCTTTTTCAGGAGGTGATGTCTGGATTCTTTCAACCTCTATTTTGCCCTCTGGGTCTAAAACATCAGGGCAATTTTCCTTGAGAATTTCTTTAAGGGTGATTTCTAGGTTCTTTCTTTGATCATGGCTTTCAGGTAGTCCAATAATTTTTAAATTATCTCTCCTGGATCTATTTTCCAGGTCAGTGGGTTTTTCCCATGAGATATTTCACATTGCCTTCTATTCTTTCATTTGTTTGGATCTGCTTAACAGCATCTTGATTTCTCATAAAGTCACTAGCTTCCATTTGCTCCAGTCTAACTCTGAAGGAATGAATCTCCTCAGAGAGCTTTTGAGATTCTTTTTCCATCTGGCAAATTCAACTTTTTAAGGCATTCTTCTCCTCATTGGGCCCTTTTGAGCCTCCTTTGCCATTTGAGTTAGACTATTTTTTTAAGGTGTTGTTTTCCTCAGTCAGGCTGTTGACCCTCATTTCATACTTTTCCTGCATCCTTCTCATTTCTCTTCCCATTTTTTCCTCCATTTCTCTTATTTGATTTTAAAGTCCTTCTTAAGGTCCCCTGTGGTCTGTAACCCGCTCATATTTTCCTTTGAGGCTTTTGGAGCAGGATTTCTGACCTCACGGTCCTCTGACTGTTCCATGCTTTGATTCTCTTTGCCCCCAAAATAGGAGTCTAATGTTGCATTTTTCTGTTTGATTGTTTCCTTTGCCTTGGCATGTTGCCACTTAATTACTTGACTTTCGGGCTTGTTGCCACAGTATGACTCTGCCACCAGACAGGGGAGCTTCCGTCCCAAACTCGTGGGAGATCAACTTCCGTTTCTGGCAAGCTGGATATCCACCCCACGACCTCCACCCCAGATCACAATCCAGATCCAAGGACGTTAAAGCAAGAGCGATTACCACCCCCCCCCCCCCAAGACTGATTGCTGGATCTTCCTACAGTTCGCAGGCCAGGAGCTGGAGCTGCCACTGAAAACTACAAAATGGATGTCTCCTCAGCGACTTCTAGCCCCCAGGGGAGGAAGCCGACGAGTTCCCCAAATACTGGTCCCAAAGTCCATAGGGCACTAACCTCTCACTTTGTCCTAGGCATGTCTGTGTTGACCATTCTGGAATCGCCACAGCTGCTGGTGTTCTGGGGTCCCTCCAGCCAGCTGCTGGCCCAGCCGCCCTGGGGCTAAAACCGCTGCTCAAGAGGACCTGGGCTCAGCTCTCCACTCGGTGTGCGCTGTGCTGCCCGCTCCCAGAGTGCTACACTGGTCCTTCCTGCAGGGCTGCTGGACTGTCCTCAGCGGGAGGTTAGCTTTTCTGTGTCGTTCTTTGGGTGCTGGGGCTCCAGAAGTTGTTCAGAGTCCCCTTTTACATAGTTTGGAGGTAATCTCATGATTATGATTTTTTTAAAATAGTATTATATTTTTTCCAATTATATGCAAAGAGAAGTTTAGACATTCTTTTTTTTAAATTTTGAGTTCTAAATTTTTTTCTCCCTTCCATCCCCACTCCCCAAGATGATAAGCAATATGATATAGGTTATATATGTGCAAGCATGGAAACATTTCCACATTAGTCATGCAGTGAAAGAAGAAACAGAATAAAAGGGAGAAGCTGCAAAAAATAAACACAAAAAGTGAAAACATCATGCTTCAGTCTGCATTCAGACCTCATAGTTCTTTGTTTGGATGTAGATAGCCTTTTTCATTATGAACCTTTTGGAGTTGTCTTAGATCCTTGCATTGCTGAGAAGAGCTAAGTCTAACAAAGTCAGTCATCACATGGTGTTGCTGTTACTGTGTACAATGTTCTCCTGGTGCTGCTCACTTCACTTGGCATCAGTTCATGTAAGTCTTTTCAGGTTTTTCTGAAGTCCGCCTGCTCATCATTTCTGATAGTACAATAGTATTCCATTACATTCATATACCACAACTTGTTCATCCATTCCCCAGTTGATGGACATCCCCTCAATTTCCAATTCTTTGCCACCACAAAAAGAGCTGCTATAAATACTTTTGTACATGTGGGCCCTTTTCCCTTTTGTATGATCTCTTTGGCATAGTTCCAGATTGCTCTCCAGAATGGTTGGGTCAGTTCACAACTTCACCAGCAAAGTGTTAGTGTTCTAATTTTCTCACATCTTAGAAAAAATTATTATGGCAGTGTAGTGGAGGACCTATTGAAAAAGAAAATGATTGGAAGCTGAGGGAGAGGCTATTTCACAGACTGACCCTTAATTCGGATCATAGACTGAGCCCTAAACTATATCCTCTCTGCTTTCTCTGACTCTCCAAATCCTGCTAATCCTCATTTAATCAATCAACATGGCAAATAAAGTGGAAAAAAAGGCACCCAGCATTCATTCATGGGGCACATATAGCACCTTTGAGAAGGGAGTACATATTGGAGAAGATATTCCCCACAGGAGCCATAAAGAGGCTGGGGCACCAAGGTGACTCTTGTTTCCAAAATCCTTTCTGAGAATTAGGAAGAACAGAGTTTGAACCCTTACTCCTGACACTAACCACATGACCAAGCCTCTTAATCTCTTCCAACCTCAGTTTCCTCATCTGTAAAATGGGGATAATACGAGCCTCTATTTCACAAGGTTGTTGTGAGGGTCAAATAGTACAACATTTGAAAAGTACCTTAAAGTGCTCTAGAATGTGAGTTATAATTGACTGGCACACAGATGAAGCTGGGACCAGAACATGTCCATGTGAAGAAAGCAAGATCATTAATTTCCAACCCTCTGACCCACATTCCTACCTTTATTATGTATATATGTTGGCAATAAAATGTTGAGTGTCCCTCCATGGGGAGGAAGGAAGGACCTAAGCTAGGGCAGCCCTCAAAGTGAGGGTCCCAGGGCCATTTTGACCCACACTCAGTTGTTTACAGCCAGTTCCTGGTTTCTCCTTCAAAGACTCCTACCCACACCATTTCCCAAAGCGTATAAGGTTTTTCACCACATCCCCTAGGATCCAGTCACATGCTGCCAACTGGTTTGGGAGCTTTTCTGTCATAACTGAGGATGGAAGTGTGGGCACCAAGACAGCCAGGACCTTGAGACCAGATGGGATGACACAGGATGACCCAGGAAGGTCTTGATAGTGGGTGCCAGGAAGCAGTGGGGGCAGGACTGCCAAGGACCAGAGCCTCCCGAGATCATCCTAGACTTTGCCCTCTTCCTCATCCTCAGTACCTAATCTGCTGCCAACGATGTTCATTTCATGTCCTCCACCTATTCCATCAGCTGATACCACAGCCAGCCTCCTTCAGATTCTCATCCCTTCTTATGTCAACTATTGCCGAAGACTCCCAACACCAAGGCTGCTTACAGTCTCCCCCTGCTTTAATCCACCCACCATATAACTGACAAATCAATATTCCTAAAGCCCATGTCTGCCCAGGTTACCCTCTCACAAGAAACTCTAGCAGTTCCCTATCACCTCTAGGCAAAATACAAATTCTGCCTGACCTTTAAAGCCCTTCCTAATGTGGGTCCCACCTACCTTACCAGGCTGGTTATACACTATTTCCCCTTGTACCCTCCTGCTTGCCTATTTACCCATATGCTACATTCCTCTTTTCAAACCTTTGCACAAGCCATAGACCCAGTCTGGAATGCTCTCCCTTCTGTCCTGGACTTTTGAAATGCCTTCAAGGCTCACCTCAAGGTCCACCCCCTACAGGAGGGCTTTCCTGATTCTCAGTTAGTTAAAGCCACCTCCCACCTCAATCTCTTCTCTCCAACCCCTCTGCTAAATCATTGTTTTTTATTTTTTATATTTTTAAAAATGTATTTATCTATGAACAGGTTGTGTTGCCCTGAGGAGAATATGAGCTCCTTGAAGAAAGAGATTGCTTTGATTTTGTCTTTGAATTCCCAGTACCTTGCTTGGTTCCTAGAACACACAACAGACATTTAACAAATCCTTATGAATGGATGGATGGATGGATTCCTATTTTACACATTTTACCATATTTTATCTACAGAAAGGAATATTTTGGAACAAGCAGATGTCTGAGTTGTAGGATTTGGAGCTAAAAAGGGACTTTAGTCCATTACCTATTATTTTACAGAAGAGAAGACAGATCCAAAGAAAGGAAGGGACTTATTTGTCCGAGGTAACTCTGGTAGTAAACAGAGCAAGAATTCTTTTTTTTTTTTAAAGCAATTGGGGTTAAGTAACTTGCTCAAGGTTACACGGCTAGTCATTATTTGTGTGTGGGTGCTCATTTTCTGAGGCCGGATTTGATCTCGGGTCATCCCAACTCCGAGGCTGGCGCTCTTACTCACTGCGTCACCTAGCCGACCCTTTAGGGCAATTGGGGTTAAGTAACTTGCCCAAGGTTACACGGCTAGGTTTTTGTTTGTGTGGATTAAGTGTCTGAGGCTGGCTCCGAACTCAGGTCCTTCTGACTCCAGGGCCGGCACTCTATTCACTGCGCCACCTAGCCGCCCCTCAGAGCAAGAATTCTAACCCAGAACTCTGACTCCAAAACTAATGTTCTTTCCATTCTTTTGAATTCAATGGCTCCCAAGGAGCAGAGTGTCTGGAGGAGAGGACCAAAGATGCAGATTTGGAGATTGTGGTTTAGGGCAGGACTGAATTCTGGGAGGTTGGAGGGTGGAGATGGAAGGAATGGGGAGGAATAGGTCAAGATTATCTCCCAATTTGGGCATGGCCATCTGGACAGGGTGTGAGGCCATCTTGGTTTAAATTCTACCATGAGCTTTTCCTCTGTCCCCAATCCCTCTTACATCCATCCCTAGACTTAGCTGGGTTCTGAGGGTCACAAGGACCTCAAAGCCTTTCTGTCTGAGTCACAGGGTCACTCCTTGGTTACAGATCACTCCCACCCCTACCCCAAAACTGACAACTCCCCTGAAGAACATTCAAGAGCTGGACCTCCTGGCTGCTTTTTTCCTCCTCCACACCCTATCAAAAGTCCCAGAGGGGATTCTTTCCCTTACAACATTCAAACCATTTTCTGTCTGTCTCTGGATCCCATTTTCCTTTCTCAGGGTCTGAAGTGGGCTTTCATTCTATTACCTTGTCCCACCTGCCAGAAGATCTATTATTCAGGCATTTATCTCCTGACCTTGCCTTCTCCTAACACAACCATGACAACAAGAACAACTAGCATTCATAGAGTGGGTCCTTAAAACAAGCTTGTGAGATAGATACTATTGTTATGCCCATTTTACAGGTGAGGAAACTGAGGCCAAGAGAAGTCTGACTTGCCCAGGATCACCCAGCTAGCAAATTTCTGAGACAGGATTTGAACTTGGGTCTTCCTGGCCCCATATCAGCACTCTGTGCCCCCTCACTGCCTTAACAATGGAATACCTAAGGGTTACTAATACTGTAATTATTCCAACTCCTCATTCCCACTTTTTGGGAGGAGGAAAATCGAGGAATTTTTGAGTGCATACTTGTTGGGGAAAGGCCTTGACCACACCCCCTAGCATGCATTGGGGGTTGGGAGAGCAGGCCCCTAAGATGCCCCTTTAGCCTAAATTATCTGCCTAAATTAACTAGCTTTGCATTCCCAGTTCCTCAGGTCCCCAGTGCTTTTGTCCTCCTCCACTGTCTCCCTCTCTGAAAAAAGGCCCTGACTCTGCCCTTAGATTTACTTCATGTTCTTTGGAAAGCCCTTCCATCTCTCCAGCCTCTGTTTCCACCATCAAACTAAGGAGTTGATTGTGGATGGTCTCTTTGCCCTTCCTATAACCTAGCGACAATCCTAGGATTGTAGCTCCATGAGTTTCTCCCTCTCTTCCTCCCTTTCTTAGTGGGTGGGGGGAAGGGAGAGAAGCTGGGGGAGCTCCCCACCCCCTCCCAGCCCGTCTAGGGAAACCATTGATTCCTCCCCCCTAATGCTCTCTGCTGCTGCCTCCTCCTAACGCCTCCCTAAGCTGCAGCCACTAAGCCTCATCTCCCAGGCTCTAATCACCAAGTCTTACTTCTGATCTACGGAAATGACAAGGAGCCTTTTTTGGGGGGAGGGAGGGGGATTTGGCAGCAATGGGGGAGCTGTCAGCTAAAGCTGTCCAGGAGATATGTGGAGAGGGGGAGCAAAGAGGGTTGTGGAGCCCTCCCCACTCAGCCCCATCACTCCAAAGAGACTCATCCAACCACACTCCCCACCCACCGGAAGTGCTAGGACCCAAGCTTGTTCTGAGAAATCAGTATGGCTGTGAAGGGAAGGGGATAGGAGGGGGAAGGGGATAGGAGCAACTCTATGCTACATAAATAGAAGGAGTCCAGTGTCCAGAGCAAGCGCTGCCCTCTGCCCTTAGTCAGTCCATCCATAAAGCAATTGACAAACATTTATTGTTGTTGTTCAGTTGTCAAACTCTTTGCAAGCCATTTAGGTTTTCTTGGTAAAGATATTGGAGTGGTTTGCCATTTCCTTCTTCAGCTCATTTGACAGATGAGGCAAACAGAGTGAAGTGACTTCCCCAGGGTCATACAGCTAGGAAGTGTCTGAGGTCAAATTTATCATCAGAAAGATGATTGTTCTTGACTCCAGGTCCTGTGCTCTGTCCACTTCAGCAACTCTCCACCCTAAGCATTTATTAAACGCCCTATTATATGCCAGCTGCCATGCTGGGCACTGGGCATATACAAAGGCAAAAGTCAAATAGTCCCTGTCCTCTAGTAGCTTATATCCTCCTGGGGGGGAGGGGATGACAATACACACATGGAGTAGTAAATGCAATATATGGGCAAAATTGCATATCATTTGGGGAAGAGAGCAGGTGGGGGGCAGGGATAAGGAAGGGTGTCATATGCTACTTGAATTGAGTTTTGGAATTTATTAGTGAGTCTAGGAGCCTGAGGTGAGAAGAAAGTAAATGCCTTGGTGGGGGGTTAGTGGGGGCTAGGGGAGAACCATTGGAAAGGCACAGAGATGGGAGATGACAAGATGACAAGAAAGGGCGAGAAGGTCATTTTGGCTAGACTATAGAGTTTGGGCAGGGTGAAAGAAAACAAATATTTATTAATTTTTATTTTTTTTTTAAAAGCAATTGGGGTTAAGTAACTTGCTCAAAGTTACACAACTAGTCATTATTTATGTGTGGGTGCTCATTTTCTGAGGCCGGATTCGATCCGGGTTATCCCAACTGCAAGGCCGGCGCTCTTACTCACTGCGCCACCTAGCCGACCCAGAAAATAAACATTTATTAAAGGCTCAAGTGATTTGTGAGATTCACATATGTGGTGAGTGTCCTAGGGCAGATCTGAACTCAGATCTTTCTGACTCTGGTGCCTCCTAGCTGCCTCAGGGAGGTTGTGAAGGGCTTTAAAAACCCAAACAAAGGTGGTATAGGTGATTCCAGAGGCATCTGGGAGGTACTGGAGTTTTTATGAGTGGGGAAGTGACAGGGTTAGACTTACTCTTTGGAAAAATTGCTTTAGCAGCCATGTACAGGGCAGAATGGAGAAAGGAGAGTCTTTTAGCAGGGGGACCAGTTAGGTTATGAAGCTGCTTCAATAGTCCCGATAAGAAGTGATGGGGGCATAGAACTGGAGTGCTGCTGGTGCTGTGGATGGAGTGAACGGGGTGGATATGAATATAGTCATGGATGTAAAAATGACAGATATAGCAGCTCATTGGATATGAGGCTGAGGAATCGTAAAGAGTTGAGGATGAGTCCTGAGGACTACTGGAAGAATAGTGGTGACCTCTACAGAAATAGGGAGGCTTGGAAGAGGGATGGGTTTGGGGGGAAAGATAATGAGTTCTATTTTGGAAATGTTGAGTTTGAGGCGCCAGTGGGACACCCAGCTGGAGATATGCGATAGGCAGTTGGAGAATCAAGACTAGAGGTCAGGAAGGAGGCTAGGACTGGATATATCTGTATGGAAATGATAATTAAACCAATAGGAGTTGATGGAGTCAATAAGTAAGAGTGGAGAGAGAGAATATAAAAGGCCCCAGGACAGAGTCCTGGAATCTGTTGAAGAAACTGGGAATATTTATACTGAAGTTGGGAAGGCTTGGGGAGTGGAGGGCGAGAAAGCTCTCTATAAGCATTTGAAGGACTAGCATAATGGAAGAGGGATTAGATTTGTTCTACTTGGCCCCAGGGAGTGAAATGAGGAGCCACGGGTAGTGGTTGAAAGAGAATGAAATTTAGGTTGGATGACCAAACTTACAGGCTAGGGAAATACCCCAGAGGCTAGTGGTTTCCCCTTCACTGGGCGCCTTCAAGCAGAAGCTTGGATGGCCACTTATAGGAAGCATTTCTGTTCAGCTGTTCCAACCAAGAGGGAAGGATGAAGAGAGAAGAGGCCCCAAGCTGCAGAGGAATATGGTCTTGATTAGAAGTCAGAAGACAACAAAAAGTCAGAAGACCAGTCTAACGTGTTATTTACATGTGTGATTCTAATTCAATTAAAGAAACGCTCACTGTATATAACACTACTTACTATGACTACTTTTGTATTTACTACTCAAAAAAAAAACAAACCAACAAGAAAAAAAAACAACCCAGTTTGTTGTTTCCTTGCTAGAAGACAAGTTCTTTGAAAGCGGGAACTATTCCACAATTGTATTGCCAGAGGACGAAGAAAGCCTGGCACATAGTCAGTGGTACTTAGTGTTGTTGATTAATTAATGATTAATTAAGAAGTAATTCTTTGGGAGGTGGAGTTGTGTTCTTCCCACCCCAGTCTAGCCTGGAGCTTCTCCAGGTTTTGTCCCAGGCTTTCTGCCAGCCTAGCCCAGGTTCCATTCCCAATCTCAGTCCCAGTCAGACCCCAGCCTCCTCTCATCCAAGTAAGTCCTAGAAAAAAAAACAAACCACGGGGATAAATGTACAGGACAGCCAGTGTCTATTCTGTGTGTGTCTCAGTATCTCCAATGGTTTCTGACTGGATCAGCTGTTTCCCTTTTAATCTCCGTTTCCTCTGTCTCTCTCGCTCTTTATCTCTGTCTTTCAGTCCCTGTCTCTGTTTCATCACTCTATATCTGCTGATCTCTTTCTCTGAGTGCACGCCAAAGCAAGGGCAGAGGGTTTTGGATCCTCTGCTGGTGAGATGCGATCTAGGAGAGTGGAAACAGTCCTGATTTGGGAGTCCCTCATAGGACCTTCCACTCAGCTAGCTATCAATTGGGTCACCCTGTCCAAGTCCCTAGTTGTCTCTGGACCTCGGTAAGAAACAGAGCTTGGACCACATGATGACGGAGACCCTATCACCCCAGTTCCCACGATTCCCAGCCAGCCACTTCCACACCTAAGTTGGCCCTCAGACCCCCTTTCCCAGAAGGGCTCCCCAGACCCTGAGGCTAGGTTAGGCTGGAGGGAAAAGGAGGCCAAGTCAGGCTGGGGAGGCTCCGGGGACTCGCCGGCTCCACAGGCAGGCTGGGAGGCGGGCGGGCTCATCTCTCTCCCTGCAGGAGTGTAATTACAGCGGAGGCAGCGGCGGGGGGAGCCTGCGCGGTTAATGGCGTCTGAGGGTAATCAGGAATTAATTACGCGTTTCCCGGGAATCCCAAGCTGGGCGGGGATTCCAGGGCCCCGCTCAGGCTCAGGCTTTTAGAAGAGTTGGGGGTGTGCAGACGGGGCCCAGAGCGCACAGCCACTCCGCGTGGGTCAGTTATAAGACATGGCACCTGCTGCAGCTGGCTCCTGACCAGTAGGAATCCTGGACGACTGAAGAAGGAAGCCTCTGTCACCCCAAGTACCTGCCCCTACCTGGGTCCCCAGCAGGGTGACTGGCTGCGACGGGTCATTCCCCTCCCTTTACCAGATCCCCTTCAGTCTTGTAATACAAACACTTTTTACCTAGGAAATGTGCCCAGGCGTTGGGAATGCAAAGACACATGTGAACCACTCTCTGCCCTCAAGGAGCTTACATTTCTCTGGATGTGGGGGTGGGGGTGGGGTGGACAGCTGGTTCACAAAGAAGCCAATACAGAGCCATTTCAGAATAGAGGGACCTCTGACCACTGGAAGTGTGGGTGTCAGGATGGGTTTCCTGGAAGAGGTGGTTCCAGGAGGATCTAAGCCTGGAGGGATTCCATTAGGCAGACGGAAGGCGAATGAATGGGGATGAGGTTGGGGCAGCAGATGGTTTGTGTAAAAGACAAGCATGGGAGAGAAAATACAGAGTTTGGGGAATTGTTAGTGGTCCAGGTAGGCTAGAAAATAGCCTGTGGAGGGGAGTCAGGTGAAACTGGTCTAGAAAGCTGTGAATGGCTTGGAATGCCAGGGGGAGGAGTTGGCATTTCATGGGAGAAGACAGACTCCAAAGTTTTTTGAGCAGGGGAGCTACATGGTCAGACCCACCCTCTAGGAGTATGGATCAATGTCAATTTGCTGGAGAGAGATCGGGGTTGAAGAGGAGAGAGGCTGGAGGAAAGGAGACCAATTCGGAAACTATGGCAAGAGATCAGGCCAAAATGATTAGGGTTTAAAGAGGGTGGGGATGGGGTGACTGTGACTAGATAAAAGGGGGAAGCTACAGTTGTGGAAGAAGAATCAATAACATTAGGTTCCTGGTGCAATGTGGGGATGAGGGAGAGGGAGGAGTCTCGGACAACTCTGAGGTTCAGAACCCAGGTGTCTGGAAGGATGATGATGCCTTTGACAGAAGTGGGGAAGGTTGGAAAAGGTTTAGGATTAAGAGAGGGAGGGAAAGCGTAATGTGTTCTAATTTAGATATATTCAAATCATGTAAACAAATATTGATAAAACATCTAGTAGTATGAGTTAGGCACTGTGCTAAATGTTGGGGATATACAGAAAGACAAAAGCAGTTCCTGCTTTCAGGGAGCTCATAGTCTAATGAGGAAGACAACCTGCAACTGACTATGTATATAGGAGATACACTCAGAATGAATTGCAGATAATCTCAGAGGAAGGCCCTAGCATACAGGGGGACCAGAAAAGGCTTTCTGAAGAAGGTGGGACTTTAGCCAGGGAAGCCAGGAAGTAGAAAAGGGGGAGGGAGAGAATTTCAGGCTTGGGGGACAATGTGACTGGATTGAAGAATACTTGTCAGGGGAGGGCAAGTAACTCGTAAAAAGACTTGGAAAGGTAGAAAGTGACTAGATTATTAAAGATTTTAACAGTTAAACAGAGAATTTCATATTTGATCCTGGGAATAAATAAATACAATCTATGGATTTTAACAGTTAAGAGCTTCCTTGGAGTGAGAGCCAGAGGAGATAAAGGACTAGACCAAGGTCTCACAGCTAATAGGGAGTCACTGGAGTTTATGGAGTTGGGAGAGAGATGGCATGGTTTGATCTATGCTTTAGGAAGATCAGTTTTACAGCTGAGTGGGAGATGGATGGGAGTGAGGAAAGACTGGAGTAAGGATGTAACTTAGAAGGCTGTTGCACTAGTCCAGAGTGAGAAGTGATGAGGTTCTGCCCTGGGGTGGCAGCAGTGTCAGAGGAGAGAAGGGAATGAATATATGAGCAATGTTACAAAGGTGAGTATGACAGCATCTGACTATTGATTAGACATGAGGAGGGGATGGGAGAGTGAAGATGATGTGAGCCTAAGGAGTAACCTGGGTTGTCTGGAGGATAGTAGTACTCAGGAAAGTTAGGAAGAGGGAAGGAAAGCTAATGCATTCTGTTAGGGCTAAGTATTGAGTTAGAGATGTCTATAGCACATCCAGGTAGAGATATCCAGCTGGAATTCAGGAGATTTAGGATGAGTATCTAGATTGAGGAGTCATGCAAAGAGGATAGTTGAACTTATGAAAGCAGGTGACATTAGTAAGAAAGAATGAATAAAGAGAAAGGAGCCCAGGAATGAGAGGTGCATATCTCTCCCTCTCCCCATCTCCCACAATTCTTAATGGTTGGGAGAAGGAGGATGATTCAACAAAGGATACTGAGAAGGCATTGTCAGAGAGGTAGAAAAGAACCCAGAAAGAACCTAAGAGAGGAGAGAGTGGTTGACATTGTCAGCAGCTACAGAGAGGTTGAGGAAGACGAGAACTCAAAAATCTATGGAATTTGTGGTAGCTAGGTGTTGCAGTGAATAGAGCACTGGCCCTGGAGTCAGGAGGATCTGAGTTCAAATCTGGTCTCACTTAACCCTTGCCAGCTGTGTGATCTTGGGCAAGTCAATCCCAATTGCCCTGCCTTCCCCCCTCCAATAAAGCAAAAAACAAAAACAAACTTATGGAATTTAACAGTTAAGAGCTTCCTTGGAGTGAGAACCAGAGGAGATAAAGGACTAGACCAAAGTCTCACAGCTAATACTCAAAGTATCAAAATCAGAATTCAAACCCAGGGCCTTTGACTTTGCACTGAGCCAGTCTTCCCCTATACCATGCTGCCTCTCTGGAGACAGGAGCATTTCTATTTTTCATATTCTGAAGGCTTGGTGAGGGGCCTTGCACATAGTAGGAGTCCGATCAACGTGTATTGAACTGAATTGCAGCTGGAGTATGGCACCCATCCCTGGCAGCTGCCAGGAGTCTGGGCCTATGAGACAGCCAATCTGTGGGCAGCCCACACCACCCTGGCCAGCTCTGAGATTCTCTGTGGGGCCCTGGGCTTTGGGAAAACCTGTTACTACTAAGCCCCATTCCAGCAGACCCTGAAAGCCGGCCAACTTTCCTCTTTCTGCTCTCTCTCTCTCAGAGGCAGGGCCCAGACCCTGGCCCCCTTACCGCCCCCACCCCCCAGCCCAGCCCAGCGCTTTGAAGTCCCAATCTGGCAAATAGAGTCAATCAATTATGAAGGAGACAATCTGCTTAGCGCCTTCGGGCTGTGGGTGCGGAGCAATCGGAGGGATTAGGGGGAGAAAATCAGGCTTAGGCTTCCCTAAGTGACAGGGAGAGAATCGGCCCCGAGACTGGGAGAATCCTAAAGCGATTATGCAAATCAGCCAGCCTAGAAGGGAAGGGAAGGGAAGCGAAGGGAAGGGAAGGGAAAAAGGAAAGGAGGGAAGGGGGGAGAGTAAGAGGGAGGGGGGGAGGGAAGCAAGGAGGGAAGGGGAGGGAACTGCTCCCTGTTAAATCAGCCAGTGTCTTTACCTTGCCCAGCTGGGCCCCCTTGGGCTCAGGTCCTGGCTTCAGCTCAGAGCCCCCTGGCCTGGCGGGAGAGACCACCTGCTTCTCCTCAGAGTTTGGCAGATGTGGAAGAAGCTCAGGAAAACTTTGTACTGAGTTTCTCCTTTCTCCTGAAAGCGTGTCAGAGGTTCACCCCCTGGGAGAGGAGAGTGGTGAAGGCACAGGCACAGACCTTCAGAGATGGTAAGGGCAGCAGAGAGATCACGGCATTCAATGCCCTCATTTTACTGAAGGGAAACTGAGGTAGCTCCCCCCTCCCCAAGGAAAAGTATGTAAATTCTTCAAAGACAGGACCTGTTTTCATTTTTGTCCCTGGATTCCCATCACCCAGGACAGTCTGTGCCTGACACACAGTAGGTGCTTAATAAATACTTGTAAATTGATTATTGTTGCTCAACTCGCTCCAAGGTTTGGAAAGGAATAAAGAACCTAAGCAAGACCACTTCACCTGATCCCAATCTAACAGCTCTTCTCACTTCCACAAGCTGATGCTTAAAATCTTCTTTCTCTGTCTCTGTCTCTCTCCCCCTCCCCCTCCTTCCACCTCCTCTGCCTCTGTCTCTTTTTCCCTGTCTTTATCACTATCTCTTTCTCTCCTTCCCTTCCCATCTTTGTGTGTATGTCTGCCTTTCTTTCCTTCCTTCCTTCTTCCTTCTTTCTTTCTTTCTTCTTTCCTTCCTTCCTTCCTTCCTTCCTTCCTTCCTTTTCCTTCCTTCCTTCCTTCCTTCCTTCCTTCCTTCCTTCCTTCCTTCCTTCCTTCCTTTCTTTCCTCCCTTCCTTCTTTCTTTTTCCTTTCCTTCTTTCTTTCTTCTTTTCTTCCTTCCTTTTCTTCTTTCTTCCTTTCCTTCTTTCTTCCTTCTTTCCTTCCTTTTCTTCTTTCTTTCTTTCTTTCTCTTTCTTTTTTCTTTCCTTCTTCCTTCCCTCCTGTCTTTCTTTCTCTTTCTTTCTTCCTTCATTCCTTCCTGTCTTTCTTCCTTCCTTCCTGTCTTTCTTTCTTTCTTCCTTCATTCCTTCTTGTCTTTCTTTCTTCCTTCCTTCCTTCTTTCCTTCCTTCCTTCCCCCCCCCTCTCTCTCTCTCACACACACACACACACACACACACAAACACACATGGAGACAACACATAGGAGAGGGTCACTTCAGGCTGGTGGCTTGAGTGTCTTCCAGGCTGAAGACCCTTTTGTACCTTCACAAATGCTTGCAGAATTAAGGCTGCTTCCACCAACAGACACCAGCAAAACACTGGTCAGGGAATGATGCCAGAGTTCTAGGAACTAGGGGCACAGACCCTCCTCCTCTAAAAAAAGACCAACAGGGCAGGCTCCCCCTCCCACAGATCACTTCCAACCTCTTGATTGGTATCTGCTCATTGGTAAAATCCCAGACTCCTCCAGTGTCTCTGCAATCCTACTGAGATCCAGCCTTGATATTAGGTCTTCTAGGACCTTCCAGGTTTGGGAATGCTAGGGTTTCAGTCAGGCATGGTGTTTATACACACATACATGGAAGAAGAACTTGAGACCTGCCTCCTGGAGACAGGCTGGCTACTGAGGAGGTCCATTCCTATCTACCCCCAAAGAGAAGTCCCCATTTGCCACTAAAGGGACAAGGCCCAGGACCTAGGACTGGAACTTCTGAGGAGCAGGTAAGACTTTATCCATGGTCTCTGTTGTGGGGCTGGGGCAAGGAAAGGACAAGAACACGTCCCATCATCCAACCTCTCTGAAGCTCTATCCTAGTAGTGTCCACATAAGGGAAGAGACAAGAGGATCAGAAGAAGATGTAGATGTTTTGAGGCCATGGGAATGGGCAGGGAGAGAGCTGAAGGGGTTAGGAAGATGGGGGTGAGGGTACAGAGGGCTCCTTATGGCTCTGTGGGCCTGAGCAGTGAGACATGCTCATAGCCAGAAGGAGAATGCACCCTTACACTGTTTGTATCAGGGGTAACTCTGCACGCTAGCTATGGGACTGGCAGCCCTAAATACCCATGCCATGCCTTGGACTGGGAGTATAGGGAAAGATTGTTAGCAAAGGGAAAGCACAGAAAATAGGGAGAAAGAGTGGCCCTCTCTGTCCTTCTGTGTGTATGAAAGTGTCTATGGATTGGAGCTAGGGTATCTTCTGTATTTGTGCAATTGTAGGTATGTCAGTGTGAGGGTGTGTTTGTGCATAAGAGTGAGAGTTGAGAGAGAGAGAGAGAGAGAGAGAGAGAGAGAGAGAGAGAGAAAGAGAGAGAGAGAGAGGTGTGTGTATGTGTGTGTGTGTGTGTGTGTCCCCTCCTGGGGCTGCAGTGGGAACTCCTTAGCAGTCTTTTATTAGCTGGACTGGCAGCCTGGCTCTCTGAGCCTGCCTCCTCCCAGCCCCCAGCCCCCAGCCCCCAGGCTCCAGAGAGGGAAATCGATAGCAGGCAGCCTCAGTCCCCAGAATAGCATGATGGAGCTGCCTGCAAGGCCAGGCAGGCCTGGGTCAGGGGTCAATGAGTCTTTAGCAAAAGAGGCTGCTGGAGCCCTGACCCTGGGGCCCCTGATCCATCAGGCTGGGCTGCCTGTCCCTAATGGCTGGGGAACTGTCCAGGCCCAGTCAGAGCTGGGAGCAGATGCCCAGGAACAAGGAGTCTACACACTATCTACACTCCCAAGTTCCATGGTTCCCCAGGTCCAGCTGCTGACCAGACAGGCTTGTGAAGAGGGTCTAAGGAGATAGATCTCTAAGCATCTTTACCCCCTAAATCCTCCTCAAATATTTTGTTGCTTCCCTCCTCTCCTCCCCTGTAGGCCCCAGTTAGACGAGCAGGGAGGATATGCTCTCCAGAAGGCCAACCTGGGACAACGCTTGAGTGTTATCAGTGACTGAGAAGTGCCCTGGGCTTCTCAACAGACTTTCCTATTAGTACAGTTAATGAGTTGTCAGCCTGGTAGGCTCAAGGAGCCAGAGAGGGGCTATGGCCGGAAATGGAAGCGTTCTGGTGAAGGGATGGGTGGGAGGGAGCCTGCCCTCTTGGTCTTTTTCAGAGGAGTGGGGTCTGAGCCCCTGCTTCCTCTGCCTCCCCCACTGAGTCTCTTTGGCTGTCCAATATTGTACTGGTCTCAGTGTGTGGAAGCAAAAAGACACTGTGAGATTGAAGAAGCCAGGGCTGGACTCAGTAGGGGCTTCTAGGGACAGAAAGCTGTGATTCTGTCTACAGGCTTGCCCTGTGTCCACCCAAGGCTTTCTCCAGGTAGGGTTTGACCCTGCCCCCCACTCCTGTGGATCTGAAAAGGGTCTAATGGAATTGTTATAACTGAGGCTGGGTGTAGAGCAGTGAGATTGGGAGGGTGGACTTATGAGGACAGGAGGGCTCAGGACAGAGATCAGAGAGCTGAAGGGGTGGGTGGGGAGGTCACTAGGGATGAAGGGCAGAGAAGGTAGGGAGAGATGTTAGAAAGACCGGGCACAGACATGGACAGATGTCAAAGTGGGTTGAGGCAAAGACTAGAAAGTGGAGGTCAAAAGCTTGGGGTGGGAATCTTGGGGAAGCACTTTTTTTTATCTGGTTTGGGCCGATGAGTCAGGCTATGTTTCCTTATAGAAGCCAGCAGCAGAGAGGGATATTCTGGTCCTTCACAGAAAGCCTCTGCTAAAGTCCCTGTGAAATGCTCAGAGCTCAGCTAGGGAGGGCTGCAACACTTCTCAGGCTGATCCCCAGGTGAGCACAGATTCAGAGAGATACAAGACAAGAAATAAAGAGAGGAAGACAGAAAGAATGACAGCCAGGAAGAGAAAGATAGCTAGGGATACACAGCATCATTCTCAGACTTGTGCCTAGAAAAACAGAGATAGACAGATGGGTGGGAAGACACAGACAAAGAGAAACAGCAGTGACCGAGATAGGGAAAGGAAAACATGCGGATACTTAGGGATAGAGACAGACAGAGGAAGAGAAAACACTTTCCCTGTGTGCTGTTTGCAGTTTCTCTCTGGGCTCGCTTTCCCTGAGCTGGGTTGTTCTGATTTGTTTGAATGGGCTTTCAAGGCTTCTACACTGGGGGTGGGGTTAGATGATTAATAGGGTCAATGAGAGACTTCTGGGACAATTCGATCCAAAGTGGGGGAAGACGCTCATAGATTGCCAACTCTAGCTGGTTGCCTTCATTCTTTGGGTTCTTAACAACTCAGTTTGAATCACAACCCAGTAAATGTAGTCTGCCTCTCAGCCTGGGGGCTGCCTGTAGGTAGGGCCAGGGAGTGAGGTCTTACTAAATCTGCTTCCTGGTGCTAAGCCTGGGAATACAAATAAGTAAAAAGAAAGACAACCCCTGCTCTCAGGGATCTTACATTCAAATGAGAAAAGATGTGTACTGCCTGCTTGGTCGTGAAGTCCACAGTGACAGAAAGAAGTGAAGGTTGACTGCTTGGGCTGCTCTTCAAAATGTAGTTTCTGGGAGTTGCCAGCAGAAGGGGGCAGAATCTTCCAAGGGGGAAGAATCTTTCAGGGAGGTCCAACTATAGCATTCAACATCCAATCCTGTGACAGAGATCACATAAGTGCCAACCCCATCTTTTAAAGGAGGAATGTGAGGACCAGAGATGGGAAGGGACTTGTTCGTGATCAAACAGCTGGAAAATGTCAGAGCCAGGTCCTCTGACTGAATCTACTGACTCTCTGAGGATGATTGGTCAGCCTGCCTTGACTCTTCCTCCTCCCTCTTCTTCTTGTTCCTTCAGTTAAGTCCTTCAGTTTTGTCCTTCATATCTCTTAGCAGCAAAGCCTCCCTTCCCTTTTCTTACCACCCTCCAAAGTCACCCTTCCCTTCTCTCACTACCATGTATACCTCTCTCCTGGACCACCTCTCTAGCCTGCCTGCTTCCAGTTTCCAATCCATTCTTCTCACCAAAGTCAAGTGATGATCCTAAAGCTTATACGTCATTCAGAGGTTTGCAAAGTACTTTACAAATATCTCATTTCATCCTCACAACAGTCCTGGGGTGGAGGTGTTATTATTATCCGCATTTTCTCAGAGAAGTGAAGCTACTTACCCAGGGTCACACAGCTAAGAAAGTGTCTGGGGCTAGCCTCCAGCACAGTGCTTCATGATTCCAAACCCAACGCTATGCACTGCACCGACGAGCTGTCTCTGTCTCTATCTATAGTGTCTCTATTACTCTTTTGAGAACTTCCTGTGGCCCCCTTTTACCTCTATAATGACAGGCTCCTGCTGTCATTCCATGCCCTTCTAAGCCTGGCCCCAGACACATTCCTCCCCTACAATCATGCAACTGGTCTACTTGTTCTCCTTTGAACTTGGCATGCCATCTTCTTCTCTCCCTGTCTTGTCACAGATGTTACCAGATATCTGGATGGCATCCCCTCCTGACCGTGATGTAGAAGGCTTTCTCTGCTTGGTAATATAGGGCAGAACTAGGAGCAGAGGGGCTGGAGATGGGGGAGATTGACAAGTGATTAGTGGTAAATGTTCTACAATTCCGTAGCAACAACCAGAAGCTGAATGTTACTCCTTGGGCATGCTAGGGAAGGTATTTCCATCCCCATAGACCCAGTGACCCTCTGAGACACCTTTCAGCTCTGAGGGGATGGTATTCTGGTCTTCTAGGGCTCTCTGGTATGGGACTACCCAGGCATGGAAGGAAAGACAAGGCCTATAAGTCCCTGGAGAGGCAGTGGGGAACTAATAGAAGGGGGCACTAGAACTGAAGCCAGAACACCTGGGTTGGAATTTTGCTTACCTATGTAACCTTGGGCTAGTCACTCCATCCCTGTAAGAATCAGATCCTTTTTCCCCCCTTTAAATTAAGGGGATGACATAGATAGTCTTGTCAGCTCTAAAGCTATGACCCTCTTGCAAGGTTCCCTCATCTCCCCTGCCCCTGGAGGGGAGTAGGAGTGGGGAAAGGGAGAAACTATCTTTCCTTTTGGCAGGACTGAGGGTTCTAGTGAGCAGCAGCCCACTCTGGTGGGTGCAAAAATCTCAAGCAGATGCCACTCTAGGGGTGCTGGATAGGGGAGGGGTGCTTAGTGCAAGATTTCCCTTCCTTCTTCAGCCAAATCCAGGTGCCTTCTCCCCAGGGAACCCTGAGTCCCAGAGGCCAAGGTCACGGCTGGCCAGCTCCAGTCTCTCCCAGGGTAGGGAGAAGATGAGGTCTCTTGCCTCTTCCTCTGTTATGTCTGGGGCTGGGAGAGAAATACTTTAATAGGGATCGGGCTGCATCTATCCTTCCTTGCCAGTCCCATCTCTGGCCCTATTATCAGCCCCTATCATAGGCAGCAAATGACACATCGGAGAGTCTTGGCTCCAATTTGCTTCATGGTCCCTGCGGGGCTGCCTGGGAGGCTCGGGCTGGACTAGGAGGGGAGGGGGGGGGAGATCTCAGATAATAGGATGTGGCCAGAAGCGTCCCAATGTCTATTAATGCTGCTGCCGCCATCGCCTGACACCCAGGATGAAACCCCCTCCCTCTGCTGGCTGCTAGGCTCAGGGGCCAATCTCTGCCTGCCGCCCCTCCCCAGGCTGCTCTCTAGGCCTGTCTCACAGCAGGGATGCCTCTCACTGGAGGCTGGAAGAGCTGAAGCATTAGAACCTTGGCAGCTATACTCAAGCAAGGACTAGAGACTTTCCCACAGGGCTAGGTCTCCGAGGGACATACTTGGAGAAGGACCTGTAGGAGAACTCAGGGAGAGCTGGAGGGAAAGCCCTGGTGAACCTGGGGTCCTTATCAGTACATCCCTGAGTGTGCAACCCACTGGGAACTGAGTTCCTGGACTGTCAGCCTGGACCAGCTCAGGGAAAGAACACAGAAAGGGAGGCAGTGTGGTCCATCAGCCAGAGCATTGGATTATAAATTAGGGGGTTCATGAGATCCTGGGTTCAAATTCTGATTCTTCCATTTACTACCTGTGTGACCTTGGGTATTAAATGGCCTGCCTAGGTGACTTCTAAGCTGTCTCCTAGCTCTAAATCACTGGTGGAGACTTATCTTATTAGGATTTAGAGCTGGAAGGAACCTTAGAGACTACCAAATCGAATCCCCTCATTTTACAGATGGGTAGACTGAGGCCCATGGGGGAGGAAGGATTTGTCTTGTAATAGTAGATAGGTATGAACTCAGATTCTCTGATTCCAGAACCTGGAGAGAAGAGAAGCTCCTTCGCTTTGCTTGGTTTGGGAGGTGGGTGGTCTGCTGTCTTCTTAGGATGAGGAAGACCACAAGCTTGAGCTGGTTGCTAGTGGTTGGGGCGGGAGCCGGTACCTGAGTGGGGAAGGGGGAGTAGTAACATTGCAGTTCCTTTGCTCGGCAGCAGGGGGCTCCCAACCCTAGGAGACATTTGACCAATTAGAGAATTTTGAAAATCCATTTCGTCTTAATCCTCTTGTTTTACAGCTGGGACTACTGAGTCTGAGAGAGATGTGTCCAAGATTGCCCTGTGAGTCAGGAGGCAGAGACCACAGATTAACTTTCTATGGAGGAAGAGGAAGGAACAATTACAAAACAGCACCAAAATTTCTTTCATCACAGCACAGCAAGGTGCTTAAAATCCCACCATTAACACTGCATGCCTTGATGGTTCTTAACCTTCTTTGTGTCATGAACCCCTCTGGCAGCCTGGGAAACCCTATGGATGGACCCCCTCTCAGAACAATGTTTTAAAATGTATAAATGATGAAAAAATGCTAAATGTGAGTTAGAGGCTAGTCCAAATAAAGACGTCTGGTTTATTTCTCATCCAAGTTAACAGACCTTCTGAAATTTGTTCATGTCCCTCTTGAGGGCTCTCAGAACCCATATTAAGAACACCTGGCATCAGGAATGGTAGCCGTCTGGTAGAAGGCAAATGTCACTAAGAAGGTCACACCTGAAGCCCTTATCCAGCCATTCCTACTTCTGTGGCAATGAGTTCGGCAGACCTTGGCCCCAAGCAGTTGTGGGACTGGGTGAAAAAGGAGCAGCAGGACTGAGGGAAGGTTAGTTTGGATTAGGGAAGGGAGAAGAGAATATAGTAAGACATAATCAAGGAGTTCTTGGCAGATAAGAGAGAAAAATACTTTTGTCCTCCAGACTCTGATGGCAGACCAACAGAGATCCACCACTTTGGGAGGCTGTCCATGCCATGCTTTCCTAGTTCTAATTGTTAATTTTTAACTTGATCTCTGGCCTCAGTCTACCTCTGTAATTCCTCTCCTTTGCTGCTAGCTCTACCCTCTACAGCCAAGGAGAATTAATCTACTCTCTGTCTTGATAGCCTTTCAAATATGAGTCTTCCCTTCTCCAGTTCCTTCAGCTGATCCTTCTAAAGCATGGACATCACACCCTTAACCATCCTAGTCATTCCCCTCTGGATTTCTTCCAACCAATTAATATCCCTTTACTGCTGTGGCATCTGGAACTGAATGAAGGACTCTAGATGTGGTCTAGCCAGTATAGAAGATGGGGGATTGTGATTTCTAGGGTCTCTCTTTCAAGACACACTGCATCTCTTATACTTTGGGGGACTTTCATGTCCCACAAAATTGATATCAATCTTTCAGACTTTTGTGTGTGTTTTTTGTTTGTTTTACAGACGTACTGCTGTCTAGCCATGTCCCTCTCCTCTTGGACCTATGGAGCTCTATGTGTGTGTGTATGTGTGTGTGTGTGTGTGTGTGTTTAATTCAAATGTAAGACTACACTTATCCCCATCACATCAGATTTGGCCCACCATCCTAGCCTGTTGTGATCCTTTTTTTTTAGCATCCTAATGGTACTATGATTGAGCCCATATCTCTTAATTTTTTCCACAGAAGAGTCAGAAAAGTTTTGTCAATACAGGTAAGCCCTCCCCCATAGGGAAGGTCCTTTAGAAAATGACTTATTTACTTTGGACAAATTTTAATTGTTGGGTTAGGGACTTTCCAGGCTCTCTGTCCCTTCCCTGTCTCTAGTAACAAAGTGGATTCTGCTTCCCACCTTTTCCCCAGTCCCAAGCTGTGTACTGTCTACCTCTAACCTATTATGTGTCTGAGGATGTGGGGGAGAGGTATTCTTGACAGATTTTTGTGGCCTTCTCATGTATTACCTTCCTCCCCCACCCCCCTTCAAATGTCCAGAGGTCACTTGTCTGGTGTTAAGTCATATTGGGGCCATTTTGTGTGTGTGTGTGTGTGTGTGTGTGTGTGTGTGTGTGTGTGTATGCATCCATCAGGTTTAAAAATTTCTTTTTATATATGTAATTCATGCTGTATAGGTAGACAACTTTGCAAATGTGTGTTCCTCTCTGTGGCTCCTGGTGCAAATAAATCACATTAAGAGAAAGAAAGGAAGAAAGGATGGAATGGAGGGAGAGGAAAAGGAGAGAAGGGTGGGAAGAAGGAAAGGAAGGAAGGAAAAAGGAAAGAAATGAAGATAAAGAGAAAGAAATAAGGAAGGAAGGAGGGAAGGAAAGAAAGAGAAAGAAAGAAAGGAAGAAAGAAAGAAAGAAAGAGAAAGGAAAGAAAGAAAGAAAGAAAGAAAGAAAGAAAGAAAGAAAGAAAGAAAGAAAGAAAGAAAGAAAGAAAGAAAGAAAAAATATTGGATGGTGAGATTGCTGAGGTCCATGTTGGCTCCTTGGGTACTATGAAGGAGGAAACAGCAAACATGGTTTAGAGTCCCTGATCAATTCAGTTCAATTCAACAAGCCTTCCCTATGTGTTGGGCACTGTAGGAGGCCCTAGGGATGGAAAGACAGAAATGAAACTCCGCCTGTCCTCAAGGATTTTATGTCTTACTGCGATCCACCGTTGACTTGCCAAGTAACTTTGGGCAGGAGGCTGAAATTCTCTCTTGGCCTTAGCTTTCTCAGCTGTAAAATGGAGTGATACCTCCTGCCCTTTCTTTTTCCTGGGGGCAGTTGTGAGGATCAAGGGAAGCTGTTTAGCTTGTAAGGCCTTATCCATCGGAGCTGTCAGCATGTTCTCCAGACTGGCATTCTGGGTAATCCCCCCCCCCCCCAACACATACACACACCTTCTCTACACACTTCTTTTTTCTCAGGACCCACAGTGGACTTCCCTGGTGCCAAGTGCTGGCTGGAGGCCCAGGGGCATCATTGGGTATATCCAGCCCTTTAAATTGGCCCATTGTGCAGAAGAGATAAGGATCAGGGAGGGACCAGCCATCAGCAGCAGGGTCTGATTCCAGAGTTGGCATCAGCCCCATGGCACACTCCATCCCTGGCCCTCTCACCCCTCCCTTTTTCACTGTCCCGGTACGAAAACTGATTTTAGGGTGTTCTCTGCAATGGCTGACTCCATTAACCCCTGCTTCCCACTGTGTCCCACACCATGAGTGACTTTCTCCACCGTCAGTCCAGGAGCTCTTCAGTTCGCCCACTTGCTGTGGAGATAACACATTTTGGCTTTTGAGGTAGAGGACACGGTTCATTGAATAATTGTGGGTTGATTGAATAATTGCACTAATTAACTGTGTGTCCTTGGGCAAGTGTCTGTCGCTCTCTGGGTCTCAGTTTATTTTTCTGTGAGATTATAGAGTTGGACTAGATATCTGAGGCCCCTCCTGGCTCTAATATCCCAGGCAACACACTTTTGTTGTCCTATTCAACTCCCCAACCTAAGCTAGATTGTGCTGTGGGCAATGAATTGGGAAGGGGTAGATGGGGAGGGCTTCTATGTGCTATGAGCACATGCTAGGCTCTGGACTGTACCAAGGTTGGGAGCTGGGATAGGGCTCTGAGTCAGGGTGCTGGGTCTACTAATGGGTCAGGTCAGGGAGGCTTCCTGGAGGAAGAGGTGAGAGACAGGGCATCACAACTACAGAGCTCCATAATCCATGCAACCCAATCCTGGAGCCCAGGTCAGTGGGGGGAGGGGGGCTGGCCCGCTACCTGGGGGCCCTCGAAACACCTTTTATCCATCTCCTTTGTCTTGGGAGAACATAAGCTGAATTCCTGGCCTCCTCCGAATGCCGGCAGCCACCCGCCCACCCGCTCACCCGGAATGGACCAAAGGGAGGATGGTAAATATCGTAATCAGATTAGTGGTCTCTGGCGGTGGGAAAGTGCCCTTGTGTGGGCCCCCACCCTGGCCCTGCCCAGTCCTGCCCAGCCCCCACTGCAGCTCCCCCAGGGAGGTAGAAGGCTCTCCTCTGGACCCAGGCTTCTTCCAGTACAGGTCCCTTCAGGGTCACTGGCCAGATTAATAGTGGTCCTGATGGGGATAGAGCCAGGCTAGGGGTAGTCAGAGAGAGTTACCTGAAGGAGGTGGAAGTGAAGGTGAAAGTAACATGAAAGATTGATTTGGCTTGAGGGAAGGGGAAGGAGAAAAACTCATACCCTCGAGCTAGGCTTGGGAGAGAGCCCAGAGGAGCAATCTGGAGCCGGGTTCCATGGATGTGGGTGAAGTGGTGACTTCTACTTCAGCCCTGGGAGTCCGGTTCAGTTGGCACCCTCCCTGACCTGAGCTGAGCTTTCTTGGGCATCTCCAGTCCTCCCCGATCTCGATCTGTTCCAGGCCCCGGAGGGGCCTCCCCCAAATCCATGACCAATCATCTCGGTCATCGCTGAGCCCAAGATGTGGCTTTGAATTCTGAACACTTACTAATTCATGTCCCAAACTGACCTCATCTTTCCCCCCAAGCTTTCCTCTCTTCCTAACTTCTGAATTAATGTCAATTAATGCCACCATTCCCTGGTTGCCCAGGTGTCACCTTTGACTCTTCACTCTTCCCTCCCCCAAGAATTTCCATTATTTCTATCTCTGCAACATCTCCTATACACTCCCTTTCTCCTCTAACACTGACAGTACTCTGATGCAGACCCTGCCATTTCACACTCTGAGGTCCCAGCTAAATTCCTACCTTCTTTAAGAAACCTTTCCTGGTCGCCCTAATGGTAGTGCTTTCCTCCTGAGATTATCTTCAGGTTAGCCAGTGTCTTATACACAGATAGTTGCTTTAATACTCTTTCTCTCATTATACTGGGAGCTGCATGGGGGCATGGACTGGTTTCTTGCCTTTCTTTGTTATCCCCAGTTGCTGGGGATTTTCGTGGCACAGAATAGGTATTTAATAAATACTTGTTGACTGTGTGTCCTGAGCTACTACACTTCTTTTAGGGCCTCAGTTTCCTCATCTGTAAAATGAAGGTCTTGAGTAGATGAGCTCCAAGGTCCCCTCCAGGGCTAGCAATCTAGGGTCTAACACTCTTATTAACTGTGACTTCTGGGACCAAGTCCTGCCTCTCTAGTCAGAAAGTGCATTCCCCATGGGAAGTGCAGGGCTAGACTCGTGTCCTTCTCTTCCTCTTTTCCCTCCTCTTCCCAGTTGTTACTCTAGCCCCTTCTCTTTCTCCTCTTCAGCTTCCTTCTCCTAGTGCCTCTTCACCTGTGTAGAATGAATTAGGACAGAGCCTATGTGCCCATTCAGAGACTGGACCTGGGTCGATGTGAGGTGTGGGGACTTGGCAGGGAGAATCCTCCTGTCCAGTTCTCTGGAAGACTCTTTAGGGGTTGGGCTGAGATGGGGAGAGGTTGTGTCAAAGATGCACCCACTCTTAGTGGTCTTCTATCTATCATATTGTTTGGGTGAGTCCCACTGTGCCCAGGGTTTAGGAGACTGGGAGGTCACAAGACTGGTCCTTCACAGGAGAGGTGGAAGTGGAAGGGTGAGAAATAGGAAAGGGATAGGACAATAGGCAAAGGACCAGCAGAGAGAGAGAAAGAGAAAGACAGACAAAGAGAAAGACAGAGAGAAAGAGACAAAGACAGAGACAGAGAGACAAAGAGGAGAGAGAGAGAGAGACAGAGAGACAGAGAGAGGCAGAGAGACACAGAGACAGAAAGAGACAGAGAAAGACAGAGACAGAGAGAGAAAGAGAGAGACACACACAGAGAGTGAGTGTAAAAAAATGGAGAGACACATCATCTCTCTTTAGATACAGGTTGGGTCAAATGCTTTCTGAGCTGGTTACTTTTAAATTTGGGAAGCCTATAGAGAAGAGAGAGAAAATCTGAAACAGTAGAGACAGAAAGATTGAGAGAGAAGGAAGGAGTGAGTGAGGAGAGGAAAAGGGAGAGAGACATAAATGGAAAGGGGGATATTTTGGAAAGGTAGAGAAATTAAAATGCATAAAGATCAATAGAAAGATGAAATAAGAGAAAAATGTAGAAATACATATAAAAATAAATACAGAAATGTAGAAAAAGAGGAGAGAGAAGGGAAGATGTAAAAATAGCCAAAAAGAAGGAAAAATGATAAAGACTGAGTTAAAGAGAAGAGAGGCAGAAAGAGGAAAAAAGAAGATGAAAGGAGAGATGGAAAAGTGAAAGAGAAGCCAAAGGAGAGTGAAGCAGAAAAAGAGACAAAAGAAAACAGGGAGAAAGGTGAGTAGAGAGACAGATTCCGAAAAGGAGAGAGAGAAGGAGAAGGAGGAGAGGGAGGAGGATGGAAGGGTAGAGTGAGGAGCTGAGGGCCTAAGGGAGCTTCCCTCCCTTAAGACAAGCTGGAACCCAAGTTAGGGGCTAGGGCAGGGGCAGGGGCCGAGAGGGGGGAGGGGATGAGGAAAGGGGAGGGGAGTTTAGGCCTCTCTTTTGGGGGCTGTCAGAGCTGGTTAGACTCTGGGGAGATTGGGCCTTGGGATCATCTTCTTAGGAGCTCCCCCGCCCCCAGCCCGGCCCCTTTGCTGCCCTCGGCTTAGGGCCAGCTTTGTTTAGCTAAAGCGGAGGGATTATCGTCCCTGGTCCCTGAAGTTGTGGTTTGATGGGGCTTTCATCCCTAAAGCCGGGATGCTTTGAGCTTAGGCCCACACAAAGGGGTCCCTTGTGCTCCTGCAGAGCATGGGAGAGTAGGGGAGGGGGGTCCAGGGAACCCGTCTCACCCACATCCAAACTTTAAATCCACTTACACAAACTTCTCTCTGGACATGTCCGGATGGGTGGCTTCCGGGACGTTGGCCATCCTCCACCAGCTGCTTCGTAGCCTCAGTCTCCGGGGGGGCTCTGCTAAGAGGCCACACCTGAGTCACCTGAGAGGGGAGGAAAGAGGTGTGTGTGTCTTCCCAGGGTCTCCCCAGGAGGGCCTGGTGGAGGATGAGGTCAGTAGGTGAAACCAGCCAGGCCCTGGGGAGTCCAGGCAGCCTGGATGGCCAGGCTCTAGGCCCAGGCTGGCCACTAACTCACTTTGTAGCCTTGAAGCAGCTTTGCAAAGAGTCCTGGTCTAGAAGTCAGAGGAGGCAGATCCAAATACCTGTTCTGTGTCTGTGTTACCTGAGTGATCTTGGACAAAGCTTCTTCTAGACCATTTTCTTCATCTGCAGAGGCAGGATGGTCTGCTGTTGTCAAAAGAAGAGGGACTGGACACAGAGGCAGCTGAAACCTGGGTTGAGAGCTTGGCTCTGACACTTACTTGTGAATCTCTCCCTTCTATGGCCTCAGTTTCCTTCTCTCTAAAGGAGATTGGCCATATGCCATCCCCCTTACTTGAGAGCCTTCCAGGATTCCAAGGTACAAGAGAATGGGACTGGAGTGGGGTTGGGGTGGAAGCTGAGAGAGTTACCCAAAGCAACATTTGTCTCTCCATAGCAGCGGAGGTGATATGGGGCATTTATGGGACAGGGTCCCTGAGGAAACCTTGGCAGACACTAAATAGCTTTAGAATCTTGACAAAGTGTCATAACCAACAGATACATTTAGATACATTTAAGCCAGTGCTACTATATTACAGATGAGGTAGCTGAGATTCTGAGAAGAAGGGACTTGTCCACCATTCAACTTTACAGCAGGAAAAAGTAGCAGACCTAGGATTCAGGCCCATGTTTCCAAGCTCTTCACCTGCCTTCCCCTCATTCCAGGTTGCCCTGTGAGGAGTAATCTTTTTCTTTTTTTCCTGGGGGGTCTGGAGAAGAGAGATTTACAGCCCTGGACCTGGGAGCTGGAGATTGGTTGTCTGGAGAGGAGAATCTGGCCACAGAGGAAGGCCAGAGAGGCCAGCTCCCTGGCTGCTCCCGGTCCCATTAGCTTCACCAAGACTTATGAGAGGGGGAGGGGAGGCAAAGAGCCTGGCGGCACTTGGTCGATAGCTGGAAATTTCTTCCCATCTTCTCGGCTGTAAAATGTTTGTGGCCAACACATTGTGTGACATTCCCAGAGAGACCACAAACATCCAGGATCAAGGCTGGCTCGGCCAGGCCACATGTAACACACTGAGCCTTGGGCTCCTATGGGTTTTCTCACTGGTTCTGGGGGGAGGGAGAAGGGTGAGGGTGGGATGAAAAACTCAGAAGGTCAGAGTGAATTGTTTTTCAGTGGTACTAACCTGATATGTTGGCACAGTAGAGATGTTCTGAGTGTCCTGGGTGGTGGTAGGCTGCTGGAGAGACAGAGAACTGCCCATCAGAGGTATAAAAGCTCATCACTCAGTCCAGCTACACCAGTCATGGAGGGCCCAGTATGAGGCACTTGGACTATGGTGCCTCAGATGGGCACCAGGGCAATTAGGACCCCTCTACTTCTCACACTATGGACTGAGAACAGGGGAATACCCTTCAGGTGGGGAGGGCTAGCATCTCCTCTCCTATCCCTGTTGAGGATGCTATTAGGGAGTGTGATGCTATATAGGGAGCTGCCTGTTCACAGGGGTCCCAGAAAGGTCTCCTGGCATCCCTCTGGTCTCATTTATAAAGCATTAGTGCCTTACCGAGGTTGGCTCTTAGAGAATCTGCAATCTCACCTTGGCCTTTAGTGCCTATTATTCCCCTTCACCCTTTAACCCCACAATGATTAATGTAGGCTACCTCATACTCTGGGAAGACACCCACCAATTTGGTCTTCAAAGAAGAGAGGAGAGAGAAAGATAGAGAGACAGAAAGAAACAGAAATAAATCAAGAGATAGGGGGAGAAAGACAGACACAGAGAAAGAAACAGACCCAGAGTTGCCCCACACAGAAGCCAGGACTCACTTCTCTGGGTTGGGGGATGGTATTAATGTCCTCATTCCCTTCCTGATGGTAAATAGGGCTCTTCTGTCTTTACAGTTGCTTTTTTTTCTGGGCTGAAGAGCTTCGGAGTGGGCGGGGGTGGAGGGTTCTCCTACTAAGATTCCCAAGTGTCTGCCTTGGAGATGCTGGCCCTGCCCCCACTTCTGATCAAATGAAATAATAATTCTAGAATACAAGTATTTAGCATAGTGATTGGCGTATACTGGGTGCTTGATCAATGTTTGTTCCCTTCTCTTCCCTTTAGGACCAAAGATCTGGAGCCTTTGATACTGTACCTTCCTTTCCTCAGAGCTGCTGCCACCTTCCCCAGTTCTAGTCTGCCTGCTTCCTCCCATGCTCATCCCAGGGCATGAGGAGGGGAAAGGGATGGAGGGAGGGAGATGGAGGGTGAGTTAGGGGATGAGTCTGGGGGATGGCAGCTCAAGGGGAGGGTGGAAACTCAAGTGGAAATGAGTCAGTGGGAGAGAGATGGAGGCCAAGTGATGGAACAGAGGTTCAGTAAGGGGAGGAGAGCTCAGAGCACCCATGATATTTCTGGCTCAGGAACCCTTCTTTTTCTTTTGCTTTTTGGAGGGCAATTGGGGTTAAGTGACTTGCCCAAGGTCACACAGCTAGTGTTTTTTTTTTTTAATGGTAAGTGTCTGAGGCCAGATTTGAACTCAGGTCCTCCTGACTCCAGGGCCGGTGCTCTATTCACTGCACTACCTAGCCACCCCCACAACCCTTCTTTTTCTAATGAGACCTTCTATCCCCCTGAGAAGGATGTTGTCCCATATGCCTGACTCTTCCTGGAGTTCTGGGAAAAGCCAGTCAGTTGGAAGAGGCTGGTTTGATGTGAACTGGCCTCCCAATCTTCATCCTATGCTTCCTTCCCACCCCACACTCCTCTGGCTGTGGAAAGGGGATCATCATTTTGGAAAGGTAGACAGTTCAAGAAGACCAAATTCAGTGTGTGTGTGTGTGTGTGTGTGTGTGTGTGTGTGTGTGTGTGTATGTGTGTGTGTTGGGGTGGGATGGGGGGAGTTATTTGCTTATGAATTTGTGCTGGGTCCCCCAGTATCCCTTCAGTCTCTGGGTTTCTTTGAGTATAAAATTGAATGCATTAGAATGCCTGCCTTTGTTAGCTAACATCTATGGGTATGAATGGATGTGTCTCTGCCTAAAAGTGTCTGAGTGTGTGTTATTTCATATATCTGTGCATGTATATAAATATATTCCTATGTGCCCACGTGTGTGTATATCTCTATGTGAAAGGGTCTGTACAGGGAAAACCCACATTTAAGTCAATCAATGGGTTAAGGGAAGGCAGGCAACTCCATAAGTCTTAATCACAGCTTTGCGGGCTTAGCCTGGTCCCCCTGTTGAAAAATGTTTCAAAAAGCAAAATAAATGGACTTTGAGTAACCGAAGTATTGATTTCGCCCACGTCCAGTAATAAAGAGCAAGTCACCTGTAGGTAAAACTCTTGTAAAATATATTTTATATCCTAATAGTCTGCAGACAGAGTCCCTGCCGCCTCCCGCCTGGTCCACATGACAAATCGCCCACAGCCCAGCACCCGCCACACTGAAGCCAAGCCCAGTCAGGCATATTTCACAGGCCAAGAGATCTGCTCTCCTGCCTTTGGGGGAGGAGGACAGAAAGTTCCACCTGGGAGTGGGGAGGGAGGCAGGGAGAAGCAGCCATTTTGCCTTCTCCACTCCATCCTGGGCAGGCCTGAACACACACACACACACACACACACACACACACACACACACACACACACACACTGAATTTGATCTTCTTGCACTGTCTACCTTCCCCAAATGATGATCCCTTTTCCACAGCCAGACAGAGGTGGCTGTGTGTGTGTGTGTGGTGTATGACTCTTTCCAGACCCAATGGCCTACCCTCTTTCAAAGCCTTCACATTTTCCATATCACACACTGGGATGGATTGTTCTGTTTCTCTGCATTCCCTCTATAACTTGTGCCAGGGCTGATGGAGTCTCCCTGATTCTACTTTCCTGCTTTTTTTGGAGTGTCTCAGGTGCTCAGATTCAAGGTCCTGTCTCATTCTTGGATTGAGGATCCCTTAAGACAGGTAGAACTGTTCTTCCTGTCGGCCCAGGGCTTTCCTAGTTCTGACCAGGTCTCTGGACTGGGATAGGGTTGCATCCCCCCCTAGATCAGCAGCTCAGATCCAAGCAAGGCTTTCTGGGAGTGGGGCAGGGCTGTGTCTTCCTCTCACCAGAAGTTCCCTAAAGTCAGGGTCATGTCCCCTATTTGGGGGATCCCTCAGGGCAGAGATATCTCCCTCTCAGACAAGACATGTTCCTAAGGCAAGGATGTTTCCTTCTCAGTCCAGGGGTTCACTGAGGGCAGGGCCTTCCTCACCTCTCTATGTCAGGAGACAATTCTTGGCTTGATTCTGAGATTCCTCCCTTTAATGAAGAACAAAACCAAGTCTAAAATTTTCTGCCTGACATCCAAAACCTTTCTAGCCAGGCCTCACAGGCTTGGCTCACAACATAAACACTTTTGAAGCCTTTTCACTTGGTCCAAGCCAGGCTCCTTGTTGATACTAGCCAGGAAAGCCCCTCCTTCCAGTCTTGCTCCTTTGCTCCCCTTCACTTCAGCCAAGAGTCCGATTCTCCTGATTCTTCAGTGACTGTCCCAGCTCTCAAGAACACGCCTGTCTTTTCTAGTAATCGCACATAGCATCTCTTTCCCATTAGTACTTTTTTTCCCTTCCCAATATTGGAAGGGGGAGAGTCAGTGAGGATAGGACAAGGTAAGGGGGGGGAGGGAATGTGGGAGGATAGGGCATGAAGCATGAGGAAGAGTGAGCTCTGAGCAACTTTTCTCTAGAGACAGAAGCCATATTCCTTACTCCCCAAACCTGGAGCTTTCTGAGGGCAGAGGCCCATAGGAGATTGGGGTGGGGACCAGAGAAAATGAAGAGGAAGCTAAGGCCTAGGAAGGGATGGGCAAAGGGACAGACCTGGTTTCTCCGTGGGTGAATTCCTAGCGACATTGACATCACCTTGGGATTTGGGGTGGGAAGAGGGACGACCCCCAATTTCCCAAAGATGGGGAAGAGGATCCCCAGCCCAGCTCAAGAATAAAGATTTCCAGGATTACTGGGGAGGGAGGATGGTGGTTAACCTGGTGAATGTGTGTGAGTCTGTGTATGAAGGAGCGTGTGTGAGTGTGCTTGGTGGGCTGTAAGCGCAAGTGTGAGGTGGGGAGTGCGGCGGATAGGACTAGAGGAAGCTGGAAGGGGGGTAGGAGGGGCGGGTGGGAGCCGCGCTAATGGCCTGTCCCGGGGAGGGCTCCGGGCAAATTGCTTTCTTGGCCTTGTCAAACCCGTCCCTGCGAAGCCGGAGCTGCCGCCGCCGCCTGCGGATCCCAATGATTAATCGCCACTAAATGAGCAGATGCGGGCACTGCCCTGGGGGCTGATGGGGGGGAGGAGGTAGGGGATTGGATTATCCGTGGGGCTTGGGGAACTGGCTGGCAGGGACTCCGCTAATTAGCTGGAGGCTGGACCGGACTCTCAGGCCACCCTTGGGGGCCAAAGAAAGGAGGTAGGGAGGAGAGGGAAAGGTATGTAGTCTCCTCTTTGGTCCAATTCCTGAGATGGACAAGAAAGGGAGATGGAAATGGAGAGAGAGAGAGAGAGAGAGAGAGAGAGAGAGAGAGAGAGAGAGACAGAGACACAGAGACACAGAGAGAGAGACAGAGAGACAGAGAGAGAGAGAGAGAGAGAGACAGACAGAGAGAGAGAGAGGTTGGGTTCGATGTCGGCAAGAGACTTCCTACTAATTGGAGCTATTTATACATGAAAGGTGCTGCTACTTCGACAGCTAGTGAACTTATCATCACTGAAAGTCTCCAAACAGTCTGGGTGATGACATTTCTGAGTTGATTCTTACCAGCGCTTAGCATGAGATTCAATGAAGAGAGAATTCCGGAAGAGGAAGAATAACAAAGTGAGGAGGAAGGAGGAAAAGGAGAAGGAGAGAGGAGAGGAACGAGGGATGGGGGAAAGGGAAGGGAAGAAGGGACAGGAAGAAGAAGGTGGAGGAACAGAAGAAGAGAGATGGGGAGGAGGGAGGAAAAGAGAAGGAAGAGGAAGAGGACGAGGGGAGAGAAAGACTAGGAGGAAATAAGAGGAGGAAGAAGGATAGGAGAGAGAGGAGGAAGAGAGGAAGGAAGAGAGGGAAGAAAGAAAGGAGGAGGAAGAGGGAGGGGGAAAGGGAGGGGCAGCTCAGCTTCTGAAGGAAACTTTTAAATCCGGCTCCGTTTCCAAAGGAGATTACGGGAGCCGTGTCCGCGCCGATGCCCGTTGGTCGGTGGACCCAGCTTCGGCTGAGGCTGGGCTGCCCGCCTGCCCGCGCCCGGAGCTCAAAGCGGCTTTGCTCTGCCGAGGGGGAGGCTGGGGGATGGGGGGCGGAGATCTCGCTTTAATCGCTGAAGCCTCAGAAGGCCTGGCTACCAAGTTTCTAGTCTTCCAAAGCTCATAAATTAATCCTTCCCCAGCTCCCTTCCCCTGCCTCTGGCCCATGCCACAGCGACAATGGAGCTGAGCCAGGAGACACTCTTGTACATAAACATACTCACCGTTCCAGGAGCACCCTCAAGGAAACACACTGGGAGATACTGAGACAGACGAAGATACTGAGACATACGGAGACACAAAGACACACTAGGATACATTCACATACTCGGGATTCTCAGACACCCACTGGCAACATCAAATTGATCACAGACATGCATGCACCCCAACAAACAGAAGCCCAGTCTGTCCTCCTCCACTTCCTCAGCATTCAAAGTTCTTAAGACGTTTAAATCATACCATCTTAAACCTGAGTGTTTGAGGAAACCCTAGGCATATGCAATATCCTAGGGGAAATACAATCACACATTCCTCCCCATCATTGGGGTAACAAATAAAAGACTGCAGAGATCCCCCTAAATATCCTCCCTTTACTGGGGCCTAGAACCAAGAGCTGCTTGTCTGGAACCTTCCACATGGAGAGTCCTTGGAGATCTCAGAGCAGGTGGTACTCTTGCCCTCCACCCAAGTTGGCACAAATTCTCCCAGGGCCCAAATAACTGAGGTCTCTGATGATTTCCTCTCCACCTCTGCCTCAATACTCCCAGGACAGCAGCAGGACCTAAAGGTAGAGAAAGGAAATGGAGCCTGGATCAGATCGGTGTGTGTGTGTGTGTGTGTGTGTGTGTGTGTGTGTGTGTGTGTGTGTGTGTAAACATGAAAGGGCCAAGAGTCACCTGTCCAGTTTCCTAATGTTGAACATCCAGGGTGATAACACACAGACATGTGTGTTATCAGTCAGCCTCACTAATACACACTGATATGGCAGTCAGACTCACTCACACACACTGACACACATTGAGGGTCTTAGGTTTGGTGTGGGGTCTGATTCCAAGAGTCAGACGTTCAAAAAAAAGCAGTGAGCACTAGATTCCCGTAGAACTCTCTCCTTCCACAGAACCTAAGGGCTTCAGGGACTTCCTTTTCTTCACTGGACTCTCCCCAAAGGGGGAAAAAAGCTTGTCCTAGAGCAAGGAGATAGCATGAAGGGACACCTGCCCAGAATGCCCAATAGGAAGAGGGAGACCCTCATTCCATCTCATCCCACTTTCCCCCCATACCACCCAAAGACAGGTCTGCATTTCTCCCTGCCCTCCCCCCACCTTACTACTTTTTTTGACTCTAGCTTTAGGCCCCAGTAGACCAGACAAAGCCATGCACAGATACTTGGGGCACTCTACTATAGACCCCCACCCTTCCTCTATCCCCTTCCATAGCCAATCCTTTCTGCTCCAGCCCCAGGCCTTAGTGGATCTCCATTCTCTGGAGTTCAGTGGTAGCTTCACATAGAGGATCTCACCCTAACCCTTCTTCCACTATAGTTCCAAGCATCCCTGTTGTCCTTTCTCAACTGGTTAGTTCTGTACTGTTTGGGAATCATAGATTCCCAGAATCCTTCAGGCATCCTACCTACACTAGCACAGTAATCCCCTCAAAACCACCCCCTGAAATGGTTCAGGGAAGTTATCCACACAGAATTGTATTTCATATATTGGGATCCTGAGAAAAGAGGAGGCTCCCAGTGGTGTTGGATTGAGGGGCAGGTCATGGTTCTGTGAGTGAAGCAACCCTTCCAAAAAGGGTGTGGGACTAATCCAGTACTGCTAAGACCCATAACTGGAGCAAGGAAAAAAGATTGAGTGGAAGAAGGTATAGAAAGGGATAGAATTTGGTAAAGGAAAGGGTCTCTAGTGAACTTCACCAGGAAACAGTACTTGCCTTGGTTCAATATTTTTATTGATGAGTTGGATAAAGATATAAGTAGCATGCTTATCAGATTTGAAGAAGGCACAAAGGTAGGAAGGATAGTTAAAACAGAGGATAAAAAGATCTCCATGATTAGATGAGCTCAATTAAGTTGGAGCAGAACAGATCTCAATGTAAAGTCCTTCAACTGGGTTCAAAAAATCATATCACTAGTACTGAATGGGGGAAGTGTGACTAGTCAACTGTTCCTGTGAAACAGATCTAGGGAGTTGGAGGTGGGGGGAGGGAAGGAGATTTAGTAAACTTCCAAGAAAGTAATGTGAATTCAGGCTTCATTAAGATAGACACAATGTCCAGGAACAAGTAGGTGGTAATACCCTTGGTCAGAACTCAATTGGAGCATGTCCAGAGGAAGGCATCTAGAAGAGAGAGGACCTACTATCTGAGAACCTACCCATTCACGGAACCGAAACAGTTTAGTCTGGAGACAGGAAACTTGGGGGTGGGGGAGGACACAAGGGCTTTCTTCAAGTGTCTGAAAGGCTGTCATGTGGGGGAGCAATCCAGCTCACTCTCTTCAGAGCCTGAAGCAGAGGAGTAGGGGCAGTTGGGGAGGGGAGGGGGGAGATGGCAACAGAGGCTGGATGTTAGGAAAAAGTTTCTTCCATTTAGAGTAATACTTGGGGCACTATACTATAGACCCCCACCCTTCCAGTGGGAGAGACCCACTGGAAGGCTTTAAGCAAAGGCTGGATATAATAATAATAGATTAGATCACTAAGGGGTTCTTGCTCAGGTAGGGGGTTAGATTAGATCCCTCAGATCGAAGGCTCTTCCAATTCAGCTTCTTTGTGGAGGTAGGCTGGGGCAGAAGATGAGAATGGTTGCTCTGATGGGCTCCCATTCCTTCTCCAGAGCTTGAGGTTTGCTTAGAACACACTCCCACCATCTCATTCTCCATGGAACTCTTCAGCTTCCACTGTAGTCCTATGGAATCCCGAGGTGAATCAATCAAGCCCTTCTCAATGCTTCTTCCTCTGCCATCTCTGAGGCTGTCTGCTGGGCCTCAGTCTTAGCTGGTCACAGATTTCCCCTAGTAATGGTGGGAGAGGGGCTTTGTCTCCCAGTGGATCCTGGGTCAGTGGTGAGAGGCAATGTGGAAAGGGAGGCCCTCCTTCTGACTACAGCCTCCTCCTCTATGCACCCCCCCCCCAATCCTATTTGTCCCTGCACCTCCCCTCAGTCCCTTCCCTCCCTCCCTCCCCCAGTCTCTTGCCCCCTCTTTTCCTTCCCCCTCAGCCCCCTCCGTGCAGAAGTTAAATTAAATGGTACTTTAAAAAGCCCCCTCCCTCTCCCCCTCCTTTCTTGTCCCTTTAATTCGGGTCTAAACGGTTTTGCTTTGGGAGAAGAATCTGGGGAGGGGGAAAGAAAGAAAGAAGAAAAATCCTTCCCGAAGAGAAGAGAAGGGGAGAGAAGAGAAGAGAAGGGTATTATTGCCCTAATCCTCTTAGGGCCGTCAGTGCAGACGGGCCGGCGGGGCTGAGATGGCCAGTGGCCCTTGCCGTTCCCATCCTCCGTGGGGCGGGGCTGAGGCAGCGGCTGCGAATGCAGCCTGGCCCCCTGGCCCCCTCCCCGTCCTTCCTTCCGTCTCCTCCATCGTCCCTCCACTTTTCCCCTTCCTCCCCCGTCTGTGTCCCCTTTTCTCTCTCCACAGCACACAGATGCACAGTCACATAAGGTCACACACACAGGCACAATGACACACAGAGCTCTTTCCTGGGGCTCAGAGAAAATCTGAAGAGCAAATACTATCCCTTGCCCCCGCCCTGAGGGGCCCTGGGTCGATGCTGTGACCTGCAGGCTTCCCAGGTCTGGGACACCCAGGCATGTTCGAAGACAGGTAGTGAATCTCACTACCCAGCACACTCAAGGCATGAGCATTCTCCAGTTTCACGCACTGGAATGAGGCCCCAGACACATACCGTTACATACATTCCCAGAATAGTGTCTCGCAGTCAGACAGAGGCCTCCTCAGTCACACACAGACATACTAGCACACAGTCACACATACCGTCACACAACACACAGAGTCACTGTGTTTCCACCCTATCCTCCCTCCAGGCCGCACACCGAATGATCCCAAGAGACCGACCACGCAAAAGGCCACCGCTCCGCTGCTGCCCGCAGGTTTGCGGGTTGGGCCAGTGACCTCTGGCCATCCCTTCCAGGCCAGTCTTGCTGATCTGGCGCAGATGGGAGGCTATGGCCCAAGGGTGGAGCCGCTCTTCCCTTCGTCCCCCTGCTCTTCCCCCAGACCCGCTGCAGCCTCTAAGCTCCCCTGCCCCAAAGCTTCCCCTGGGGGGCTAGAATTAGTGGCTTTGTCAATAGGCCCTCAGGCCGGTCCCGCGACGACCAGCCCCATCTGCCTGTCCGGGGCTTAAGAACGGGTCAGGCCTGTTCGACTGCAGGCCTTTCGGTCTCTCGGAGTGGACACAGGTGCGTCTTTGGCCTCTCTGAGCAATAGGTGCGAGCGCCTCGGTACATGTGAACTAGCGTGAGTCCGCGCCGGGGCCTAGCCGCTTAGAGTCCCCGTGTGAACGAATCTGTTCGTATGTCAGTACATGGCCTTGTGTGTCCACGAGTCATTGTGTGACTCCTGCTCAAGGTGTCGGCCTTACACACCTCCAAGACTCTCTTCTGGGGCCTCTTGCGGAGCTCAGGAGGAAGTCCAGAGCTGGGGGGAGGGATGTGCCAGGTCAGAGACCCAAGCTGCAGGCCCCACTTCCTTGCCTTCCTAGCGGACTGAGGGCCCTGGATACCTGGACAAATCTTGGAAGGGGCACGTACGGAGCCCCTGCACGTTGGCCCCCCTCTTCAGTCTATGGCCCCCATCTGCCTCCTTGCTCTGCTTTCACCCGGCGGAGTAGGAACATCTGAGCCAGCCTGGCCGGACCAGTAGTGGTTGGTGCAGGAGGTGGGGGTGGGGTAGGGAAGAGGGTTAGCTTTATGGCAGTGGCTCAAAGCCATACGTGTCCCCACCTGCGTCCCCTCCGACTCCTCAGGACTCCGCTGCCGCCTCACAGGCAGGCTCCCAGCAGCAAGTTCCCTCCTAGTCCTTCTCATCCCCATGTCCTCCTTCTAAATGGCCAACCCCACAGCTCCCTTGTTAGCAAAGTCCCTCCCAAATTCCGTCAGCCTGGGCCCCTTGGGCTTACAGAAACAGCTCCAGAGTTCTTTTCCTCTGCACCCCCAGCACTGCCCTCATCCGCTCCTCCCCTCAGCCGGGCTGGAGCCTCCTTCTTAGGGGAGAATTATTTTTACCTGCGAAGGTTTGGGAGGGGTAAAGGGTGGGGAGAAGGAGCCAGGAGCACTGATTGACAGGTGGCGGGGCCATTGGGGAGCTGAGGGCTTTACTGGGCGCTGGGACAATAGCCTTTTAAACACCCTCCTGGGCTCCCCACCTCTGTCTGTGGCAGAGGTTGCGGACCCAAGCACAAGTTGAGGGGAATTGGGGCCCGGGGAGAGCAGCAAGGAAGAGGAGGAGAAGGAGGAAAAGGAGGAGGTGGAGGGGGTGGTGGAAGAGGAGGAGGAGGAGAAGGAGGAGGAGGAGGAGGAGGAGGAGGAGCAGCAGCAGCAGCAGCAGCAGCAGCAGCAGCAGCAGCAGCAGCAGCAGCAGCAGCAGCAGCAGCAGCTGTGGTGACGGTAGCAACACTGCCCGCCGCGGTAGGAAGAGCAGATAAACGGCTGCAGAGCGGGAGATCACTGGCACCGCACCTCGCCCCAGGCGTCCTCAGCACCCCCACATGCCCTGCCTGTGTTAAACAGCAGGCTGCAGCCCTCTGGCCCGGGCTCGCGGAAGCTGCGCGCGGTGCTCACCCGCTGAGGTAGGAGGGCACCAGCTCTCTAGGGCTAGGTGCTGGAGGAGGGGTAGAGTCCCCCGGGGAGGGAGAGAACCTCGAAACCCCTACCAAGAGCTTCAGCAATGGGTCCCTGGCCGACTGAGCTGGGAGGGAGCATGGAACACTGTTGAAAGTTTTTCAAAGCTCTGAATGTCGTAGTCTCAGCTTCGCAGGGTACACAGACAGCATATTCGTGGAGACTGGGGATGGTGGGATGTACATACACAGAAAAAAAGAGAAAAAAGGGGGGAACGCGGAGAAACAGACAGAAAGAAACAGACGAGAGTCAGAGACACAGAGAAAGAAATAGAAAAGGGAGGTGAGGTGGGAAGCAAATGAGAGAGAAAGAGAGAGAGAGAGAAGAGAAGAGACCAGGGACCCAAATGCGTAAAGCCACTTGGAGTCAGATCGGGGGTCAGAAGGACAAATATATTCGAGTTCCCCACGGTTTGGTGTCCCTTCCTACCTCCCTCCAACCTTCCGCCCTTCCCTTTTCCTCTTTTCCTCCCCTACCTCACTCTCGTACCCTTCACTTGGACTGGAGTTCCTGTGTCCTGAGCTCCTGCCGAAGGCAACCTGGGAAAGGGCAGTGAGTTCAGCTAAGTCGCATCTCGCTTTAGAGGAGCCCGGTGGGAGACTGGGAGAAGGGGCAGGGAGTGGGGGCAGATAACTACGAGACATGAGTCCCGGGAGGAACAAGAATCATCCAGATTTCTTGTGGAGGGAGGGGATAGAAGAGAGAGGGAGAAGGTACGGAGTCTGGTTTGGACTCTGCGTGCCTTGCTCCTGTCTCTAGCCTTTGGGGCCCCATGCGGCCAAAAAGTAGCAGCCTCTCCCGTCAGTGTAGACCAAGACCAGTTCGTTCCAGCAAGACTTCTGTTCTTCTTCCCACCGTCCCTCCTTCTCCCAGAGAGCAGCCTTGGGCTGACACGGAGTTTGGTTCTTCTCGTAGCTCTTTCCCTGTTCGTACGAATAATCCAGTTGGTAAGCTCCTCGCATCGCCTATGGCGACCTGCGTAGACCTGCTCAGAGTTGAGTGGCGTCAGGCTGCTGGTTTCTGGCCAGTTAGCCCGAGCTCCCGGAATTCGTTAGGTTCTTGATTGTCTTGGACCCGGATCAGACGAGCTGCGTATGCAGCCCTACAGCTCCGAGCTCCTGTTTCTTTTCCTTGCTCACAGCTCTTGGTTTCGGAGTCGGGTTCTCCGGCAGCTTCCCCTCCCTCCCCAGGACAGTGCACATCAGCCGAAAACTCTCCCCAGGACAACCGGGGCCGAGCTGGGGATAGGGACTGAAGTCCTGGGGACCGCCCACGGCCCATCCTAGGACTGGGAAATGAGGTCGGGATCCGGAAAGATGGAGGTTCAAAAGTGGACCGAGAGGGGAAAGAGATTAGCTATGTCTGAGGCCGAGGCCGTAGTGGATGTAGAGAAACGGAGGGCCACTCCACACAGAACAGAGTCAGGACTTAAGGACGAGGACCGCTTCTTGGATCGGGGAGGTTACAAGTCTAGGTCTGAGGCCCCTTGGAACCTGGAGAAAGGAAAGAGGATCTGGAAAATAGTGTGTGTGTGTGTGGGGGGCGGGAACAGGGCTCGGACTGAGCCTAGACTGACCTGGGGAAAGGGACGGGAGTCAAGGGACTGAACCTGGGGAAAAGCAAGGCATCTGAGACTCGGAGGCAGAATCTAAGACTAGGCTGAGGTACAGGAGACCAGGTTTCTACAGTTATGGGACTAGCTTAAGAAAAGTGAGGAGAGTTGTCAGGAGTGAAGTTAGGGGGGCAGGAACATGTGGCAGGGATAAGGAGAGGGACCAGACTCTGGGGCTAGGGTCAGCTTGGGTCGCAGCTCCGGAGTTCAGTCACCGACCTGGGGCTGGGGCTTGGCTGAGTCTCACCAAAAGGTCAAGAGTTCCTGGGAATAGGGATTGAGTTTATGAAGAGGTGCTGAGGCGAGGACAAGCCAGGGGAAAAAAAGCAGGGAAAGAGCAGGGGTTTGAGCAAGGAAGAATTCCGAGCCAGGCTCCGGCTGCCAAAAAGAATGCAAGTCCCTGGGACAAGAGACACTGGCCTTTCAGGAGTATGGAAGTTTTTCCGAAACTCACAATCCTAAATGAAGGGTCGGGAAAGAATCACCTGTTCTGACTGGGGATCGAGGGGTGAGGGTTTGGGTGGGGCCTGGGGCGTCCTCGGCTACCGTGGTACAACACTACAGATTTCCCTAGTTTTCAGCCGAACTCTGAGAAAGAAGGGTGGAGTGAGACGCAGGTCGGCACCTAGGAGTTGGGCCAGGTTTGCAGTGGCGGTGAAGGGTAAGGGTCCTATTCCATTTTCCCTCAAAAATTCAAGATTGGGGAAGAGGGTGCTAACAGGTCACAATAGGCAGCGATTTCCCGACAAGAATACGGTGAGAAAGGGTGTTCCCTTGACTCTGGCCATCAGAACGGGACTACTTTCGCTTTAACGAAGTATGGTGACACTTGTTTTTGCCTATGCTTGTGCCTTCTCTCTTCTTCGGAACGGAAATTAGACATTAAGCATCCGTGGGATGAAGAAGGCCTTCAGCCCTGACCGCTCTCGGGTGTGTTCCTGTGTGAGTTTATGTGTGTGTATAGCAGGGCTCCCTCCCTTGGTCTGAGAGAGCGAAGGCTTCCCAGGGCTGCTCCAGGGGAGATTGGCGCCTCGCAGGTTTCCGAGTCAGAGTCTGGCAGGGCGCAGGAATTGGATGAACTGGGGATCAAGAATCATAGCGAGAGAAGGGCGCAGAGTCAGTGTGGTTGGGGACAGACTCAAGTGGACTCTTCTGCTTTTGCACCCTGGTTGGTTTACCCGGCGCCCTCAGGAGAGCCTGAGGAGGAGCTTCGGGTTTGAGGGATCTTTCGTTTTCTCCTAAGGAGTTTTCTCTCCTTCACCAACCCAAGTTCCAGTTCGCCAAGAATTCGTACCCTTGACGCACTGACCTTGGGTGGGTTCGAGACCAAGTTTGTGGGGCGTAAGAAGGATGCTGGTTTTCGGTCAAATGAGGTTCTTATCCTCCCTGCACCCCCACCTCGCTGGGATCTCTTCGGACTTCGGAGATAGCGGCAGAGACCACACTTGGACCCAATTTCGGCGGCCGAAATCAAGCGGAGAATTTAGTGCCTTGTCCCAACCAATCTACTGCATGGAGATGGGGCGGTAGTTTTCTAGGGGCCGAATTCTCTTGTTTGGAAGTCCGTCTGGATCGAAAGGTCCCGAGAATAGGCTCAATTCCTTTTCCCAGTATCGGTGTACTGGCAATGCCTCCGAAGGTCCCCGCTGTCTTAAGGGCTAGAGCTAGGGAGCGGGCCTAGGGAGCGGGAAAGAACGGTTGTGCAAAGAGCCTGAAAACTAATTCTCTTCCCCTCCCCTTCCCAATTTCCTGTCTGCCATTTCCCATCACCCTCCATCCAGGACTTCCCCTCCTAAGGCATGTCACCCGGTCAGGTCGAGACTGAAGACTCCCCAGGAGACAGAAGAGAAGCAGGTCGAGGTTCCTCGCCCTCCTTTAGGCCCACACACCTCTCGTCAGCTTCCTCAGAGAAATTGGTTGGGTTCCCCTCCTCTCTCCAGTATTTCTCAACCCAAGTGTCTGGGGGTGAGAAGAAGTCCCCAGTAACCTGGTCCAGACCTCTTACCTAGCACACGCTTACAGCCCAAACCACAGCAGATTCCCTCTCCCCAACAAAAAATACCCACTCTAAGATACCTATAGCACTCATATTAGTAATATACCCTCACAAACGCCACTCGCTATATAGACCCACGCTATACAACCAGCCTTACACACTCAGTACCCACAGAAACCTACAGACTCACAAGGACTCTCGCACATTCCAAATCCCACCTCCCACCCTACAGACACACCCTCTTGCTCTACCTCCCTCTATCCTTCTTTCCCTCATTCACATAGCACGGGTTAGAGATTTCTCTCTCTCTCTCTCTCTCTCTCTCTCTCTCTCTCTCTCTCTCTCTCTCTCTCTCTCTCTCTCTCACACACACACACACACACACACACCAGAAAGTCCAGCTAAAGCCCAAAAGTTTTTTCCTGAAATGCACTTTCTTGAAGCCCCACTAAGTTCCTTTGTGTCCAAGCCATAAAATGGTTCTTACTCGGAGTTTCCTTCTCGGCTTGGTCAGCACAGCGGCTTGGGAACTTTGGAACCTGACCAGGGGAGGGGAGGTGGGGGTGGGGAGGAGGGGCGAGGTGGTCCCCAGCGGTTTACTCCGAAACTTCTCACCTTTGTTATCTTTATTACTTAAAACCTTTGGAAGAAGTGTGCTCGTCCTCACTCCTTGGGCTAGAGCTGCAGCCGCCCCAGTCCCTCTGGGCTCAGTGTGCAGAGCCAGCCTACCTCCACACCAAAGTGGAGGCGGCTTCCGGACCAGAGAGCCCATCCTCTCTTACGAACCAGTACTGCCACAGCTGAGGCTACCTTCCAGAGGACACCGGGGAGCTGGCCTGGGTTTTAGACCGCAGGAGGCGGGTACCGCTGATGCTATCCCGGCTGAGCAGGGCTGGACGTTTGACCTCAAGTGGCGAGCGCGGCGGCAGATAGCTTCTGAGCAGGACGGAGGGCACAGCTACGGCTCTAGGTGCTAAGCGGCCCTGGGCCTCTGACCTTTGGTGGTTGGTGCAGCTGAGCCTCTCCGGACTAAGCTGGGCAGGACTCGATACTGGCAGTTGGGTCAAGGTTCCTACTCGGAGGTGGGAACTATTGGAGCTCTGGTTAAGGGAATGCAGGCTTCAATAGAGGACCCCAAAATCCACGTGGTCTCGCCACTAAGAGGGATCAGTAGGTCCGGGCCACCTTGATCCTCAAAATAAGAGATACAAATGATTCTTTTAATTTCAGGTTTCAAGTGCCACCCCCATCCCAGTCCAAAATTCCCGAGAAGCCCCTCGTCTGCCTGTGCGTTCTAATCAGTCCCACTGCTAGTTTGATAATCCTTTGTAGTGATGATTTCCTCTCCCATTTATAGAGTGCAACCGGCCGGAGTGGTGGGGCTGAGGAGGAGAGTGGGCACAATAAGACATTTGAAGGTAGAGCATTTCGGAGAGCCAGAGCTGCGGACCACAAGTCTCGAACTGGGGGGCAGGGAAGGAGCAATTATGGGGAGTGGGAGAGATCGTCACGTAGGGGGAATGAATTGGCGACTGGCGAGAAGTATTCGGGGTTTGGGGTTGGGGTGGGGAGTCTAGGCCTCCTTCTCCGACCGGACCCCTTGAGGTCAGAGAGACTGACTGATCGATGGGCTGCAGGCCCGCGGACGGCCTCAGATTAAGAGGTCTCTGAGGTCCAGCTTGTTGGGAAATGCGGCTTTCCAGGCCAGCCGAGGGACACAGCGGCCCAAACCCGGGAGCTAGACAATGGTTCCTTCTCTCCCTGACACCCAAGTTCACACACATACATACACTGGTACAATTGCGCGAGCGCGCGCGCGCACACACACGCAAGCATGATCACACATCGGATCTCTGGACACAAACACATACACTCCCAGGTTCCTAGACGGATTCACAAAAGTATGGCCTCACACACACTCCCACATTCGGGAAACGCATAGACCTCGACATTCTCATGGACACAGATATAGAAAGGCACACACTTGAACACAAACAGGTACAAACATGCAGGCACACATCGATACACCCAGATAGATACACTCAGAGATAGACCTCCCCGCCCTACCCCCTTTCCCAGACCCGCAGACCAGGCCTTCTAGAGACGTCTCTTTCTTGCGGTGGCTGGGCCAGTGGGGCTTGGGATTCTGTTCTTTTTTCCTTTCCCTTCTCCACCGCTCCCCCTCTCGTGGCTAGGCGCCCTGCCCTGGGGGCCCCCATGTAAATGACCGCAATAAATATCTAATCAGGGCCCGGGGCAATGAGGACTAGATCTGGGAGTGTGGGAGCAAACCCATTAATAGAGGCAGTGAAAGCAGTCGGAGAGGGGCGGGGGAGATGCGGGGAGGCTGGACACCTGAGTCCCGGTTTTAGCTCTGTCCCTGACCCACTGTGAGCCCTTATCCGCCTCCTTCCCTCTTAGGTCCTCAGTTTCCCCTTCACAGGGACTCTGAGCTATATGCCGCAGGCTTGTGGGGCGTAGGGTGTGCTGGAGATGAAAACACCCAGCCTCGGTTTACAAGGGTCCAGCTTGTACCATCCCAGTGCACTTCCAGCTTCGGCTGTACCCCCAATCTATCCTACACTTACGCTTTTCTGTCTTTTCATCTCAGGCTTATTGTCTCTGTTTCCCTGTCTCCTTTCTTTCTCCTGGTTTCTTCGTCAAATAGTAGGCGCTTAATAAATGCTTAGTGTTGTATTGATGAACTATTTTTGCCTATGATTTTCAGTGTCTCCTTCTCTGGTCCCTGTCTCTGTCTCTGTCTCTCTCTGTAACTAATTCCTCCTCTATCTCTGCACCTCTCCAGTTCTCTGTTTCTCTCTGTGTCTCTGGTGTACTCTTTGAGTCTCTTTTACAGCTCTCTCGTCTGTCTTCCTGCTTCTGTGTCTACTCAAGTGGGCCCTTGTCTGACCCGAGATCTCAGGGTCTCTTGAGAATATTCGGCACTCCGGCGGCTGCAGAAGGGATGGGATTCGGGTTCCTAGATTCCCACCTAACTGTCCCAGTCTTATCAGGGACTGACTGGGACGCTATCGTCGAAGGGTTAGGCTGAAAAGCGGCTGCATCCTCCGGCTCTCTGCACCCCGCTGCCCTCACACCCCACATTGATTCCGGTGGAGCAGAGAGGTTGTGCCCTGCCCCCATCCACTGTGTCTGTTCCTCATTTTGTCTCTTTGTCTCTACGTTGTCTCCCGCCTTCTGACTTGTTTCTTTAATTGTCTCCATTTCTTCCTCTCCATCTCTTGGAACCTGTGAACCCGAGTCTCTCTGAAGCTGTTTCTGTATGTCACTTGGTTTTTATGCGTCTCTCAGCGCAGTTTCCAGCCTTCTACACCCCCTTCCCTAACATCTCCAAGGCGGCGTCTTGACCAGTGTATGTTTTTCGTGGATCTTTCTCCCAAGCTTTCTCTTAAAATTCCTCCTTGTCTCTCCCAGTTGTCTGCCTTTCTTGTGCGCCAGTTTCTCCAGGAATGTCTTAGTCCGTGTTCAGGAGGCATCTCTGCGTCAGGGTGAGTGGTGGGCTCTTTCCCTCCGGCCACTGAACTTTAGGTTTCTTTCTATTGAGTTCACCTCTCGCCTTCTCCCTGAGTCTCTGTCTCTTTCCCTCAGTCTGTCTCTGAGTCTCTCTTTCTGTTTCGGCCCCCTTCCATTACTCTCTTTCTCTTTTCTCTGCCTCCTTTCCTCAAGTTCAATCTTAGTCTCGGTCTCTCAGTTTCTCTGTCTCTGTCTCCAGCTGCGTCTGTTTCTGGAATGAAGAGGAGAGTCAGGCAAGCTACCCAGTTAATCCGGTGCGTGTAGACAGGGGGTCTGATCAGCCCGCCCCAGGAAGTTTGGGATGGACATTATCCGGATAATTAGCTCAGTCTTACGCTCCACACCCCCCCCCCCGCTCCCCCCCACCAGTCGTATTTCGCTGCTTTTCTAAACTCGCCTCAGGTTTTCCGATTGTCCGATGCTGGGGTCTGTGGAGGTGCATATACCTTTCACATACGTTTCTTTCCATTTCAGTACTGAAAACTGAGGGCCGTATAAACCAGAGAGGGGTGGAACGGTGAAGAGGGACTGGGCTGGGCTGGGAGCAGAGGCTGGGCCCAGTTCGCACCCTAGCATCCACCCCCACTGGCCCGCCCCATTAGCCGCGGGGAGCTAATTACCCCAATTAGGAGGCTGATTTATAATTAATGGCTCGGACCGAGTGATAATTGGATGTTAATGGATAACTGGCCCTGTGGGGGAGGGGAGCTCCAAGCTTTAGGCCCGGAGCGGGATCGGCCTCAAGCTTGAGCTGCCCACTGCAGCACTAGCCCCCGGACTGGCCCCAAGCCGCCCGTAGCCGAAAGAAAATTAATCTGTCATTAGCGGGTGCTAAGAGAGGAGGGAGGGCAAGCGGAGGGAATGGCTGTGGCAGCAGAAGAGCGTAGCCCGGAGGGTGCCCAGTCCAGCTGGGTTCTAGCCAAACCTTTTCCAACAGCCTCTCCTCACCTTAGACTCCAAGAGTCCCACTCTCTCGTCCACAGCCCCTACTGCTCATCTGTGGCAGGCCAAGTGGTCACGTGGGAAGAGCAACTGTGACAACAGAAGCCCTGGGTTCTAATCCTATCCACCCCTAACTCTCCTTGGGTGACCTTGGACAAATGATTTAGCCACCCGGGGCTTCGGTTTCCTCATCTGTAAACGAGAGGAAAGGTCGAACTAGACGGTTTCTTAAGTTTCTTCCAGGTTTAAATCTATCATCTCTCTCCCTCACTCTTAGGGCCCCCTACCTTTTACTCAGTTTGAACCTTTCCACAGCACCTTTTTCTCCCTCCCCCACATAGGCTGTCCCATCTCCCTTCCTAAGAAGTGTTTCCTATTTCCTATGCCTCCGGCTGCGCTGCCTCAGTCCTTGGCCCCACCCCTACCTCTTTGGACACGATACTTGTGTCTTTCCTTCTTCACTCACCTTTGTCGTTTATACACAATTCTTCGTCTCCTGTCCTCTCTGGGCTTTTCATGTGTGTGCTCAGGGAATGTAGACTCCAAGGACATCAGTCAGAAGGCGACCTATTTGTTCTTATTATATAGTAACAGGCCTGGGGCTGGGATTTCGTTGATGTAGGGAACTCCCAGATGAGGTTACACCTTTCACTAATTCAGGAAGGCACAGTCTTTGCAACTTAGAGAGTTGGCTGGGGCTGTGGGACTTTTAGTGACCTGCCCAGAGTCACACAGCCAGGATGTGTGAAGCCAGATGTTTCTGACTTCAAGGTAGGCTACCTCTATTAGATAGGTTATATTATGCTATGGATAAATATATCCATATTGGATATGTATGAATAAATATAATAGTGGTAACAAAGATTGTTCTTCTTAATAGTAATACTAATGGTCACACCACAATATGTCACCCATTTCTTTGTGGCTTAGGTTCAGGCTCTCCTCTGTAGGTTCCCAAACACAGCCCTGGGAAGGAAGCCAGGCAGACAGAATCTTGAACCTTCCTATGAGGGAGTAAAGAGTTATTGAATTCAAGAGAGCTTTAACAGGGACTTGTCCAGGGTTACAAAACTAATTTATTTCTGTGCTAGGATTTGAATTCTGAGTTCTGCCTCTGAGCCCACTGCACTAGCCTGTTTCCTCAGCTGTCCCCATAGTATGACCAATACAAGAGCCTAATAGGCTCCAGTGAGAGAGAAGGAAGCAGAATAAAGGATCTGTGAACCATGCTATTCCGTGCTCTGGCCAGACCTCTACTGAAGGATTGAGGTTCCCGTGGTTGCTACATTTTAGGAGGAAAATTGACAGACTGACTCTTCCAAAGTCATCCAGTGTCAGTTGTGACCTGGGCTCTTGCAGGCTATGCCAGCAACTTACATGCTTCAAGTATGGGCCCAGGGACAGGCAGACTACGTCTGTCAATCAGTGCCTCAAGGTATTAACCAGAGGTAGGTTGATCACTGAGTCCAAATTCTATAGCAGCTGAGAGACAGAGTCGTCTAAGAAATCCACACTGTTTAGACTGTCTGAACATATGTTAATTTAGCTAGTGGTACTCAAAATAAGAGATTTTGGTCCAACAATCAATCAGTTAGCTTTTGGATGAACTGAAGCACACAATACTGACATTCTTTCTATAAATGTAGATTCTGAATGACTCCCTCACAAGTGGACTCCAAGAAAAGTGACCCCATCTGCAAGGTACTCTGTGGGTCTATATTTACTCAAAATTGTAGCTTATGAGATCATATTTTCACTCAGAGGTCACAAGTAGTTCAAAGAAAAAGCATTTAATGATCTAGGTTAAGTAGGCAACATTATGCTAGACTCCTGCTCTGCCCTTCCCTGGTCTATAGATCTGGGTCCTATTCTCCCACAGATAAACACACTATCAGTGAGAAGATCAGATACATACAGGGCCCCCAAATTTGGAACACACATGTAAGAATAGCTTTGGTGATTCATGGATGATAATGCCTTTGGGTGGAGTCATTGTGCTCTGTCAACAAACAGAGGGGTTACCTCTCCCCCATAAGAGGACTTGGCTCCATTTCTTTTCTTTTGTTCCAATTAAAGAAAAGCTAGTAGCCCAGAGGTTAAGCTTCAACTCTTATTTATTTTAAATGTTTTACTGAAGTACTTTTTTCTTTTTATAAAAACATTATCACTTCCAATGACCCCCGAAACACTTTCTTGTATAAATAAATACAGTTAGACAAAAACAGATCATTAACCTGACCAAATCACATTTGAAAATGTATGCCTCATTCTGTACCTATAGCTCACCACCTCTCTGTCAAGAGGCATTCTTCTGAAGTCATGATTAATCACTGCTTTGATGAGACTTCTGAAGACTTTCCATTGTTTTCCTTTCCATTATTCTGTAGATCATGTCCATTGTTCTAGAGGTTCTGCTTTCTACACTATGCATCACATAAAGCTATCTATGATTTTTTCATATTTGGCAATTTTAACAGTGTAATAATATTCCACTGAGTTCTTATACTACAACTTGTTCAGTCATTTCTATATTGTTGAACATCCCTGTTCTAGTTACTTGTGCCTTTAAAATCAGTTTCTTATAAATATTTTTGTACATATGTGACCTTTTTCTCTGCCCTTGACTCACTTGAGGTATATGCTTAGTTGTGGCATCAAGGGATCAAACAGCATGAACAGTTGAGTGAATTATTATTTTTTAGGATCTCCAGCTCTTTTTGAAAGGCAGAACCTTTCACACCCAGTCAATAGACTAGAGAAAAGAAGTTTTTCTGCTCCATAAGGAACAAAGCCTGACATATATTAGAAGTTAAGCAGTTCTGGAACACAGAACAACCATGTAGCTAATTAGAGCTATAGACCTTTATACTGTCTTTTGGAATTATTTTCTTCTGCTAGTAGCACACATATTCCCACTCCAAGTCTCTCTCTGACTTATGATTAGAAAGTACTCTTTAACCTCAGTCAATTCATGACTGAATTCCTTCTCAAATATAAAGGACTGGGTGGATCTGAAATACTGCAGCTTTCTTTCATGTGCCAAAATAATCTCTGAATTTGCCTTGAAAATGAGAAAGAACTAAAAAGGCACTACCCTCTACTTCAAAACTTCCCTCTCTAAATTCTTACCTTTCCTATGCCAGAGTGATCATCTACATGTGTCTGGGGGTTTAAGCCACACTTCACAACTGAAAGAAAAACCTATAAGAGTTGCAGTCAAGTGAAAGGGTCGTTCACAAGTAAAGGACTTGGGGGAAGTCAATTTCTTTATGCATTCAAAGGCAACCACAAAACATTGCTTCATGGATTCCTTGATTAGTCCATCTTATAGTGCTTGTGCCAAGCATAAGCAAAAAGATGGCCATTAAGATGATTGCACTAGCCCTTTGGGCTGACATCTGATACAAAGAGTGAAGAGGGAGAGAACTGGAAAAAGAAGTTGTCCAGAGCCTCCAAAATATAGGAAAGTCCCATTTGGGAAGAAGAAATTAAGTCAAGACTTGTAGGTTACTCAGAAGTCTCAAACCTTTCATAGATGGGTATTTTCTTAGAGGGGAATCAGAGTGTGTTGGTCCTGGTAAACCCCATTATCAATGGCATTTATCAAGTACCCACTCTGTGCCAGGCACTAGGCTGAATGCTGGAGATAAAAATCCAAAGAATGAAACAATCCCAATTCATAAGGAGCTTAAAGTCTAATGGAAAAGACTACAAGGGCAGGTATAAGTGTAGACAATCCAAATGCACCCAGATAGCATCTCTTCAATATTATGACCAATCTGTGGTCTTAGTAATTCCCTCTCTCAGTATGGCTCAATGCATCTATATCTTTTCAGTCTTTGTGATTCTTATTAATCAATTAGTCAGCATGTTTATCAAATACCCAGTGTGTATCAATCATTGTGTGGATTGCTGAGGTTAGAAGGCCCATGTTCTTCTAAATGTCCTTCATAGAAAGTTCACTGTACGTGCTTGGGCCTTTCCTCAAAGTTTTTCTACATTTCTACATCAGTGGTGTCACCTTCTCACCTGTGCCTGGCCCACTTCCTATTCCAGTTATATGTGACCTCAGTATATCACTTCTTCCATTTCTGACATACAAGTGATTTTTGGCAATACTCCATTTCCCCTTAGGGTCACTCATAACTTCAGTTCTTTGACAAGATAAATGAATGAAAAAAATTATTAAATACTTCTGTGACAAGATTTATAGTAATCCACCATTACTAAGAGACCATTTGTGTTGATGGAGGCAGAGTAGAGTAGTTAGCTTGGGTTTAAGGTTTAACCTCATTTATCCTGAAAAATGCTGAGTAATTTCCTCAATAATCCAGCCTGCTATGTTGCTTTTAATCAATTCTGGGTCCAGCTCATTATCTCTCAGTAATGTTTGTCCTAGATATGTGTACTGGTAGACTAACAAATGGATTAACCATTCAACTGAATATTGTTGTTTGGATGGCTGCCATTTTTCATCCATTTATGGTTCTTGGTGAGTGGACCCTGTAGGGTCCTGCATCTTGTTGTCATTGGCATGATATTATTTGGAGATTCTCATCATCTGTAGAGAATTCCTCTTTCCTCTGAACATTGTAGGAAGTAACCAGGATAAAATTGAACATCTTTGTCATATCACATCTCCCTATTTCGTGCTTTGCCTGATGGTAGTCAGAAGGCTGCTGAGTCCAATTATCTCTCTTTTTCTTTCATTTGCTAGTGAATTTTGTATGACCTTAACACGTGTAGGATGGGCTCCTTGTTGGAGGAAAGCTTTAAAGGTAGAATTTGGTTATATAAAGTTCATTTTTGGGGGTAGTTAATGAACAAAAGTACAGTTGAATGCTATATTCACTAGATTTTTCTGTCAGTTGTGTGACTGTCATAGTATGGCCTGCTCTAGAGAATCATTCACAAGAGCCTTTCTATCATCAAGGATGCCCATACTTTCATCAAGGAGGCCCTTGATACATGTGTAGATCTTTCTCACAAAGATTTTCTAATGACCTGCCTTGGGAGGTGATGGGTAGCTTGTTCCCTTCAATGAAGCTTTTCAGACCAGGACTGAATAATCAGTCATTATGTCTTGTGGAGATTCTCTTTGGGGTACGGGAACAGAACAGAGCTGAAGTCCCTTAGAACTCTGACATTAATTCTGAGATGATAAGTAAGTTCACAGGTTGATAGATATTAATAAACTCTCAGTTAATCTTTTTGGAGAGTAATATTATCAGCATTTCCTCTCTTTCTTTTAGCATCTTCTCATCCCTAAGAAAAATGGTAAGATAATCCCTCATATTTGTAGGTCCTGTGCCAAGCTTACCGTAGACCTGCTTTCTGCCTCCTTTGCTGTTTTATGAGGATATACTGCTAATAATTTCCTCCATCGTGTTTTGAAAATGAATTTGTACCTTAAATTGGTATTGCCCTTGGATGCCTTGTCTCTCTTGGCAGGTGGATCAATGTCTACTGACAAAAAATAATTTCTAGACATTACCTTAACTTTTGCAGAGGATGGTTATAATTAAGATCAATATTTTTGCCTTTTTACCACTTCAAAGTTGTTGTTTTTATCAATGGTTCATTTTAATAGATCAGATTGATGCCGATGGAATAGTTTTCAATATCTTCTTATTTTTAACTCACCTTACAATTTGTTACTGATTTTGATGTTTGTTTTAACTAGCCTGTGGTCTAGCTGCTCCTCACCACAATACAATTCCCACAGCAATTTTCTGTCTGCTAAGATAGAGTCAACTTGATTTTTTTGTTATGTGGAATGTTTACCCTGCCTATTACCTTATGCCTCTTTTCTGTCTGTAAGGATTCATGATATGAACACTGCCAAATAATTTACAAGTCTCTGGCTTCTTTGGTTTTTCAACTCTGAGTTGTATTTCTCAATGTATAATATCATTGTCACCCACTATACCACCCCCCTTTGAATTGAGATCATTAAGTAACTACTTGGTGTGGAGAATCTTTTCAAGTATTTCCATAGTATATCACTATCTCTTTAGTTCGTGCAACAGAGGCTGGTGTATGAGCTGCAGTTACCTAGCTGGTGGTTTGTGGGCTTATGCTTATCATCATCCCTCAATGAGAAGATTTCTAGGTAACCCTATGAATTCGTGTTGGGTGTTTTGGTAGCCTTTGGGCATATGATAAAGACAATTTGGATAGCTCCTTCATTTGCTTTAGTTTAACGATCTAATCAATACAGAGCATTAGGTTATGCTCACTAAAGGTGTTTGTCTCTGTCATGGAGGATGTCCAGCCTGGAGCACAAATTGCTGAGGGAGTCTCATGGATAGTGAGGAGTTCCGAGAAACTATTGGTTTGGGTAACCTGGAGGTTGAGCTTCATTTGGTTTTCTAGTCACAGATGAGCTGCTTGATGGAGTCAACACCCATCTTTTCAGCTCCCCACTTCTCTAGGTGATGCCATGATCTAAAAAGAATTGGAATTGTGAGTAACCCCAAAGGACAATGGAGAGATGCTTGACAGGTGGGAAGCTGGTTTTAGCTGATGAGCCAAGTATCAGGAGGAGTGTAAGAGACAGTGTCAAGGACTTGACCAGAAAGATGGACTGGTTGTGTACCCAGAGAGCTTTTTCTTCATGTTCTTAGTGGCAAGTACAGCTCCTGGAACATACTAGGTACCTAACAAATACTTATTGATTAATTGCACAGGCCCGCATAAAGCATCCAAAAAGCTAGTTAGGTCTCAGTACATTAATTTCCATAAAGGAAGGACATGACAAGAGTCACAGGATAAGAAGGCACAGATGAGTTGCAATCTGTCCTGGTGGGAGGAAATCTCCACAGTGATTGAAGTCATAGGTCCATTGAAGTATGTTGCCAAGATGAAGAATGTTCAAACAGAGTGACCAGGATGATGGGAAATGAAGCTATACAAAGTAGGCTAAACTCAATCAATTAATAAACAAACATTTATTAAGGTAGTTAGGTGAGTTCAATGGATAAAACAATGGCCCTGCAGTCAGGAAGATCTGCATTCAAATATGGCCTCAGACATTTCCTGGCTGTGTGACTCTAGGTAAGTTACTCAACCACTGTCTGCCTCAGTTTTCTTAACTGTAAAATGGGGATAATAACAGCACCATCTCCAAGGGTTGTTGTGAGGATCAAATCAGATAATGATCTCAAAGTACTTAGCCCAGTGCCTGGGCTTCATAACTTATTGCTTCCTTTCCCTTTCCCCTATGTTCCAGGTGCTAGGGAGGCAGAAATAAAAAGGAATCAGTCCTTGCCTTCAAGGAGCTTACATTCTACTTGGAGAGGCAACATACGTAATGATATAAAAATAGAACACAAGATCATTTTAGTGGGGCACTAACAGCTGAGGTGCTAAGAGAAGACTTCATATAGAAGATGACATTGGAGCTGAGATTTGAGAAGGCACCGTTCCCATAGCAGCCATTTATGAAGCACTTACTATGTGCAAATACCTAAGCCAAGCTCCAGGGATACAAAAATATGGAGCAATTCCCACCCTCCAGACGCTTGCTTTCTGCTCAGGGGAGGTTGAGATGTACATGATAGGTTCTTAGGAAGTACGAATGAAGTGGCAGGTGGTGGATACAAAGGAGAGCTGGAGACAAGAGGTTTTAGAGTAATCTAGAGAAAAAGAGAAGGGGGGAGAGAGAGACAGAGACAGAGAGAGAGACAGAGGGGGGGAGAGAGACAGAGAGACAGAGAGACAGAGGGGGAAGAGAGAGAGAGACAGAGAGAGAGACAGAGAGACAGAGACAGAGAGAGACAGAGAGAGAGACAGACGGGAGAGAGAGAGACAGAAGGGAGAGAGAGAGGCAGAAAGACAGAGAGAGACACGGAGAGAGAGACAGAGGGGAGAGAGAGACAGAGAGATAGAGGGGAGAGAGAGAGAGGGAAGGGGGGAAGAGAGACACACACACACAGAGACAGAGAGAGACAGAGACAGAGAGAGACAGAGGGGAGAGAGACAGAGAGAGAGAGAGAGAGAGAGAGAGAGAGAGAGAGAGAGAGAGAGAGAGAGGAAAGAGACAGAGAGGGACAGAGAGAGGAGAGACAGAGAGAGAGGAGATAGAGACAGAGACAGAGAGAGAGCCAGAGAGGAGGGGAGGAGGGAGAGAGAGAGAGGAGAGAGAGAGAGAGAGAGAGTAAGAGAGAGACAGAGACAGAGACAGAGAGACAGAGAGAGGAAGGGAGGGAAAAGGAGGGAGGGAGAGAGAGAGAGCTTGAGAGAATGCTAGTGTCAGTGCCAGCCTCCTTGTTGTGGGGAAATCAGGACAGACTCCCTTGAGGAGGCAGCCCTGGAGCTCAGGCTTGAAGAAAGGGAGAACTGAGAAATGATTGCATTATAGGCAGGTGGGGACAGCTTGGTAAAATGACACCTTCTCTGCAAAACCTTCCATAGTCCCTGAAGCTGAAAGCACTCTTCCCTTGGACTAAAAGACTTGGCCTCAGAAGCCTGGTGGACATCTCCTCCACTCCCTTCCTCCCTAGCTTGTATTATACTTATCTGTGCTAAAGGCATACATTCCACACCCTCCCCCACCCCCAACTCCCCAGTAGGAGGAGAAAATAGCACTTCAAATTCAGGGAACAGATCATAGTCCATATTGGGTAGGTTATTAATAGCATAAAATAATGGGAGTTGTGGAAAATGAACCTGGATATATAGATTAGAGCTCAATTTTAACAAATACAAGATAAAGACATTTGTAGTTTTTCCTCAAGGGCTATCAAAGGTTGTTTGTTTTTGTTTTGTTTTTGTTTTTGTTTTTTGCTTTTTGGAGGGCAATTGGGGTTAAGTAACTTGCCCAAGGTCACATGGCTAGGTTTTTGTTTGTGTGTGTTAAGTGTCTGAGGCCGGATCAGAAGGCAGGTCCTTCTGACTCCAGGGCCAGCCCTCTACTCACTGCGCAACCTAGCCACCCCTATCAAAGGTTTTTGATCAAGGGAACAACAAGGTCAGGCTCATGCCTTAGGAAGATGCTTTTAGCGCTGTGTTGTGGAGAAACATTTGACAGTTTGGATGAGAGACACCTGGGAGAAGAAAGAATCAGGGATTTCTCCAAGGTTTTGAACTTAAGTGACTGGGAGGATGATGGTGTCCTCAATGGAAAATCAGAAGGAAGAATAGGTTTAGGGGGGCAAATTATGAGTTTTGTTTTAGACTTGCTGAATTCGAGATAGTTCTGGCATATTCTGATGAAGATATCCAACCAGCATTGGAAATGTGGTCCTACCCTTCAGAGAGAAATGGAGGCTGGAGGTGTAGATCTTGGGGGCATCTATCTAGAGAAGTAAACTAAACCCATGGGAATGAATGAAATCACCGAAAGAGCAGAAGGTAGAAGATAGGAGGGGTCAGAACTGAAGCATGAAGGGTGGTAGCAGAGAAGGGGGGCTTGGTTTTGTTTTGTTTGTCTCCAGAGGGCAGAACCAAGGGGAATGGGCAGAGTCTGGGACTGGAAATAGTTGTAAAGAGGCTAGTGTAAGCTGATGTCAGGAAAAATCCCTCACAATGAAAGCTGTCACAAAATGGCAGCCACAGGTACTTCTTTTGTATGTATTTATATATGTATTTGTTGACTCCACCATTAGAATCTAAGATCTTTTGGATTAGGCATTGGTTCAGTCTTTGTGTTTGTATCTTCAGTGTTAGCACTGTTTGAGGCACAAAGCAGGTGATTAATCAACGCTTGTTGCACCAGTAACTGATTGATTCAGGCAAAGACAGTCATTTGTCAGAGATGTTGTAGATGAATCTCTGTGGGTTGAATTAGGGTGCCTCTGAGGTTCCCCTCTAGCTCTGAGATTCTGGGAGCCAAATAGGCCCTCACTTTGGATAGTGTTTTCCTATCCATTCTCTGTCATGCCTCACAACCGTGAGGAGGCAGGATCCTTACACCCATTTTACAGAGGAGCAAATTCAGTGCCAGAGAAGGGAATGGAATTGTCCAAGGACATATAGTAAGTCAGTGACAGAATCATGACCCAAACCCAGGTCCAAGAACCATTCTTGTGACATTGTGAGCCCCTTTCCCATTCAGAGTCTTGGTCTCCCCGTTGACAAAATAAAGGGCTTGGACATTGTAACTTCCAAGGTCATTTCCAGCTCTATGTTCTATGACCCTAGAGGGATGAGCAGAATAGGGCTGGCAAGGATGAGAATGTGCATTGGTCAATGGGAGGAGTCTAGGAACAGAGTTCAACCCCAGCAGGAAGGGAAGTAAGGCCATAGTATCCCTTTGAGTTCCCTCCCAAGAAGATCTGAGCCCCATGTAAGGCTCAGGAAGGTGGACACCATGGCCTAAGTCAAGGGCAGCTAGGTTTTATAATGGATAAAACATTAGACCTGGAGTCAGAAAGACCTGAGTTCAAATCTGCTCTCAGATTTGACTCGGGAAAATGACTCAATCTTTTTTTTTCAATTTCCTCATCTGTAAAATGCGATAATGCCACCTGTCTCCCAGGGTTGGTGAGGATCGAATGAAATCACATTTGCAAAGTGCTTTACAAGCCTTATATAAATTCTAATTATTTTTATTTTTATTATTATAAGATAGTGAAGTCATATGCTACACCTTGCCCTGAAAATGGCTCCCCTCCTTCTTCCTCTCTTGGAACCTGAACTGCCCCAATCATCTATGCACGTTCCCAAACTTCCCAGTCCTTCTTATTCCAGACAACTTGGCCCCATGGAGCCGGGGGGGGGGGGGTGGGGGGACTCGGGGGGGGGGGGGGACTCGGGAGAAGGGCAGGGCAAGGAGCAGCTATTTACCTGGGCTGACAGCGTGCTAAGGTTTAGCCTTATTGTCTATTGTCTCAAGTGGATTATCTGTAGCGTGGGATTTCTGTACTAGGGACTATTTGAGATGTTTATCAGCTCTGTGGGGATTACCTGTGGTTTGGTGGATGGGAGGAGGAGAGGGAAAGGGGAGGGGGGAGGGAGAAAGAGGGGAGAGAGGGGGGAAAGAGAGAGGAAGAGGAGGAGGAGGAGAGAAAGGGGGAGGGGAAGAGAGAAGGAAGGGAAAGAGAGAGAAAAGAGGAGGAAGAGAGGAAGGGAGAGAAAAAGAAAGAGAAGGAGGGAAGGTGGAAAGGAGGGAAGGAAGGAGAGGAGAGAGGGAAGGAGAGGAGAGAGGGAGGGAGAGAGAGAGGGAGAGAAAGAAAGAGAGAGGGAGAGAGGTAGAGGGGACAGGGAGACAGGTAGATATAGCCTTGACATAAGAAAACTTGAGTTTAAAGACCTGCTCTGCCACTTCCTAGCCATGTGATACTGGACTTCTCTGGGACTCAGTTTCCTCCTCTGTAAAATGAGAGAATTGGATTAGAACATCTCCAAGGTCTCTCCTAATTGACATTCTATGCCTGTGCTTCTGACTGTCTGTGGTGCCGAGTCCTTGTGGTGTCTCCTAGGTTTGATGTTTAGTAGCTGAGTGATCCTAGAAAGTCACTCCCCCTGTCCAGGACTCAGTTTCCTTCCTTATTAAAGGGGACTGGCTTGTCAGATTGTTGTGGAGGGACCTCACAGTGCTAGAGAGCTGGGACCTGTCATTCTTGAACCTTGATTCTTGTCAGGGTGTGGGTGATCCGTGTTAGGGTTATCCCATCTTCCTGCTGCCAGCTGGTGAGGGGCAGCCTGGCCATACCAATACCAGGCAGCTCTGAGACACTGATCCTGAAGGGATTGGAGGCTGAGGAAGAACACAAGGACAGGGTTGCTCATACCATTTCCTGAACAGGTGCCACCCCAGAGCTTGATTCCCCCACCCCTGCTCCCCTTTCTGGCTTCCTTCAAGATTCAGCTCTAAATCCCTGCCCCCTCCCCTGTAAGTGGCCTTGCCCATTTCCTCCAGCTCCTAGTGATATCCTCTTGGAGCTTACCTCCCATCTACTGTCTATATCCTCTGTGGAACTGGAGTTCACACTGTCTTCCCCATTCAAATATGGGCTCCTGGACAGCAAGGTTTGCTTTCCTTTCTCCAAATGAATGTAAGAGCATGATTAATGTGTGCAAAGCACACAGGGAACTTCTCAGAACAGTGTTTTGCATGCAGTAATCACTTAATGAGTGCTCATTCATTCATGTATTCACTTTGGGAAAAGTTTGAATGGTACCAGCTTTCAAGAAACTCCCCTTCAAATAGGAGAGATAACACTTAGAAGGGACCTCAGTGGTGATTTAGATGGAAGGTGCCGGGTCCTTAGGGTGCAGGGGCAAAGTACAGGGTATGGCATCTTCTCTGATATTGTTTCCATGGATGAAGCCATATTGGTTTCTGATGTTGCCCCTCTTGACAGTGCCAAAGTTGTTGGGGGTGAGAAATTTCTTCTCCAAATCTTCAGTAATTATGTTTGCTGAGCAGGTAGGGCTGTAGCTCCCACAGAAATAGGTTCCAGGTCACATCTCCATGGGGGTAGCTTCCTGAGTTGATGACTTGGTGGGGATTGGGGTGAAAGCTAGGCAGGTGATCTGGGGGGGGGGGAATGCTGCCACTCCCATCCCTCTTGGGCTTACATGACTTTTGGTGGTAATTGGTCGGCACTTGGTTTTGGTGATAACTTGGTGGTAGCCACAGTGGTTTTCCCCTTCAATTATAGTTCTGGGGGTGGGACGAAGTACAATTTATAGTCTGGAGGTTGTGGGAGAGTTGTAGGGAGGAATATGGGATTAGGGAAGCCCTAGACTCCTCAAATATCCTGATAACCTCCTAGGGATGTCCTAGGATCTTGACTTATTCTAGAGTTGACCTAGGCTCCTCATATTCATGGATTGTAGGACCTGTAAGCTCCACACTTCTCAGCTATAATTATGTGGGACAGGACTCTCCCAGAAAAACAATCCTTCTGACCCTGAGTCAGTAGAAAATGCAAAATGACCCCATCTTCCCCACCTCTTAAAAGATATAAGAGCTGCCTGGGTAGCCTTCCAGTGGTAGAGAGAGAAGAAAATCTTCCTACAGAATATAGAATTTTAATTGAAGGCAACCAGGGAAGCCAGAGGCAGAGATGAGGAGGGAGAGCATCCCAGGCATGGGAGAGAGACATTGACAATGCCTGGAGCTGAGAAATGGAGTGTATTATTAGTGGAAAATCAAGGAGTCAGCCATACCTGGAGGCTAGGGGCTCTGGATAAGGGTCGCTAAGGACTCCTTTTGTAACTTGGAGCACCTGAGCTAATTCTTCCACCCTAAACCTGTTCCTCATTTTGTTTGGGGGTGATGCTGGTCACTGTGTCAATGAATCAGCAAGCATTTATGAGGCACCTGCTGTGTGTGAAGCACACTGTGCTAGGCACGAGGGAGACAACAACAAGGGTGAAGAATTTCTTGAGCACTTTTGGAATGCTAGCTCTTTGCCTCTTCCTTCTCCCTCATCCCTCATGTCAGTTTGTTTACTAAATAATCCCAGAAGAGGAAGGGATCTAGGAGGCCTCTAGTCTAACTCCTGTGCAGCTGGTGGCTCAGGAAGACATGAGTTTGAATCCTGCCTGAGACACTAGTTGTATGATCCTTGGTACTTGACAAACTCTCAGCCTCAAATTCCTTATCTCTAAAATGGGATAACAATTAGTGGTGGAATTGCTGTGAGGCTCAGATGACTCAGATGACATATATGTGTGTCTGTGTGTATATATGTATATGCCAAACTAGAATCCTCTCTACAACAATCCAATTCGTGGTCACCCAGACTTTTGGTGAAGACACCCCTCAGGGAGGGGGAGCCCACCACCATTCCCCAAAGTAGGTCATTCATGTCTAGGGAGTAATTGTGAGGGACTTTCTCCTGTCACTGTCTAGGGAGTAATTGTGAGGGACTTTCTCCTGTCATGGATCCTGGACAGGCTTCTTTATAGATTCCCCTATTACTCCTGGCTCTTTCCTTTGGGGCCAATCAGACATGGCTATGTCATATTCCATGACAGTCCTTCACCTCTTATATGTCCCTCCTGGGTCTTCTGTTCTCCAAGCTAAACATCCACAGAACCTTCAATAGATCCTTACATGGCAGCAACTTGAAGACATTCAATGTTATGGCTGTTTGCTCCGAGTACTCTCCCCCTTCTCAGTGACCTGACTGCTGGGTCTAGAACTGAGCATGTCTGAGCCTGGCAGAGGACAACAGAACTATCCACCCCTCTTCTTTCAGTCTTTTTCTCCTCCCCCCTCTCCTCCTCTCCCTTTCCCCTCTCCTCCTCTCCCTGCCCCCTCCCCTCCTTTATCTTCCTTCCTCCCCTCCCCTCCCTCCTCCTCCTCCTCCCTTCTCCTTTCCCTTTCCCTTGTCCTTCCCTTTCCCTTCCCTTCCCTCTCCCCCTCTTCTCTTCCCTTCTCTCTCCCTTCTTCCCTCTCCCCCTCATCCCTTTCCTTATCTTCCCCCTCTTCCCTTCTGTCTCCCTCTCTTCCCTTCCCTGTCCCCCCTCTTCTCTTCCCTCCTTTCTCCCCTCTCCCCCTCTTCTCTTCCCTTCTCTCTTCCCTCTTCTCTCTCTTCCCTTCCCTGTCCCCCCTCTTCTCTTCCCTCCTTTCTCCCCTCTCCCTCTCTTCTCTTCCCTTCTCTCTCCCCCCTCTTCCCTCCCATTCTCTCCCCCCTCTTCCCTCCTCTTTCCCCTCTGCTCTCTCCCCCCTCTTTTCTTCCCTTCTCTCCTCCCTCTTCTCTCCCCTTCTCTCTGTCCTGCTCTCCTTTTCCCTCTTCTCCCTCCCTTAACCCCCCCCCCAATATTTTTGGACACAGTAGGCATTTCCCAATACTACATTCCCACAGTATATAAAACTTTCTAATAAAAGGAGATGATGCACTTATAGGGGAGTGGTGGCCAAAGAAGAATGAAATCAAAGGATGGTGAATGGAGTCATAGGATAACGCAGTGATGGCCCTTCCAGACATATGTGCACTTTAGCTTAGACAGGAGGGCACCAACACCATCTGTTGATGGTTGATGAGTTTTGACACCATTTAGTGTTGTCTCTATTTGTGTCATTGTACTTTCACACATTGGAGGATTGGCGTGTACGAGGAAGGGGGAAAGGCAAACACCAGCTCCTTCTCGAGGGTCTGGCTTCTCTTTGGAGGTTCTTCTCTGCAGCCAGTGGCCATACTCCACAGCTATTTCCTGCCTCCACTGGATTGACTCATTGACTCCTGAGAGTCCTTTTGCCCCCACTGTCTTCCTAGACAAAGAATGCTTCCTTTTAAAAAGGCCACTGGCCAGAGACCTTCACACTTTGTAAAGGAGATAATAGAATACAGACAACTCTTTGCTCTTTGTTAAACATGTGACCAACTCCCTTCTCTTCCTTGACTGTTAATTTAAATCATTCAGAAAAATGTAAGTCAGTATAGAGCTAAGCACAGATCCTTGGGACAGTTAACCGGAGGCCTTCCAAGGTGGTTCTTATTATTGGTCCAACTCTAATCTCTCTTCTGACCTCCAGCCTCTGATCCCCACTACCACTGGATATTTTGAACTAGATGCCTCATAAGCATCTTCAACTCAACATGTCCCAAACTGCTCACTCTTCTTAACTCCCCTATCGTTGTAGAGGGTGCCATAATCCTTCTAGTCACCCAGGTTCCTAACCTATTGCCATCCCATCTCTTCATTCTCACTTCTTGTATTCCCCTCTACCTTTGTAACATTGCTCCAATATCCCTCCTTTTCCTCTGACACCAGCACCACTCTGGCGCAGACCATCATCAACTCATGCCTAGGCTATTGTAATAATAACCTGCTGGTGGGTCTTCCTGCCTCAAGTCTCTCCCCACTCCAATCCATCCTCTACTCAGCTGTTAAAGTGTTCTTCCTAAAGCTCTGTCTAACCATGTCATCACCCACCCTTCCCATTCAATAAATTCCAGTGGCTTTCATTTCCAGAATAAAATAAGAAGTCCTCTGTTTGGCATTCCAAGCCATTCACAACCTAAACCAGCCTTATCTTTTCTAGTCTCCTTACATCTTTCATACCCTTCCACATATACAGTGAAGTGTGGAGTGACATCAGCCTCCCATGCATTCTTCTAACATAACACTGTATCTTTCAGTACCAAGCATTTCCTCTGCTTCCTCATGCCTAGGTCTGAGACCTTGAAGATCTAGGAACTGGCAGTAATCCTATCAGTTCGTATAGGTTCAGAGATTGAGAGCTGGAAGGGGCCTTAGAGGCATTGACTCCACTCCCACCCCTCATTTTATAGATGAGGTGTTGAAGCATAGAAGTCAAGTGACTTGTCCAGGGTCTCAGAGCAAGTAAATGCATATTCAGGTCTTCCTCTCTCCAGGTTCAGGACTCTATCAACTCCACCACCTGCTGGGCCAGGAGACTTAAATTTATCAAAAGTACCTTGGTGATATATTACTACCTGGTTACTTATCCTGGACATCAACTCCCTGCCAGCCATTGTTTTTAGTATAGAACCATCTTAATGACTTACTCCTTTCCTTTAGGAGTTAGGGTCACTTCTGGGGCTCCCCCCAAATTTTTTTTTCAAAGGGGATTTGATTAGATTCTGTTGTCCATATCCCTGCCTACACTTATTGGCAACTGCTCCATACATGAGTGGTTCTCTGGACAAACTGATCACCACATCTAGAGGAGAAAGGGGCAAGTCATAGGCATTTATGTTTCTGATGGAGGCTTATTGGGGGCTATTTTTGTGTAACCAGTAAAGGTCTTAGGAAGGTTGGAGATGAGATGGGATTCTCCTCAGGCCTGTGTCTTGAAATGGATCTCCACTAGCTGTTTTAGCAGGAGAAAGGTATGTGTGTGTGTGTGTGTGTGTGTGTGTGTGTGTGTGTGTGTGTGTGTGTGTGTGTATATATATATATGTGTGTGTGTGTGTGTGTGTGTGTGTGTGTTTTCATGTGGTGTTGTATGCATATTGTGTTATTAATTAATTAATTAAGTGAATTAAGTGTGCTCATGTGGCATTGTATTGGATGTGTGTGTGTGTGTGTGTGTGACCATTTTCCTCAAGGTTCCCATCTTTCTACTTTAGCAACCAGTTTGTTGGTCTTGATTGGTCAGAATGAAGTCTCATTGTCCATCTTTTATGTTTTGAAGAAGAAAAATTATTAGGGGAAGTTAAGAATTTTACTAACATATTAAAGGCTATATCTTACTTAAAGTTTTATCTCCTCCAGTTCCCAGCCTGGAGGGGAAGGAGGAGCCTGAACAAAGCAGGTGTCTAAGAAGTGAGTTTGGCTGGGTCTTTACTGACCCAGAAGGCCAGTGTTGGGGACCATGGGTCTAGAATAAATGAGCTGACCTTGACAATTGTGTCAATTCTTTGATTTTGTGATTTTAAGTTAAGCCTTACGATTCATTGAAGTATCAATGTATGAGGGGTGGGGTTGGGGGGAGATCATATGTTCTGTTTAGGATATGCAGAAGTTGAAATGCTTAAAGGACACTTGGGGAATGTGGGTAACACCTGTCACAGCTGGAACCAGAAAAATAGTTGGTTTACAGCAGTGGGTCCAACTGCTTCTAGGATACTGATTGGCCTTCACTCTCCAACGGAGTCCACCCATGGCCTCAGGGAGATACAAGGAGAAGCCAGAATTCAACTTCAGGTCTGCTAACCCCGAATCCGACTGCTTCTTGGCCACTAGATTTTTCCCTTTATCTCTCTCACAAATATTATCCTTTCTTTCAGATTCTCCCTTTGTTTTCCAAACGCTCTCACAAATTCTCTTCCATTCTCTCTCAAGGACTCATTCTCTTCTCATTTCTCGTATGTTAGATTCGGAAAAGAACTCTACTTAGTTTCATGCCCTTCCCTGCACTGCTGCCTCCACTAGGTCTCTGCCCCTTCACCTTTCTGTCTCTCTGCCTCTCTTTCTTTGTCTCTCTCTGTCTCTGTTTTTGTATTTGCCCAAGTTAGAGAGTCAATCTCCAAATTTGGAAGCTGTGACAGAGATGCCTCTTGCAAGCCTAGGGACCCCAAATCCCATTTTTTTGTGCCTACCTTGGGGCTCAAGAGATGTGTGGAGTGTTAGGTTTTTGTTATTTTTTTTTCAGGGGGGAGGGAGCAGTGGGTCTTAATCTAACCTCCATCCCTCTTGATGCTAAGTATACTCTATGCAACTATTTTCTGGCCTTGCTCTGGTGATGGGGGCGGGGTAGCACTCTGAGATTTCATTCTTGATACCATTTCTAACAGTGGGCTAAACTGGTTGATAATACAGCACATGAAAAATATACTAGTCTGGGTCGAAAGAGTCAAATTCTACTTTAACCTTTCTATGACCTATGTGACCTTAGTTCCTTTTCCCCTATCCCATCATCCCAGCATAGCTGGTTGAGGTTTAATGAGAAATAATGTGCTTCTGAATTACTTTCTAAAGGCTAATTCATTTTTCAGAGGAGGAAACTCAGGCAAACAGGGTGAAGTGACTTGCCCAGGGCCACACAGTGTCTGAAGCCAGATTTGAATGCAGGAAGATGAGTCTGCTTGATTACAGGCCTGTCACTCTTTCTACTACTTTGTCACCTACCTATGCCTCCGTCAGACAGGTTAATGAAATTGCCCAAGGTCAGGCAGCTAGTTAAGTGCTAGGGCTGGTACTGAATAAGTGCAGAACCGTTTCTGAAATGGGCCAGTCTGGGAAAGTTACAGTCAGCCCCGGAGCTTCTGGGACTTTAGGGCCCTTTTCTTGGAGGGAGGAGAAGCTGTGGTCAGAGTTCCTTTAGTCCCAGGAGATGGTGCCTGCCTCTCCCCAGCTACCCATTTGACACATGCACTCAGACACAGAGACACTTCCAGAGAAAGGACAAACTAGAAAATGAAAGGATGAGCTAGGAAGAAAGGTTATAGCATAACATACCTAGAGATGAAAGAACCCTTAGAAATCCCCCTCATCTTCAAGATGAGGAAACTAAAGTCTAGGGGAGTTAAGTGGCTGGCTCATAGTCACATAGGCAGAGATGGCAGAGGTGAAACCAGAGCCTCTGACTCCAAATTCAGGGCTCTTTCCTCTGTATTATGAAAAAGTGAGATGACAGAGATGGGGAGGGAGGGAGAAGAAGAAGGAGAGAGAGAGAGAGAGAGAGAGAGAGAGAGAGAGAGAGAGAGAGAGAGAGAGGAAGAGAGAGACACACACACACACAGAAAAATGGGGGGAGTGAGGGTGAGAGAGAGAGAAAGGAGAGAGAGACAGAGACAGAGAGAGAGACAGATAGAGAGAGAGACAGATAAATGGGAGGAGTGAGGGTGAGAGAGAAAAGAGAGACAGAGAGAGAGAGAGGCAGGGAGAAGATAGAGTGAAAGAGAGTGTCAAGCGATAGGAGAGGGGAGGGAGGGAGAGAGAGAGAGGAAGAGGAAGAGGAGGAAGAAGAATAAGAAGGAGGAGGAGGAGGAGGAGGGAGGAGGAAAAGGAGGAGGAGGAGGAGGAGGAGGGGAGGAGGGAGGAGGAGGAGGAGGGAGAGGGAGGAGAGAGAGAGGGGAGAAGCAGGGGGGAGAGACAGAGTCAGAAGAAGAGGAAGAGGGAGGGAGGGAGGAAAGAGGAGGAGGAGGAGGAGGAGGAGGAGAGAGAGAGAGAGAGAGAGAGAGAGAGAGAGAGAGAGAGAGAGAGAGAGAGAGAATAAAAGAATGAGGGGGAGAAGGCAGGGAAGGCGAATGGAGTGGAGGCAGGCCCGGCCGGCAGGCCAGGCGGGCGCCCTGGGAGCGGCGGCGGGGTGAGGGTTCACTGCCCATTTAATCAAAGACAAGTTAAGCCGTGCTCCTTGGCCGGCTGCTGTTAATTTATAAAAAATACCCCCTAATAAAATTCGACTTGATTCTTCGATTGGTTGGGCATTAGGCCTCCTCCGCCTGGGGCGACGCGGGGACATAACGGATGCATTTGCAGATTTGGAAAACGAAAGCCATCCGCCCGGCGCCGGTGGCGGGAGATCCGCCGCTTTGCTTGCTTAATGAAATATAAAGATTCTTTTAACCAATGTAAGCACAATTCGACAGCTCGTGAAACGCCGCGGCGCCGTGATGAATGGCCTGCCCGGCTCCCCAGGAATTGCTACGCGGCACCTTTTAAATATTTAATTGATTTTATTTGGAGTGCGCAGTGGGCTGAGCCCGGCCCAGGCCAGGGCCTCCAGGGGCCTCTCGACGCCTCTTGCCCTGCCCTGCCCGCCCCTTCTCCTCACCCCAGCTCCCAGTAGGATGGACAAACCTAAAGACAGACAGACAGAGATCGAGAGACAGTGACAGGTAGAGACACCCACAAAAGAGAGAGACATAGGTAAATACGGAGAGATAGAGGCAGAGAGAAAGAGTAAAACAGAACAGAGAGAGAAAGAGAATAGAAAGATGGAGAGGGAGAGGACAGACAGAAAGAAGAGATAGAGGAATACAGAGACAATGAGAGTCAGGAGAGAGACAGGGAGAGAAAAAGAAAATGAGAGACGAGAGAGAGAAAAGGGAGAGAGAGAGAGAGAAGAGAGAGAGAGAGAGAGAGAGAGAGAGAGAGAGAGAGAGAGAGAGAGAGAGAGAGAGAGAGAATGAGACACATTTTCACGGCAGGAAGAGGCCACAAGTAGATGGGCCAGAGTCTTGGCCCAGGCACAGAAACAATGTTCTGTGGGTACTCCAGAAAGTTAATCCTCCCAAGTGTAGTGTAGACAAGAAGTAGTCAGCTGAACTGAGCTTTTGGTTGAAGTTCAGACTGGCCTGGCCCCCTGGACAGCCAGGATTTACCCTTCCCCTTCTGTTGGTGGGGCTTTAGCGAAATTGAAATAACAATAAACCTTTAAGGAAGCTCCCAGGGCTGAGAGGTGTGACCCTTGGAGTCCCAGAGTTGGGTGGGCCCTCAGACATCCTATCTCCTTGAAGATGGCCAGAGATACCTACTGAGGCAGTGGCTGTCAATCAGGAGACAGCTCTGGTGCTGAGGAAGTTTTTCTATTGAGTTGAAACCTGCCTCCCTGTCACTTCTGCATGTGGTTCCAATTCTCCCCAAGGGGCCAAGCAGAACAAGGCTAATTCCTCTTCCCTGTGAGTGTCTCCCAGAGATTTGAAGACAAGGAGCATCTCTCCTGCCCCTACCCCACCTCCTGCAATTTTCTTTCTGCTGGTTGCATTGGGACAATAACGTATACCAGCTTCAGCTGAACAGTGTGGTGTGGGCAGAGGGCCAGAGGTGGAATCCCAAAGCTGGGGCTGAGTCTGAGTTCTGCCATTTATTGCCTCATTAGGTCACTTTAATGTATCACATCCTCACCTCTTGTTCTTGGTGTAAGATTCTTCGCCCTTAGTTCCTTCCTGGTGTTGACAGTCTCAGGACAGGTGCTCTGTTCCATGTTAAAGACCATTCCAGCTCCTGCTTTCTCTATTCTGTGCTTTTAAGGTCCCTTCCAACTCTCAATCCCCTTTTGTTCTCAAATTCCTCAGTTTGTCTGTCCCTGTCCCTATCCCTCTCTCTGTGTCTTTCTGTCTCTGTCTTTTTTTTGTCTCTGTGTCTCTCTCTGTCTCTGTCTTTCTTTGTGTGTGTCTCTCTGCCTCTTTCTGTCCCCTTACATCTTCTGTTGTCTGTTCTAAAGGCCCTCCCCCTCTGATGTTCTATAAGTCTATGAGACTAAGGGGGTACAGAACAGATGATTAAGCCTGAGTAATTTAGCACAAAATAAGGATATTGTGGTAATGAACATCACAGGGCTCCAGGCTTAGGCAATTCCCCCATGGGGAGAAGATGGGGTTCCTGCATGCCTAGCTTCCCTGGTTTTACAGATATAAGCTTTGTACAAAAGCCCTGGCTGAGAAGGCGGGAGACCAGAGTTTGCATCCTAGCTCCACCATTACCTCCATGTAAGACTTGGAGCAAGTCAATTCTCTGGACCTCAGTTTGCCCCTCCTTAGAATGGGAATAATATCTATCCTGTCTCTGCCATGGAGCTTTTGTGGAGATAGAGTAAGATTATAAGAAAGACTTTTGGAAAGTTCAGGTCATTGGTGTGATTACAATGGTTGAGTTGCCCCAGATGGTACCATTGGGCTTGGGGCCCCCAGTGACCAAGGAGAATAAATCCCAGGACTTCCTTGTCTTCCCTTTCCTCTCCTCTCATTCTCCCTGGAATCGAGGTTAATCTTCTTTTTCTTTGATTTGATGGGAGAGTGTATCAGACGGCCTTGTTCAGGGACTGAGTTGCCCTGGGTCTCACTGCTTCCCTGGCTGGTCTGCCTTTTCCCTGCCATTCCACCTGTATCTTCCCATGCTCATTGTATCGCCTTCCTAGACCATGAGCCAGGCAGAGGCTGTGTCTTATCTAAGGTACAGGGCTCTTCACCCACTAGGTACTTAGTCACTGACTGTGGAAAGAAGGAGGTGAGAGGGGAAGAGAGGAGAGAGAGAAGAGGGCAGGAGGTCTCTGGGGTCCTCACAGGTCCCTTTCTGCTTCCCTGTTCCTCCAGGTGGTTGCCGGAATGCAGCACTACGGCGTCAATGGCTATTCACTGCATGCCATGAACTCCCTCAGTGCCATGTATAACCTCCACCAGCAGGCAGCCCAACAGGCCCAGCATGGGCCTGACTACCGGCCCTCCGTGCATGCCCTCACCCTGGCAGAGAGGCTGGCTGGTAAGATCAACTTGGGTTTGGTGGGGGAGGGAGGGAAGGAGAGCATGCTGGCACAGGTCTGCTCCCTCACTGTTCTCTTCCTCCCACTCTCCAACTGCTGAATTCCTTTCCATGCTTTACATCGTGGCATAGATAGCTAGTGTTGAACTTGCAGTCTGGACTTGGGCCTCAGACACTTCCTGGCTGGCTGACCTTAGGCAAGTCCCTTCACCTCTGAGAGCCTTAGTTTCCCCTTTTGTAAAAGGAAGGGGCTGGATGCCATGACTCTTAGCTTTCTATCTGGGATCCTAGGATCCTTAGTCCACCACAAATGTCCCTTCTTCCCTGGTCTTCCTGCTAGGAAGGACTTCCTCCAAGGAGCTTCCAGAGACCTGTGGAACAGCATGCGGTCAAGGAGCTGAACGTTGCAGAGCTAGCTCCCTTTTAGCACAGGGCCCAGGGTTCTGAACCAAGAAGGTGCTCAGTCAGTGTTTACTGGGTTGATTGGCACCCTGTGTATGAAGCTCCTCCAGGGTGTTTCTCTCCATTGCTTGACATCCAGATTTTCTCTAAGAGCGGAGCTGCTAAAAATGGGGTGCACCTGCTCAGCTAAAGAGAGGTCTAAGGGCTCTGTTATCCGTGGCTCATTGTATGTCACTTCATCGACTCCAACATGGCCTACCTGCCACTAATGGCTGAACTTGGTGCCTCATCTCCTGCCCCCATGCCTTTGAACAGGCTCTTGTTGACCTCCATGCCTAGAATGCCCTTCTTCCTCACTTGGCCTCTTCAGAGCTTCTCCAACATCGAGTTCCCAAGCCACTTCTTCTATGACAGTTCTTTCCTGAGTTTTCTCTGTCCTCAAATGATTATTTACCTGCTCTCCCATTTACGGGTCATATCCATGTCCCCTTCCAGAAGACAGCAATTACTCAAAGGTAATAACTGTCTCACTTTTGTCTTTATGGCCCTAGTGCCTTTATGACATACAGTGGGCACTTAATCCTGTTGAATTGGCTTGAATTGGTAAGAGCTGCTCCCTGACTTAAAGTCCTGCTCCCTGACTTAAAGTTTAACAAACACGAATTAAATACCTACTGTGTGCAGAGCTCAAAGACTGACTCAGTCCTTGGTCTCATGGTGCTCACAGGCCAAGAGGAGGATGAAGCTCAGGGCTTTCCATCACACTGCATAGGGAGGATTAAGACAACCATCTGAGTCATTACAGATGGGGCAATCAAGGAAGGCTTCCTGAGAGAGGGTGTCCTGTGGACTTTTGGATAAAACGGCTGATGAGGAGGTAATAGGGGTTAAGTGACTTGCCCAGGGTCACACTAGTATGTGTCTGAGGTAAAATTTGAACTCAGGTTCTTCTGATTCCAGGGCTAGTGTTCTATCTACTGCATCACCCAGGTGCCCCACAGGGTTGCTTAAATTTTTTTTAATTTAGTTTTTTTTTATTTTAAAAATTCTTTTGGTTATTATGAACTTGGTAAGCACCCACAAAGAAGAGTGCAAAGTGAGTACTGCACAGGAAACAGGAAATGGCTCTTAGTACAGCTTTGTGTTTTTAAAAATATATTTCAAATCTAATATGGTACACCCCCCCCCCAACACTGACCAGCTTGACTGTGTCTCCTTTTGACCTTTGGAGGAAGTAATTTGAAGGTAAGCTTTAAAGTATGGGCACAGATTCACCAGGTGAAGAAGGAGTGTGTGTGTGTGTGGGAGCATTTATTAGCTGCCTGCTCTGGTAGGTACTGTGCTAAGCGTTTTACAAATATGTCATTTGATCCTCACAAAAACCCTAGGAGGTAGGCAATATTTTACAGTTGAGGAAACTGAGGCAGATAGACTTGCTCAGGGTCACATAGCTAGGAAATATCTGAGGCAGGATAGGCCCAGTGCTCTGTCCACTGCCTACCCTATATAGACAGATAAAAGGGGAAGGAAGACATTCCTGGCAGAGAACTTTGGTTAACAAAGGTTCTGAAATATGATAGCATAGGGTCTGCTCAGGAAACAGAGAAGAATTCAGTTTGATTGGAACAAAGCTTTCACAGAAGGGACTCATCTAAGAAGCAGCTAGAAAGTTAAGGTTATGCTAGACCTTGAATATCAGGCAAATGAGTTTAAAGTGGATGGGAGGCAATTGGGTCTCCTATAGGACTTAAAAGGAAGGAGTGCCCTTACCAGCTCTGTGCCTACAGAAGATGGGTCTGGCAACAAACCAAAGGGTGGATTGGAGGAGAGAGGAATCAGGGGGATCTGTTAGGAGCCTATCACAACAAGCTAGGTGGGTGACAGTGAGGGTCTGCAAGGAAATAGCTGTGGAAACAGAGTGGGGTGGGGACAGGGAGGAGAGAAATGGCCAAAATAGAATCTACAGAACTTGGTCACAGATTGGATATGGCAAGTGAGGGAGAGGCAGGAGTCACACATCAGCCAAAATTGCAACCTGGGAGATGGAGTCAATGATAAAGTCACAGAGGGAGGGATGTCTCCAAGTGAAAATCTCAAGATCTTGGAATATCCCATCTTTTCAAGGCCTTATATAAAGTAGTCCTCTGGGAAAGGATGAGGATAGAAGCCATGATATCTGCAATGTGTGCAAAGAGACCCAAGGCTCCAGCTGAGCCCCTATCTAGCTCTCCAGTCCCCTCATCCTTACACATCTGCCTTGAGTTTTCCTGCTTCACAAACCATCTGTCCTTCTTGTAGGAATCAGAGCATCTCAGTTCAGGAGGAGATCTGGCAATTGCCTCAGGTCTGTGGGGAACAAGATGTGGCTTCTACAGTTAGGGACTGTTGCATGGAACCATCCACTCTCTCATCCTGTTTCCCATTATGACCAAATACAACTTTATGAGATAACTTGCCCAAGTCAGGGCTCAATCTGTGATCAGGATCAGGGTTAAGTTTATGACCAGGGTCAGGGCTCAACATGCAACTAGGGATAGGAATCAATATATAACTAGAGTAAGGGCCCAGTCTTTGGACAGTTAGGGCTCAGGCTGCGTTAAGACTCAGGGCAAAGAAGTTACTTTTCTGGGAGGTTTTTTGGGTGACTATTTATGCAGTCCTCAGCATGTATTCAGTGACCTTTCTTGGCTCTCTCGGCCCTTCAGCCTTAGGAGGTTTTAACACACTCTCTCTCACACTTCTCAGAATGTCTCATCAGAACTGCAGGCCCTACTTGGAATCTGAGTAGGAATCAGATCCAGGGATGATTTGCTAAGGCTAAGAACAGCAGTGGCCTCTTCTCTGCCTGGCCATATGCCCCCTGGAAAATATTCTAAGAATAACAAAAAGAAATATTTTAGCAGAAAGACATTGATGAGCTATCATACATCCATAAGAGAGTAAACAGAATAGTAAGAAGATAGAACGTGAATCCCACATGAGGAGAAGCTGAAGGAACTTGAGCCCAGAGAAGAGGTTTGGCAGGAACAAGTCACAACTTCTGCCTGCCTCAGTGTTCTCATCTGTAAAATGGGGATAATAATAGTATCTACTTCCCAGGGTTGTTGTGAGGATAAAAGAGATAATGTTTGTAAAGAACTTTGTAAACCTTAGAGTTATCATGGTTCTTCTCCAAGACAAGAAGAATATCCCAATAAGCAGAAAGGGTCGTCTGACAGGATCATATTATTCTCTGCCACTGGAGATCATACTTTCATAGGATTTAAAGTAGGAGGGCAGTTAGAGGTAATTGATTTGAACCCCTTTATTTGACAGTGGAAATAAAAAACAGAAGTGCTTTCCTTAAGGATATACAGATAGTATAGAGCCCAGACGGAAGGGGTTCTTTCAGGTGGTAGTGAGCTCCTCATTACTACCCATCGGGCTTCCATTAGAATCTAGAAGGCCATTCTGTCTGGAAGGCTGTGGAGAGAGTTCCTGTCCTGGATTGGGTTAGCCGTGACAATGCCTGGTATCTCTTCCAGCTTCAAGACTGTGATTCTAAGTTTCTGGAGGGCTGAATCTTGGGACTAGGAGGCAGGCAGTCTTGTGTATGCTGTGTATGTGTGTACTCCTCCCTAATTCCCATAATTAAATGGGCCCCCTCTGCTTGCCCTCCAACGGCTGTACATTTCAAGACATCATCTTGGAGGCCCGCTATGGCTCCCAGCACCGAAAGCAGCGCCGCAGTCGCACTGCCTTCACTGCCCAGCAGCTCGAGGCCCTGGAGAAGACCTTTCAGAAGACCCACTACCCGGATGTGGTGATGAGGGAGCGGCTGGCCATGTGCACCAATCTTCCAGAGGCCCGAGTGCAGGCAAGACTCACTAAACCCACCCCCTAGGCCTTTCCACCCTCGGCCTGTCTCCTCCCCCCTCTTTGCCAGCTCCCCTGGTATTGTAGGCAAGAGCCAGGCTGGTCTCCCATCTGCAGGGGCGAAATAGCCAAGCTCGAACTTCCAGCTTTATTAAGGTGGAGAGGAAGCAGAGTAAAGGCGGGCTGTGTGAGCGGCATCGAGGGGTCGATCTGGGAAAAGACTGTGAGAGATACTCTTCCTCTCTGCCTAGGTCTCCCCTACTGTGCCCTGATTCCCACTTACTAGACCCCATTCTGTCTCTCTCTAGTCTCTGCTCTCACTTTCATTCTCCTCCCCAAGGCCTGCTCACCGCTTCTCTCTCTTCTCTCCCTCCCTCTCCCCTGCAAGGTATGGTTCAAGAACCGAAGGGCCAAGTTCCGTAAGAAGCAGCGGAGCCTGCAGAAAGAGCAGCTTCAGAAGCAGAAGGAAGCGGAGGGCGGGCACGGGGAGGGCAAAGCTGAAGTCCCTAACCCAGATGGCCAGGCTCCTGTCCTGCCTGAGTCTGAGCAGTCTTGTGCTCTGCCTGGCGAACCCTCCACTGAGTTACACCTAACCCTGTCTGAGCAATCTGCTGGTGAGTCAGCCCCTGAGGACCAGGCTGACCGGGAGGAGGAGGAGGAGGAAGCTCGGGGAGCCATGGAACAAGGCAAGGCTGAGAAGAGTCCAGGCCTGGAGGGCAAGGGCTTCGGCTGCAAGAGGAGCAGTCCCAAAGCAGGTGAGGCCCCGGGGCGGGAGTGGGGCGGGGCAGGAGGTCCCTATTTGAAAGGGATGCTGCCCGGGGTCTACGTAGGAGATGCTGAGACTGTCCTAGAGTGTGTGAGGCCCGCTGTTGGAAAGGCAGCATCAGAAGGGAGGGTGAATCAGAGGTTACATTGTCGAGAATATAGTGGACATTGGGAGAATAATCTTCGTATCAGGAGAAACTGTATACGAGAGTATATGGAATATCAGAGAACACGGGGTGTCAAAGGAAACTGTATGAGAGGGAAAAATGAATGAGATAACCTGGGATGGTGTTGGAGGAGACGACCTATGACAGCCCACAATGTATCAGGGGAGACAAGCTATCAAAGCAGACAGTGCATGGGGACAGGACTATTTATCAGCGTAGACATTGTTTTTCTTCTGTGAGCGGGGAGGAGTAATACACTTTCTCAGGGGAGAAAGTATCAGAGGAGGCACTGTGTTTGAAAAGACAGTTTGTCTGTCAGAGGAAACGGGCTATTGGCAAAGACAATGTATCAGAGAAGACAGGCAAGCTATTCGAGAAAACAGTGTATTGAAGGAAAGAAGGTATCGCTATTAGATGAGACGGTGGATCGGAGGAGACAGAGTATCTTGCAGTGGAAAAATGTAACAGAGGAGGATCATTGCTCAGAGGAAACGTTACTTAGAAGAAACAATGTATCAGGGAGACAATCTGGGAGACGGTACCGGACAATGTATTAAGGGAGACTATAGAGGGAGACTATCTTGGAAACAATGTAGCAGAGAAGACTTTTTCGGTAAATACTATCTCGCAGGAGTCAGAGGAAAAGCGGCTAGTGTCTCCCTCCCCCCACCCCTCCCCACGCCCCGCTCAGCCCAGGATCCTGTCTCTGCAGCCCCTGGGCTGACCGGGGGCCAATCGAGCTGCCTGTTACTTTGGGAAGCATCGGGGAGCCAGGCGGGCGGAGGGAAGGGGGAAGTTTTCAGGTGGTCAGTCGTGGGAGCTTCTGCGTAGTGTCTAACGGGCCTCCCCCACCGCTGTTATTGCAGACTCACCCGGAGGCACAGCCTCAGGCCCCCTGCCTCCGCAGACCTCGGGCGCTGGGGCCGGCGGGGGCGGTGGCAGCATCCTGGGGCCCTCACACTCCTACTCCTCCTCGCCGCTCAGCCTCTTCCGCCTGCAGGAGCAGTTCCGCCAGCACATGGCGGCCACCAACAACTTGGTGCATTATTCGTCCTTCGAGGTGGGCGGCCCGCCGCCCCCAGCTGCTGCCGCTGCCGCTGCAGCCGCCGCTGCCGCCGCTGCCGTGCCCTACCTGGGTGTCAACATGGCACCGTTGGGCTCCCTCCATTGCCAGTCCTACTACCAGTCGCTGTCGGCTGCGGCTGCCGCGGCCCACCCGGGTGTGTGGGGCTCCCCGCTGCTTCCCGCGGCCCCAGGCGGCCTTGGTCCCCCGCCGCCGCCGCCCCCAGCTGCTGCGGCCGCAGCAGCAGCAGCCGCTTCGGCCGCGCTGAACAGTAAGACCAGCAGCATCGAAAGCCTGCGGCTCCGGGCCAAGCAGCACGCGGCCTCCCTGGGACTGGACACGCTGCCCAACTGAGCGGCGCGTCCCCAGGAAGGCAGACGTCCGGCCCTGGCCCATTCCCTGCTCTCCCCCCACCCCTAACCGGCCCGAAGCCCCTCTCCTGGTCCCAGGGCCCAGCCCAGATCCACCCTACACCCAGCCGGGGCAAGCGGACCAACCTTTCCCCGCTCGTCTCTTCACAGATGGTTCCACAGACCTCATCCTGGTCCAGAAGAGACGTATCCCCAGGGGCAGGACGGTCCCCTTCTCACCCCCCACCCTAGATGCAGCCTGGGGAGGCAGTCCCCCCCCCCCCCATTCCTTCCTGGCGTTGCCACCACGCGAGCCTGGGCGACCCCTGTCTCCTTGCCGTGGGGGGCGGGGTGGTGGTGGTGGTGGTGGTGTGTGAAGTCTACACCTGCTGCATCCCTGCATGGCCCTGGGAGGAAGCTGGTGTGGGGTAGAGGGAAGGAAATCTCTCTTTCCCCTTTGAACTGGCCTTCCCTCACTCTCCACCCCTGACAGTCCTAGAGGAGCAGCAACAGCCTCCTACCTTGACCCCAACTCCCTCCCTTCGTAACTGGATGTGTGGAATGTGATATAAATATAAATATATAAAGCTATATTTTCAGTTTCCCCACCCCTCCCGCCATTCCTCTCCCATTTCCTTTTCCCTCCTCCCCATCATTCCCCAGCTTTGGCTCTACGTCCCTCTGACTGTCTGTTTACCTTCTCCGCTGTGTCTCGGTGTGGTGTCTGCCCCACTCTTGGTCCTCACTCCTCTCTTTTCGCCTTCTTTCTGTCCCCTGCTAAGGTCCCACAGTCATGTCCACCTGGCATCAGGCAACTCGGTCCCACCCTCGCCTCCTTTTTCTGCCTCCACTCCTTTCCTTTTCTCTCTGCCCACGTCTGTTTCTCTCCCGCCTCTGTCTCTTTATCTCCCCATTTCTCTCCCTCTATCTCTGCCTCGACCTCCCTCTATTTTTCTCAGTCGTAGACTCTCAGAGCCGGAAGGGATTGAAGGCGTCAGACAGTACCATATGGATGGGAGGAGGATTCTTTGGCTCCAGAGTCGCTTTGGTCATGCCACCTTTGCTTGAAGACCTCCAGGAAGAGGGAGTTCAGTACCTCCAGGCAGCTAGCTCGCTCCTCTCTCGGACAGTTCTTTCTCTGCTTCCCCAAGTTCTACCCTCCCCTCTGTTTTTCTCGGCCTGTTTCCCCCTTGGTCTGTCTCCTTCATTCTCTTCTCTTGTTACTAACCCTCCTCACTATTCACTTGCTGTTTCCCCACATGGCAAACCTGCCGCTACCCCAAACTGTTAAGTTTCATTTTGTTTGTACTTGTGTTATTTTTTTTTTTTTGGATTCTTCCCTCCTTCCAGCCTACGCCCATTCCCCCCAGCCAGGGTCACTAGCCCAGCCCACCCCATGCTACCCCCTGAAAACCTAGCCTCTGGTGTGACTGTACCATCGGGAAAGGAGACCGAAGCAGGAGAAAAAATGGCCAATCCTGAGAAAGCTGTGCTCTTCTTGGTTAATTTTCCAGAGCAGGAAGTAGTGGCAAAGTCACACCTTGTGTCTCAGACAAAATTCTAGAGTGTCAGAGTTGGAAGGGACCTTAGAGATCATTTCTTCTAATCCCTTCAATCTTACAGATGGAAAAACTGAGACTCAGAGAAAGTAAGGGACCTGTCCAAGGTCACACAATGTCAAAACTGAAAGGAAGCTTGGAGAACATTAGCTTCATCCCATGGGTGGTTAGAATGGAGCCGGGAGATGGAAATGGGGTATGAACCAAGGCTGTTCAGGACTTCCTCCCCAGAGCAAGCTTATTTGGGGGGGGTCTTGGAGTGAGGTATGACAGCCACTAAAAGATTTTGTTTGAAGTGGGGTTGGGTGGGTATTGACTGGATACCAGCCTGATATGACCTAATTTGACTCAGTTTAACCAATAAGGCCCAGAACCCTTCCTGTTCTTCTCTAACTCCGAGGACAGGGAAGTACACATGCTTGGAAAGCCTGAGTGACCATGGGCAGAAACACCTTACTGGACTGAAGAGCAGTTAATCTGCAGTTCTAAGCTCCCAGATCTCCCTGAGAATGAGGATGGGTCTAGAATTGGAGGATAAAGGGAAAAGTTTCTTATCTTCAGAACTAAGAAACCGACTTTCCCCCTTAAGGGGAGGAAGCATCAAAAAGCAAGACAACAAATTGATCCTGTCTCCAAAACTAGATGGCAACAGTTGTCCATAGCTTATGGAAGTGTGGATTGTAGATGTTTGTCTGTACATCTTGTAGACAGCTACTATTCCCAAACTGGGAAATTAGGTATCTCTGCAGTAAGGGGAAAAAGTTACTCAAATCTTGTGTTTGTTTAGGCTTAGGTTCTCAAAGCTAATTGCTTTAATAAGAGCTTCTGCCCTATTTACTAGAAGGCAAGGAAGAGGGAAAACAGAAGCTTGACTTCTAGTTCCTGGTTCAGGAAAGGTCTGTAGTCACTCTTAAGAGCAGCTGAACCAGCACTTCCTCCAGTGATGCTAATCTGGGTCTGGGGGTCCAGAGTTCATGCAGACTTTGACACTTAAACATTGTGTGATCTTGATAAATTTCTCCTTGGAGCTTTTAGCCACTTGTAGAACAAATGGGGGACCTTCCATCTTACCAATCCCATGTTTTCATGTGTTCCTGTAGCTCTGCAGAAGCTTTTAGTTGGAGAGATGAGCAATCAGCCCTAAAAAGAGAAAGCTAACTAGAAGTGTAATCCATTGGTTTGAGACAGATGGAGCTAGGTTTTGGTGCATGAGTCATATGTATCACATGTATGCACATCTTACCTTGATAGGGTGCTGATGGGGGCTAGACTCTCTCAGACCAAGGTGTGAATGTTTCCCTGCAGGAGAGAACTTTTAAACTAGGTCCCTACCTCCATAAATGCTCCTTGGCCATCAGGGCCCCTACTCTGGGGTCCAGCCTTTCCCAGACTTCAGGGGTCTGGCTCTGGCTTGCTTGGGAATATCTCTACCCTGTCTGCCCACAGAATTTGCTGGAGCTAGTCAGTCACCATGACATCATGCAAAGGACACTGAATTTGGAGTCAGAAGGCCTGGGTGGGAATCCCAGTTCTGAGTGACCCTGAATATGCCCCTTTCACTTTCCAGGCCCCAGTTTTTTCCCTCCATAAAAGAAGGGAGTTGATCAAATTCCTTCCATTTCTAAAGCTGACGATCGTCTGATCCCTGATGACCCATGAAGGTTGCCAGGAGCCGTAGAGCCAGACCTCAAAGGACTCTCCCCTTTGCCACTCTGCCCATCTCAACTTCCCTCAAATTGGCATCTCCCTCCTGGGCACAGAACCCTGTAAACCCTGAGGAGACTTGAATTTCTTCTTCCTAACCATTCTATTAAAGGCCAGCAGAGAGCCTGGGCTTGGGGAAATGTTTCTCAACCATATTCTTCTCACTTGCCAGGGAGGGCTGAATTGGCCCCTCTTCCATTGGGGTAATGAGAGGTAGCATGACCATGGGCTTAGCAGCATGGGATAGGGTTGGTGATTTTTCTTTATCCAGAGCTAATGACAAATGTGTATTATCCAGGATTCCTCAATTTCTTCCCCTTTTCTCTTCCTACCTAAACTTTTCTAGCTCCTAAGACATTTTTCCTGATCCAATGGATCCAACTCCCTTGGGAGAGGGAAGTTTGGGAAGGGAAGGAGACTTGGTTGGGGCCCCTGGGGGTAGGTGGGGGAATCTATGCCTGTGAGGAAGCTGGTCTATGAGAAAGATGGAGAAATAAAGAGACAGAAAGGTAGGGGAGCTGCTCCATCTGTCCTCATGCCCCTTGCTTGGTCAAGGATGGGGTTACCCATAGGACTCACAGGAAGAGAATTGGGGATCCTTAACCTCTCATCCTCAAGGGGTCTGTGGATAAATTGCAGAAGGTCTGGAAACTTGGATGGGAAAAATATATCTTTAATTTAATCTAGCATTTCCTTCAATTATTCAAAAATATTATTCTGAGGAGTCTACAGACTTCATCAGAGTGCCTGAGGAATCCATGACAAAAAAAGATGGAGAATTCCTGTCTTGATCATCCAGCCCATTTTACAGAGGATTAAACTGAGGCTCAGTGTGGGGCAAAGACTTGCCTAAAGTTCTGCCTAGATTAGATAACAGAGCAAAGCTCTTGTGTAGTTCCATGTACTCCAAATCTAGTCTCTGGTAAGAGAGGTTGCCAGGGACTTCCCACCTGCCATAGGTAGGGGAAGGGACCAGAGTCTTGACCTCTAGGAGTATCAAGGCTGATGTGGGAGAGATTAGGAACACCTTCAGGGAGTAGAGGGTAAGAAAGGAAAGCTATGGGTTAGAGGAAGGTTTTGGGAACTCAGAGGAGGGAGTGGTCATTGGCTGGTCTGGTCAGAGGAGGCTGCAGCTGTACTTGGAAGGAGGGTTGGAAAAGCAGGGAGGAAGAAGGATATTATCATCTGAACAAAGATCTGGAGATGTGACTGAGTTTAGAAGGCATCTGGAATGGTGAGGAGTCTGCCTGCCTGGAAAAGAGGGTGAGTGAAGGGGATTGAGGCTGGGAAGGGGGTTTGGGACTAGGTGGTAGAAGACCTGGATATTGGGGGGTGAGTATGTCCTCTTTTAAAAGGCAAAGGAGAGCTCTGGGAGAGGTCTGAGGGACGGAGTTCTGGCATGTTGGGACATGGTCAGAACTAAAGTTTAGGAAGAGAATTTGGGCAGAATGAGGAGGGTGGGGGCAGGGCAGGGGAAGTTTCATCTTTGCATTTGGATCCTCAGTGCCCAGAATAGAGCCTTACACACAGGAGATACTCAATGAATGTCTTTTCAATCAGATTTCGTTTAACTGAATTCAGAAACTGGAGGAAGAGGACATATGGTAGGTTTCCATCCTCTGTGCTTTCCTTTTTCACCTCATGGGGAAGTATGGGTGCAGATGGTAGGCTAGAGATGAGGGGCCAGACTGGAACTTTGGCAGAAGAGGGAGGGCCTAGGCTGAATCGACACACTGAGTCCTGAGGACCCCAGGTTCTGTACTTGAGGGACTCCAATTCAAGTTGCCAGTAATCCTTGCTTCCCCAAACTCCTGCCTCCCACCTCTATGAATTCAGGAAAGCTTTGTAAGGTTGGGATTCCTAGGGCAAGGAGGAAGAGACTAGGCAAGGTCCTGGCTCTGGTGTAAATAATGGTCATGGTGCCTCACCTCACCCCAGGGGTGACCTCCCAAGGGACAGTGTGAGCATGGAGACCATTAAAGTAGTGACTTACTTAGGGGTGATAGTCAATGTTCCAAAGAGTCCTGGTCTAGACCTAACCCAGTCCATAGCTAACTCAGGCCAGACTCAAGCTTCTGGCCCCTATGGGCCTAGGTCCTTCCCCACCTCCTAACTCAATTCAGTTATGTTCCCGAGTCCTTGTGGACCTAGTCTTGCTTGGGTTCAGGTCTTCTGTAGTAAGAGAGGGAGTGAGGGAGAGAAGAGAGAGAGAAAGAGAGAGAGAGAGAGAGAGAGAGAGAGAGAGAGAGAGAGAGAGAGATAGAGAGAGAGAAACTGAGAATTTGGCAGCCCTAACCTGCCAAACAAAACAGCTCAGCCCAGGATAGGCCCATATTCCCTGCACAGCTCAGTCACTATCCCAGTCTCCTGATGATATATCCTTCTTGGGTATCTGTCCTTAGTCTTGCCTTTACCCTTGTCTCCTGCTTTGGTCCAAAGCTTGGAGTAGAATCAGTCCCTAGGTGATGCCCAAGAGACCATCTGACCCTAGATGCCTGTGAACCTCCAGACTTTCCCACCCCCACCCTCATGCCCCTTGGCTGGCGGGCTGTACAAACTGCTGTAAAAACCGCTGTTGTGTGACAATGTGTGCTTAGAGATCATGGCCTTCCCATGGCCGACCCTGTAAGGTACAATATTTATTTATTCTGTTAGTTGGAAAACCAGACCCCAGGCATGTGCCCTTGTCACTGGCCCTACTGCTGGGCTCCCATGTGCCGCATGCCGCTCGCTCTGTACTGTGTCTTATCTGTCTGTCTGTCCAGCTTCCTGTGACCTCGTGGCTGTTTTTCATACTCCATAAATAAAAGGCAAAAGGCCCAAAGAGGAAGGTCTCAGGTCCTGTTGATTGGGGTTTGGGGAATGGGAATGGGGAGGGAGATGGGATTTTGTCTTAAAAGTTGCTGTAGTGACTAGGATGATCTAGGAGTGGGTGTGGGGTGCACTCAGGGAACCCCTAGTGGTGGTTATGGGAGGACCAGAGACACATCACACACACACACACACACACACACACACACACACACACACACACACACACTCAGAACAGATATAGAAACAGCTGAGAAAAGAGTTGGGCAGTGATTTGATGGGAAGACTGGAAAGGTTCTGAGGTGAAAGGGGAAGTAGAGGGAGGAGGGGAAAGAGAGGGCTGAAGACTGTGTTCCATGAGGAGCAAATGAAAAAACTTGTTTCACTGGTCATCATAATCCTAAGTCACATTTTTAAAAATTAATTAATTAATTTTTAGTTTTCAGCACTCCCTTTTATAAGATTTTGAGCTCTAAAATTTTCCCCTTCTTCCCCTCCCCTCTCTTCAACATGGCATGCAGTCTGATATAGGCTATATAGGCTACATATATAATTATAATAAACATATTTCCACATTAGTCATGTTGTGAAAGAAGAATCAGAACAAAAGGGGAAAACCATGAGAAAGAAAAAAAGAGAGAAAATAGTATGCTTTAATCTGCATTCAGACTCCATAATTCTTTCTCTGGATTTGAATAGCATTTTCCATCACGAGTCTTTTGGAATAGTCTTAGAACCTTGAATTGCTGAGAAGAGCTAAGTCTATCAAAGTCAATCATCACACAATGTGGCTGTTACTATGTACTATGTTCTCCTGGTTCTGCTCACTTCACTTAGCATCAGTTCATAAAATTCTTTCCAGTTTTTTCTGAAGTCCACCTGCTCATCATTTCTTACAGCAAAATAATATTGCATTCCATAATACACTGAAACTTGTTCAGCCATTCCCCAAATGATGGGCATCCCCTCAGTTTCCAATTCTTTGCCATCACAAAAAGAGCTGCTGTAAATATTTTTGTACATGTGGGTCCTTTCCTCTTTTTTATAATCTCTTTGGAATACAGACTAGGTCACGTTTCTAAAGACTAGAAGAGAGAAATGTCAGAGACAGAGACTGGGACAGAAATTGGGCCAAGGGTAGAGACAGAAACAAAAACAGAGATAATCCGAGGATTATTAAACCCATTTTAAAGATCCCAGAAAGTTAGTGCTAGAAGAACCACAGAGCCATCTGGGGCTGACTTGCCTCTGGTTATGGATTTCTTTGGCAACATTCCCAGCAAAGAGTCAACCAGTCTCTGATCCAGTGAAGGAGAGCTCCTTCCATCCTATGACAGTTTCCTCTCTTTGAGGCTGTTCCTCACTATTAAGGAGTTTTTTTTCCTTACCTCAAGCCTCAGTTTACCTCTTTGAAACATTCACCCATTGTTCTTAGTTCTACCCCCTGTGGCCAAGCAGAGCAAGTCAAATCCCTCTTCATACATGATAGTTCCTCTTCACCGCCCCCCTCCCCCGCCCAGTTTGCCCCACCAATTTTCTTTTCTTCAGGTTAAACATCCCTTCCCTATTTCTGTTGACTGACCCTCACCTGATATTCCCTTAATATCCTGGTCACCCTCTTCTAGACCCTTTCCAGCTTCTCAATGTGTCCTTAATGCATGGTGCCCAAAAGCGATCACAATATTCTTTATGGGTTCTGATCAAGGCACGTTACAGTGGTTTCATTACTTCCTTGGGCCTGGATGCTGGGTCTTTTCCAAGGCAGCCTCAGATGAAATTAACTTTCTTGGTTGCCATAGTACATGGCTGATTCATACTGAGCTGGAAGCCACTAAAATCCCCAGGTCTGTTTTAACAAGAAACCTGTTGTTTCGTTACACGGAACAAATCCTCTATCCTGTTCTTGTGAAATTGATTTTTTAACCCAATGTTTTAACCCAACATTTCTCCCATATCTTTTAAGGTTGGGTTCATTGTTCTAACCTGTAGTGATCTCTGGGCATCCTGCCATCCTGCCTATAGCTTTGTGTCACCTGCATTTTTGATAAGCATGGTGTTGCTACAGATCAGAGGGGGAGGGAACAGGAATAAGCATTGATTAAGTACCCACTATGTTACAGGCAATGGGGCTGTGTTTTTTTTAATATCTCACAACAATGCATTTTACAGTTGAGGAAACTAAGGCAGACATCAAATGACTTGCCCAGGGTCACACAACTTGGAAGTGTCTAAGGCCAGATTGGCTCTGACTCCATGTCCTTCTGACTCCAGGGCCAGCTGCACCACTGACTAGAGGGGTGAGGCCATTTGTCCAGGGTCACACAGCTGTGGTGGAGAGCTCATTGCCACCTCTCTTACCTTACCCTACCTCACCACCATGCTTGGCTCCAGGTTGGACTCATTCAAAGGAAAGAGAGAAGAAGATCAGCAGAGCTCCTCTCAAAGGGCATCGGACTACAAGTTCCTTCTTGTTAGAAGGCTCACCAGGCATGTTGTCACAGGGATACTGGCTTGATATTGTGTGACTCCAGGATTTTGTAGTTAACAAAACTGGGGTTCAGAGAAATTAAATGGGCCTATGGAGGTTCCAAAGCTAGGAAGTAATCAGTAAAGTTAGAAAGGCCAGGGGCTTCTGCCTCCCTGCCTCTGAGGCTCTTTCATTGAATCACAAGCCTGAGGAAAGATGGGGGTGGGAGGAGGCTGTCTGCCCAACTGAATGCTGTTACCCCAGATGTGAAATGGAAACTCTAAAATAAGGCAACAACCAGATTCTGTTGGCAGGGGCCAGGGGGCTTGTATGCAGAAGGAGGGACTTGCCGGGAGAACCTGAGGTTTGGGGAGGGGGAGGCCACAAACAGCCTCACCCCTGCCTTGCCCATATTCCTTCCTCTCACCAGCTGGAGGAGAGGCAGCTGGGGAAGGGAACACTACCTTATTTCCCAGTCACTCTGGTGTTGTTCCTGGGAAGGAGTGGGGGGTGGAATGTGGCAGGGAGGGGGCAGTTCTGGGTAGATAGGGACAAGTCCCTTCTCAGGGCCCCTTTCCCAGGGAGCTCCCACTCCCACCCCCAATTGCTTTTGGCTTCTGGGCAAACAGATGAGGCGGCTGCACTCCCTGCCCCGCCCCTCCCCGCCCCCCTGCCAGGTCTGTCTGAGCTCCCAACAAAGACCACTCTAAAGGACTGAGGGGGTGAATGTTGTGTGGGGGGGGAACCTGACACCTGAGGTTTCACCCACCCCTACCCTCAGGCCCAGACCAATAGTCTGCCCCGCCCTGAGGCAGGAATGTGTCTAAGGGGCCCAACCTGACCTGCCTTCAGTTCCATTTGGGGTCCCTGAAAAGACCCTACCCAACACAGACAAATCCTACAGTCACACAGTCACACATAGACCAGTGATGGGTTGGAAGGAATGAAGGTGGGAAATAGACATTTAAATGTCTTCCATGTGCCAGACACTGTTCTAAGTTCTTTATAAATATTTCATTTGATCCTCTTACCAGCTCTGAGAGGTAGGTGCTATTTTTGTCTTTTTACAGTTGAGGAAACTGAGGTAGACAGTGCCTGACTTCAGTCACACATGCAGGAGGCCACAAACAGCTTTGCCCCTGCCTTATCCATATTCCTACCTGGAGGAGAAGCAGCTGGGGAAAGGAGCCCCACCTTATTTCCCAGACACTCTGGTGATATTCCTGGGAAGGAGTGGAGGTGGAATGTGACTGGATTTTTGAGTGTTTGAGTCTGGATTTGAATTCAGGTCATGCAACATTCTGTATAGTTCTCAGAAAATGGATAGCCTACTCACCAGCTACTCATCTCTCTGGGTGGTAGAACTAGTTTCATTTATCTTATTAGTCTAAAATCACCCTTTCAGAAAGGAGAATGAGCTGCTTTGGTGAGTTTCCCATCACTAGATGTGTTCAAACAGAGGAGAAGTGGCCAGTATGGATTTATACACATTAAAATAACTCTGACCCCCTTCTGCTTATAGGAAATCCCATTTCCTCCCTGAACCTACAATATTTCACAGAAGCCTTGTCCCATGACCCTGGAGCCAGCCACCTACACAAACAGGGAAGTATTATATAGAAGTATTCAATTCTTTAATTCTTCACGTAGAAGAAACAAGAATGCCTAATAGCATATCCACCACTTGGCTTCAAGCCATTACTTTCTCTCAAGTTCCCCAGGAACTTATGGATGCAGCTTAAGGTAGCTAGGCTCAGCTGGGCATTCTGGATCAGGAGACCACCAATATAGGAACCAACCAAAGCCCTCCTGATGCAGAAATTCTGTCTTCAAGCATTTTGTTCCTGGAAGAGGGATCAGACTTGTTCTTCTTAGCTCAAGAAAGTTGCAAAAAAGTTGCAAAAAATGCAGATTTATGCTCAATATTAGGAAAAAAAATCTTCCTCACAACACTAAGAGTTCTTGGACCCTCCTAGTTAATAATTCCTAATTGGAGTTACCTTGTATTGAGGTATATCTTTCAGATCCGTCTCACACTGGAAAGCTTTTCTAGGTACTTCGTGGGTCAACGTGCTCTCAAAACCATGGCTCATGAAACCCCTACTGATGTGTTTCTATTCTCATCAAACCAGAAGACATTAGTTTCAAGCAAAAGATATTTCATTAAACAGCAGAACTAAATAACTGACAATAAGATTTGCAGTCCCTCCCATCCCCTGACCCCAGACACCCAAAGGTGCCTTTTCCCACCACTTACCACAAAATTTGAGGAGAACACAAGTCTGGAATTTCACATGGTTCCTACTCTTGGAGTTCCTTGGGGAGTTCATAATATAAATGAGGAGAGAAGATATAAATATGACTAATATAGTACAAAGTAGCCAGGGTTACTGGTCATGGGAGGGGTCCTCCAAGTAGGGGAAGATACAGAGTTTCTTGGGGCCTTGGTGGTCAGGGATTTACTGTTGGATTGAGGTTTGAATGGACCTGTCAGGGCAGGCAGAATTTTGATAGCCTCAGCAGGGGTGAGGGGGGGGTAGTGGTAGGAAATTCGTGATTGGGGAGCAGACCTAAACCCACGGTGTCCACTCTTTTAGCTTAAAGTTGTCTGTGCTCATCCTTGTCTCATGATGACCAATCTGACCAGAGCAGACCCCTCCCCCACCCTTAGCTCCTCCCAGCCTCCTTCAGTCACTCCCTAGGACATTCATCTTCAAACCTCTCAGAAATCTCCCACCCAAGCATATTGTGGATTTCATAGGCTGGTCATCTCTCGTTAGGGATGCCGTGGAGGTGATTCTAGTATGGGCCTGAAGCTGGGCTCCAAATTTCTGAGATGCCTTCCTGAAATTATGCATCTCAGTCAATCCAGAAGAAATAAAGTGTGGAGTAGGAATGTCTCTAAGTGGTGACTTAACCTTTCCTTGAACACCTCTGTTGACAGGAAGCTCAATGTCTAACAAGGATTCTCTTTTTGTAAAGGACAAAATGATAGTAGGCTCTTTCCCATGTCCAAATGAAATCTCTATCCATATGGTTGTCTCACTTTCCTTGGTCCTATTCCCCAAATTTCTACTCTTTCTAAAAGCTCATTATTTCCCTCATTATTCTCTTAGCAAGGCAACAACCACATAGGGGAGGGCCTAGGGCAGGGCCAGGGGCAGAGACAGAGGGTGGGCCAGACAGCTCTAAGGACTGGAACAGAGGCAAGGACTAACAGAGAAAGGAGCTGGGACAGAGAGAGAGAGTGGGGCAGACCTCAAGTCTGGGGTAGAGGCAGAGACAGAAACAGAGGCAGGGGCTAGGGCAGATTGGGGGAGGCAGGTGGGGATATAAGGATAAACTTCTGTTGCTGAGGGCTCCAGAGTTGGTTTCATAAAACCCTTTACAAAGAACAAACCAAGGCCCAATATTTCCTTCTTGTGTGTGGGACTAATGGTCCCCTTTATCCCTGGGAAGCTGGGAGAGGATGCCCTTGGCACCCCCCACCCAATAAATACACTTCCTTCCCCCTTCCCCTGACTGATGCCTATTCTTGGAAAGGGCTTGTGTTTCTTTCACTCTAGGCTCTTGTATGGGTGTGGGTGTGAGAGTATATGTGTGTGGGGGGAGGGGGAAGGTGAGGATTTGGTCCCTCAGCACAAAGTCCCTCATTGTTCCCTCCATTGCATCAGGAAGGCCCTACCTACTGCCCACAATCTCACAGGCAGAACTGCCACCTTGGGGTGTCTCTGACAGCTCTGGAATCTTGAAAGGCCAAATCCGCTCTCTTTCTTCCATTCAAAACTTTGGGGAGGAGGAAGGGAAGGTAGCCTATTTGTCCCCCCACCCCTTTAATATATAACGTTTGGGGGAGAAGTAAAAGGGACTGTTTCTCTGTATCAGGAGACTCAGAAATGTACATTTAGAGGTGAAACAGCTCTTAAAAGTCATCTACAGAGATAGACACTGAAGTTGGGAGAGGAGAAGGCAGTGAGCAGCTCAAGGTCATACAGGTGAGAGATCTTGGATTGCATTCAAGGTTCCTGGACACTTTCATCAACAGTTTGCCTTTTTGTTGTTGTTCAGTCACTTTTTTTTTCTAGTTGTGTTTAACTCTTGGCAATGACACTGGAGTGGTTTGCTATTTCCTTCTTCAGCTCATTTTACAGATGAGGAAACTGAGGCAAATAGAATGAAGTGACTTGCCCAGGATCACACAGCTAGTAAGTATCTGAGTCTGGACTTGAACTGGAGTCTCCTTGACTCCAGGCCCCATGCTCTATGCACTATGGCACTCCCTAGCTGCCCCCATTGCTGTTCTGGTTAGTCAGAGACAAGGACTTTCCCAAAGGAAAAGTATTCTTTGATCCCAAAGGGTGGAGTCACTAGTCCTTTTAGAAAAAAATGGGATAGATCAATCAGAGGACTTGGGTTCAAGTGATTCCTTACCTATGTGACCTTGGTCAAGTCATTTCCCCTCTGTGGGCCTCAGTTTCCTCAACTGTAAAAAGAGGGGGCTGGATCAGATGTTGCCTTTAAAGCTGCAACTAAGCTCTAAGCTGTGACTAAGGTCCTAGGACCACTTCCACCCTTCCTTACATCTTTGGTTTTGCTCCCTCTTCTCTTCCTCCCATCTTCCCTAACCCACAGTCCCAGGTACTTCTAAGACTTTCTAAGGGAATTTATCCTGATGATCACCCTTATGCATCCCAAACAGCTCTCCCTTCCCAAACCATGGCTCTTGTCTCTTGGGAACTCAGCCACATTCCCGATTTGAATCTCAATCTCCTCCAATCTCTTCAGCCCCAACCTGATCTCAAGGGGCCAAGAACCTCAGACTGGGCTTTTCAGGTACTGGGGAGAGGTAGGCCCTGGAGATCCCTTCTTGCACACTATTTGCAATGGCGGGGGTGGGGGGGGGGAGAGCCAGGGAAGGGCTAGGAAAGACTTCATCACAGAAACTCATCCAAATGGAGATGCCAAACACCCATTTGCCTGATTTGTTTGGGACTGTGATGCCTGGGAATTCATCTCTCAGAGTCCCTTACGGGACATTACCTCCAGGCTCCCTGGCAGCACACGTCTCCCCTCAGCAGGCCCCCTACCTGGTGCCCACCCAGAGGACTTAGTCCTGTTGGGTGGCCCAGTCCTTGGGCTATGGGTCAGATCCCTGTTACAGAGAGAGAGATAGTGCTAGTGAAGGCATATCTGAGATGCTCACACATGATCTACACACACATACATGGGACATTCCTGACCAGCACACATGTGACAGGCACACATATATAGAAGGCATAATAATTAGACCAACAGCGGCTGGGTAGTTTCTGATTGGGTTGGGGGGGGGTGGTGCTGGGCTGGGCCTATTAAGCTGATGGCTGCCGGTCCTGTGGATTAGGATCCCTTGTGCCAGGCTGGGTGTGTGTGTTTGGGGGGGGGAATGGGGCCCCGCTGGGCTGTAATTTCACGCTGAAGGGCCTGATGGCGCTTCCCGGGGACTGATCCTTTCTGGATCAGAAAACGCACTTCCCTTTGTTACAGGGGGAAGGGAAAGGGGTGTGTGTGCTATTATCTTTTTAACTCTTTGTGTGCCAGCCAAAGGCAACCTCCTTCCCTCAATCCCTGGCACCCCTCCTCATCCAAGTTCCCATCTTGGTCTCCATCTCTGTCTCCATCTAAGCTCTTTGGGGTAGGCAGGTGCAGACCTCACCAGGAATTTCCTGGCCCTGGCGGCACTGATGATCTCCTCTCTCTGTCCATGGTAGCCTACTCTGACTTCCAATGGGGGAGCTCTAGGTGGGAACTGAGGAGTGTGTGAATGTGAGTGTGTGTGTGTGTGTGTGTGTGTGTGTGTGTGTGTGTGTGTGATCTCAGCAAGTCAGCCAGTTCATCTCTCTAGTTTAGTGTGTCCCACAGGTGACAGCTGATGCTGGAATCTGTCCCTAGCACCGCACTCTCATCCCTCTTGCTGCAGTTTGAGCCTGTGAGCTGCCCCTTCCCCATTTCCCTCCCCCTCCTCACCTCAAGCCTTATCAAGGTCTCAGCTCTTCTGGCCCAATGATTCCAATTCCTGTTCAGCAGGTTCCTGCCGACCTGCAGGAGAAGACCCATGGTGTGTGTGTGTGTGTGTGTGTGTGTGTGTGTGTGTGTGTGTGTGTGCTGCTCATGTTGTGCTCTTACTGCCCCTCCTCACCATCTTCCTTAGCTCTCAGTCCCCATCCTCCAGCCACATTTTCTCATCCTGGCCTAAGTAGAAAATGTGCCCCACTTGGACAAATCCTGTCTCTCACCCTTACTAGTTATTTGACTCTGGGAAAGTTTCTCCCCAGCTTTGAGACTCAATTTACCACTTTGTAAAATGAAGGGGGTCAATGTATTCCAAGAGATTTTTCTTTTCTCCCATGATTCCCTAGGAGCTTATATAGACCACACACTGGAAAATTAGCTGAATAGCTTCTGCTTCAGGTATTTATCCTCCCCCCCAGACCAGGCCACCAGCCCAGGATGCAGGGGTTCAGTCAGTGGCTGCTTCCAAGGGCCCCAAGGGCAGGCTACCCCTTCCCTTTTCATGAGGACCCCCAGCTCAGAAGGGCACTAGGAAGGGACCAGAGTTTTGCTCTTCACACAGGTAGGGTTCTTATTCTTTGATGCCTGTCTCTTTCCAATCCTCCTTCCACAGTCTCACAAACTTTCCCTTAGAGAAGACAATGCCCCCCCCCCCCCAACACCCTCCTTCCCAGTTTTAACACCAGTTCCTCCCTGAATCTGAGGCTGGAGAGTGCCAGAGTTGGGAGGTATCAGGGTTGGTGAAAGGCTTAGAGGTCATGAAACTCAGGACCAGTTGAAGGCACTGGGCATATTTAGCCTGGAGAAGAGTACTCTGGAGGGCCATGACAGCTGTCTTTAAGTATCTGAAAGGCTGTCATAGAGAGGAGGGATTAGTCTTCTGCTGAGCCCCAGGCAGCTGAAACAGGAGCAAAGTGAAGTGTCAGGGAGGCAGGGACACCAGGGAGCCCTGCCTAACCCTGAGATATGGCTCCCAGCGGAAGGCGCTGCTTGGAAAGATCGGGGCTCCTTCTGCATGCAGGGCTTCAAGCAGGGGCTGAGGATTCTTTGTAGGGGATGGTGTATAAGGTTCCTGCCCAGGTAGGGCTGGGACCAGATGCCTTAGAAGACCTTTCCAGCTTTGACCTTCGGTGACCTGAAAACTTAGGTGATTAGAGATGAGAGGTGCTTGAGAAGGCGTCAAAACCAAGATCCTCATGTATTTGTATGGAAAAGGAGGACGACTGTTGTCTCCTACAGTCTTTGGAGACAGAGGCAGAGCCAGGACACTCGAACCCGGGTCTTCGGACTCCATCCAGGGCTATTCCCCCTCCTGGCCCTCGGCGGCCTCCTCTTCTCCCCTTCTCTCTCCAGCTCTCTAGGAGCTGAGCCGCCTCTCCCTAAAAACCCAGGCCCCATTAGGAGAAACCCTCTAACTTTTACTTACACTTCCGAGTCTTAAACACCATTAACAAAAGCCACTTAATTCAATTATATTCCCCTAACCGGTTGTGGCGGCGGCTGAGGCGGAGGCGACAGTGGCGGTGGCGGCTCAGCTGCCTGGGCCCCCTCCCCCTTCCCTCTGTCTCCTTCTCCCCCCCCCCCCCCCACTCCCCCTCCACCCCCTCCTCCCGCATTGTCATTGTGTTGAGCTAATGAGGTAAACTCAAGCGCTGGCTGTCCCCCTCGACAGGTTTATGAGAATTTAATAAAGCGTGGCCGGCCCCAAATGAGCTGCCCCCGCGTGCGAGCGAGAGCCAGAGCCAGAGCGAGAGAGAGACAGCGAGAGCGAAAGCGAGAGCGGAAGCGCCGAGAGCCAGCGAGCCCACAAAGCGCCGCCCGCCCGCCCGTCAGTCCTCTCCGCTTCAGGCCGTCCCGTCCGCGTCAGCGTTTTTGGCTGCCCAGAGCTGCAGCCTCTCTCTGCCAGGAGCTAGCTACATCCTGCCCCCCAGGGGGATGGGAGAAAGGAGAAAGTGGGGGGAGGGGAAGGCAGGGTGGGGGAGACGGGCCATCGGAAGAGTCCCAGGGATTCCCACTCCCCGGGTCCGCGTCCTAGGCTCTGGCCATCATTCTCCCACAGTCAGGTAGCCCATAAGTATTGTGCCAAGGCGTCAGGCACTGTGCTAAAGAGCAGGGGAATACCAGGAAAGGCAAATACAAACAAAACCATGGTCCCTACCTCCCCCCTACTTGCTCCCTTCCCACCCCCCACCCCGCCCATCAGCTCACATTCTAATTGGAAAGATGTAGTGTAAACACTAGATAGACTCCAGATGTGTGCAGTGTAAATTCGAGGTAATCCCACGAGCGGAAATTATTAGCAAGAGATGGGCTGGGGGAAAACCTCCTACCAATGACGAGAAGTCGAGATTTGAGTTGAGTCCTGAAGGTAATCAGGGAAGTCAGGAGGCCGAGGTGAGGAGGGAGAGTATTCCAGGCATGGGGTACAGCCAGGGCAAAGGCTCGGAGATAGGCCTGTCTCAGGTGCAACTGGTCCGTAGAATGTGTGGGGAAAGGTAGCAAACAAACAATAATTAAGCACCTAATGTGTACCAAACATTGTACTAAGCCCTTTACCAACGTTATCTTGTTTAATCCTCATAACAACCCTGGGAGGAAGGTGTTATTAATAGCCTCATTTACAGATGAGAAAACTGAGGAGGACAGAGGTTAAGTCTCGGGCTCTGGAGGCAGATTTGAACTCAGGTCTCACCAACTCCAAGTCCAAAACTCTACTGTGTTACCCTTGGAGTGTGGAGGAGAATCAAATATAAGAAAATGGGAGGGAGGAGCCAGGTCATAATAAGCTGTAAATGTCAAATGGAGGCCCTTAATGATCTTGGTGATAAGGGTCAACTTGAGGTTATTGATCAGGGACAGTGACATAGTCATATCTACTTTGGCAGTCAATCAAAGAATGGTTTGGGCTGGAGAGAAAGTTGAAGCAGTCTACTGCCTACCAGTCTAAGCTGGAGGTGATAAAGGCCTTCCCCAGGATGATATTGGTGTGAATGGAGAGAAGGGACCACATATGGGAGATGCTGCAGAGGAAGAATGAAGAGATTTAGCAACAGACTGGATATACTGGGTGAGTGGGAGAGAAGGTACAGAGGATACCAAGACTGTATCTGGGGGACTAGGAGGGCAGTGATGCCTTGGACAGTAACAGGAAAAGGGGAGGGTTTGGGGGAAAAGATAAGGACGTTGAATTAGAGGTGCCTAGTGAACATCCAAATGCAAATGTCAAATAGATAGTTGGAGATGTAAATCTATAGCTCAGGAGAGCGATTAGGGCTGCATAAAGATCTGGGAATCTCCTGTTCTATGTTGGTAACTGAACCCACAGGAGATAATGAGATCACCAAGTGAGAGAGTATAGGAGGAAAAGAGAAAGAGCGCAGGACGGAACCTTGGATCGATGTTCATCATTATCGGGGATGAGATGAATGAGAAACCAGCAAAGGAGACTGAGAAAGAGCAGACAGAGAAGAACTAGGCAGGAATAGAAGCTCCAGTTATTTTCCAGTCGACTCCAACACCTTCAGCTCATTACCTGCTGAGTAAATAGCTGCCCCCATTGAGTTAGATGGAGCCTGGAGTTTCATTGTGTTGACTCCTGGGAACCTCCACACTTTATTCTGAAATTCTCCCTCTGAAGTGCCCTCCTCCACAAGTCTGGTGAAAAGCTCCAGCTCCATGGCCTCCCAAACCCTCTTCTTCAGGATCAATGCCTCAGCTCCTTCCCTCTATCCTCCCATAGCCATAGCTTTCAGGTCCATCATATTCTAGTCCTTCCAGTTAATCAATGAGCTCTCTAAAATTCAGTGGGAGAACTGGATTCCTCAGATCGGCCTAGACTAGGAAAGAAAAGAGGGAAGCCTTGGCATGGCAGTAGAAGGGGCACAAATGGCTTCTTCCATCTTGGATCTCCCGGGGTGCTAGGGCCCCCAACCCTACCTGGGGTGCTCCCAGAAACTTGGGGGCCAGGACTCTGCTAAACTGCAAGCTCCCATTCCCTCTCCCCCCTTCCCCCCAGAAGGAGGCATTTGTTTCTAGTTTTCAGGATGACTCGCCACTCTACCCAGATGCAAGTCACCAAGGGAACGAGTCGCCTTCTTCAGGGAATTCCAGCACTCACTTAGCTCGATTCCTCCATTTTACAAAGGGAGAAACAGCCCCCAGGAGGCAAAAGTCACAGTGTGCTAGTGGCAGAGCCAGGACTAGAGCCAGAACCAGTACCTAGGTCTCCTGCCCACAGGCACGATCCCTAGCATCCGGAACTGTATCTGTCTCTGTCCTTCCCTGTCCCCTCCTCTTCTTTCCTTCCTCCCTTCTCTCTCCTCTTTCTCCCTCCTCTATCTCTGTCTCTCTGTGTGTTTCTCTCTCCTTCGCTCCAAGCCCCTCTATTCTCTCTCTCTCTCTCTCTCTCTCTCTCTCTCTCTCTCTCTCTCTCTCCTTTCTCTTTCTTTCTCTCCACTCTGCTTTCTCCCCTTTCTCTCCTTCTTTCTCTCTTCTCCTCTCTTTCTCCCTCTCCCTTTCTTCCTGCCCCTCTTTCCTTCCTTCCTTTTCTTTGTCTCCCTCTTCTCTTTCTCTCTCCCCTCCCCTCCTCTCCTCTGCTCCCCTCCTCTCCTCTCCTCTCCTCCCCTCCTCTCCTCTCCCCTCCTCCCCTCCTCTCCCCTCCCCTCCCTTCTCCTCTCCTCTCCTCTCCCTTCTCCTCTCTCTCTTCCTCCCCTCCCCTCCCCTCCCCTCCCTCCCTTCTCCTCCTCTCCTTTCCCTTCCCCTCCTCCCCTCTCCTCTCCCCTCCTCTCCTCTCCCCTCCTCTCCTCTTTTCTCTCCTCTCTCCCCCCATCTCTCATCACAAGGCTGTAGGGCTTAGAGCTAGAAGGGGCTTCAGAGTTACACAGTAGATGAGCTGGAATTCAGACCCAGATCCTCAGATACCAGATCTTGTCCCTTCCCCCAGAATGCCATACTCTCAGTGGATGCAGTGCCTTAGCCCCTCACTCCCCAAGAATCATGGGTCTTATATCCCAGGCTTCCTGCAAAGCCTAGCTCAAGATTGCTCTCCTGGCCTTTCTGCCTCTCCCCAGCCTCCACTTTCTCTTCCCTCACAACTTACCACCAGACAGCCTATGTAGCCTAGGTCTCACTTACCCACTGGCATTTATTTCATTCTTCTCCAAGAGCCTCCAGGCTGTTAGTTTTGTTCATTCTGCTCCAAGTTGAGGATCCTTTCCTCCTATCCCCGGGAGCTTGGAGCTGAGCTCAGCCAAGCTGAACCAAGGACTGAGCCCCTACGGTTCTCTAGGGTTCTCTAGCCTTCAAAGATTCATTGCCTCTCCCATTGACATCTCCCTTCCCACTACCCGTGCTCTCCCAAGAGCAATGGAGACTCTCTGAGACTGGGCACTGAACAGTGACCCTGCAATCAGAAGCCCTGGGTTTGGGTTCCTTCCTCCCTGGGTGTCCTTGGGCAAGTCACCGCTCTGATCCTCAGTTTCCTCTCATTTAAGATCAGAGGCTCGGGCTAGCTGGCCTCTGAGGGTCCTTGCCACAATCTCATGGCTGGGTGACCTGGGGCATGTACTTTCTCTTTTCTTATCTTCATTCTCCTTATCTGTTAAATGAGGGGTTCGGATTGGGGAAATAGTTTCAGGAACCCTCTGTATTTCTTATTGGCTTCCTGCAAGGTACATCTATGGAACTGAACACTGGCCCAGATAACACAAAAGCCTAGAGACTTACAATGTAGATTTGGCACTGAATGTCTTTTCAACTTAAAAAAAATTCAGATGATTCTTCCTCTCAGGTAAAAGCTACACTTTGGTGTCTGCCTTCTTTGAGCAGATTGGGACCAGAACCAGGCTTATGGTTAGCTTATGATCAGAATTGGAACTCAGTCTTTGATCAGAGTTTGACTCAGTCTGCCTGGGATCAGGATTAGGGTTCAATTTCAGTCAGGGATTTGGGAAGATTTACTAATATTTTTCTTCAGAATTGGAATAGAACTCGGGGGCCATATGGCCCAACTTATATCTGAACAAGAAGTGCCCCCTCCTTACAACAGTTCCCACAAATGGTTCTCCCAGTAACAATTCCAGGGAGACGTGCACTCCCCACCCCCCACCAATGTCTGCCCCTTGCATTCTGGGCCAGCTGTCATTGTTAGGAACTTTTCCTGACACCCAGACAAAGCTGCCTCTTAGTAACACCCTCCCTCCCCTCCTAATGAACAAGGCTAATCCCTCCTCCACTTGACAACCCTTCAGATACCTGCCCCACCACCCTGCCCCTGCCCCCAAGCTTTGAAACCTGCCCAGATCGTGCAGCAGCTCCCCATAGTATGTGGGCTCAGAGCCCTTCGTCAATCCGCTCGCTCTCCTCCGGACACTCTCTTCCTCGCCTGTGCCCTTTCGAAATAATGGTGGCCAGGGCAGAGCGCATGGAGATCTGAACCCTCATCCTGACCCAGTGAATACTCGGGGTGAGAAACGTCTCTGAAGTTTCTTCAATTTTCAGCCAGGGTCAGGCTGTCTCCAGGTGCGGACCCCAAGCGCCACCTGGTGGGCAATCTTTGACAACACAACCTGGTGGGCAAGCCTTGGGGAATGCTATGGTTTAGGTTTAGACTAGTTTCAGTCCCACCACCTTGGGAGAGAAGAGGGGAGGGCCTGCGAGAGTATTTAGTCAACCTCTTACTCTCATTTTTCAAAGAATGAAAGTGAAGCTCAGAAGCCTTAAGTGATGTTTTCCCAACTCCCACTATTTACATTTCCAGGGGCCCCTCCAGGCTATGTCTGAGGATACTATGTCTAAGCCCCTCTAAAGGCTAGTGGTAGCACAGAGGTGGCTGGGCCTTTGGTCTCCTTGCCTCCTGAATTTGCCTGGCTCCTGTGGATGCCCAGTTACTCCCCTCAGGGTTCTAGTTTTTACTTTCCTTTGTCTCACCTGCCTCTTTCCAATATTCTCCTACAGGATCATAGAGAACATTTTGGGGTCTTATTCACAAAATTCAGAAAAAGTGCTCTGGTAACTGGGCATGGAGATTGGTAAGCTATAGTATGGGTAGATTGATGCACCAAAAAGACCAGGTCAATCCCATCTAACTGCCTCACTCCGGGCAAATCTCTATCTCTCTGAGCCTTGATTTATTCTGAAAAAATGGGGTGATGATGATATCTACTCCATAGAACTCTCCTGAGGCCCAAATAAGATAATACATTTGAAGAACTTTATAAATTTTAAAATGATAATTTTAAAATGCAAATATTCTTATTATGAAAGGGCACTGACCCTGGCATTCAAGGCCCTCTTCACCCTTGGTCCAACCTCATTGTTTAGTTATACCTCAAACCATTCTCCTCTGTGTATTCTGTTCTGGTAATTGTTCTGGGACCATGTCTTCTGTATCTATGATTGAGCTGCCCTCCACAGGGCTTTCTCACATCAGAGTCAGACTCAGGTACTAACTTTTCATGAAGTCTTCCCTTTCTCTTTCTCCAGGCTTCTCACAGCCCTTGGCAGGGGCTCTACTTTGCCTTGATCTCACTCCCCTAGGGATAATTATTTGGACCTCACCTTTATAGGTCCTTGAGAACAAAGCAGGTCTTAGGTCTCAAATCTGTTTGGGTTCTTAGAGCTGAACACAAGACTTTGTACATAGTAGGTGTGAGAAACACTTGTTACCCTAAATTGGACAGCACCTAAATACCTCAAGCTATTTGGTGGGCTATTTTGGAATTCAAGTTAGCTCCCTGGTTCCAACTTTGCCTATGACCTTCTTGAGGCAGGAGCCCCACACCGGCTGCTCACTCAAATTCCCACATCTTCCTTGGCCTCTCCTTGACCAAAACAAAGTCAGGAAAGGTGAACAGATAAGGATGGATTCCTGTTTCCTCCAAGATAATTAACAAGCATTTATTAAGACATACTATATATCAGGCCTCTAGGCATCCTGGTTGGATAGTGCCAGGTGTGATTAGGAAAATCTGAATTAAAATCTGATCTTAGATACTAGCTATGTGATCCTGGACAAGTCACTTCACCCTGTTTGCCTCAGTTTCCTCATCTGTAAAATGAGCTGGAGAAGGAAATTGAAGGAAACCACTTCAGTTTCTTTGCCAAAAAACCCCCAGATGGTCACAAAGAGTCAAACAGGATTGAAACAACCTAACAACAGCATACTATAGGAAGGGATTAGGAACTAAATTGGGGCAGGTAGGGTGGTATTGTGGATATAGCACTGAGCTTGGAATCAAGAGTCTGAAAGGACTGAACAACAACAAGGATATGTCAGACAGTGTGTTGGGGTGGGGGTGAGGGGGGGAGACAGAGAGACAGAGAGAGACAGTGAGAGAGAGAGAGAGAGAGAGAGAGAGAGAGAGAGAGAGAGAGAGAAAATCCCTTAGATGTCAAAGTCAGGATTCAATCCACTCTTAACACACTTGTACTCTGTCCCAAAACTAAGATACATTTTAAAATGAAAAAAGGATGGTATTTAATAACAATGTATAGGACCTTACACTTGGGTTTAAACAATCTACCTCCCAAGAACAGGATGGGGGAATCATAGTCTGGCAGAAATTGGTTAAAAAAAAAAGTTCTGGAGGTTTGAGTGGGTTGTAAATTCAATCTAAGTCATCAGTGATGATGAGGCAGCTCCAAAAGTCACTTGGATCTTGGGTTGTTTTCATAGGAGCAGAGCTTCTTGGATGGAGGAAGTGAGAGCACCTCTATCATCTGCCCTGGTTGGGCCATACTTGTGGTGTTATGTCCAGTTCTGGGCCCCACATTGGAGAGGACATTCTTCAACCAAGTGTCCAAAAGAAGATGGTAAGGGCCCCAAGTCCATGCCATATCAGGGTCAGTCAGCAGATGTTTAGCCTGGAGCAGACTCAAGGGGAACATGATCATTTTATTCAAGTGTTTGAAAAAAATTTGATGAAAAATTAGACTTGGTCTGCCTGGTCTCAGAGGCCAGAATCAGAAGCAATGGGTAGAAGTTGCACCTGCACTCCCCCCAAAAAAAGTAAATTTAGGCTTGAGATTAGGAAAAAAATTCTTAACAAGCAGAGCTAGCTCAGATATTTAAAGCTCCCATATATGTGGCAAATTCATCTGCTCAGTCACTCTCATTGTTCCCATCTTGATTCAGAGAGGTGTCCATACCTCAGTAATGGAATGGATTACCTCTGGAGCCATGGTGTGCTCTCTTCCCCACTAGAGGTCTTCAAGCTGGATTCTGTGGCAAATGGGATTCTGTCCAACCGTGAAATTCTCCAATTCTGTATGTAGCAACTCCTCTGGGTCACTCCCCCAATTTGCATTTGAATTCATGGGTCCTATCTCCAGAGGGTGGCTATTAACTCCTGTTCTAAGAGTAACCCAACAGTATAGCTTATGAACCCCACTAGTGTACCTCCCATGAACAATTATCCAATAGCTCTCTGAGAAAAGGAAGGACACGGGGGAAATGTAGGAGATATAAAACAAGATATCAGTCAGTAGACACATTTGGCTCTTAGAAAAGGCATTTACTAAAAACTGAAGGATTAAAACATTCCCCCTATAAACTAGGGGCACATTCTTCCACGAGTACACACAACTTCTGTGGAAAGAATGGGCTCAAACTGAGTACAATGATGATGAAGCACAGATGTAGGATGCATGTGTGATAAAGGCAACTCACAGTTCCGGATGCTACAGGACCTGGAAATCCTTACTTCATAAAGTTCTCATGTAGTTTCCTTTTGGTAAGTTGGGTTGGGTTCCCAGTTGGGTTGCCAGAGTCTGCTCCTCTCCATAGTCAGCTCTCTTCTCTGCTGCCAGGAGTCCTATTTCTCCAAGCTGCTTCCTTCCTCTCTAATCATTTCAGGGAACTGAGGATGTAAGCCATTGATTTCTCTTCTGGACTGCTTTCCTCACTTGTTACTCTGTTTCTGACTGAGATCTCACCTCCAAATTTGCATCTGCTCCCCCAGAGGGCTGACTCATCAACTGGGCTAAATAGAACTCTTGAGTCAAACTTTGAGACCTGTTCATCTCTCCTCCCTCTGGAATGTAAGTATCTGCCACTGGATTCAGTGTCTCCTACTGGTCAAGTAGTTCCCCTTCAAAGCAACTTGGTGGGAGAAAAATTCCCTCCTCACCCCTGCAAGAGTCTCATTCATAGGCAGCTCCCTACTATGCCTCCAACTCTCCACCATCACAAAAAATGATATGCATTTAAAACTCCCAGAATTGTGGTGACTTTGCTTAGGCAACACCATTGTCCTTTTCTTGACTCAATCTGAGAGGTATTCACATCTCATAAAAGGATCACAGAATGTAATACTTTGTTAACACATAAACCTCATTAGGTATGTGACTAAATTCTATAAATTTATAGCTATTTTCTAAGTTGGTGTGGGAGTCCCTTGTCACTCCTTCGTTATACAAAAACAGAAATATCCTTTTAGCCCCTCTACATTCTCAACTAGTAGGGAAACTAGTTTGTACTCCTTCAGTTTGCTAGTGGAGTGTTGCTCCTGACCTCCATACTTGCTGAAATCTCTGTTTCTCACTGGTGACTCCTGCTAACCCTTGTTACAATTTTCCAGTCATTTTTGTTATACTGTGGGCTCTTGAGGAAACCCTCTTATAGGGATATTTTCTTCCTTTTGGGGGATGGTTCCCCCCTTATCTCAAGCAACATAACATGCTTGTTTAGGTTCTTTTTATTTACACTAAATATATTCCTTGAACTTTGACCCCTTAATGTGAGGGTTCCCCAGGGTTTTAAACTAGCTGTTTCCCCTCATGTAATCTCCTTCACTTTCATAACTTCAACTATCATGTCTAGCCCTGATTCCTCTTAGGAATATCAGCCTCCCCATCTCCACCTGCCCCCTGGACATCAGAACCACCAGAATTTTTCCTAATTTCCTCAAACTCAACATAACCTCAGTTGAGTTCATTATTCTTGCCCTAAGCTGGTTCCTCCTTCTGTCATAACTTTTATCTGTGGCACCAACATTAACCCAGTCTCCCATTCAAAATCAAGCCAAACCCAATCCTGAGGCTTACCTTTGGCTCTTTCTTCTCCCTATATCTCATATACAGTTTTAACCACTAGAGCCTTTTGCTTACAAACACATGAATATATTCATTGTGTGTAACAGGAGATAGAAGCCCCATCCTGTTGGTTATATAATCCACCCAATATCTGCTTAGTGGAAATGCCAAGCTCTTTGTGGTTGTCACAGAACTGGCAACATCCGTCTCCTATCTCCACCTCCATCCACCATCACATTCTGTGTGGCAGTGATTATCTACATGGATTTATTGAAGTGGTCCCTTGACTCATCTTCCACCTACTGGAAAACATTGCTTATTTTTCTTGCTTAATTTGGATAGGCCCCCATCATGTGAGCTTGGTATAATGGAAAAGGGATACATGCATGGTTTCAATATATATAATTCTTTACTAATAGATGAAGAAGCAGAAGGAATAAAGTCAAATATATTTAAAACAGCTACCTGATGGGCTGCATACCTATAGCTCTTCCCAAATGGTCCAAATCACACAAATTACACATAAATAGTCCAAGTGCTTAGACTCAGATTGTCCCATCAGTGTCTCTTCCTTGATGCTGTCAAGCATTCCTAATAATATCCCACTTGCAGCCTTTCAGAGAGTCAATGTCTAATCCTTTGAGGGAACTGAAGATCCAAGGCACTGATTGCCCTTCTGGACTGTTTTTCCTCACTCATTACTCTGTTTCTGCCTGAGATCTCAGCTCCAACTTTGCACCTGCTCCCCCAAAGGGCTGACTCACCAACTGGACTGAATAGAACTCTTGAGTCAAGCCTTGAGACTTGTTCATCAACTCCTCAAGGACAAACCGAAGTCATTGAGCTCTTTTGTTTTTGAACTCTCCTCAGTCACACTGATTGTGTTCTACATAATTTTTATGCCCATTAATAGGCCCATTAGTTCTTTTCTTATCTTCCTCATTAGCAGAAGCTTGGTGGGCATGTCCATCTTCTGCGGACTTATGGCATATCCTACTCACTCTCTCCTTCTTTGACCCCATGGAAGAGAACAAGGAGAGTACCCCATAGTCAGTTACTAACTCTTAGAGCCAACATCTTTGTAACATCTCTCAGAGCCTCCCCCCACACTCCTCCCTTCACTCCCATTGCTTCCATCCTAGTAGAGGCCCTCAGAAGCATTCATTTGGATGATAGCTGTCACCTCCTAACTGGGCTGCTTTAACCACCGCCCCCCTCCCCCATCATTCCATCTTTCATGCCTGGCCAGATTAATCTCATGCATAGAACAAGATCTATGTCAGAATTCTTTCCTTAAGATCCATGAGTGACTTCCTATTGCCGAAGTTCAAACTCTCTTAACTTTCAAAGCCTTCCTCAGCTGGACACTTCACTTTGTTTCAGCCTTACTTTGGAGTACTCCTTGCTACTCTCTGGACCCTCTGGACAAACTAGACTGTTCTTGGCCCTGGGACCCACCTTGGGCTTCTCTACCTCTTCTGTCTTCGCTCATGATCTATCTCCTCTGACTTAGAATGCCCTCCTCTCCTCTTCTTCATAAATTGAATTTCTAATCCTTCTTTAAAACCCAACTCAAGTCACCCCCCTTCCGGGAGACCTGCCATAGATCTTCCTGGCTGGCAACCATCCTGAGAACTCACACAGCATTTTGTTTTGTAACCTTAACAAATTTGTTACTGAATATTGCATATTCCCACCTCTGTTCATTTGCCCAGGTCATTCCCTAAGGCAGAAATACACTTGCTCTACATCTCTGCCTGTCAAAATCCTTCTCTTCTTTTTGGGCTCAGTTCAGAGGCCATCTCCACTCTAGAGCGTTACCTGATCTTGCCCACTGAAAGCATTTGCTTCTTCCTCAGATATCCCTACAGCTCTTTCTCTTGTCTCCATAGTACTCTGTCTGGAATTCCTCACCAGTATGCATAGACAGCCTTTGTCATGGCCAACAGCTAGAGGTGGGCTACTTCTGTCCCCAGCCCCAATCTCCCAGGATACACTTCTGCAAGGGTGATCAATGCAGTCTTAAAATATTTGAGTATATGCACTTATAAAAATTTGTCATGTAAGGGGCGGCTAGGTGGCGCAGTGAGTAAGAGTGCCGGCCTTGGAGTTGGGACGACCCGAGATCGAATCTGGCCTCAGAAAATGAGCACCCACACACAAATAATGACTAGCCATGTAACCCTGAGCAAGTTACTTAACCCCAATTGCTTAAAAAAATTTTTTTGTCATGTAAGAGAGAGAAAAGAGACTTCAACATTGTGCTCATCCCAGGGAAAGAAGAGGGACTGAGAAAGTGGCAAGTGAGAGACAATATCAAGAAACTGACCTCCAAGGCCAAGGAAGGAACATTTATATTAGCCAATCAGAATCCCAGAATCTCAGTGGTGCAGGGGCTGGTTCTTAGAGGCATCCTGTCCAACCTCAATCTGAACAAGAAACCCCTCTACCACATACCTAAATCATCACCTCCACAGCTTCAGCTTGAAGATATTCAAGGAGAGAGAAACCACTGTGATCTATGGAGGAAATGCATCTGGATTTGGACAGCTCCCACTGTTACCAAGTTGCTTTCAGCCTCTGCTGGCCTGTGCAGTTTCCCTTGACTTCTGGTTCTGCCCTCTGAGCCTGAGCAGAACAAAGCTGATCCCTCCTCCTCAGGACAGCCCTTCAAATACTTGTCTCTTGTCCCTCCTCAAGTCTTCTCTTCCAGCTAACCATTCCTTTGGCCATTCCAGTGCTTTCTGCAGGGTATAGTGTCTAGTCCCCTCTGGTTCCCTTTCCCCTTTTTGGTGCCTCCTCCTTGCATCCTGATGATTCCTCCCCACCCCCATCCCTTCTTGAGAGAAGAGAGCATGAGAAGGTCTTGGATCTGAGGTGTGTGTGTGTGTGTGTGTGTGTGTGTGTGTGTGTTGGATGGTTGCACTGTTCCAGGGATCAGAGCCTTAAGTCTATGGAGTCAGGTCAGGGAGGACCTATTAATGAAAGACTTTTAGGGCCCAGCCTACATTGGGAGGAGGAGGAAAGGCAGATGAATTTGGGAAGGGGCAGAGACTCTCTAGGCTCCAGGAAATACAACTTCCTTGAAGGCAGGGGCCCCAGCTCTCTCTGGGCCCCAGGGTCTAATGAGCCATAAGGAAGAAGCAGGTTGACAGCTATGGCCCATAGACTCACTGTGATCCACTGACCAACCAGAGAGACACGTAGATCAGTTTAGGGATTAGCAGAGAAGCTGAGAGATCCAGGAACTGGCAAGTAAGATCAGCCATGGACCACATAGACCTGCCAGAGAAATCTATTGTTCAGCCTGGCAGAGCAGTAGGCCAGCAGACAATTGTGCTTTCTCCCACACAAAGCAGCCTGTAGGATTCACAGAACAGTCAATGGGATCCATGGATCTGCTTGAAAGGCAGAGGGAAAACTCAAAGCTGTGACCTGTAGGTCAGTCATTCATAGACTAAGAGAGCCTCGAAATCGATGGGTGGCAGGGGTTATTAGACAAAGATAAAGAGCTGAACACAAATCAATGGCCACAGAGGAATAGAACCGAGCATATCTGTGGACTGTGATACAGATGGATCTATGCAGTAATTAGCAGACAGGCAGAGAAGCAGAAGGGCCAAAGACTTTGGGTGAGGCCAAAGAGGACAACAGCTGCTATGTGTAGACAGGTGCCACATTTTCCTGTAGATTGGTTTCATTGGTGAAGATGGCAATGGACAGGTTGTGAGTGGATGGGTGTGAATTATTTCTATGTATACATCAGGGTTGGATTGTGTATCTGTATGGGTTTAGCTCCTTCCCAGTCTCTGAAGGGCCCCTCCTCCAGGAAGCCTCCCAGGATCCTTACTTGTTAGTAACTATCCTCCCCCTGGGATCTCAGGCAGTCCTCACGGTGTGTCCTCCACTCTGATATATATATATATCTTATAACAGCAGTTAGTATAATTCTCTCTGCTGATGTCATAAGTCATAATAAGAGGATCTGAGGCTGGCCACTACTCTACCAATCTATAGAGGAGAAAACACATTGAAAGAAAAGAGACTTGACCAAGGTCTCCTGACCCTCCATTCTGGGATCTTCCTCCCACATCAGACTGCCCATTCTTCATATTCCTCTCCCTTCACTCTCTTTCTACCTTTAAGCAGAGGAAAGAGTAAGATTAAGTTAAGAGGGCTCACTTTATCAAGACTCAGAGAAGGACAGGTAGTAAATAGCAGAGTCAAGACTCAAAGTCAAGTCATCTGGTCCCCAAATAGTCCTAAACCACTAGACCACATGGTTCCCCCTTTTTTTCTTTCTGGAATTTCCAGGGCACTTCACCTATCACCCCTGAGACCCTTGAAAGGTCCTGAGGTGGACTCTGTACATGATTTTCTGGTATGTTCTACAGGATGGCCCCTTAGGAGGTAGAAAGCTCCTGAGGCAGGTTCAGCTGAACTCCCTCTGCCCCCGAGGCATAGCTGGCTCCCACTGGACCCTCAGGCTCCATAGTGAAGAGGCGGCAGGTCCGAGGACCCCCTTCGGGGCCAGGGCTGGAGCGGCGGGAGGAGGCAGGGGATGGAATAGGGCTCAGCTGCACAGCTGTTGTGTCTTGGACTGTGTGTTCACTGGTCTCCATCTCAAATGTGGCACGGCCTACCCGACCGGGGCCGGGCCTCTTGCCTGCCTTGGCGTGACGAGTGCCGGGAGCAGGGGGCCGCCGACTACAAATGCAGCAGGCGCCGAAGAAGCCTAGAGCCAGGACGAGCAGGACTGGCCCAATGATGATGGGTGGGTTGTGGCCTGGCAGGAAGGTGGCAAAGGCCCCCACCAGTGTGATGTTGATGCCTGCGAGCATGATGCAGAGGCCACAGGCACAGCAAAGCGCAGGGGAGGGGAGGCCAGCTGGGCGAGCTTTCCTCAGGGCACTGGGTGCCTGGCTTCCCAAGTTCTTCTCCCCAGCCATTGTCCTGGGGCCACCACTCAGGCATCAAGGCTCTTCCTGCCCTTCCAAGGCCAGGGGTTGGGCTGCTCCTGCAAGGAGATAGGGAAAATTATAGGATCACACAATTTAAAGCTGGCAGGAATCTCAGAGACCATCTGGATGAGAGTTTCCTAACCTTTTTTATATCATCGATGCCTTTCATGGCAAAAAGTCTGTTCTTAGCATAACATTTTTAAATACATAAAATATAATACCTAGGATTAGGAAGGAAACCAATATATTTTTAAAAAACAAGTTTGTGGACCATGGGTTTTAAAATTCCTGATCTTAACCAAACTCCCCACTTTATATAGGCTTTGAGAGAAGAAAAGGACTTGCCCAAGGTCACATAGTTAGCAAGTCTAATGAGGAGAATGACTGATGAGAGCCCAGTCATAGGAGTGTGTGTATTTGGTGGAAGTGATGTCAGGGGGGTCTGGCCCTCCACTTCAGAATCTCTTCAGGTATTTGGTGTCTATCTTTTTGGTCTGGTTACTGGGTGGTGAATAGGGACCCCCCTTCTGTTGGGGTGGGTTGATGGGCTAGACCTGAGAATGTATACCAAAGGCTCTGCTGGGACTCTGTCTGCTGTCTGCACCTCAGAGAGTCCTCCTTACGCCTCTGCAGTTGTCATGAAGGAAGAAAAAGGGAGCCGGTGTTGGCAACAGCTGCCAGCCCTCTTCACCATACAGTGAGCAGATGAGACATCTTTACTCAATAGCTGCTCATGCCCTGAAGTGCATGGCTGGGCTGTTCCACTTGTCATCACACACTTATGGAAACTTCTGGGACTATGCCCTTATTTTTCAACTTCCCCCTTGCATAAGTAAGTAAATCACAAAAACACGACCACAACAATACATTTTTTTAAGAGTGAGGAAAGCAAGGCAACTGGGGTTAAGTGACTTGCTTAAGGTCACACAGCTAGTTAAGTGTCAAGTGTCTGAGGCCAGATTTGAACTAAGGTCCTCTTGACTTCAGGGCCAGTGCTCTATTCACTGGGCCACCTAGCTGCCCCCCACAAAAATAAGGTTTTTTTAAACCCAGAAAAATGTTTTTGAAATAAGCAGACTTCATCACTTTACCAAGTAATAATAAAGGTTGATAATAGGTGCATACCATCAGATTTCTTGAGTGTGTATAAAGTGGTTAACTCAGAATAAAGCCTAGGAAATAATTAAGATATGAGAATAGAATCAAAAGTCTCTTCATGGGTGATAGCCACATGAATTCAGCCAACAATAAATATATCAACAAAAAGGAGGTTAAGAAATGATGGAATGGTAAAGATCTATTGGTGGAAATTGGAGTTTATGATAGATATTCAGGACCACATCTACCTGAATTACCAGAGATTTCAGAAGGATTAGTCTTAAGGAAGCCCACACTAGTAATAAATGTAGATTATAGAAGGAGATGAGAGAGACTGGAAGACAATACTGAAGACCATAAAAACTGAGCACCACAAAGACATGGCCTGATGACAAGAATTCCATCTCTTAAGCTTGTCATCTTTCATGGACTTTCATGGACAGATGACAAATCCCCATCTCATAAATACAGTGCCAAATGTCCTGGAGAGCTCAGTCAATGAGCCAGACCATTAATACAGATTAAGTGGTTTGTTCACTATCACCTAAATATAACAAGCCTATATGGGATTCTAGTACTTTTATTCAACTATAAAAAGTCATTTTGTCCATTTGTGCAATTCTGTTATTAGAATATTGAATGTAAAGAAATGATAGCAAGATGTCAACTTGTTTCAGGGTCATATCTACCTGAATTCCATTGGAAAAGATAACAGTGATGATGATGATGATGTTGGTCCTTGACTCTTTGCTGTCTCCCATCCCCCACCCCCACATCCCACCAAAGTTTATCAGTTTTAGCTTCATAACATCTCTTGAATATGCCCTTTTCTCTCCTCTGACACTACCGCCATCTTGGTGCGGGCCCTCATCACCTCCCACCTGGATTATTGGGATTGCTTGCTGGTTGTTCTACTTGCCATACATTTCTTTCCCACTCTAGTCCATCATCCATCTAGTCATCAAAGTGAAGGTCCATCCACATCCCTAACATGCAGGTCCCACCATGTCACTCTGTTACTCAATAAAATCCAATGGTCCCCAGATATAAAATTCTCTACTTGACATTCAAAGTCCTTCCTAGCCTAACCTCCCCACCACTCTCCCCAGGTCCCATGTACACTGCCATTCAGTGACCCTGGTTTCCATGCTATTCCTTGAACAAGACACTCCATCTTTTGGCTCCAGGCATTTTCTTTGACTGTCCTTCATGCCTGGAATGCTCTCCCTCCACATCACCACCTCCTGGCTTTCTTCAAGTCTCAGCTAAACCCTACCTTCTACAGGAAGACTTTCCCAATCCCTTTTAATTCTAGTGCCTTCTCTTTCTGGGTTACTTCTTATTTATCCTGTATATAATTATATATAGTTGTTTGTATGTTTTTCCCCCCATTAGACTATGAATTTCTCAAGGTTAGGGTCAGTTTTTTTTTAGTCAGAGTTAAGTGACTTGCCCAGGGTCATACAGTCAGTAAGTTTCTGAGGCCAGATTTGAACTCAGGTTCTCCTGACTCCAAGGCTGGTTCTTTATCTACTGTGCCACCTAGCTGACCCCAGGGTCAGTCTTTTGACTTTCTTCATGTTACCAGCCCTTAACATAGTGCTTGGCACACAGTATGTACTTAATAAATATTGATTTACTGAATGATGATGTTGATAATTAATTTTGAAACTCCTCAAAGCAAATTACCTGTTCTCTTTTTCTTGTTTGGTTTGGTTTCTTCTTTCCCACTGTTCATTCCATCCGATACAATCCTTCTTTATAACCTGAACAATGTCTAATATGAAAGTATTTGTAGATCCTATACATGATTGTATGCCACCATGGGGGCAAGGAGAGGGAGGGGGAGAAAATTTGAAACTCAAAGAACTGGGGAACTGAATCTTGTAAACTCAAAGTAAATGAACAAATTAATAAAGACAAAAAATTTTTGAAATCCCTCATACCAGGCTCCAACCTTCCTTTCCCTTTATTGCAATCTATATAGTTCAATCAAATTTGTCTTTTTTCCTGTTCTTTACGCACAACGTTCAATTTCCCATGTTGACAATGCTTTTCTTCCTCATTTTGCCTTTTACAATCCCTATTTTCCTTCAAAACTCAGCTCAAGAGCCATCTCTGCTATTAGAGACTATTTCAAGATTCCTCCACGTGCTAGTGCCTTCCACCACCACATTGTCTTGCCTAGATGTTGTGTAGGACAGTTTCCCCTCTGAGGTGGGACCCAGTGCTAGCAGCAACTCTAACTGGACCAGCTGAAGCTCCAGGTGGCTTTCACTTGACATCCTAAGACATGAAAGGCAGTGTGGTGTAGTGGATAGAGAACTAGTCTTCTGAGGAAGTTCAAATCCTGCCTCTAATGTAGGTTGCCTAAAATCCCACTTTCCACAGGAAGCCTTTCCCATCCCCCTTAATGCTAGTACCTTCTTCAGTTAAGGCCAGGTGATTATCTCCAATTCATCCTGTCTATGTCTTGGCTGTACATGGTTGTTTATATGTTGTCTCCCCCATTAGATTGTGAGCTTCTTAGGTGGTAGGGACTCTACCTTTCTTTGTATCCCCAGTTCTTAGCCCAGTTTTCTGTTATTTTCCAATTATGTTTAACTCTTCGAGACTCCATTTTGGTTTTTTTTTGGCAAAGCTCATTTTACAGATGAGGAAACTGAGGCAAATGGGATTAAATGACTTGCCCAGGGTTACACAGCTAGTAAGAATCTGAGTCCAGATTTGAATTCATTTTTCTTGGACTCCAGACCTGGTGCTTTATCCACTGCACCACTTAGCTGCCCCTTAGCCCAGTTAGGCACTTAATAAATGTTTGTTGACTAACTGGCTATGTGACTTTGGGCATATCACTTAATCATTCAGTAGCCCAGGCAAGTCTTTAAGACAATACATTGCAAAAAGGGTGCTGAGATCAGCTGCATTGACTGAGGAAATTCAGAGCTCCCTATATTGATGACTCCCCTGCCCCCAGGTGTGTATATATTTTTATATGTGCATGTAGTTTTTTCCTTCTAGTAACTCCTTGAGCACAGGGACAATTTCACTTTTGTCTCTGAATTCCTCTTGCTCATTTTAGTGCCTGGTACATCACAGGTGGTATTGGAATCCAGATTTTTCTGAGTACAAATCCAGTGCTATGGGCAGCTGAAGAAATGGACAAGTTTTCCTTATACTTTTTCTAAGCTTTTTCCTTCTGAAACCTGCTCTCTCTTTTTCTTATGACCACCTATCTCCACACTCTCCAGACCATAAGAGCATTTTACTGAGGTTTATTAATGCAATGATATACCCCAGTGAGACTTAAAAAAAAAAAAAAAGGTCAAAAGGAACAAAAAAGACAGAGGTATTGAAATGTAAAGGTGAAGAACTTCAGAAGCAAAAGAAAGAATCCCATGCCTTAGAAAGAATCTGAGGCTCCAAATAGATCAATTGCCTGTAAAGAATCCAGGAGAGACAATACAGTCGCCTCTGAGTCACAGGCTGCATTCATGCTTTCTCCCCTGGACACTACCTGGCCTCAGATTCCAAAGGCAGACTGGAAAGTGTAACTGGCTGAATCAGAACTGCTTATCATAAGACTAGGAAGAATCTCTGGCTAATAATGGCCCCAAAGCAAGAAGGATTGTCAAGGAGGGAACACTAGCTCTCTCCCACCTCCTGCTTGGAGGTGACAAACCCAAGAGCTAACATTTTAAGGATTCTCTTAAAAAGAGAGGCTTCTGTTGATCTTAGATTGACTTATTGCCCTAGCTAGAAGAGCACTGTGACACTCTGCCTGAAAAGAGTGCTTTAGTTGAGGAGAGCACAGTACCACCCAGCCAAGACAGTACCCGTAGGTGGGTGAAAGACTGTACAGTGCTTGGCAGCTGTTCAGGGAAGCTATCAGATCACTTAAGGGACTAGAGCACTGAACTTGGAGTCAGCAAGACCTGAGTTCAAATCTAGCCTCAGATACTTACTTGTTGTGTGGACCTAGACAAGTCTCAACCTCTGTTTGCCTCAGTTTCCTCAACTATAAAATGGAAATAACAAAAGTACTTATCTCTCAGGGTTGTTGTGAGGACTAAGTGAGATAATATTTATAAAACTCTTTGCAAACCTTGGGTCAGCCATTATTATTAATATTATTATCATCATCATCAGCTCCTTCAGTGGAGATGCCATGCCCTAATGACCTTCTTGGTCCAGGTCCAGCAGCAACTATACTTATTTGCCAAGCGTCCTGTTCAGCCTGATGCAAAAGCAGTTGCCCAATGGCAAATGTCCTTCTTGGCCCTGTCCAGCAGTTGCTTTGCCCAGCAGCTGAGCAAGCCCCACCCTACCTTTTAGCTCAGTAGGAGACTGAGCCATACTGTGCCCTGGAGTGAGTAATGGGGTGATTTTTCTTCCACTGATACTATACCCCATAGCAAACTTCATGAGAACTCTCCAGAGAGAGATGGGACATAAAAATGGATATTTTGAAGGTAGAACTTATGATTCCCTATACAGGTCCTTTACTACAATTATACTTTATTAAATTTTTAAAAATAAATTTTATTAATGTTTTTGTTTCTTACATCAATATCTCATGTATCCCTCTCCTTTTCCTTCCCTAAGAGCCATCCCATATGACAAATAATAGTTCTTAAGACAGGGATAAAAAGTCAGCACAACTGATCAATACATTGAGAAAGTCTGAAAACATGTACAACGTGTAAACAACTATGGGCCTCTGTAGCAGCAACCACACTGGCATCCTCAGGATGGCTACTAGCATAGCTTCTTAGATCTGCTTTACTAGGAAAGATAGCTGTTTAAGGGGTCAACAATCCTTCTTAATTACATTCACTAGTTCAGGGGAAAAGTCAGCACCCTGAACTTCAGAAAAAATACAAAGAAAATATAGAGAAAATACAAGTAGAGAAATAAAGACCAACAGACAGGGCTCTTAATTTTTTTTTAAAGCAATTGGGATTAAGTAACTTGCTCAAGGTTACATGGCCAGTCATTATTTATGTGAGGGTACTCATTTTCTGAGGCCAGATTTGATCCCGGGTCATCCCAACTCTGAGGCTGGCGCTCTTACTTACTGCACCACCTAGCCGCCCCTCTGAGTCCCTTTATATATATCCCTGGATCAAGAGAACCTTTACATCTGAGCAGTCCTGGAGCTCTGAACATACGACCACTCAGAATCTCAAACAGGGAATCACAAGATCCTTCTCATAAGCAAGCTGCCAAAGCAAAATACCAACTCAGAGTATATATACACTTCTCAGAGCCAGAAAGCATCAGAACCCTCCTGACTCAGTGCCCAATTAGAAATTAGCAAAAGGTGTGAAAGCCTTCCTACAAGCAAACCTCTCCTAAGCAAACTTCCCTTAATGGGCTCCAGGTGAGGTGGGGAAGATCTCAAATTACATCCACTTTGGATTTTTTGATGTGTCATTGTTTTTTTTATTTACATTGTTATTGTTACTTTGTTTATTATTTTCTTGGCTTTGCTTGCTTCACTCTGCATCGGTTCAGATAGATCTTTCCATGCTTCTCTGTATCCATCACACACATATCATTTCTTATAGCACAGTAATATTCCATTACATTCACGTACCACAATTTAGCCATTGCTCAACGGATGGGCATTTACTTTGTTTCTAATTCTTAATTATCACAAAAAGTATTCCTTTAAATATTTTGGAATATATGTGGGCATTTCCCCCCCCTCATCAGCAGTTTCCTTGGGGTGTAGTAGTCATATAGCTCCTGCTGTTTCACTTCCAACTTCATCATTTTATCAAAAGCTGCTCTCGGGGCGGCTAGGTGGCGCAGTGAGTAGAGCTCAGGCCCTGGAGTGAGAAGGACCTGAGTTCAGAACCGGCCTCCGACACTTAACCCACACAAACAAAAACCTAGCCATGTGACCTTGGGCAAGTTACTTAACCCCAATTGCCCTAAAAGGGGCGGCTAGGTGTCGCAGTGAGTAAGGGCGCCAGCCTCGGAGTTGGGATGACCCAGGATCAAATACGGCCTCAGAAAATGAGCACCCACACATAAATAATGACTAGCCGTGTAACCTTGAGCAAGTTACTTAACCCCAATTGCTTAAAAAAAAAAAACAAAAACAAAACGCTGCTCTCTCCAAAGGCCCAATGATCTCTTAATTGACAAATCTAATGGACTTTTCTTGATACCTTAAGGTTTGTGAGGCACTTTACACACATTTTCCTCAATTGGTCCTCACAGAAATTTTGGGAGGGAAATACTGGGAGGGTCTTTTATCCCAATTTTGAAGATGAGGAAGCTAAATCCCCAGTACAGTGACTTATGCAGTGTCACATAGCTAGTGACACCCTTGCCCCAACCATAAGAGCCAGGAGACTCCAGGAACCTGATCTAGAGGGGCAGAACAGCTGCCTACCAGTTTATTTTAAGCCCTGGCTGTGGATGGGGGGTGGGGGGGGGGTGGGACACCATTATACAAATAGAGATTGAGGTCTGCTCCACTGGAATCTGAAGAGATGATCTCATTGATCCCCAGTCTCTAGAAAAGACCCTTTCTGGCTCATCTTTAAAGTACACCCTTTTTCATCATTCCGTCTATTTACCATGACCTGATTCCAGAGCTCCCCTCGCATACTTCTTGCCAGTCTGACTGCCCACAATCAAGAGAAGTTCTTCCTTTCATCTAACCTCAGTCGTTCATTAATGTCTTTCAGTCTTGATTCTTCATTAATGAATTCATTCTTCATTAATGAAGACTGTATCATCCCCTCACTACCAGGAAGTTCCTAGACTGACTGAAAAGGAATTAGCAGCTGTCTATAGCACAACCCGTGGGACTTCCTCAGCCGACATTCACCCCAAATGTTCTCTTTCTCTGAACACACATCTGTGAGTCGGGCTGGGTTCTTTATTTCATTGTCTTCCTAACCATGGACATGTCTGTTTCACACCTGAGGCTTCATGAGGACAGGGACTCTGGGGGAGCAGGGCTCAGATTTCTCCTTCACCTAGGGGCTTTTCTCCTTCTGTCTTTCCTTTTCCCATAGGTCTTCCCTTCTATCCTTTCTTCCCTATGTGCCTCCTTTGCCAATCTCCTGGAGGAGAAACAACCAAACACGTCAGTCCTAGAAGGAGAAGGTTGTAGCTTGTGACTTAGATAGTGTGTTCCTTGAGACCATGGACATTCTTATGTGGTTTAGTAGTGCCTAGCATATATACTAAGCACTTAAAAAAATTATTGTTGACTGACTGTTTAGCTGATTGTGGTTACCAATTTGCTGTGTAAACTTGGTCAAGTCAAGACTCTTTGAGTCTCAGTTTACTCACTTGTAAAAGAAGAGGTCAGAAGTAATGATCTTTAAGGTTCCTTTCAGTTCTTTTATTTATTTATTTATTTTGGAAGGGGGAAGGCAAGGCAACTAGGATTAGGTTAATTGCCCAAGGCCACAAAGATAGTAAGTGTCAAGTGTCTGAGGTTAGATATGAACTCAGGTCCTCCTGACTCCAGAGCTGGTGCTCTATTCACTGTACTACCTACCTGCCCTGGTCCCTTCCAGTTCTGAGTCTCTCCCAGTGAATGGATGCTTACTTGGCTGGCCCCGGTCAGTGATCCCTCCAGCCATCTTGAGCAAGAAAATGCCTCAGTGTCCTTGCCAGGAGCCTGAGTGTGACTAGAATGACCCTTTAATGGGATCCTGGAGAGATCTTGGATTCTTGAGTTCTAGGGATTTCTATAACATTAAGGGTTTCTTAGAAATTAAATAACAGGAGTGGTGAAGCCCAGGAAATATGGAAGTCCAGGAGAAGCTGGGAGAGACCCTGGAAGTTGGAAATTGATTGGGCTTCTCTTCACTGCAAAGCCATGTGACCTGGAAGGGCCTATCAGCTGCTTAGAACTCAAGGCCAGCCCCTCCATAGCCCCGGCTGGAAGCAGTAAAGGGCAAGCAGGAACTCTGGAGAGTGTGGGAGCAGTGGGGACACCTACCTGGTGATGGTGATGCTTCAGGTACTTTCCTACCTTTCTCTGGGCCAACAACAAGGAGAAAGCAGGGACAGAGTGGTTACCAAGTACCCAAGATTCCCCTAGGTCACCCAGGTAAATACTTAGTGGTGGAATTGGATTTGAATTGAGCTTCTTAGACTTCAAAGAATCCAGCCTCTCTCTCTACCATCTCTGTACCAGTCCTTTGTATCTCAAATTCTGCCTTATATCCTAGACCTGAGTGTCTTCATCATGACCCTAGTAGACTATGGGCACAGTGAAGGCAAGGCCTGGGCTGGATAGCTCCCTGTACCCTCCTCTTTTTGCCCAACACAGGTCCCTGAACACAGTAGATTCTGGGCTCTGTGAGAGCAGGGCTTGGCACTGATTCCTTCCTGCCTCTCCCCCATCTATAACCCAACACAGGCTCTTGAATTTAGTAGGTGCTGGCAATTTTAGGACTTCAAAGTTTGGAAGAATCTCAGTTATGACCTCATCCAAGCTATGGGACTGATCTATGGATACAGCCCTGGAAAGAGTGTTAGAACTTCATTCAGATCCCAGCTCTACTCCTTACTAACTGTATGACTTTGGACAAGTCATTAAACCTTTTGGGACCTCAGTTTCTCAATCTGTAAAATGAAGAGGTAGGACTGAATGGTCTCTAAGGCCCTTTCTAGCTCTAAATCTATGATCCCATGATAGTTTGGGGGCATCTGGGGTATTGACCTTTGCACTGTTGTCAGAGGGTAGGACTGGGCTACGCTCTCAGGTCCCTTCATGGCCTCTACAGTTTCCATGGCTTTCTCTAAACCTGTAGGGAGCCTAGTCCTCTTTTTTATTACCTCAGGGGATGAAATGGGGTTGGTGTCCAGCCCTGCCTCATTTCCTCGGTGTCCCAGGGTCAGGGAGGGCAGAGGAGGGAACTCTGGACTAGGAGCTGGGAAGCCTAGCCTTGGATCTTTTCTTGGCTGCTGGAGTTCAGGGTGATTTCACCCTCTCTGAACCTCAATTTTCTCTTCTGTAATCAGAGGGCCTTTCCAGCTTATTCATTTGGTGACTACATCTTACTTCAGTTCTATCAAGATGGGTGCATTATGAGTCATTCTAATTGAATTGTTTAAACTGGCATTGAATTCATATTATTCACTCCTCAGGGAATCTTGGAGCTGCTTTTTCCAGACTAGATCCTTGCTCCCTAGGGCCTGAGAAACTTTGGGAACTTCCCCTGGACCCAATAATGTGGCCCCCTAGGGATGATTGTTTGGCCCGGGGGAGAAGGCAGGAACCAGTGTGAGCCATTCTCTGTCCTCACCCGGAGAGCAGATTTCAAATTTGAAGACTGAAGTCCTAACTCCTAGCTATAATCTTAAATCAAATTACAGCATTTTAGAGATTTAGAGCTGAAAGGAACCTTCAACCTGTGCCTGGGCAAGAATCCTCCTCTGTAACTCCTGCTCTCTCTGTGTGTCACACAGGTCCACAGGTAGACCAAAACAAGACAGTTGCAGTCTCTTCCAGATTGTCTGTCTGTCTGTCTCTCTCACACATACATACACACCCACACACAATCCTAAAAGGGTCTCTACTCTCTCTGGTCTACTAATGAGTTTTGTTTGGCTTTATTTTTCTGTATCAAGACCCTTCTTCCATTTGAGTCTCAGTTTCTCCATCTGTATGATGGAAGGGTTGGATAGTTTAGCTAAGATTCCTCCTAATGTAACACTTCCTTATGTTGACATTTTATTTACTGAAGGGAAGAAAAAAGACGTTGGTGAGAGAAGCACAAGAAAAACAAGTTGGGGAGAAACACGAAGAGTTCTGAAGACCCAAGAGAAAGTAGTCAAAGTCAATGATTGACTGAAGGTTGTAGTATAGTGTTTTTCTGATCAGTTTCTTTGAATATGACTGTTTCTAGGACTTTTTAGGACTTATTGCAGAGAAACTGTGAATGGAAGAATTGTTTGGGGACTATGGAACTGTCGTATAATAGCTACTTGTGTCATATCAGACAGAAATAGGAATTGGGGGTTACAAACCATAAAGGGGGCCCACCCTAAGAGAGTACCTGTGTGGTAATAGTAAAGAACTGACCTAGAGTGAACTTATCACATAGAGATGTTAAAGATGACTCACTACTCAAAAGCAAGCCCTGATTTGAGGCAGTAGAAGCCACTGATTAGAAGTTTGAGAAGCCCATTTGAAAAATCACAGAGAAGCCAACAAGAGAAGCTGCTCCTAGGGGATAAAAAACAAAAGCCAATGGAGCTGAGTGACACTGCAGATAATGTGGTGAGTTGATCTGATTGGAGGAAAACTATGATGCTGGGTGCTGATCATAAAAAGTCAGATCCCATGGTATATAAAGCTCTGGTCGATACAGGAAGGAGGAAAAGCAGGGGGTGGGGTGGTTCCCCCAGAGTCTTTAGAGGGTCAACTTAACTAGCTTTGCACCTAGGATGAAAGGAAACTGCTTTTCACTCTAAGCCTGTTATACTGCCTCAGCACCTCACCAAGGAGTAGACCTGGGAAGCCCTGCAGATTCCAGGCTTAAGGCTTCTATTAGCTAAAAGAGCGTAGCACTGATTTGGGAGTAGAGAAGCAGACTTATTAAATAAGAGAGTGGAGAGGCCCAGAAGAGGAGCTGAAGATACATGTCCCAGACTATTCTCTAAAGAGAACACAGACATGCAGGTGTGCAGTCCAGAGTTACAAATTGCCTTTGGTATATGGATGTCCTTACTGCCTCATTTCTATTTTTTTAAGTTTATGTTCAATTTTCTTCCATGGACCCTGTGTGAATTGGTGGGAGATTTTGATCCAGGTTTATGATTGGACTTTTATTTCTGCTTTTGTCTTTTATTCAGTAAATGTTGTAATTTTTTGCCATCTTTTTTAATCAATATTTTGTGTTGAGCTGATAGTGTGATTTTCCCTCTATTAAAAGATGAGATCCTTAAGGATGGGGACAGTTTTCACCTTTGTGTCCCCAGACCTTAGTACAGTGTCTGACAACAGTAAGTTCTTAATAAAAGTTTGTTAACTCCCTGACTTAGTGTTCTGAATCAACAATCAACTTTAGATAATGTGATGCATCCCCATGTAGTAAACTCCTCTTCACTCGATATTGATTTTCTCTGCCATTAAGAAAAATAAGAAGAGTTGAATTGAGACTTCTACCTCTTATCAGTTCCCCCTGTTTCCTGCCCCTTTTGCTTTCCCAGTCCATTATTATTTCTATAGTCCCCCAACCTAAGCAGGTTTGATATGGAAAGTTCTCCCTTAAAATGAAATCAGGGATAGTGATGTGAAGATTGGCACTAATGCCTAATACTTGCTAAAGAAAGGCTAACATGTTGAAACTGGGATTATAGGAAGAAAGTTGTTGGAGGGTCAAGGGTTTTAACTACCCCTATTCCCAGGTCAAATCCTATTAACATCTCCTAAAGGCTTGTTCAAATTCTTTTTGTCATACTGGAATTTAGTTGCACTGATCATTACTCAAATTCATTGGGACGTTGACTAAGGTTCCTGGATTCTTTTTATAAGATAGAGATCTTTGTTGTAATTATGCTTGAGTAACAGGATTTCACTTATAGGCTACCTAGCAAACCTTAATTGCATAACTTTTCCCATACTTTTTTGTCATTGCTGATCCTGTCCTTCTGTAGAACTCTAGAATTTAGTCAAAAGGTATGCTACTCCATTGCAGCTTAAAAAAAGAGTTGATAGTGTCATTGAATTGATGTATTGCTTTAAAAAATAGAGTTGGTGGTATCATTATGAATGGTCTGTGGAAAACGGCAGAGGTTTGGGATCTATAGTCATGAATGTAGATGTGGACTGAAACCAAGGTTATCCTCAGAGTCTTGAGAGTGAGCTCCATGCCAATGTGAAAAGTGCCAATGTGAGTGTAGGGTAGAGATAATCAAGTCAACCCCAGCCCAGATTTTGGAGAGTTGAGGGGTAAGCACCACATCCTACACTAATAATTTGAGTTATCCAAAAGAAGGACAGGCAGCTTAGAGAAACAAGTGAATTCCCTCTTAGTGGAGTTCTCCAAACAGAGGCTGAATGATCATTTGACCATCCATAGGGATGTTGTAGAAATGATTTTTGTTTATATGCCTTTTAAGTCCACTCAGAGTCTGAGACTCGAATTTCTAGACTAGGCAGCAGTGGAAAAGATGAATTGGAGAGTAAAGAAACTGAAAGTGGAGTGACCAACTGAGAAGCTTTTTACCTATGCTTTGATTAGAGACACTCCAGGAATGGTGGAAGACCAAAGGAGGGCTATGACATCCCTGATTGTCTGGACTTAGCCACCATGCCTCAGCTGCCCCTCCCTCTACTCCTAAAGGCCCCATCTCCTATTGGTGAGTTCCTCATAGAACCTCCATTTTGGGGAAGGCCCCCGGACCAGTCATCTCTCATTCTCTGGACTTAGCTACCATGGACTTAGCAACTCTGCTCTTGTAGGTCCCTTTTCCTATTGATGAGTTCTTCCCAGAACCTCCATTTTGAAGAAGGACTTCAGACCAGCTATCTCTGAGTCTCTGGACCCTTGTGAGTACCTTCTCCTACCTCTTCCTGATTCTATCCCATCCAACAACTTTTTATGTTGTTTTTCCTTTATTAGAGTAAGCTCCTTGAGGGCAGAGAACATCTATCTTTTTTCCTTGAATTGTATCCCTAGAGCTTACTATCATGCCTGGCACATAATAAGTGCCTAGTAAATGCTTGTTGACTTACTGCTCCAGCATGTCCCAGGGTGATGTGAAGACACCAGTAGCACCCTGACTAAGATCTGGTCAGTATTGTAGAGCTCTGGCTGAAGCCTGCCAAGTGTCTTGGCATAGACACATCAGAAGCCAGTAAGCATCAGGAGCCCAGGAAATTGAGGTCAGGGCAAAACAGGGCCCAACCATACTATTCAAGAGTTGAGAAGGGGATAAAGTTTGCCTGTGGCACAATGTCTAGAGTCAAGCACCGAGGCTAGAGATATGTGTAAACAGAAGAAGACAGTGAATGCCATAGGAAAATATGATGGATCAAGAGATGCCCAGGAGACAAACCCAGAAGAAGAGAGTTATTCCAAAACAACTAACAGTAGAGGCTCAGAGGAAAACATAACTTGGTTACAAGGACTACAATAGTAGTTGGGAGGAATGAAGCAAGAGATAAAAATTGTAAATGAAACAAGAACTCCAGGTAATCAATCAAAGCCTGCAGGAATAAATTAGAAGATAAACTAAGACCAAAAGGTTTTCTGTCTTACTCAAGTAGCACGCCCTCCCCATCAATACCTCCCCCCCCCATATTAGAATGGATAAAAAGAAATTCAGGACTCTATGAGAAAAGAAACATTATAACAAAACCAAAAGTTAGAAAAATTGAATAAAATTTACTATCAAAGACAACTGAAAATGACAAATTAACAAGTGACAAAAGACAATTGGAAAACAGATCAAGAAAGGTTAATTTATAAGTAACTGGATCTACTAAAAAATCATAATTTTATTTAAAATTTTTTAAAAATAAATTTTATGTTTATTTTTAGTTTACATCATTCATTTCCACAAGATTTTGAGTTACAAATTTTCTCCCTGTCTTTCCCCTACCCATCCCCCAAAACAGTGATCCCACTGTATACCCCCTCCCCCAATCTGCTCTCTCCTATACTTTCCCCCATCCCCCCTCCAACCTTCCAATAGGGCAAGATGGATCTCTATACCTCAGTGCCTGTATATCTTATTCCCCAGTTGCATGTAATATATATATTAAACATTTGATTTTAAAACTTTGAATTCCAGATTTTTTCCCTTCCTCCCTTATCACCCACCCTTACTGGGAAGATAAGCAATTCAATATAGTTTGTACATATTTATCTACACAAAACATTTCCATAGTGGATATATTGTGAAAGACTGACTATATTTCCCTTGGTCCTATCCTGATCCCTACTTGTTCTATTCTCTACTTTGACCCTGTCCCTTTTAAAAAGTGTGTGCTTCCAACTTCCCTCCCCCACAACCTTCCCTCCCTTCCATCTTCCCCCCTTTTATCCTCTTCCCCCCTAGTCTCCTGTAGGGTGAGATACCCTATTTAGTGTGTATGTCATTCCCTCCCTAAACCAAATTCAATGAGAGTAAGGTTGACTCATTCCCTTTTGCCTTCCTGTTCTTTCCCTCCATTGTAACAGTTTTCCCTTGCCTCTTTTTTTTTATTTTTTGCTTTTTGGAGGGCAGTTGGGGTTAAGTGACTTGTCCAAGGTCACATGGCTAGTTTTTGTGTTAAGTGTATGAGGCTGAATTTGAACTCAGGTCCTCCTGACTCCAGGGCTGGTACTCTCTTCACTGCATCACCTAGCCACCTCCCTTGCCTCTTTTACATGAAATAATTTATCCCATTCTGTCTCACCCCATCTCCTCTCATTATATTCCTCTCTCACCTCTCTCACCTCTTTAAGTATCATTCCTTCCTATTAAATTGGTCCTGTGCCCTCTGTCTATGTATACCTGTACATATATATACACACACTCACAAATGTATTCATATGCTCATATACTCTCCTATATAGACATATATATGTATACATACATACACACACACACATATACACACACACACACACACACACACACATTTATATTCCCTTCAACTATTCTCATAGTGAGAAAAGTTTCATAAGTTACAATGATCATTTTTCCATGTAGGAATGTAAATAGTTCGACTTTGATAAGTTCCTTATGATTTCTTTTCCCTGTTTACTTTCTCATGCTTCTCTTGCTTCTTGTATCTGAATGTCAAATTTTCTATTCAACTCTTTTTTTTTATCCAGAATGCTTGAAAGTTCTCTATTTCATTGAATGACCATATTTTCCCCTGAAACACGATACTCAGTTTTACTGGGTAGGTGATTTTTGGTTTTAATCCCAGCTCCTTTGACCTCTGGAATATCATATCCCAAGCTCTTCAATCCCTCAGTGTAGAAGCTGCCAGATCCTGTGTTATCCTGATTGTGTTTCCACAATATTCAAATTGTTTCTTCTTGGCTGCTTGTAATATTTTCTCCTTAAATGGGGAATTCCAGAATATGGCTATCACATCCCTAGGAGTTTACTTTTTGGGATCTTTTTCAAGAGGTGATGGGTGGATTCTTTCAACCTCTATTTTGCCCTCTGGTTCTAAAACATCAGGACAATCTTCCTTAAGAATTTTTTGAAGGATGATTCTTAGGTTCTTTTTTTGATTATGGCTATCAGGTAGTCCAATAATTTTTAAATTCTCTCTCCTGGATCTATTTTCTAGGTCAGTGTTTTTCCCAGTGAGATATTTCACATTGTCTTCTATTTTTTCATTTGTTTGGATCTGTTTAAAAGTATCTTGATTTCTCATAAAGTCATTAGCTTCTATTTGCTCCAATCTAATTCTGAAGGTATTATTCTCTACAGTGAGCTTTTGAGATTCTTTTTCCATCAGGAAAATTTGGCTTTTTAAGGCATTCTTCCCCTCATTGGCCTTTTGAGCTTCTTTTGTCATTTGAATTAGTCTGTTTTTTAAGGTATTTTCTTCAGTCAGGCTGTTGACTCTCTTTTCATGATTTTCTTGCATTATTCTCATTTCTCTTCCCAATTTTTCCTCCACTTCTCTTATTTGATTTTCAAAATCCTTCTTAAGCTCCTCTATGGCTTGTAATCAGTTCATATTTTTCTTGGAAGCTTTTGAAGTTCTGACTTCATTGTCTTCCTCCTGTTCCATGCTTTGATCCTTTTTGTCCCCAAAATAGGAGTTTAAAGTTTGCTCTGCTTGCTTTAATTCCTTTGCTTGCTCATGTTGCCACTCAATTACTTGACTTTTGAGCTTTTTGCCACAGTAGGACTTTGCTACCAGAGGGGGGAAGCTTTGTCCCAATATCTGGAGTTTTCTCAGCTGCTGGAGCTATTAGTTGGGCGCCCTCTCTAAGCCTCCACATGCTCTGGCAAGCTGGTCATACACCCCAGGACCTCTACCCTAGACAGCAATCCAGATCCAAGCAGATTAAAGTGAGTGATTACCCCTCAGGCTGGTTGCTTGGTCCCCCTATAATCTGCAGACCAGGAGCTCTGAAGCAGCCACAGGGCAGCGGCCACCTCAGCTTCTCCCTCAGGGGGCAGAGGCTGGATCACACTCCCAGACCCCTGTTCCCACAAAGTACACACTGAACACTCACTTTGTCTTTGGCATCTATGGGCTGATAATTCTGGAAACCACCACAGCTGCTAGTGATCCACTCTCCTGAAGCCCCTCCAGCCAGGGCCACCCTGAAGCTAAAACCTTAGACTCAAGGGGGCTGGGCTCAGCTCACTGTGGTGAGATGGACCCTTCCTGTCAACCTTCTAGGCTGTCTTCAGTGGAAGGTTTCTTTCTCTCTGTCACTTTGTGGGTTCTGTAGCCCTAAAGTTTGTTTAGAGTTATTTTTTATAAGTATTTGAGGTGGTCGTGGAGGGAGCATATGGAGTTTTCCTGCTTCTACACTGCCATTTTGGCTCTATCCCCAAAATCACAATTTTAAAAAGTCTGGATACCATATCTTAAGAAATCTTAAATGCAAATACTCAGATTAATTAGTATTATAGAATTTGAAATATGGAAATTACCTCAATAACCATTGAATCCAACCCATACATGAAAAGAATCCCCTCTATAACACACCTGACAAATGGTTGTCTAGCCTCTGTTTGAAGATACTGTCTCCGCCCCTCCCCCCCCCCGCCCCAAGTAGGAAGCAATCATTACCTCTTGAGGCAGCTCATTATACTTTGGGACAGACAAGTTTGTCTTGACATCAAGCTTAAACTGGCACCAATAAAAGAAATGGGAATGAGAAATCTTTAAGAAAGGACTGGTTCAGGGTGAGTGCTTACTTTTAGACATTTTGAATTTGAGGTGACATCCCGGTAGGGGTGCACTGATAAATGTTTAACAACTAGACACAGGACACATTTCTGTTCCTTCTGCCCTTTTAACATATTTTCCATCACTTTCTTAAGTCCAGACCACCAGCAAACAATAAATTAGACCCTGATTTTATTGTTTTCCAATTTCTGGGTATAAATGTTCACACTGAACATTTGACTCAGAGATGGTTCAAGCTGATTCCAGCTGTATCCAGGTAGATATGTCCAGCAAGTGGGAGGGAGGGAGGAAGGGGGGGGGTAGAGAGAGAGAGAGAGAAAGAGAGAGAGAGAGCTGTTAGGGCTGGATATAGCTATAGAGATTTGGAGTCATCTTGCTAGGGGTCTGTCCTACTGTCATTGGATACAAAGTGTGCAGATATGAGCTGGGTAACAGCACAAATAAATGAACTCTCGTGGCTTAATTGTTGGACCCAAAGAGTAGTAAGTAATGGCTTGATGTCCGCTTCAAAGGAGGTCTCAAATAGAGGACTCACTCACTCACTCACTCCATCAACCAACAAGGATTTATTCAGCATTGACTAAAATCCACTTAGTGTGTTCTATTGCCCAGGCACACAAATACAAAAATGAGATTGTGTGTGCCTTCAGGGAGCTGACATTCTACCAGGGGAATACAATATGGTCAGAGGTAAGTAGATATAGATTCATGCAAAAGCAAAACCCAGTGATGAAAAAGGCATTCACAATGTGGTGAAGCAGGTAAGGATTCTGGGAGGAGATGATGCTTGATCTAAGCCTTTAAGAAAGCTAGGGCATCCTTAAAGGGGGTGGGGTGGGGGCGGGGGTGAGGAAGAGCATTCCAAGCAGGGAGGATAGAGTGTGCAAAGGGCAGAGATAGCAGATGGAATTTCATGGAGGGGCAACAGCAGGAGGTCAGTGGGGCTGGAACAGACAGTATATTAAGGGGAGTAATAGGCATTAAACCTCAATAGGGAGGCCCCTGTCAGACTGCAAAGAGCTTCAAAAGTCAAATAAAGAGGGTTATGTTGTAACTTACAGGGTTATATTATAACATTGGGGAGCCACTGGACCTTCTTAATCATGGGAATGTCCTGGTTGGATCTTTGCTTTAAGAAAATCAATCTGGGGGCAGCTAGGTGGTGCAGAGAATAGAGCACCAGCCCTGGAGTCAAGGGGACCTGAGGTAAAATCCATCCTCAGACACTTACTTGCTGTGTGACCCTGGGCAATTCACTTAATCTCGATTACTTAAAAAAAGAGAAGCAGAAGCAGAAGAAGCAAGGAGTATCAATTTGGCAACCCCATGGAATAGGGAGAGAAAGCAGAGAGACTATGTAATAGTCCGGGGAAAAGTGACCAGGGCTAGCGTCATGGTGATGGCTATGTATAAATGAAAGGACATAGTATTTGGAGTAAGAAGTCCTGGCTTTGAATTTTAGCTCTACTAGTTGTGTAACCTATGAGAAACTGCTACATGGACAGAGTGCTGGACTTGGATTCAAGAAGATCCGAGTTCAAATCCTACCTTAGATATTGCTCTGTGACCCAGGGAAATTTGCTCAAAATCGATGGGTCTTCTAGTTCTAAACCTTATTATTTTTTGAGGTGGAATCCATAAGACATGGCAATGGATTAAAAGTGAAGGGTGAAGAAGAGCAAGGCATTAAGGAGGGTTTTGATGTTGCAAACCCGGGTGACTAGAAGAATGGTGGTGCCCTCCACAGAGGGCAGGGATGTTCAGAAAGGGCTGGGTTGGAGGTAGAAAGGTAGAAAGAGGAAGATGATGAGTTTTGTTTTGGACATATTGAATTTCAAATGCCTTTGGAATATCCAGTTAGGTCTATCCAAATGTGGAAATGTGGGAGAGAGACTGAGGGGACTCAGGACATAGGCTGAGGCTAGTATAAAGATCCAGGAGTTGTTTGCATAGAGATGTGAGTTGAATTAATGGGAATTTATAGTCATTGAGTGAGAGAAAGTAGAGAGAAAAGAGGATCCAAAACAGTCTTGAATGAATATTATAAGCCTTACAATAGCCACCATGAAGAGTGGAAGAGAGTCCATCAGTAAGAATAGTATTGCTATACAGAAGTGAGGGCCTGGCTAAAGTTAGAAAGTCAATTTGTAGGCCCAGTAAGGGCTAGCTCACCAGTTCCTCCATAACTGTGACACATGAAGCATCAGCACTTTGGGAATAGGCCTCTGAGCTGGGAGTCAGATACACACACACACACACACATATACATACATATATATATATATATATATATATATATATATATATATATATATATGTATATTCTCCCCCCTATATATACGTACGTTAGGCAGTGTGTACACACACACACACAAACAACATATATATATATATATTCCCATTGATTGCTAGACAGGGCTTTATACACTTATTGGATGTAAATCAAGTTAACAAATACTTATTAATCATCTAATATGTTCGAGGGCCTCAGTTTCTACATCTTTACCATGAGGGGGAGGCCAGAGAAGAGTGGACTGATTAGTCTTTTAGTATCCCTCCCAACTCCAGCCTCCATTTCCAAATACTGATACAAGGAGACAGGGAACATGGTGGGGGTGTAGGTGGGGTGGGAGGAATGGGGCACCAAGAGTCAGAGTTGCTCTAGGCATCTGGCAGATCCTAGGACTCAGGACCTGATAAACCCAAAGGCTGCCCCTCCGCTTAGTGGCAGAATATGCTATTTAAAAGGAAAGTGGGGGTGGGGCGCTCTTGCAAAGTGAAAAATCCTTAGCTCGGGGCTGCATTTCCACTTGGGAGACTGCTTAAACTGAGGTCTGCCTTCATCTGGGATAGTTCTACCCTCTCTCTCCCAGTCATGCCAAATCAGTGTCCTGCAGGAAATGAGCTGCCAGAGCCTCAGCCCTGGGGGAGTAACGCCATGCATTCAACAAGTGGCCCCGCTCAGAACCTAGAGCCCATTAAGAAATCAGAGCCCAGGGAGAAATTAGAGCCCAGAGCCTGGAGTCCAGAGAGAGCTAGGGGGTCAGAGCTCAGCCCAGTCAGGGCATCTCCTAGCTACCAGGCTTTATGTGTCTCTGACTCCTTCCCTCTCTTGTCTGTTTCTCCATCACCACGAGACACCCCCCACCCCCCTCGCCGCCGCCTGAGGCTTGTCGTTTTTGGTCTCTCTCTCCCTACTCTCCCTCTTTCTCCCCACTGCCCTCGCCTCTGCACCATCATCCCAGCTTCTCCCTCTCTCCCCACCCAACCCCCGCAGCTTTCCCCTCCCAATCCGCTTCCTTCACTTGCCTGGAGCCAGGAGTCTGGACCGGGAGGTGCTGGAGCTGGGGCCTGAGCTGGGGCGGGGGTCACCCTGGAGGGAGGAAGACTGGCGATACGGCGTCCAGAGGACAAGCATCCCAGGGACGGGGGCCTGCACCCCTCCCCTTCTAGGACACAAACTTTGCAGTGAGCGGGGGCTACAGGTTGGGGGAGACAGACAGAAGAATTTATGAGACGGGAAGATCGCCAGATATTGGGGGGCAGGGAAAATCTTGAGGTATCAAGTCCACCATAGGCAAGAGTCTGGCTTCACTCCAGGTTCTGAAGCCGCTTGGAGATCCTGGACTGGACTTCCTGAGTGGAGGCAACGGGAGGGGCTAGACTCTGTGCCTTCCCCAATCCTGTGCTTTTGGTCTCCCCACCCTGCTAGCTTCAGAAGAAATCATTCCTCCAGCATGGGCCAGTGGCGGGGGCAGGGGGCCAAGCCCGGGGGACTGCCCAGGGGAGGCGGTTCAGGCGGCTGGCTTCGGGTCTCAATGCTCAGTCTCAGACTCAAGGCTTCAAGGTGCCCAGCGGCCGCTGGCGCGGGGAGGGGCAGAACAGGCGGGCGGGAGGACAAACGAGCGAGCGAGCAAGAGAGGGAGGGAGCAAGGGAGCCACACGCAATCCCACTATTCCCAGGCGGGAAGAAGAAGATGGCGGGCCCACCTAGTGGGTTCTGACTCTCTGACCCAACAACCTTCCTCTCCTACCTCTTTCTACTTCTCCCACCTTCGGCCCCCTCCCCCCATCTGAGCCAGCTGATGCTCTAGGAGGACACCTTCTCTCATCCCCTCCTCCCCCCCCACCCCATCCCTCTACCTGTCTTCTCTAGCTCCTTCCCCTTCCTCCGACCTCCCCTCACGCTTCAGTCAGGAATTTCAAACAACCTTGCAGATAAGCACCCGGACAGTTCTTGCAGGCCTGGAACTGCTGGGTATATTGTAACTCCTGTTATGAATGGCTCAGCAGCAGTCCCTTGCCAATGCTGGGGAAGCAACTCAGAACTCCCCATAGAGATAGGGGGGCCTCTACGTACTTGTTGGATGAAATGGGTCAATTCAAAGCTTGAACCAAGCTTTCTTGGAGCTGTCCACCCTCGATGTGCTGAAATCCATCTCCAGGGCTAAGGCCTCCGGATTCAACAGATAACAATAGCTGACATTTCTATACCGTTTTTAAGGTGTACAAAGCACATCCACCATATGGTTCAAGGCTTACTATCCCCATTTTACAAATAATGAAGCTGAAGTTCAAAAGCAAAGTAACTGGATGAGTGTTCCACAGTTATCAGCAGAGTTAGGATTCAAACCCAGGTCTGATTGACTCCAAGTCCAGTGCTCATGGCCTGAGGTAAGCAAGGGATTGATGAAGGCATCCAAGGAGACACCAAGGGGAAGGAGCATCCAGAGGCCATCTGGGTGCTCCACTACATGAGAATTCTCATCTTCTCTCAGTGCTTCTCAGCCTTGTGTGTGTGTGTGTGTGTGTGTTAAGTGTGTGAGGCTGGATTCGAACCCAGGTCCTCCTGACTCCAGGGCTGGCACTCTACTCACTGCACCACCTAACCGCCCCCCCTCCCTCTTTTAATACTCCCCCCATTTGTCCCTAGCATAAAGAGGGTGCTGAAAACATTGTGAATGTTATGTACTTCCCCTACTGGTGAGTACAGAACTCTACTCACCCTGTTTGCTTAATAAATGTTTATTGGATAGAGATGGGGTTGGCAGTCTAGAAATTCTATGATTCTGTAGTTCTTAGACTTTCAGAGCCTGAAGGTTCCCTTAGATTAAGCATTTATTAAGTTCTTTTCATGAGCCAGGCACTGTATAATTAGATTAGAATGCAGAACAACACACATAGAACACAGAATGTCAGAACTGGGAGGTACTTGTGCACAGGCTGCTGGGCTGTTTCAGTGGACTATATCAGGGAAAGGGTGTGAAAACAGGAGAGGACAGTGAATGTCCCTCAAAACCCAGGTCACTGGCTTTCTTTTTTGGTATGGTATGTCTGTACCTCTATTCAGGCTTACCTTCCTAGGTGAAGACTTTCTTGATCCCTCCAGCTATAAGTGGAACCCTCCTTCATAAATTATTTTGTGTTCTTTATTTTAACTTTGTGTTTGCTTACATGTGCATCTGTTGTCCCCCTGATAAAATATAGGCTCCTTGAGAGCAAAGACTGTTTCATCTCCAACTTTAGAACCCAGAACCTAACACAGTGCTGGATTGCTGATCACTTGGTTTCTCTCACCTCTTGGTGCCTTCAAACAATCTTCTAATACCAGAGTTATAGAGAGATCACCAACGTGCATCAGGTGTTCAGCACAGGAATTTCCCCAACACTCCAAATATAATCATCTAGGATCTCTTCAATGTGGGTATTCCCTCCAATGATGTAGATCACAGCTCCCTGCCCCCCCCCCATACCTGTTCAGCATCAAGGCCATTCAACATGCTGGGGATCTTTCTCAAGTGCTCTTGAAATTGCAGGGAAAACAGTAGGGCATGTGACTAGCCATGGGTCATCTCCCAGCCCATCTTCCCTCTCATTCATATATTTCTTTGATACCATACTTCCCTTTGGTTGACCTTCAGAGGCAAACCTTTCTCACCCACTGGGATGTATAGCCCCAAATTTACTTCTTTAGTTCTGTGGTCTTCTTTGGTTTGCCATATAACATCACCTGAAGAATGCAGGTAAGATAGGCCTCCATTTCAGAGAGAAACTTGCGTCATTAAGAGAATTTTCAGTTCTCAAAGGCAACTGAGTCTGATCTTCAATTCTGGATGTACCTCACTGTACATTTGTGATGTTTGACCAAGATATATACCCAATGGATGTGCCCTTAGAGATATTGGCCATCCAGTTGCAGGCTAGGGAATAGGCATTCTTTATCCACTTGGATATCCCTATGTAGACAGGACAAATTCTTTGGAGGGATCTCTTCTAGGAGTCTGTGCATGTTCTGGGGCTTGATGTAACCAGTACAATGCCATCCCCCAAGAGGAAAATCTGGCGCACTTCACCATCTATAAGGAATTGTTTTTCACTTTAGATATATCTCTCCCATGACAGTAGCAAACATCTTTGACAAATATATCTCTTTCTATTTCATGCCTCATTTGATATTAACGATCAGAGTGGGAATGTAAAAGATTGTTACCACTTACAAGGCATCTTGTCTAATTTTGATATGTGCCTAGAAGACACCTCTTTGAAGTCTTTTAGGTAGTATTTTGATTGACTAAATCAAATGCCATTGTCTAGTCAACCAACAATAGTCATAGTGAGATGCTGGGCTCTTGACACCTTTCCTTCAATTGTATGATGGTAAATATGTGGTCTGCCATGGAATATTGCCTCACTATTCTCTTCTACTATCCTTGTGAAGGATACTTTCAATAGGTGAGTAAATATTTCTTATAAGACATGATGTAGATGGAAAACAAAGAGGTCAATAGTTATTGGTTTTTTTGTTTGTGGAGGGGGATCCATAATCATTTGAAAGCCTAAGCTTTCTTTTCATGCCTTTGGTAGCTTCTTCTCCTTCAGATTCCTTGACAATCAAGCCACAACATTCTACAAGAGCATTGCCTTCAGCATGAACTTGCTCTGTGTATACTTAGTCTTCTTTAGTTACTCTTTCCATCTTGTTTTCTTTGGGACCATTATCATTTCCTCTATAAGTACATGCAGGACTGTGATATTAGAGTTTAATCTGGTAGCTTCACTATCTGTAAACCATCCTTTCATAATAATAATAACAATAACCAGCATTTATGTAGCACTTAAGGTTTCTAAAGCAGTTTTCAACTATTATATTTTTTTCTTCACAAATACTCTGGGACCTAGGCTCTGTTATTATCCCCAGTTTTCAGAGGAGGAAACAGAGGCAGAGAAGGAACTGACTTGCTCAGAGTCACACAGCAGGAGTCAAAGGTCAGATTCGAACTCAGGTTTTCCTAATTACAGGGTAGTGCTCTACTTGCTTCACTCCTCATCTGCTTCTCTTTAGCTGTGAGTTTTCTACATCTTCTGGCTTCATTTACAGCATGGTTCAGTGGAATGAATGAATGAATAAATGAGCATTTATTAAGTGCTTAGTGTGTGCCAGGTACTGTGTTAAATTCCAGGGAGACTAAACATGGTCAGTTCCTGTTTGAAGGACCCGACATTCTAATGGAGAGGACAACACATATAGGGCAGAGATGACCAGGGAAGGGACTTTGGTTCTGGGGAGGTAGAAAATGTTGAGTGGAAGGGTAGAGTGATGTCAAGGTGGTCCATGTGGGTGACTGGAGGAGGAATCAAAGCATGGCCTGGTGGTTCAATATAGTGGGTAGATGGCACCCATTCAATCACTAGGGCCAGAGCTCTGAAGATGAATGGAACAATTTGGGACTCAGAAGACCTGGGTTTGAATAGCAATGGTGATGCTTTCTACCTGTATAACTTTTTCATTTCAAGGTCACTTCTCCACCACTGGCCTCAGTTTTCTCACCTGTGTAACTTGAGTCCTAAAGCCTATTGGTATAGAACTCATTGATGAAACGTAATGCCTGAGACTGCATGAAGGGTAAGGTGAAGTTGGTGAGAGTGGGAAAGAGAAGAGCTTCAGTCTCTGTCATCTTCAGGCTTTGTAGTCCCATTGAGAGCTTCTGGTTTCCAGCTTTGAGAGAGAAAGGAAGAACAATGGCAAATGCACTTCAGGTTGCTGGAGGGAGAATTAGACAGGAAAGAAGATACCAAGGGAAGAACAGTCAGTCTGCATTATGCCCCTCCCATCCTCAACTTGCCATACTAGAGACTCTGGAGAATTTCCTTTTGGATAAAATCTGGGTCTCTCTCTCATTTGATCTGAGTGACCTCACTCCCAATGGCAGAGGTCCTTCACTCTGTATTGTCCAGCATACATTCCTCTATGTAGACTTTCTGACATCTGCTTTGTTATCAACCTGGATAAATGGGTTCATTTTCTTGTTCTGCATATTTATTGTGGATATGGTATTTTGTGGGAAGGGATTCAAGCCTGGGATATAAGACTTGGGGTCCTACTTCCCCCAATAATAAATGGCATTCAGAATTTTAGCCTGAACCTGAAAACTACGCCCCCTAGATAAATAATGTAAGAGACTAGATAGGTGTAATTCTAGCCCAGCACCCCTTCTCTTTGAGGAAATCGGTGACCAAGCTTCTGGTCCCAATCTCCTGATTCACCTCCTGGTAGGAAATAAAGTCTCCTTTGAATGACAGTATGGAGTGGTGGTAAAGCTAGAGATGTCTAGAGCCCCATAGTGTGGAAGACAGCCTCACTGAACCTATAGAATGAAGTTAGGTTTAGACTTGATTCCTTCCAGCTGTGGGTCTAGGATTCTTTCCAGCCTTTCTACTTATCAGGATAGTGGACAAGGATCTTAAATTGTGATTATCATCTGTTGTGGTAATACTTATAGACATGCTAAAGACTGGACTACTCTTGGTTCCCTCTGCCTCTTTTTCCATCACCCTGACACCATTCCTGAAGAAGTAGAAAATACCACAGGGGAGGGGCAGAGCCAAGATAGTGGAGTAGAAACAGGACTTCCCCATGGCTCCAGACTCCACCTCCTCCAATACATTTTAAAAATGACTCTAAACAAATTTTAGAGCTACAGAACCCAAAAATGACAGAGAGAAACAAATCTTCCACTGAAGGCAGCCCAGCAGGCTGACAGGAAGGGTCTATTGCACCAAGCTGGGAGCTGAGCCCAGCCCCACCCCAGGGCAGACTTCAGGAGAGTGAAGCACCAGCAGCACCTGTGGTGGTTTCCAGACTTCTCAACCCATAAACACCAAAGACAAAGTAAAAGGTCAGTGTGGAACTCTGTTGGATCAGGGGTGGATGGAAGAGTCTGGCCCCTATACTCTGGAGGTGCGGCAGCTGCACCACGTGGCTGCCTCAGGAGCTCCTGGCCTGCAGATTGTAGGGGGAACAAATGACCATTAAGAGGGTAATTGCTCTTGCTTTAACCTACTTGGATCTAGATTTCAGTTTTGGGTGGAGGTCCTGGGGTATGTGGCCAGGTGCCAGAGCCTGTGGGGGCTGTAGGGAAGGCACCCTCCTAATTGTTCTGGCAGCTGCAAAAACCCAGTCGATTTGGGACAAAGCTCTCTCCGTTCTGTAAACAGAGTTCTACCATGGCAAAGAGTTCAAAAGTAAAGTAATTGACTGGCAACATGAGCAAGCAGAGGAAACACAATCCTACCACATATTCCTTTTTGGGGGACAAAAAGGATCAAAGCATGGAAAAGGAGGAAGACAATGAAGTCAGAACCTTTGCCTCAAAAGCTCCCAAGAAAAATATGAACTGGTTATAAGTGATGGAGGAACTCAAAAAGGATTTTGAAAACCAAGTAAGAGAAGTGGAGGAAAAATTGGGAAGAGAAATGAGAATGATGCAAGAAAATCAAGAAAAGGGAGTCAACAGCCTGACTGAAGAAAATAACACCTTAAAAATAGACTAACTCAAATGACAAAAGAGGCTCAAAAGGCCAAAGAAGAATGCCTTAAAAAGCCAAATTTGCCAGATGGAAAAAGAATTTCAGAAACTCACTAAAGAGAATAACTCCTTCAAAATTAGATTGGAGCAAATGGAAGCTAATGATTTTATGAGAAATAAAGATACTATTAAACAGATCCAAACAAATTTAAGAAGAGAAGGAAATGTGAAATATCTCATTGGAAAAACCACAGAACTGGAAAATAGATCCAAGAAAGATAATTTAAAAATTATTGGACTACCGGAAAACCATGATCAAAAAAAGAGCCTAGACACCATCTTTCAAGAAATTGTCAAATTGACAAATTGTCAAAATTGCCCTGATATTCTAGAACCAGAGGGCAAAATAGAAATTTAAAGAATCCACTAGGGGCGGCTAGGTGGCACAGTGAGCAAGAGCGCCGGCCTCGGAGTTGGGATGACCTGGATCGAAACCGGCCTCAGAAAATGAGCACCCACACATAAATCGTGACTAGCAGTGTAACCTTGAGCAAGTTACTTAACCCCAATTGCTTTAAAAAAAAAAAAAAAGAATCCACTGATCACCTCTTAAAAAAGATCCCCAAAAGAAAACTCCTAGGAATATTATAGCCAAATTCCAGAGTTTCCAGGTCAAGGAGAAAATACTGCAAGCAGTCAGGAAGAAGCAATTTGAGTATTGTGGAAACACAATCAGGATAACACAAGACCTAGCAGCTTCTACATTAAGGGACTGAACTGAAAGGCTTGGAATATGATATTCTAGAGGTCAAAGGAGCTAGGATTAAAAGCAAGAATCACCTACCCAGCAAAACTGAGTATAATGCTTCAGGGGAAAATATAATCATTCAATGAAATAGAGGACTTTCAAGCATTCTTGATGAAAAAAACAGAACTGAACAGAAATTTTGACTTTCAAATACAACAAGCAAGAGAAGCATGAGAAGGTAAACAGGGAAAAGAAATCATAAGGAACTTATTAAAATTGAACTATTTAAAGTCCTACATGGAAAAACAATAATTGCAACTCATAAGACTTTTCTCAGTATGAGGACAATTAAAGGGAATATGTGTGTGTGTGTGTGTGTGTGTGTGTGTGTGTGTGTGTAGGAGGATGTACATGTATATATGTATACATATATATGTATATATAGGAGGATGTATTGTGTACATGTATAAATAGACAGAGGGCACAGGACGAGTTGAATATGAAGGGATGATATCTAAAAAAATAAAATTAAGATGTGCAGGCAATGGGGCTCAGGGATTCACCTTGCCCCACTAGAAAAGTTGAAGGGGGTATGGGAGAATCGATGGGAGTGAGCAGATTGGTTGAGGGCATATCCTGTACGACTGTTATTCTGGGTTGGTGGGTAGGGGAAAAAATGGGGAAAAATGTAACTCAAAGTCTGACAGAAATGAATGATGTAAACCAGAAGTTAATAAAGCATTTGGAAAAAATAATAATAATAAAATTAAGAGGTGAGAGGGGAATATATTGGGAGAAGGAGAAAGGGAGAGATAGATTAGGGTAAATTATCTCATATAAAAGAGGCAAGAGAACACTGTTACAATGGAGGGGAAGAGTAGGAAGGTGAAAGGAAATGGGTCAATCTTACTCTCATTTAATTTGGCTTAAGGAGGGAATAACATACAAGTTCAATTGGGTATCTTACCCTACAGGAAAATAAGGGGTAAGGGCATAAGAGGGGGGATGATAGAAGGGAGGGAAGATTGGGGGAGAGGGTAGTTAGAAGTAAACACTTTTGAAAAGGGATAGGGTTGGGGGCAGCTAGGTGGCACAGTGAATAGGCCCTGGAGTCAGAAGGACCTGAGTTCAAATCCGGCCTCAGACACTTAACACACACACACACACACACACACACACACACACACACACACACACACACAAACTAGCTGTGTGACCTTGGGCAAGTCACTTAGCCCCAATTGCTCTGCTCTCCCAAAAAAAGAAAAAAAAAAGAAAAAAAGGAAAAGGGATAGGGTCCAAGGAGAAAATAGAATAATTTGGGGGTGGGATAGGATGGAGAGAAATATAGTTAGTCTCTCACAATATAACTACTATGGAAATGTTTTGCGTAACTACACATGTACAACCTATATTGAATTGCTTATCTTCCTAGTGGGGGTGGGTGAGGAAGGAAGAAAGGAAAAAATCTGGAACTCAAAGTTTTAAAAACAAATGTGTATAATAAATAAAAAGATAGACAGCCACTGGGGTATAGAAATCCATCTTGCCCTACTAGAAAGTTAGAGGAGTGATGGGGGAGGTTATAAGAAAGAACAGATTGGGGGAAGGGGTATTCAGTAGGCTTGCTATTTGGGCGTGGGGTAGGGGAAAGATGGGGAGATAAATTGTAACTCAGAATATTGTGGAAATGAATGTTGAAAACTAAAAATAAATAAATGGGGAAAAAAAGAAAGAAAATGCCACAGAGGAGCAAGGGTCATGTTGTATTTATTGTTATTTGTTTTTTGGGCTGCCACAATCAAAGAATTGATTACCAAGTGACCAGACTGCCCCAGGAATGAGTTTCTCTGTCCTTTGCTATGTTGGTATCAATTTGGACATTTGAAACCACAGTTCCAGCCCAATCCTTCTCTGCCCAACCTGCAATGGAGAGATCAATACTTCTGTTACCTCCAAAAGGGACAACAATCCTTCTACTCTCTCCCCGAAAGGGTTGTAGTGAAAAAAGTACTTTGTAGAACTTAAAGGGCAGGAGGCTTGGGAGCTGGTAGTAAATGCCCAAGGCACTCAGGATAGGGGGAGCAGTCCTGAAGGAGGTGACCTTGAACTAGTCCTAGAAGGAGAGGGGAACTCGACTGAGAGAAAAGGGGTAGAGATGAGCAAAGGTGTGGAGGCAGAGAGAAATTAATTTCATGGACATGAAGAAGAGCAAAGGAAGATTAAGCTGAAAAAGTAGGTTGGATCCCAGAGTTAAGAGTTCTTTCAATCTATGCTTAGTGCTATAGTCAGGGGACTAAGTGAAATGGTTAGGAAATTGACTGATAAAACAGAGTAAGACCCAAGTTTTGCCTTCAGGGAGCTCCCAGCCTATGTGGTAGATGCCCCACTCCCCCACAACTATAATTTGGATTCTGAAGGATCATGAGATGGTATCCAAATGTCTGCAGTTTAGAAAAAAAAAAATAATTCTGATTGGGTGTCAGGGTAGGCTTCCTGGAGGAGATGCCACCTGTGCTGATCATAGGATTTAGAGCTGGACAAGATCATAGAATCATAGGTCTTGAACCAGATAGGATGACAGAGGTTCTCTAGTCCAGCTTCCTCATTTTACAGAGTAGGAAAACTGAGGCGCAAAGAGGTGGAAGTGGCTTGCCCAAGATCACAGAATTCAAACCAAGATCCCTTTACTCCAAATGCAGTCCCCTTCCACTCTGACATGCTGCCCTCATATTTTAGAGCTCACATAGTCAAGTCATCTTCAGATGAAGAAACTGAAACCCAAAGAGGAAGCAGGATTATCCAGGTAATGAATGACAAAGTCAGGATTTGAACAGCCCAGGCCTTTCTGTTGCCAACCTTACACTCTTTCCTAGCACTGCTGTGATTGAGTCTAGGGGCTTCTTATTTAGCCATTTAAAAACATGTCACGGATCCCTTAGGCATGCTGTCCAGTGAAGTCTATGGTGCCCTCCTCAGAAGAATGGTTTTTTAAAAGATTCACCATTGAAAGAAATGCTAGATTTCATCTAGAAGTTGATGAAAATAAAGGTGTATTTTTTCCCTTGCAAGTTTATAGAGTCCCTGAAATCTATCTGCAGACTCCTTCTTGACACTCTGATCTCCACCAACTCCTTAATTTAAAGGTGAGTATACCAAAGGCCCAGGGAGGGAAAGAGCCTTGCCCAGGGTCTCACAGATGCCAGGTAGCAGAGTCACAATATAAATGAGGGTCTCTGATTCCAAATCTCAGGGTCTTTTCATTTCTCCAGGTTATTTTAAAAAGTGAAAAAGGGAAGGGAAGACTTTCTAGATATTGGGGACACCAAAGACACAGAGCTTGGAGAGCATGGCCAGCCAGAGCCACCTGTGTCACCTATAGCCATCTTACTTTGGGGCATATGGAGTCAGACCCTGGAGGTTTAAAGGGTAGTCCTCAGGGCTCATCTAACCCAACTCCTTCATTTCACAGAGTTAGACTCTAACACCCAGAGAGGGAAAGGGATGTGCCAAGGTCTCACAGTGAGCTAGTTGGAAAGTTGAGTGTAGACTATATGGAGGACCAGGGAGGGAAAAGTAGTGAGACACCCATTAAACTGTGCTCTATGCACAACTCAGAATCCCCTTGCCATCCCCACCCTAATCCCAAGTTAGTGCTAGCAGTTCAGGAGTCTGTTTCACAGGCTTATACCCTGCCATGCAGAAAAGTCAGCCAGACAAAGAAGTCTTTGTGTAAGAGGTGGGCTTGAGTTGGACTTTGAAGAAGGAGCCCAGTCTGGGCCAAGGGCAGGGATACTTCTTTCTGTAGCTGGTGGCCTGGAGAGACCACTGAATCACAGGCTTGGAAGGGACTTCATTTGATAGATAGGAAAATGAAGGTTAGAGAGGGGAAGTCAAACAGTCAGTATGTGGAAGAAATTATTGGTCAATGTCCTCCCCATTTCACTTAGTCCCCTGAATCTTCTGACTCTTGGCCTAGTGTCTTGTGTTTATATATGAGAGAAGTCAGGCAGAAATCAGCTTGGTGGGCTTCAAAAGAAACCATAATACAGCTTAAGATTGATAATTTCCCAGTCTTTAAAAATAAAACTAGATAGTATAGAGAAAAAGAGACAGTCTTTTTGTCCTATAATTTTGAAAACATTTTTCTTTAAAGTTCTGAATTCCAAATTTTATCCCTTCCTTCCTCTCCTTCCCCTCCTCCCTCCCTGAGATGGTAAGCAATCAGATATAGGCTATATATGTGCAATTATGTAAAACATTTCCATATTAGTCATTTTGTACAAGAAGACTTGAATAAAAGAAAAAATGAAAGTGAAAATAGCATGTCTCAGTCTGTATTCAATCAATATCAGTTCTTTCTCTGGAGGTGGATAATATGCTTCACCATTAGTCCTTTGGAATTGTCTTGGATCTTTGCATTGCTGAGAATAGTTAAGTCATTCACAGTTCATCAAACAATATTGCTGTTATTGTGTACAACATTGTCCTGGTTCTGTTTATTTCACTATGAATCAGTTCATGTAAGTCTTTCTGCATTTTTTTTCTGAAATCATCCTCCTTGTCATTTCTTAGAGCAAAATAATATTCCATTACAATAATATACTACATCTTGTTTAGCCATTCCCCAACTGATGGACATCCTTTTGATTTCCAATTCTTAGCCACCACAAAAAGAGCCACCATTAATACTTTTGTACAAATAGGTTCTTTTCCCTTTTTTGATGTCTTTGACCTCACAGTAGTATTTTTGGGTCAAAGGGTATGCACAATTTTACAGCCCTTTGGGCATAGTCCCAAATTGCTCTCCAGAATGGTTGGATCAGCTCACAACTCCACCAATGCCTTAGTGTTGAAGTTTTCCCACATCCCCTCCAACATCCAACATTTTCCTTTTTTGTTATATTAGCTACTCTGATAAGTTCGAGGTGGTATCAAAAGAGATGGTCTTGAAATCAGACTGTGACTCTGACAAAGTAATAAGGTAAGGGGTTTGCAAAAAGTAATGCAGGTGCAACCTGTTTAAGGCCACAGGTGTAGAGCATGGAGACGTGGCATGATGGAATTTACCTCCTGCTGACTGCCCAGTGTCTGTGGCTTCCAGCCTTCCCTTCCCAGCTCCATGTGACTTTAGGGAAGTCTCCAGTCCTGCAGGACCTAGACTGTCCTGCCACCAGTTGCCAGTGGTCAGAAGAGCCTGGGCTGAACACCATTTGCAGCTGCTCTGTGGTGCTAGGGAGTCCAGCTGTGAGATGACCTCCCCTCACTTTCGAGGTGTCCCATGGTATTTCTAGTAGTTCTTCTTTTGCTCTGGTGATGACTAGGATTGTCTGAGGTTTTGGGTTATTCAGCTGTGCTCCTGTCCCAGTGGTATAGCCCAGGGAAACCCAGACAGTCATATTGGGGACGGTTGGAAGAGATGGGTGAGATCTCCATTCCTTTCCTCTCCACTGGGTGATGCATCCCCAAGCAGAAAGGGGTGGGTTTGACCAGGCAGTATCCAGCCTGAGGTCCCTCAGCCCTCCTCTGTCCCTCGGCTCCCACCAGGATTGCCCCCTCCAGGTTTCAGCTTCTCCAGGGTCCGGCTCACAGTAGAGAGACTGGTAGGCATATGACTCCTTGTTCCTTCGAAGGGGGGGGGGGGAATGGGACTATTGTTAAAGACAGAAGACAGACTCTGGGGGGATAACAGGAGGAGAGATATCCTGGTCATGCAGGTGGATTCTGGGTCATCTCTCTTTCAGAGTCATGTGGGTGGAGTTAATGACTTCAAGGTAAAGAGGGGAGGTGTCGTTGGTATTTAAGCCTTAAGGAGGCAGGGCTCAGTGAGGGCAGGAGATCTACAGGTGCCCCCCGCATCCAAAATACCTTGCATTTATTTTGGATTTATCTGTAATGCACAAATATGTGTACATATTGTTTTTCCTCACACCTATTGGAATGTAAGTTCCTTGAAGGCAAGAGTTACTTGATTTCTGCCTTTGTACCTCCAGCTTTTAGTAGCTTGGTTGGTTGATAAGTAGGAGGGAGGGTAGGAGGAGGCAGGATCCCATATTCCCAGTTAGAGGAGATATTAGAGGCATCTAACCTGACCTGTATCTGCTCAAGAATCCCCCCTCACAACAGCCCTGACAAGTGGCCAGTCTGTCTCCACTTGGAATCTTCTGGCAATGGGTCCCCCCTATGGTGGGGACTGGGACCAGGTGGGGAGGCTAGTTAGGCAGGCAGGCTGTGGGGTCCCTCACACCTACCTTCACTCTTCCCTCCACCACTGGAGGCCCCTTCCTCTCCACTGCTCCCAGGTTGGGGGTGGATCCTTAGATTCCCTGCAGGGGGAGAGGTGATTTCAATTTGGGTAAGATAACTTGTCCACAGAATCCCTGACCTTGGTTCCATGGTCCTGATTGAGAGGGGAAGTTCTTCATGTCTGACTTCCACCCTTCCTATTGTCACTTCTGGTTTGCCGTCCCCTAACTTGGCTTCTCTTTGGGTCCCAATTGTTCATGCTTCCCTACAAGCATCTGGATGCATATTTTGTGCTGACTTACCTGTACACATGTTGAACCCCTCCTCCCAACAGAAAGGAAGCCTTTGATGGCAGGTTTGGTTTTGCCTTTGTCCCTATCACATAGCAGAGGGCTGGGCACATTTTGGGGATCTAGATTTGTGACTTCATCAGGGACAAAATTCCCAAATCAGCGTCCTTCCCTACATCTCATGGTCTTAGAGAGTTGCCTGGGACCACTGAGAGCTTAAATGACCTGACCAGGGTCATCCTGCCAGTATGTGTCAGGGATGTGACTTGAATCTGGGTCTTCCCAACTATGAGACTGGTTCTACATTCACTGACCCACAATGTTCCCCATCTGGTGACCTGCTATCCCCCCTGGCATTTGCAAATATATCTTGAGTGAATGGCACATGGTAGGCACCACAAGTAGGTGGCACTGTGGATAGAGTGCTGGACCTGGAGTCAGGAAGATGTGAGTTCAAATTTAGCTTTAGACACTTCCTAGCTACGTGACCCTGGGTAAGTCACTTAACCTCTGTCTGCTTCAGTTTCTTCATCTGTAAACATGGGCAGAGTAATAGCACCTACCTCCCAGAGCTGCTATGAAAATAAAATGAGATAAGATTTGTAAAAACACTTTGAAAACTTTAATGTCCTGCATAAATGTGAGCTTTTTGTTTGGATATTTTTAGTCCTCTCCAGTTTTCTTGTGGAGAGATGGGGAGGGATCAGGGACAGCAAGAGATGGGTCCTTGAAGGGAGGATGCAAGACTAGGAAAAGCTGGGCTGAGTTGGACATGGGGGAGGGGGAGCAGAGGGGAAGGGAAATAGTTTTTTTTCTAAATCTAGCAGGATGTAAGTCCTCGAAGGCATGGCTGTTGTCATAGCAACATTAAACACATCTGTGAAGGCTTCAAACCCACACAGATGCAAACACACAGGCAGCCTCACACACACACACACACACACACACACACACACACACACTGTCAACAGCCACCCAAGCTCTATGATATTTCTATTGCAGATGAGGCAGCTGAGGCTCCAGGGGTTAAGGGACATCCCAAGCTAGTGATTACCCAGTTAGGAAATGCTGGAGTTGGGTCAGGAGTAACCTCCACCATGGCCTCCCAGTCACACAATCTCATATAGTCACCCAGTGTCACTTATCAGCACATGCCCCATGTCCCTTCTCCCCTCCCCCAGTCACCAGGTGGTCAGATCACACTTACCCAGGGAAGGCAGGAATCGATCCAGGTTGAACCGAGAGTTCAGAAAGGGATAAGCCAGGATGAAGATCCCTGGGCATGAGGGAGAAGAGTGAGGTGAGGAAACTGAGGCAGTCAGAATGTAAATCCATGTCCTCTGACTCCAGAGCAAAGGACTGTGTGAACTGGGGGCTCTGGGGAGTCAGAAAGAAGATAGAGACTCTGGATCTGGAGGTTTGGAGAAGGACTCAGATGTCCAAGATGGGCAAAGAGCTGGAGGAACAAATGGGAGTCCCTGAGGGGGGTGGGAGTGGGAGGCAGAGAATTCAGGTCCCTCCTGCCTGTGATCTCAGGGAGCCCCTTGTATCACCCCCTGCCCATCTTGGTCCTGTGTTCTCTGTCTCTAAGCCCTCTGCCTCCCACAAGCCTAGATCTGCGTCTTCCTCCTTCAGAATCCCTTGCTGATGGTTTTGGGCTCCCCAGTCCTGATGTGGAACCTCATGCTTCAACAGTGGATTTTGTAAATTTAGAAATTATTTATGAAGCATTTCACTTTAAGCAGCAGCAAGATCCTTGTACCAGAGCCTGAGTGAAGGAATGGGGCCCCCACAACTCCTTGGATATTCCTTGTCGCTGATCTCCTCTCTGACCACACCTGGAGCATTGGCATGGGCTATAGACGGTCAGATTGGAAGAGGTCTTTGAGACCATTGAGTCTGGCCCTGTGGCTTTGTAGAGGGGAAACCCAAAACTCCAGTGGGAGGCACACCTCAGATCTCTTCTCTTCCTATGTCTCTCCCAGTGCAGAGTTTGGCACATGTCTGGGCACATGGGCTGTGGGGGGAAGGTGTGCAAAGACTTGCTGAAAGATGAATGTATTGCCAATATTCCCTGTGATTGTCAGGATGGAGGGTCCTCAAAGCCCTCCCAGGGTAAAGTTCTCACTCTGACCTCATGAGTAACTGGATCTGGGGCTGGAACCAGATTGGGACTTTCTGTCTGTGTTACCAAACACGAAGGCTTCCAATGAGGCGCTATCGGTGCTGAGCTTTGTGTCCAGGTTTGGAACCCCGTTTTAGGAAGGACACTGTCAGGCTGGCCCTTGTCCAGTAGAGAGCAGGGCGGATGGTAAAGGTCCTTCAGTACAAGTCAAAAGAGGATGATATGAAAGGACCGGAGCTGTTTGGGCTGGAGAAGAGAAGGCTTGAAATGAGGGGACTCCATAAGAGCTGTGTTCAGGTATCTGAAGGCTGTCACTTGGGCTTTTTTTTTAAATTTTTGTTTTTTTGTTTTTTTGCTTTTTGGAGGGCAATTGGGGTTAAGGTCACATGGCTAGTTTTTGTGTTTAAGTGTTTGAGGTCAGATTTGAACTCAGGTCCTCCTGACTCCAGGGCCAGTGCTCTATTCACTGTGACACCTAGCTGCCCCAAGGCTGTCACTTGGAAGACAGATGAAGCTCACTGGGCTTGGTCCCAAAGGGCAGCATGAGGAACAGTGGAGGGAAGTTACAGAGGGGCCAGCTTCACTGTGATGGCAGGAAGAACTCCCTGATAGTTTGTGTAGACTGCCTAGGAGGTAGTGAGCCTTCTGGCTTTGGAGGTGTTCAAACAGCCTGGAGGGACCTCAATCTAGGAACATGCACCGAGGATTCCTACCCTAGGAGGTTGGGCTGAGGTGCCTTAGGGGTTCTTTCTGACTTCAGGGAGATGGTCTTCTTGGTGGGGGGCAAGGAAGAGTTTGGGGGTTCTCTGTCAGGGGTCCTTTCCTCAGGATGTGGAGCTAAGTCCCCTCCTGGCCCCTGCAGGATGGCAGCTTCCCTCCCTGGGTCCCTTAGTCTGAGGCTCTGCACCTGAGAGATGGAGGTTGAGATAAGGTGAGGTAAACTTGAGATGGGCTATCCTATTTCCTTCTGGGTCAGGAGAATGAGGCCACCATGATATTCAACACTGGTGAAGCCAGCCCCACCCCCTGCTCCCTTCCTCTCTTCCCCCAGAGCTGGGTCATGTCCTGACCTAGGAGCCTGGCGACTGCATTCTACTTTCTATGCCCAGAAAAATCAACCAGTCTGGATCTCACTGCCCTTTCTTTCCCCTGCACAAAGAGTGGCAAGGAATGGACGACTAGGGAAACCCAGAAACTCCAAAGCCCCTATCACAAGTGGGCCCCTTGCCTAGCCTCCACTCAAAGACCCAAAGTGATGGGGGGGGACCTCTCTACCTCCAAAGCAGCCCTGCTTGGCAGGAAGTTCTTCCTGATATCTGGATCAAAACTGCCACCTATGTGTCAATTGCTCCTCCTGGTCTCCACCCCAGATCCCCCACCCTTCTGGCTGCTCTCAGACCCCTGCCCCTCAAATACTGAAGAGCACCAGGCAGCTGTTTGGGGCTGAGGAGGACGGGGATGAATGGGCTTCCCTTTTCTCTGCCAACACGTACCCACTATACCACTGACCTCCAAGGATGGTAGGGAAGGGGTCGGGGGTTACTGTCTTGCCTTCATTGGGAGCAGTGAGTACTGGTCCAAGGTGCACTGCTGCTGGGAGGAGGAAGGTTACTAACAATGGTAATACAAGGCATCCTTGGGAAAGAGACAGAGTAAACACACTCCCATTGTACAGAGGGAGAAACTGAGGCCCAGGAGGGCAAGGGCCTTCTCTAAAGTCATGCATCTGACAAGTGTCAGTCAGTCCTAGTCCAGGGCTGGGTCCATTGAGTCATGAAACCTGAGTCCCATACCCACTCTTTCCTGTTTTTCTTATATAAACCCACCTTCTTCGTCATTTCCTTTCTTTAATTTAGAAGCTCTGACTCTAGGAACTGGTTCCAGCCTGGGAGGGGACGATGAGGGATGAGGGGGTGATTGAATCTGCAGGGAGGATTAGCCAGTCTGGTGAGTGGGGAGACAGGCACCTCATCTGTGAAAGGTGGTGTGGTACATCTGTAGCCAGGCAGTGGGTTGGAGATGGAGGTGTGCATGGTGCAGTGAGGGGAGCAGATGCCAGCTCCCCCTCCTTCTCGTAAGGAACTTTCCCAGCCATCTTTTCTCCAGCAGGCTTTCTTCATTTTCTCCTCTCCTCCCACCCCCCTGAGCCCCCACCCTGAATTACTCTACTGCCCACTTTGTCAGCTTACCTTGCCCCCTCCCTCCCACCCCAGGATCTCTGCACTCACCCAGACCTGCAGCTCCAATGAAGATGCCCCCCACAGCTGCTGCCGCAGATGAAACAGACACTCCAATAATGATGCTGCCCGCCAGCAGGCCCAGGGCAGCACAGGCCAGCTGCAGGCATCGCAAGTCCCGGCCACTGATGGGGACATCCATGAAGGGCTGATGACTGGGTACGAGCACCCCCAGCTCTCTGCTGCAGCAGTCCAGACCCTGCCTGGTCCTTAGAACCTGGGTAACTCCTCCAACCTGTGGCCAGACTCCGGCAGGCTCATCAGCATCCTGGCTTACCTGCACTACTGGCTGGACTCATCCCCTCCCTTTCACTCTGTGCCTTCTCAAGTGCCAGATCCTTCTCTGCCTCTAATCTCAGCCCCCCTTTTAGAAGGTTCCCTTTGGATAGGGTTGCTATCCAGGTACCATTGAAGCAGGATTTCTGCTTGGGCCTTGGAAGGTTGGGAGGACCATGTCTCATGCTGCTTCAAGCTGCCCACTGCCTACCTACTTCAGAGAGCTCAGGAACAGTCCCCACCACCACATCTTGCATCTGCTTAATGCTCCTTCCAGGGTGACTGCCTGGGGACCCTGTGATCCCACATGGGGAGGGGTGAAACACAGAGACCACAAGGGCTCAGGTTCTTCAGGAGATAAAGGCAGGGGTTGCATTATGAATAAGGCTAAAGCAACATGATCTGGGGAGTGGTTTGGGATGGGCAGGGAGGCAGACAGTGCCTAGGCAGGGTAGGTTATTCCAAGAGGCTTCCACTGTACCCTTGCTCAGACTGGGCAGTGGGGTGTAGAGCAAAGAGCCCAGTATTGGGAGGGGGCAGAGGTCAGAGCTGTGTGACAGTAGGTGAGTGCCTTCCCTATGCCGAGACCCAGTTTCCTTCTCTGTAAAATGGAGAGTTTAGATTCAGTGATTTTTAAGAACCCTTTCAGTTCTGACATTTTTTCCTATTAGTGTTCTAAGGTTCTTCTCAGCTTTTGCATGTATTGAGAAGGTATACACTCATTTCTTTGCTGATGATTCCCAGACCTAGCCATCCAGCCTAACCTTCTCTGCTGCTGCTGCCTTCCATACTCCTATCTCCAACTGCCTATTATACATCTTGAACTCAATGTTTCATAGATATCTGCAGCTCAACATGTTCAAAACCAAATTTAGCTTTCTCCCCAAACCATTCCCTTCTCCAGACTCCTCCATTACTGGTGAGGGCGTCAGCCTCCTCCCAGGCACCCAGGGTCTTAACCGAGGCATCCTCCTCGACTCCTCCCTCTCACCACCTCCCCCACATCCAGGGGGCTTGTTTCTGCCTTTGTGACTTCTCTCGTATACACCCTTCTCTCCTCTGATGAAGGTTGTTGTCCTTCGTGCTCAAAGAGGACCAAAATGACCCCACTATGTTGGGGTCAGTGTGCAGAATCTGACACCACCACCACCCTAGAGCAGGCACACATCACCTCCCTCCTGGACTCTTGCAGCAGCCTGCTTGTCGGTCCTTGCCCAAGTCTGTCTGTCTGTCTATCTCTGTCTCTCTCTGTGTCTCTCTGTCTCTGTCTCTCACTATCTCTGCCTCTCTGTTGGTCTCTATCTCTATCTTTCTCTTTCTGTCTCCATCTCTATCTGTCTGGCTCTTTCTCTCTGTCTTTCTGTCTCTGTCTTTCTGTGTCTCTCTCCAGTTTATTCTCTACTCAGCTGTCAAATTGATTTTTCTAAAGTGCAAGTCTGACCACGTCACTATCTCCCCCCACCCCGCCCTTTTTCAGTAAACTTCAGTGGTTTCTTATCATCTCCAAGATAAAATACAAAATCCTCTGGCATTCAAAGACCTTCATAACTTGCCCTTCCCTCATCTTACACCTTACACCCTCCCCCAACTATTCTTCAATTTAGTGACATTGACCATGCTGTCCCTCAAACAACTCACTCCATCTCCTGACTCCAAGCACGTGCAAAATCCCTGGGGTGAGGAGCGTGTAGTGGGCTCAAACTTAAATTACAATATTATCAACAAGACAAATCAGTGTGCATTTATTAAGTGCCTACTGTGTGTTGGGCAGTGTACTAAAGGCTGGGGGGAAAGGCAAGGACTCCATAATCTAATAGTGAACATGTGACCAAAGGGTAACTCTCTATCATTGGCCCTGGGAGTCCTTTTGTACCTTTTTGGAGACTTCATGGGGTTCCCCTTAGGCACAGGTCCCTGGTGGGCTCTCAGAAAAAGTCCCTTCTAGAGTCCAGAGTCCACATTTCTCTGTCAATAGGGATTATGATCCCAGAAGCTGCCACCATCCTCAGGAGACAGTTTTGCTACTTCCTCCATCATCAGCCACCATGGCTCTGTAGCAGTCTGCAATAGACTCGAGTTGCCAAGGGGACCTATGATGGATTTCCAGTCAGTTAGGTCCTTTCCACTCAAAATATTCAAGATCAGGACAGAATAAGCACAAAAGAAATAGAGATATCACACACCCAGAGACATATGGTATCAAGGCACATCTGTGTGTGGTGTTAGCAGCTTTCTTTCCCTCCCCTCTGCCCCAAGAAGCACCAAGCAATCCTTCTCACTTAAAAACCCATCAGGGAAGAACCTGAGAACCTTGTTTGAGCACATTCAGCCCCCTCAGTCCTGGCTTCTCAGCCAACCAAAAAGCTCTTTGTCACCACATAGTACCATCACCTCAATAGCCAGGCTAGAAGAAGGCTCACCAAGTCATGCCAGATTAGAACCAGGAAGGGAGTATCTGCCCATGTTCATTATAACCTACTAGGAAGAACAAATCTGAGCCTGCTAGGAGGCATCGAGGTAACACAGTGCCTAGAACACTGGACGGGGAGTCAGGAAGACCTGAGGTGAAATCCAGCCACAGATACTTACTAGCTGTGTGATCCTGGGCAAGTCATTTCACTCTATTTGCCTCAGTTTCTTCAACTGAAAAAATGGGTATCATAATAACAAGGGTGTGAAGATCAAATGAGAAAATATTTGTAAAGTGCTTGCACAGTGCCTGGCACATAGTAAGTGCCTAACAATGCTTGTTCCCCTCCCTTCCCTTGCCCTCAGGACTGGGCTTTCAGTAGCCAATATCCCACTAGGTAAGGAAGCGGTGAGAGAGCACTGAGAAGCTCTAGAGAAATTCAAGTCCCTGACCCAGATGGGAGGACACCCTGGGGTCCTAAGAGAAGAGGAAGCTGTGAGCGCTGAGTCTCCTTCATTGATGTGGAAAAGATTGTGGGCAGCAAAAAAAGGGCCACAAGACTGGGGAAGGACAAATGTCCCAGTTTTCAATAAAGGGAAGAGCATCAAATGCTAAGGCAAGTGACCTTGCCTTCGATGCCTGAGAAAAGTCTAGGTTAGACTGTTAAAGAGATGGTGGGTGAATGATCAGAAAAGGAAGCCATCACCAACAGTCAGCCTGGCTTCATCGAGGCTGGACAGCTCCTACCAGACTGACCTCAGTTCCCTAAACTGGTAGAACGAAGGCAATGCTGTGGACACAATTCACCTAGATTTTAGCAGAGCTTTTGTTAAAGGATCCCGGGCTTTTCTTCTGGAGAAGACGGAGAGATAAAGACTAGATGCTCCTCCAGTTAGATACTGAATTGGCTGCATGGCCAGACTCAAAGAAGAGCTGTTAATAGTTCAAGCCTACATGGGAGGAGGTCTCTAATGGAGGTCCTTAAGGATCTGTGCTTGGTCCTGTGCTGCTTGTCAGACTTGCAGATGACCCAAAGCTAGAAGGGAGAACTAACACACTGAATGACAGAATCAGGATCCAAATGAATCCAAATTCAGTTTAATGTAATATTATGAAATTAAATGGGAGTAAATGTAAAGTCTTTAACTTAGTTACAAAAAAAAATCAAATACACAAGTATAAGATGAAGGAGGCATGGACAGACAGTAGTTATTCTGAAAAAGATGTGGGGGTCCAAGGAGACTGCAAACCTGATATGAGTCAGTAGTGCTGCCAAAACGAGATCTTGGCCTGTATGAAGAGGGACGGAGCTTTTGGGAAGAGGGAGGGGAAGGTCCTACTGTCCTCATTAGACTTTGGCTAGACTACTGTGTTCAGTCAGTCGACAAGCATTTATGTGCCAAGCTTGAGAGACATGAAAATAACTGTATGTAACAGGGATACACAGTGTGAATCTGGGCACCACAGTTTAAGAAGATTGTTGATCACGTGAAGAGCGTCCAGAGGAGGACAGCCAGGATGAGAGGGGCCTGGAATACCCAACATACAGGGATGGATGGAGGGAACTGGGGTTGTGTAGCCAGGAGCATCAGGAGAGGATGTGAGGCTAAAGGGCTGCCCTAGGGAGGGGGGTGGGGGTCAGGCTTGTTTATTTGTTTTCAGACCCCCAGGAGCAATGCATGGATGAGTCAGGATCTGCATTGTTGGAGGGGACCTTCAAATATTATGGATCTGTCTGAGTCTTATAGCAAGAAGGATCTAATCATGAGAGGGGGGAGGGGCTTGAACCGGGCAGGGAACACCTCATAAAGCAGTGAGCTCCGAACCACTAGAAGTGTTCAAGCAGTCTAGACAATCCCCTGTCAAAGAGGTGGTAGGGGGTCTTTCTTCTTTGGCTATGAAGATGGACTAGGCGCCCTCTGAGGCCGCATCCAGCTCTGAGAATCTGTAATGAGAATGTGCACAGCCCGCCTCCCCTTGAACATCTGCTGTCTTCCTCCTGGGCCAGATATTCCTGGATAACAGAGGCCTTTGTTCCCAGATGTTCAAATCTCCAGCTTCAGTGCTAGAATGAGGTCTGATTACTCCTCTAATTAGGCAACAAATGACAGCCTGAGTCCCCGGGACTCAGAATTTATCCCCTGCCGATCTGTCGCAGGAGGAGGCATCGGAATCATTGTGCATGAAATATTGTGCATTCTTATTTGCAGGCTCTGAGCAGAGACATACCCTACCCCACTGTATGCACAGTACTGGGGACTGTCTATGCCTGATGCCAAAGGAGCTTCACCATGATCCTCCCCTTCCTCCAACCCTCTCAGCAGACCAAGGACCTGAGCCTGGCCCTTGAACTTGGAACAGGCTGGAAACTCTCATCCCTGATCTCTGCACTGGCCAGGACTGAGACTGATTGGCAGGTAATTATGGGATGGCTGGTGATGCCAGGGCTCTGTATATGACCAAGGCACAGGGGCATGGGATTGGGGATCAGTCTAACCAAGGTAAGGGTGAAGGCTGCCTGTGACCAGGAGCAGGGCTCAGAATGTGACCAGGGAAAGGTCTCAGTCTGTGGCTGGAAGGGGTATGATTGGGGCTTAGTCTAAGGCCAGGAATATGGCTCCGAATGAAGACGCTTTTCTTTCTTGCCCCTCTTTCCTGCTTCTTCTTTCTGCTCAGAGCTATCATTCCCTGGGCTCTTCCTTGGCCTCCTTCTAATCAATGCCAGACACAACAAGCTGCATTCACCAGAGAGCTGTTTTAAATTTCTTGCTTGTTTTCCTAGAACAGAAAAGAGAATGAGTCCCTTGCAAGAAACATCCTCTCACAAAGGCTGTGAGGTTGAGAGCTGGGGTTGCCAAAAAGCCTGAAAATAATAGTAGATAATGCAAACAGCATGGCAGTCCTAAAATAGAGGTAGTGAGCTCCCCATCACTGGAAATCTCCAAATGCAGACTAGATGATCCCTTCTCAGAGAAGCCATAGAGGCTCTGGGACTCTTGGAGTCTCTGGACAAGTCTGTTCACTGTCATATTGTTTCCAAGGCAGACCTTGGTGCAGGCCCATGGTGGCGGGGTCTCTGGTGCTATGGAACGACAATAGTTCCCACTGGAAAGCCACTTGATCCTGCCAGTGGCCTTGGCAGGGAGGCAGGACCAGGGCTAGTCCTCTCCCCCCTTTACAGGGGTGGAAACTGAGGTCCAAAGAAGAGAAAGACTCTCCCAGAGTCACAAGATTACTAAGCACTTGAAAGGGAACTGGAGATAAGGTCTCCTGACTCTTGACTGTGGACAGGTGGGTGGAGGAAGAGGTCATCAATGATATTGAAGGAGTGTATACATGGAGATATATACATATATATATATATATATATATATATACATATATATATATATATATAGAGAGAGAGAGAGAGAGAGAGAGAGACAGACAGACAGACAGACAGACATACAGACATATCAACATACTAGGACTGGACATAATTCCAACTACTGAAGATGCTGAAACCTTTCCCAGCAGGAGATAGGGTGAGCTAAGGTTTGGAGGCTGGAGAGGGGAGGCCTGAGATCAGGGTCCCATTCGCTGGAACAGATGTGAAGAAAGGCTAGGGCCAGATAGCACAAGGCCCTGAATGTCAGGATAGAGCTTGGAATTTCTTTGGAAGCCATGGGAATCCACTGTGCTCAGATCTTGGCAATGGGGAGAGTCACACCTCAGGATTCTCTGGGACGGCCGGAATTTTCCCTCAAGTCAATGTTTTCCATTTCTCTTCTCAAGTTTTTGCAATTTGGTTCCAACCTACTGGCCCAGCTCTCTTTGAAGCCACTTAAGCCTTCGAAGTCAATGTGTCCTTGGTCCTAGTCATCCTTGACCTCTGAATCCTAGAACAGAACTGCTGTTACCATAGTCAGAGGCAGAGCAGTGTAGCTGTTGGGCCATCGAGGCAGCTTCCGGAGCAGCCCCCCTGACCCTGAGGATACACTTCAGGTGCCTCACGTGTATAGTGAGCACGGCAGAGTTTGTACACAGGCTTGGTCATGAGGAGAGCACTTTGTAGACCAGCTTCCTTAGGCAATGGGAGTTGTCCACAGGAGGCTGGGAGCTGAGTGTATATAACAAGCACAGGGGAAAAGGAGTCATTTGTCTGCTTCACTCTCTGCCTTGTGGATTGTATGTGGGGAAGTCACACTCGGGGCCAGGTCCCCCTGAACCCACGGCCACATTTCTAGGGTCTGTCCCCCCACCTCTGGGTGTATGGACCAGGAGAAAGCACATTTATCGTCTCAATCTTGGCTAGGTTATTTAGGGAGATGAATTATCACAGGAATTAAAGCAAACATTTTCTACAACATTATAATTCCTAAATATGCATTCTTTCTCATGACACTTATAACATATAAGGAATGCTGGAGTTATTGTCCCCGTTTCATAGATGAAAAAACTGAGGTGCACAGAGGGGAAGTTACTCAGAGTTAACATAGGAGACTCCTTGATGTAGGAGAAGAAGGGAAGGAAAGGGAAGGGGAAGGTATGAGAGGGGAGGGGAGGGGAGGGGAAGGGGGAGGAGAAGGAAGAGGGGAGGGGAGGGGAAGGGGGAGGAGGAGGAGGGAAGAGGGGAAGGGAGGGGAGGGGAAGGGGAGAGGAAGGGAGGGGAAGGGATGAGAGGGAAGGGGAGGGGAGGGGAAGGGAGAGGAGGGGAGGGGAAGGAAAGGGAAAATAGAAAATACAAATAGAAAAATCGGATACAATCCCTCCCCTCAAGGAGTTTACATGCTAATGGGGGATGCAATATAAAAAGGTGAGTGATGGCCAGAGGAGCACTTTGACCCAGAAAGTTCTGGAGATGGTAGAATGAAAAGTGGTATGGGAGAGCCTGGCAGACACAACCTGGGACCACCTCACCCTCCCACTGTATGCCATATCAGTCCCCTTCTCAGACTCAAGCACTGAGACTGGATGACTTTCTGCTCCCTAACCACACCCTGTCTCCCACCTCTATGCCTTTGCTCAGGCCATGCCATCTACCTAGAACACCCTTCCTCTCTTTTGTTATCTGTTGAACTTCTACCCATTCTAAAAATCTGTCCTCAAATGGAATGTTTCTCTGTTCGTCCTCCCTCTCATATGGCATTAAACTAGATCTTTGAGTGTGTTACTGCAGAACACTGTTTATTAGAGTGATCTGGGTTTATGTCTTAGCCCTGCCTCTATCCCTTCCCCAAATGTGGGGCTCAAGGAGAGCTGATCCTGGGTCTGAGCTGAACTTTCTCCCCCGTACGCCTCCAGTACACTACACAGCACACACCAAACAAAGGGCTTCTGTCATTGCTATGGTTATCGGTTGTGCACAGCTCCAGTATCTGTGCCCACACCTTCAACAGCTCCAGAAGGGCAGAGGCTGAAACATCTCAACAGCTGTCACGTGTAAAAGGTGACTTGTTCGATGTGGGGGCCCCCACCCTACTGAGGGCAGAACCAGGAGAGTTTGGCAGGATGCCAGGAAAACCTTTGGACCAGAGCTGTCCCAGAGTGGAGCAGGCTGACTCTCCCTCCTTGGAGGTCTTCAAGCAAAGACATCACAGCACCAGGGAAAGACTGCCTTTGGTGGATCTGGGCTTCAATCTGCATAGCCTTGGGCTGGTCATAGCCTCTATGGCCTCAAGCTGTCCCCAGAGAGGGTTAAACTGGCTGGTTTCCAAGATCCTTTCCAGCTTGAGGGCTATGATTCTACAGCCACTTGTTGAGAACATTATAAAGAGGTCTTGCTCAGTAGAGGTGGAATTAGATCCCCCTCTGGCCTCTGCTAACGCAGGGCATAGCATCACAGCAGGAAGGTCAGAGCTGAATGGGGGAGGGAGCACAGGAGAAGGCCACTTGATTAGAAACCTTCTAGCTCATTTTACAGATAGAGAAAATGAAGTTCGGGAAGGGAGAGGAAGGAAATTGCCCAAGGGGGTATGAAAATCAGTGGAGTGCCCAGCCTGGCTGCCTCCCTGCCCATCTCCAACCAGTCTGGAAGGTCTGGATTTCTGAATCTGGGAAAGAAGCCTGGAAAAGAGGTGGGTGGGAATTGATGCAAAAGGCAAAGGGCAGAGAGGGTAGGGGAACAGCACTGCAAGAGGTCTTATTCCTTTGGGTTAGGGATGAGAGGAGCACCGCCGCTGGTGATTTGGGGTAAATGTGGGGAAGAAAGTCCCAGCATAAACGGGAGGGCTCTAGCTAAGGCACCTGGAAAGCAGGGAGGGTGGAGGTGCTCACGGTGGAGCAGAGAGGGGTGGTTTTTGGAATCCATTCCAGCTTTACTCACCTTCCCTGGGGCCAGAGAAGGTCTGGGAGCTAGGGAGGAGCTGTTCACCTCTTTAAGCCCCTGGGGAAGAGTGTAGGTGGGGAGACAAGGCTGGAGAGGCTGAGGTCCATTTGATTTCCTTGAGAAGGGAGGGTTGGGGGTAGGCAATGTGATTAATCCTCCCCAAAGGAATGAGCTGCTTCCTGGGGCCATGTGGAGGATGCCGACAGTCTGGCCTGGTTCTCGAGCTGGCTTCCACGGCAACAAGCTGCCATGGTGATGGGGAGGCTGGCCGGAGGAGGGGAGGCTGAGGAGAATATGCCCAAGGGGTGTGTAAGTGTGTGTTTGTGTGTGTGTGTGTGTGTGTGTGTGTGTGTGTGTGTGTGTGTGTGTGTGCAACAGCTCTCTCATCACCAGCCTGCATGGGGAGGAGATATTGACACAAAAGAGAGAAGGGGCTCGGAGGCAGAGGAAGGGCTGTATTGGATGCCCATTGCTGTCAGGAGCTTTCCCAGACTCTAATGCAGTGAGGGTCTGGAGGCTGGAAGTCGATAATGCCCCTGGCCTCCCTCCCTCCTCTGCCCAGGACTCTACCCTCCCAGCCAGAGAGGTTTTCAGAACAGTAAATACTCCCAGAATCCCAGAATCTCAGAAGCTTCTGATCCAGTCACAGCCTGAACAAGAACCTCCATACCACTTTCCCAGCAGGTGGGCCTCCAGCTTCTGTTTGCAGATCTCCAATGATGGGGAGCTAAGCAGCCCATTCCATCCTAAGGAGGTTTTTCTTGACATCAAGACTAAATTTACCATTTCTTGGCAACTTCCAATTAATTTTTTTTGCTTCTGCCCTCTGGGCTCAAGCAGAATAAACCCCTTCATTTTTCCACATAACAGTTCTTCAAATATTTGACGACAACTGTCTATCCTGTGTCCTGAGTCTTCTCTTCTTCAGGATAAACATCTCTCATTCCTTGAACTGATCCTCATAAGGCATGAATTTAAGGCCATTCCACATCTAGATGTGGCCCAAGCAGACAGGAACATAGATGGATGGGCACCTGCCTCTCTTAATACTATCTAAGATCCCATTAGCCTGTCTGGCTGCTATGTGACACTATTGGTGCTTGTTGAGCTTGTGGTCCACTAAGACCTCCAGTTCCCTTTCAGAATACCTGCTGCCTAACTGTGCTACTTCCATCTTTGTAGCTGGGGAAGCAATTTTTTAACCCAAGTGTAAGACTTTATATTATCCCTTATCCAGGTTTATTTCTTTAGTTTGGCCCAATGCTCTAGCCTCTCTGGACTTTCTTGGAATTCCACTGGCATCTAGTCTCATAGTTATCCCTGCCACCAGGGGCAGTTGGTGGCACAGTGCTTAGAGCACTGGGCCTGGAGTCAAGAAGATCTGAGTCCACATCTGGCCTCAGAGACTTATCTGTATGACCCTGGGTAAGTCACTTAACCTCTGTTTGCCTCAGTTTCCTTGTTGTGAGGATCTGATGAGACAATTGTAAGAAGCTCTTAGCATGGTGCCTGGCACACAGTAGGTGCTATTCAGTGCTGATTCCCTCCTCCTGTTGGCTTTGTGCCACCTACCAATCTGATACAAGTGCCTTTGCCCAAGGAACTGATAGGAAGGTTGGCCAGAATAGAGACAAGCTCAGATCCCTGGGAGCTTAGAGCACCTCACTTGAAAGAAGAGGACACTGTGGCCCAGAAAAGATAGGCGACTTAGCAGCTGGCATTTACAATGTCCTGCAAGGTTTGGAGAGTGATGTGCATTAATTAAAAACTTTTTTGATCCTCACCAGAACCTTGGGAAGTAGATGCTTATATTGTCCCCCCTTTATAGATGGGGAAACTGAGGCTGAGAGGGCCATATAGGCAGTGAGTGTCTTAGGCTGGATTTGAATTCAGGTCTTCCTAGTTCCAGGTGCAGAGCATTGCCCAATGCACTACCCAACTCCCTGTGGTCATCCCAGAGTTAGGATATGAATCCAGATCCTCTTACACAGAGGCACAGCTCTTTCCACTGCTCTATACTTGCTTCTCCATTTGACAATAGAGGAAACTAAGTCCCAGAGAGATTGGGTAAATTGGCCCAGGTCCCCTAGGGAGCCCCTGGTAAAGCAAGGACTGGAGCCCAGAGGTTCTGAGCCCCGCTCCATTCCACTGCATCACCTCTGGGAGAGTGGGACTCTGGCTGGATGCTGAGCGACAAATCCTGACCTGTTGGTGGGACCAACCACCAGGCCCTTGCCAGTCAGCCACAGAGACAGAGCTCTCCCGCTCATTCCTGATCTCAAACCTCCCCTCCACAACTCCCCACTCAGCCCCTCCCTTGGGTCTCTAGAGAGGCTGCTTCCTGCATGGGGGGCTGGAGAGAGGGAGGGGTCCTCTCCATCTCCACCTCCCTCTCCAGTCCACTTGGAGGATAGAGGGACTCCCCTCCCTCACAGTTTTCCAGACGGGGCCTTCCTTTTCCTGTAGTCTGCAATGATTCATCAGGTCAGCCTGAAAAGCCCCAGTGGGTGGAGACGATCATAGAAATCCAAGAGCATCCCTTGGGAGGAGAAGGCAGACAGTGGGAGGCCCCCGGGTCGGAATCCTGGCTTGGCCAATGTGCGGTCTTGGGCAAGTACCTTTTCCTCTCAAGCCTCAGTTACCTCTTTTGTAAAACAATGCCATGACTCTTAGATCTCACCATTTTAAATCCCGTGATCCTATGAGTTATGATTAGCTAGACCTTGAAACCCTGAGGTAACCCCAGAGGTACCTCAAGCTTTGGACAAGGAAAGGCACAGACACAGCCTCTTAGAGCTGGGTGGGACGTCAGAGGCCTGAGCAGGGGAAACCCCACCCCACATCATCCCCAGCAGGTAACCATGCCTGTTCTCCAGTGAGGGGGAGTCCATTCCACTCTGGGACAGTCCTTTTTATTAATCCTGGCTATACTGCATTCAATAGACATTTATTGCATACGTCTACTCTGGGTAGGGGACACTGGAGAAAACTGGGTCCCTGCCTTGAAGGAGCTTACATGGAGATGAACAGGTAACAGACTCTGAAGCAGAAGTTTGGGAAGTCCCACCAGGGGTAAGTGCAGATCTCCCATGGTCAAAGAAGGGAGTGATCACCTAGGATGGGAGGACTTGGGGCTAAAGGTCATCATGGCGTCCAGTTCCTTCATTTTACAAGAAATGAGACTTCTGTGGGCAGACACAACCTTCCCTCACCTCTAGTATAACCCAGCACCCGTGGTTATGGAATTTCCTTCTTCTTGGTGGAGATGAATGCCCTGCCTGTCTGGGAGGGGTGCATGGGAGCTGGTAAAAGTAGAAGAGCTTTTTAGCTTTGGCTAAAGGGATTCTTTAGGGCCAGCCCCTTAGGGACCAATCAAAGGTCAAGTCTTCTTTGAGTATCAAGTGGCTTGGGGTGTCCCTGGCACTGAGAGAGAATGTGGAAGAGGCCAACCCCACTTCAGGTTGCTGAAGGAAGACTCTGGAAAGAAGCCAGCATGAAAGGAACTGGAAGCTTCCATCATGTCCCTATTCTAGAGACGGTGGGGAGTGTCTCTTGGGTGAGATCAAGGCCTTTCTCTTGGTTTGGGGGCAGCTGGGTGGTGCATCAGACAGACAACTGGGTGTAGAATCAGGAAGATGTGAGTTCAAATTCAGCCTCAGACACTAGCTGTGTGACCCTGGGTAAATCACTTCACCCTGTTTTCCTCAGTTTCCTCATCTGTAAAATGAACTGGAGGAGGAAATGGAAAACCCCTCCAGGATCTCTGCCAAGAGAACCTCAGACGGGGTCACAGTCCTGATGGGAGAGCTCCTTCACTCTGCATTGAATGGTATATATTCTCCCATGTATACCTTCTCTGGATAAATGGGCTTCTGTGCTATTCACTGTGTGTCCATTGTGGAATGGGTATTAGGTGGGAAAGGGATCAAGCCTTTGCTTATGGAGCTCGGGGTTCCCCTTCCCCCTAAAGTGGCAACATGATCAGATGTTAGATGGAGCTAGATCATAGCCCCTGGACTAACAATATGTGAGGAAGCAGATGGATGTGCTTCTGGCTAGGTATCTTCTCTCTATGAGGACAGTAGGGTGGCCTCTGGCCGCAACCTCCTGCCTCCCTTCCTGGGAGGAATGAAAGTCTCCCTCAGAGAAGGGTGAGGGGAGAAGAGGTTAGCAATGTTGATTCTTACCCCCTCAAGTCTCACTACACAAGGGCTTCTCTGCACATGTGGGGCTCCCTGTTGCCCTACTCCCTTCAAGGCTCAGCTCAGGGGCCACCTCCTCAGGAGCCTTCCCTGATCCCCCCCTCCCCAGTTGTTAGCATCCTCCCCTTCCTTAAATCACCTCGTATTTGCTGAACTGGACAGCTTATCACCCATCACCTCTCCAAACACACACCTAGAGTGAAATCTTGAGGGCAGGGAAAGCTTTCCCATTGCCTAGCATGGGCATAGTTGTTACATCATAAATTAAACTGGATGAAATGGGGGGAAGAGATTTGCCCAGGGTCACATGGGAAGCAAGAATCGAAGTCCTTTGATCCCAAATGCCTCCTGTTCTATCCACTGACCCACCCCACCTTCTCTAGTCTTGGAGGAGACCCTTCAGCCACTGTCCAGTCTTCTCCCTTCTCCCCCTAAGTACTTCCTACCCCCAGAAGCACTAGGCCCCAGCCCTAATTCTTAGACTGGACAGAGAAGGGAAGTGTTCTTCAGGGGCTGGGACTTGGCCTCAGGAGAGCCCATTCTGGTCCTGGCTCTGGCTCCTTGGGTCTATCCAGCTTCACTGGGCCCCCAATCTTTCCAAATGGGTGGTATAACTGGCAGGTGACAGATGTGAGGAAGGAGATTCCTCGTTAGGGGCTTTGGACATTGTGAACGTCTATCCCTAGAATGTTCTGGGTGGAAGGGGTCTGGCTCTAAGCAGAAGGGCAGACTCCCCTCTTAGGCTAGGAAGCTTCTAGAGCTGCTCAAGTGCACTCAGCGACCACTTGGGGGTGGGGTGGAGGAAGGGGAAGCTGGGACTCTTCAGGCATAACTAGATGCTTCCTGACTTCTCTGCCAAAGGATTTGCAAAGGGACAGACTGGATTTGTGATTTCAGTGGTAGAGTGAGCTCTGAGGAGAGGTAAGCATCTTCAGAGGCTGTGACTTGGCCAGGGTCACACAGCCTGTATATGTAAGAGGCAGGACCTGGGGCCAGCTCTATCCACTCTACTATCCTGCCTCCTAAGGCATGTCCTAATTAACCTTTATGTTCCTTGGGTCCAGGAATAGGGTCTTCTCTTTCCTTTGCCTGCTTACAGTATCTCTAATATCCCCACTCAGTATCTCTGCCTCTTCTCCTTAAACCCTTCAGGAACTTCCTATTTTCTACAGAATAAACTCCTGCCCCTGGTGCCCAAGGTCCCACACTTCAGCTCTGGTCTGCCTGCCCGGTCTGGTTTCATCCTGCTGCCCCTCACATCCTGGACTTTCCAGCCAATGCTCTCCCCACTCGTTTGTCCCTTTGCTCCTTCTGTGGTCCATCTCCCACCTCCCTCTTGGGAGTTTCAGCAGATCCCTTCCTTCAAGGCTCAGGCTCAGGCTCAGGCGCCACTTTCCCTAGAAAGCCCTCTGCCCGAGAAAACAATCTCTTCTTCCCAATTGCTTGTAGGAGTCCACCTGGACCTGCTTTGCTGTGGCCTCTCTCTCTCTCATACCTAATTGTGCCCATGGCCTCTCCAACCCCATCACATGAAAGCTCTTGGAGAGGGAGGTCTGTCTGCATGCCTTATCCCAGGACTCCCTCACACTAGCCTTTAACAAATATTCCCGGAATAATGGGTCCACACCATCTCAAGCCTGTTCCCTCACTCATCCTGGGCAGAGGACCCAGCTGTGGACACTGACCTCATCAGAACTTCTGGCATAGGAGGAGGAGCCAGCTAGCCCCCAGACAGAGGCTGTATAAACCAGCCAAGTGTCTTGGCGGAAGGAGGACTACTGGACCTGGAGCAGGAAGCCCTCGGTTCAATCCCCAGCTTTGCTCCTTACTGGGTGACCTCGGACGAGTTACTTCCTGGCTTGGAGCCTCAGTTTCCTCCTCTCTACATCATGGCCCTCACTTTTCTCAGCGGGGAGAGGGGGCAGCTCTCTCCCTCCCAGAGTGGTCATGAGGTACAAATAAAATCATAAAGCAAAGATTTAAGTCTAAAGTTACACTTAATATGCAAATTACCAACATATATTTTTCATTGTCTATATAAATTCCAAGCCAAGGGAACAGGTATTTTTATGTCAGGACTGAGAAAAGCCCTGGATAGAAGGAACGGAAGTCAGGTCTGCCGCTGCCCTCAAGGAACTGACATTCTAGTGGAAGAAGAAGCCACCAAAGTCACCAAGGGAAGATTCTGGGTGATACATGCTCCAAGATGTGCTGGAAAGCCCTGAATAGACATTGGAACCCAACTGTGAGATGAAGGAGGGCTTGAGGATGGAACGTGGCATCTTAGAGGCAAATCTCACCTCACCCCCACTTCTTCCCACCACCACTGGGATGGTGAAGGGGCTGGTGATCAGAGCGCCAACTGAAGGAGGAAGCGGGATGCTGAAGCCTAAGACTCAAGGCGAACAAGATGGCCATCTGCCATCACCCCACGGTGCTTCCTAGCAAGCAAGGGAACAGGGAAGGAGCTTTGGAGGAAGTTTCCCAGTAGGGGAGGTCTTGAAGCAGAGGCTGGTCAGCGAGTTATTGCGAAAAGTAAGGAACAAATTCCTATTCATTTAATTAATATTTAATTAGAAGTCAAGTCCATGATATCTTCAGTCAGAAGGTGGGGACACACAGGGAGACGGAGGGAGGGGGAGGGGGAGAGGGAGAGAGGGGGAGGGAGGGAGGGAGGGGGGGAGAGAGAGAGAGAGAGAGAGAGAGAGAATGAATCATGATCATGGACGGACCTCAGTTGGGATCCGGCCTCAGACACTTAATGCACACACAAACAAAAACCTAGCCGTGTGACCTTGGGCAAGTTACTTAACCCCAATTGCCCTCCAAAAAGCAAAAAACAAAACGGGTTTTTATTCCCCAAGCCTAGAATGCGCCTCCTCACCTCTACAGCCTGAAATCCCTTCTCCCTCCAACGGTGAGCTCAGACAGGGCCTCCATGAAGCCCTCCCAACTTGATCCCCCATCACACCCCCCCACCTTGGATTATGCTTGGTATCCCCCAAGAGAGCGTGAGCACACTGAGGGCAGTGGCTGTGGCAGATTCCTCCTTCGGCTCCCCAGCTCTAGTCTAGGCCTTGCACAGACATGGCAGGCAGGTTCTTAATAACCATCTGTTGAACTGAACTAAAATTCGAGTTAACAAAGGGAGTGAAGCTGCCGTGAAGCATGTTCTGCTCCTCCCCTGCCCCTGCCCCCACCCCTTGAAAGCACCAAGGTCGATACTCCAACTATACTAAAAATAATTTTATTAAAACTACAGCTCAAAACATCACCATCGGTGTGCAAAAGTCTGAAATAGGCATGTTTGTATTTCTTGATGCTAGGCATCCATACGGCACTATCTGTAACATCCACTGGCACCTCTGGACCTCCCAAAGGCGGATGCCAACCTGCTTGGACCTGCTGTGGGGCAGCAGCAGCTCCTCCTCCTCCTGGCCTGGATGCTTCAGGGATTCCACAGTGGGCTGGCTGAGAGCTTCCCAAATCAGATTTTAAACAGATTACAGGAGGAAGAGAGGGAAGCTTCACACAGCCCCCCAGGTCCTGGGAGGATAAACACGCCTGACTCCAGGCTTCTTCTAGGGAGTGCCCGCAGACCCCCGGTGCAGTTTTAAAAGGCCTTCCATGCCAGGAGAGCTCGGATAACACTTTGTTTTCTTCTTTTTAAATGGACTTTAGCAGCAAGTACAAATGAAGATGAGGCTGATGCATTAGGGACAGTTCCTTCATAGCGAGACAAGACCGATGCATTTCACATGCTTGGGGACAGGCT